>CAMRHE010000347.1:0-1200000 GCA_947044405.1 Leptodactylus fallax
CTCCAATGATGGCTTGGCCTGCGATTCTCCACAGTCCTTAGCCGATATTCCACCTGACCTTCCTGAAACTCCTGAGAGTGATTGGACTGTGGCTCCTGAAGTTCCTAGATCACCAGTATCTTCTCCTTCAGGGAGACCTATGAACCCTCAAACTCCAGAATTCGTACCTAGATATGTGTCTACAGATGAGCAGGGATCTAGCTCTCCTACGCCACCAGCACCATCCCCTCCCCATGGCAGACAACCCTAGTTTAGGGCCTGGACATGCTAGTTTACCTCAGAGAGAGGTACGGAGAGGAGAGAGAATTAGACACCCTCCACCTATGCTGACATATGATAGTTTGGGGGACCCCAGATTTACTACTCAGCCTCATTTATACCATGCTTGGGTGGGTGCAGTGTCCACTTTGGTCAATATGTTACCAATTTTCGCTCCTGCTGGCATGTATACCTATTAACCTGTTGTGACTCTGTAAATGCAAAAGCAACCATATTGATATTGTCATTGGTAATGTTGACTGTATACTATGACTTTGTATGTCTTTGACGTGACGTAAAGATTTCACCAGAGGGAGAGTGTAGGGAACTGCCATTTCTACTAGTATATAATGTATCTGGCTTCTTTGCCCCTGCAGTTTGGCTTCAGAGACCCCAGGCATTTAGTGCAAGTTTTGTTTTGTAAATACAGTGAGTCAGACACATGTGAGGCAGAGCTGCTGGGGGGAGAGATGTGAGCAGAGCTGCTGAGCCAGACATGTTATGTCTGGGGGAGTCTAAGAGCCACTTGTTCCTCTTTACTTCACAGTATATAGTTAGGTATGTGTTACCCCCTATATACTCACAGGACCTAGCTAGTAACCGTAGTTAGGGATCCATATATATATACAGTTCAGGGCAGTGATAGGTTAGGCTTCCGAAGGCCAACTAGCTAGTTAGAGGCCCGGTGGCACTAGTAGTTTAGCTGGCAGGTTAAGGACTCAGTGTTAGGGTAGTCAGGCCTGCATCTACTGCCGTCACCGTCGCCCTGTTTGCTGCCTGTGAAGAATCTCACCATCATCATCATCATCTCCTGATCGGCTGTCTGTCATCTCCTGGAAGAATCCGAGGATCCACAGTCATCCACAGGGGCCCCTGCATCTCTTCTGTTGCCTGGAGGTATTGTGCACTGGACTCTTGCTATATATCTATATATATACCCGGGTATATAACCTAAGACGGTTGAGGACTTGCTGGTTGTTGTAGTATTGCTGTGTTCTGAGTATATTTTATGTATGTATTATTACCCTGTTGATTCTTATAAAGCTACTGTTATAACCTTATGTGGTATCTGTATATATTCTTCAGACTGTGAGATTAGTACAGTGATCCTTGTTAAGGCTACTAACTGTACTTCATGGGTAAGTCCCAGGAGGAGATCCTACCTGTAATACAGAGGCTCTATCATGGGTGGAGGCACTGATATATTTCATATATGTTCCCACTCTTCCCTTCAGCGAAGGCTTCAGGTCCCATTATACACACAGGTCAGCGCCAGAGTCTGTTGCGGGAGGGATAATACTCATACCCCCCCCCCCCAAATAGGGCTACACCTGCTTTTGACTTTGTTTGCTAGCTAGCATAATGGACATCCTGTTACTGACTTTAACTTGTTTCTATGTCTTCAAATGCAAAAATGAGGAAGATTTATTAATACAGTCTTAAGTTTAGACAGCTCAGAACTAGACTAAGGTCGGGGCCCCATGTGGCGTAAAACCACGGTGAATCCCATCCACACATTGCAGAAAAATACACCAGTGGAAATGCTGCAATTTCCAAAAAGTCGCAGCATGTCAATTATACCTACGGAAACACCAGAGGTTAAAAAACAAACAAACACACACCTATAGCAAAATCTACAGCAAAAAAAAACAAACACAGCTTTTCCGCAATGCCATGGCTTCAGCCTGAAGCACTTAATAAATGTGGTGGTGATGTGTATTTTGAGTAGTAAATCTACGCAATATCCTTATTATTTTGCTATTATGTTTTGAGCCCATGAAGAAGGCCTGTACTTTGGCACCCTGTGCTTCTACAGATAATACAGAGCCGTAGGCTATGTTGTACTGTATGGTACATCTACACAGCGTTTTCTACTCTAGAAGCAATGTGAGAATACTTGATAGTATGGCATCAAGGGGGGAAAAAAAAACCCTCATAAGCATCTGTATGAAATGAGAATCATTGTGAGTGCATGTACAAGTGCATCTCAATAAATTAGAATATCTTTGAAACATTTCTTTCAGTAATTGAATTAAAAAAAAGTGACCTCTTATATTTTCTAGATTCTTTACACACAGAGTGTTCTATTTCAAGTGTTTTATTTCTGTAAATGTTGATTATGGATTACAGGTAATGAAAACCCAAATCTAAGAAAATTAGAATATTGTAAAAAAGTTCAGTATTGTAAATTCAGTGTGTCACCTGCCAAGGTTTCCTTAGTCTTTAAATGGTCCCTCAGTCTGGTTCAGTAGGACACACAATCATGGAAGACGCTGATTATGAATTGAATTACTGAAATGAATGAATGAATGTTTCAAAGATATTCTAATTTGAGATGCACCTGTATTTCTATTGGTGCTATACTTCATGAATATATGCACCAATCTGCAAATCAGATATGTGCATAAAACCTAAATTTGGAATGTTGATGCTGTGCACAGTGCGAATGAGCTGGTGGTACAAGACACTGCCGCAAAGTAGTGTACTTAAGGGAGTCTGTCAGCAGTAAATTGGTTATAAACCTAAAATCAAAGTACTTTGTAGAAGTGATTCTACAGTTTCCAAATATGCCTCTGTTATTCATCTTTGGAGTCTAATTTGCATATAAACTACTGTTTTATTAAATATGCAAATGTTACAGTCTTGGCCACCTTTTCCAAGAAGTTTGTCAGTAGCAGGTGCCAACTTGTGGAAGCCCTGCAATGATGTTAGGAACATGGGGTGATGATGACCTGATAAGTAGAGTTAGCACCAAAAAAAAAGTTTTTGGGTATTTGCCTGAGTTGAATGCACATCTGAAACAAGGTTGGATCTCCCTGGGTGATGCAAGGACAAGACAGCCAAGCAAGTGACGATCAGACTGTATAATGTAAAGACAGCCGTGTGAGAGCAGCAGGGCTGTGTGATTCCAGGCACTACAAAAGAAGTGGGCCTTTGAAGAAACAACATCTGAATTTAGTCCAATGGAAGATCATCAGCATACAGCTAAAAGAGATGAAGTCTTATTTGGGCTGTTATACAGTGGGGGAAAAAAGTATTTAGTCAGCCACCAATTGTGCACTTAAAAAGATGACAGGCCTGTAATTTACATCATAGGTAGACCTCAACTATGAGACAAAATGAGAAAACAAGTCCAGAAAATCACATTGGTCTGATTTTTAAAGAATTTATTTGCAAATTATGGTGGAATATAAGTATTTGGTCACCTACAAACAAGCAAGATTTCTGGCTCTCACAGACCTGTAACTTCTTCTTTAAGAGGCTCCTCTGTCCTCCACTCATTACCTGTAGTAATGGCACCTGTTTGAAATTGTTATCAGTATAAAAAAGACACCTGTCCACAACCTCAAACAGTCACACTCCAAACTCCACTATGGTGAAGACCAAAGAGCTGTGGAAGGACACCAGAAACAAAATTGTAGACCTGCACCAGGCTGGGAAGACTGAATCTGCAATAGGCAAGAAGCTTGGTGTGAAGAAATCAACTATGGGAGCAATAATTAGAAAATGGAAGACATACAAGACCACTGATAATCTCCCTCGATCAGGGGCTCCACGCAAGATCTCACCCCGTGGGGTCAAAATGATCACAAGAACGGTGAGCAAAAATCCCAGAACCACACGAGGGACACCTAGTGATTGACTTGCAGAAAGCTGAGACTAACATAACAAAGGCTACCATCAGTAACACACTACGCTGCCAGAGACTCAGATCCTGCAGTGCCAGATGTGTCCCCCTGCTTAAGCCAGTACATATCCGGGCCCGACTGAAGTTTGCTAGAGAGCATTTGGATGTTCCAGAAGAGTATTGGGAGAATGTCATATGGTCAGATGAAACCAAAGTAGAACTGTTTGGTAGAAACACAACTCGTCGTTTTTGGAGGAGAGTGAATGCTGAGTTGCATCCAAAGAACACCATACCTACTGTGAAGCATGGGGGGGGGGGGGGGGGCAACAACATGTGTTGGGGCTGTTTCTCTGCAAAGGGACCAGGACGACTGATCCGTGTACATGAAAGAATGAATGGGGCCATGCATCGTGAGATTTTGAGTGCAAACCTCCTTCCACCAGCAAGGGCATTGAAGATGAAACGTGGCTGGGTCTTTCAGCATGACAATGATCCCAAGCACGCCACCAGGGCAACGAAGGAGTGGCTTCGTAAGAAGCATTTCAAGGTCCTGGAGTGGCCTAGCCAGTCTCCAGATCTCAACCACATAGAAAACCTTCAGCGGGAGTTGAAAGTCTGTGTTGCCCAGCGACAGCCCCAAAACAATCACTGCTCTAGAGGAAATCTGCATGGAGGAATGGGCCAACATACCAGTAACAGTGTGTGCCAACCTTGTGAAGACTTACAGAAAACTTTTGACCTCTGTCATTGCCAACAAAGGATATATAACAAAGTATTGAGATTAACTTTTGTTATTGACCAAATACTTATTTTCCACAATAATTTGCAAATAAATTCTTTAAAAATCAAACTGTGATTTTCTAGATATGTTTTCTCATTTTGTCTCTCATAGTTGAGGTCTACCTATGTCGTCAATTACAGGCCTCATCTTTTTAAGTGGGAGAACTTGCACAATTGGTGGCTGACTAAATACTTTTTTTCCCCACTATAGCTGTGGCCATTAAAATCCAGAGAGCATTAGTGGAGTACTGATGTGGCAAGTGGCATATCAGTGGAAATCCTTGTGAGTATGACCTTGTGAGACAAGCAACACTTGTTCATTCTGACCAACCTGTGAGTTATTGTGCCCTGGGATTCTCTTCAGAGGAGGCGATTATCCCTGTTTAAAAGACTAAATCACACCTGGACATGAAAAGTAATGCAACTAAATTGCTCCACTGATGTTGCTTGTTAAAGAACTGTGTTTCAACTGTGGATAAGCCTTGTGCCTTAAAGGGAGTCTATCATTGGATGCACAAGCGTACTGCGCTCGTGGTGTAGTTCTAAGGAGCACTGAGCATACGCCTGCGCAGTATGCTCGTTCATGAAGAAAGCGCAGTGAAGAGGAGAATTCATTTTCAAAGAAGGGGGCGTACCTTAGACAAGGAGGAGGCGGAATGCAGGCGATGACAATGCTGTGCTCAGAGCACAGGGGTAACGCTGAACTTGCATATCTGTAATTCATATTCAAAAACAGCTGACAGGAACAGAAGGATGGTAGGACTAGAATAGCCTTTCGAAAGGCTATTCCAACATGTGCTTATTGATAGAAAATGCATAGAGCCAATAATAGATTCCCTTTAAGACCTGTGACTCCCTGTGAGTAAAATAAAAGTCTGCACAGTTACTTGTATCAGTAAAATATTGTCAGGGCTCCAAAACCCGTGTGAAAGATCCTCAGTGCGCCAACACCGCTTTGGCTCCCACCTGAGTCTTCTTTCATATAAAACCACACTCACCGCCAGTGAGTGCCAGGTCCACAAGATAAATACAAGACAAGCTTTCTAAATTTTATATATTTATTAACCCGTAAATGGGTCGGCATTAACATCTAACACATGCAGTTCAGAACAGATATATGCAAGCATTAACAGTTACTAGTTACGAGATACAGTGCAATGAAATAAAAAGGGCATAAAAGTGAAATAGTTACTTTACCACACATCTCCTGGATATGGCTCTATAGTCCAACACTCACACATGGCATGTGGAGATCACCAGTGGAGGCAGCGGCATTAACTCCTAGCATGTGGCATCAATACAATAATCCAGCCTGCATGCTCTTCACAGTGGTCTGTCTGTAATATCCTGTAGTCTGTCTCTAAAACTCCTCAGTGTTCTCTTGTAGTCCCAGCACAATCTCCTCTCACTGACCTCTTACCTCATCTTATATACCCTTTAGGCCACCTCCCAGAATGAGGTCACCGGCAACAGCACGTCTGATGGATTAATGCACTCAAGTCCAGATTCTTTGTAAAGAGCTGAGACCAAGTGAAAAGATACAATGTTATCAGCCATATCTGATCTACCAGTGCAGGCTGCACCATGCATGTTTCTTTGATCACTCAGGACTGTGTATGAATTCACTGGAGCCCTGCTGGGATGGATACAAAGCCCCATTGTTACAATGTTGCTACTACTGCCAATATACACCTAGGCTTATAGCTGCGCACATTATGAACAAATGCAGGTAAGAAGGGAGATACTATACCCAGAGATCAAAATACATCTCTGAGTTATAGCCATATTTAAAGCAGAATCATCACACCCTGACACCATATCCCATATGCACAATTATAAATTGTACTTCAGTAAATTAAGTGTTGGGGTTACCAATGGATGAAGGGGATCAGTTTCTGAAGAATACTTCAGAAGACGTGTGAAGAATTAAAAAAAAAAAAAAAAAGATTATATATATATATATATATATATATATATATACACATGTACATACATACATACATACATACACACACACACACACACACCACAATGCACAAATTTACATATTTTGTTTACTTTGCTTTCCCCAAAAAAACAACAAATAAAAAAAAAAAAATGTGATCAAAAAGTCACATACCAAACATTGGTACCAATAGAAAGTACAACTTGTCCTGCAAATAAAGAGCCCTGACATATCTCCATCAACAGTACAGTAAAAAAGTTATAGGCGTCAGAATACAGTGACCCCAGGAAAATTGATAATTTTCAAAACGTGAAGTTTTATTTGCAAAGGCTGTAAAACTTACTAAAAACCAATATAAATATGGTATCGCCGTAATCGTAATGACCCACTGGACTAAGCTGCCATGTCATTTTTAATGCAGAGTGAACGCCGTAAAAACAAAATGCAAACAAATGTTAGAATTGTGTGTTATTTCACATGGACCCCCAAAAAATGTAAATAAAAGCTAATCAAAACATGTACCCCAAAATACTGGCAAATGAAAGTACAACTACTTATGCAAAGAATAAACCCTCACATAACTATGTTGACAAAAAATAAATAAATAAATAATTGCTGAGCATTAATGTACAAACTACCCTGCATCTTTCAAGAGGACCTTTCACATCCTCATGTATATGCTGTTTTACATACTGCTGGAAAAATGACAGTGCGCTGAATTCAGCGCACTGCCGACTTTCCCGGTATGTGCCCCGGGGCTGGAGATATCGGGGGTAGTAGTTTCACCCATCACTGTCAGAAGGGCGTTCCTGACAGTCTAGCTGGTTTGTGATGAACACCCTCCCTGACTGTACTCACCCATAGACTTGTACTGGGGGGCATTCCTCACAGCTCAGCATCATCGCTGGGCTGTAAGGAACGCCCCCTCTGACAGTACAGCTCTATGGGCGAGTACAGAGAGAGGTGGCGTTCCTTACAGCCCAGTGATGACGCTGAGCTGTGAGGATTGTCCCCCCCACTACAGGAATGTCCTTCTGACGGTGAAACTACGACCGCCGAGATCTCCAGCACCGGGGCACATACCAAGAAAGCCGGCAGTGCACTGAATTCAACGCACTGTCGGCTTTCTAGCGGTATGTAAAACAGCATATACATGAGGATGTGAAAGGTCCTCTTTAAGGGGTTATTGATATGTTGAGGGTCTTTGCATCCATTGTATTAGTAAATTTAAAAAAAAAAACAAAAAAAAAAAAAACACCACACACTTCTATGGTACTGTAAATAAGTTGCTCTCACCCACACAACCATTTGAAACCCCAACTCTGAGTCCCCTGGTTATCTATACATGTCCTAGTTCAAGATGGGACTGAGAATTCTCGGTCCCCGGTATGACTTCCTCCTTTCATTTCTGGACATGATATCCATTTAACGCATAATTAACCTTTTCAAACAACTTTTGATTTTCTGGCAGCTTGTGTCATTGTGTCATAAATTTTGTAATATATTTTAGTAAAGTTTGGCTCCTTTCTGTGAAATTTGACACTTCACACATTTATAGCTCGGGAATTATAAAACCTGCAACACTTTTGGGGTCATACAAAAGGAGATTCTCAAATTTTCATGAAACTAAGATCATGGTTCTATTTTTTTTTTTTTTTTTTAACCAATAAAAGTTTGATTGGAAGTAGCTGCATATGAATTCCAATGTATGCCAATCCTGACTGTTTTCAACTGGTGACTTCTCTGGAAATTTAAATTCTACTTAACTACTGGTTGCACCAATGGTATACTATGTCTGCACCAATATACTATTATTACTGTAGGTCACTGACAAAAGTGAAAATTGTATATAGAGACAACATCTTCAGGTTGTCTACTTTCAAAGAAATATATCGGGTTTAGGGGTTCACTTGCTTTCCATGGTGTGTAATCCCTACATTTTATAGGATGATACTTTTTTTTTTTTTTTTTTTTTTATAAAACACTTCCAACTTCAAAGCAGAGTTTTGCTCATTCCAGTTCTGGTGATTTTCTGAAGATATGTGCATGCAGGTTTAGGCTTTAGTGATATGAATGAACTCAGCATATGTTGATCTGTTATTTTTAAGAGGTTTGGTGCATATAAACTTTTTGCTTGGTTTCCACTTTTGGCAACTAATATACATTTTGCATTTGTTTTTTAAAAAAAAAAAAAAAAAAAAAAAAAAAAATCACATTAAATCAAAATTGCATGAAGGTGCTTGTTCGCATACAGTACCAAGTGGCATTCTGACAATGCTGCAGGTGTCTACTTAAAAAAAAAATAAAAAAAATCGTCCAACCCCCCCCATACCTATAGATTTTCTTAATGTTAGAATTTAGGTTTGATTTGTCCATCTCAAAACTGTGAAAATTGCTCTGGCCCCATACATTTCATAATTAAAAAAGGTAACAATAAGTGGGACCCCCAGGATCAGCTGTTTGAATGAACCGAGGTACCTGTGTAACCTCCCCCTTGTATTCATAATGCCCCCTAATAACCCTTATATAAATGACCCCCTTATGTTCATAATGCCCCCTCCCTTATAGTTTTCATTTCCCCTCCTAACAACCCCTTATACTATTAAAATACCCACAACTAAACTAAAACAAAAGTTCTACTCACCTACCTGTGATCCTGATGAATGGAGCTGCCTGCTCCTCCCTATGCACGCGCAAGACGTCTGCGTCTTGCAGAAGGCACGATGTGATGACATCATCGCGCCCGCCTGTGCCGAGAAGCAGATGTCTGTCTGTGTTCTTGTTGTCTTGTAAACTGCAGGCCTCATGTGGCTTGCGGTTTACTTTGGGATCATTGTCATGCTGAAAGACCCAGCCATGTTTCATCTTCAATGCCCTTGCTGATGGAAGGAGGTTTGCACTCAAAATCTCACGATACATGGCCCCATTAATTACTTCATGTACACGGATCAGTCAACCTGGTCCCTTTGCAGAGAACCAGCCCCAAAGCATGATGTTGTCACCCCCATGCTTCACAGTAGGTATGGTGTTCTTTGGATGCAACTCAGCAGTCACTGTCCTCCAAACATGACGAGTTGTGTTTCTACCAAACAGTTCTACTTTGGTTTCATCTGACCATATGACATTCTCCCAATACTCTTCTGGAACATCCAAATGCTCTCTAGCAAACTTCAGATGGGCCCGGATATGTACTGGCTTAAGCAGGGGGACACGTCTGGCACTGCACGGTCTGAGTCCCTGGCGGCGTAGTGTGTTACTGACGGTAACCTGTGTTATGTTAGTCCCAGCTTTCTGCAGGTCATTCACTAGGTCCCCCTGTGTGGTTCTGGGATTTTAGCTCACCGTTCTTGTGATCATTTTGACCCCACGGGGTGAGATCTTGCATGGAGCCCCTGATCGAGGGAGATTATCAGTGGTCTTGTATGTCTTCCATTTTCTAATTATTGCTCCCACAGTTGATTTCTTCACACCAAGCTGCTTGCCTATTGCAGATTCAGTCTTCCCAGCCTGGTGCAGAACTACAATTTTGTTTCTGGTGTCCTTCCACAGCTCTTTGGTCTTCACCATAGTGGAGTTTGGAGTGTGACTGTTTGAGGTTATGGACAGGTGTCTTTTATACTGATAATGTCAAACAGGAGCCATTACTACAGGTAATGAGTGGAGGACAGAGGAGCCTCTTAAAGAAGTTACAGGTCTGTGAGAGCCAGAAAGCTTGCTTGTTTGTAGGTGACCAAATACTTATTTTCCACCATAATTTGCAAATAAATTCTTAAAAAAAAAAAAAAAAAAAAAAGATTTTCTGGATTTGTTTTCTCATTTTGTCTCTCATAGTTGAGGTCTACCTATGATGTCAGTTACAGGCCTCTCTCATCTTTTTAAGTGGGAGAACTTGCACAATTGGTGGCTGACTAAATACTTTTTTCCCCACTGTAGTTAAGTAAGGGAGGCTGTGGAAATAGTGCAGGCTGGGCAGCTTACAGTGGTCTCAGAACATTTCAGCTGAGCTATACAGAAGAGTTTACTCCATTTCCACCACTATAATTACAGAAATCACTAAAGTAAGTCACTTGATTGTATAAAAAAGTGTTATGTAAACAATATTTGGTGACTGCTTTATTTTTTACAGTAATCAATAGAAGGTTAGACAACAATCCAATTTGAGTTTTTTACTTTATTAAATGCCAATAATCAGCACCAAAATGACAATGGAGCGGCTCAGTATTTGTAACCAGTCATAAATATATGCTGCAAAGTTTCAGACTTCATTCGGTATATCTTGTAAGAGTATCACTGAGCAATTAATCGAAAGATAACCAAAGTCGAATATGAACCCCGCTAACTGATGTTATTTTGTTCATCATAGTTTAGGTATTATTCACACATAAGGAATTGTTGGAAAGAATGCGCTCCGTAAAGGAACTGCTACTTATAACAAATAAAAGGTTAATCTTCAGTCATTCCTCAAAACTTAAGCATCTTTAACCAAACCAGTTATGATCAGGATAAGAAGTTTACAATAGGAGATGTCATAGACCAGGATCGCCGACCATCCGAGGGATTGGAGCCGCTGGTAGTAGATAAGTAAAACTGGAACAACCTGTTCTTACAAGATCCCAGGATTTGTGCTCCTCAAAAACCAAGTCACGGAAATGTCACAGGGTGAGTCAAGTTCAGGCTTTATTAGGATAACACATTTTGCACCCTTCATCAGATCTACATAAAGAGAACAAAAATGTATATTTTTCATTCCCAAAAATTAAAATTATGGTAAAAAAAAATATATAATACAAAAAAGATAATATTGTTAAATAGGTTTATAAAACAGAAGGCATGCTATTTCCTAGTTCAAAACATTATACTGTGGATAATTTCTATATATTTATATATATATATATATATATATATATATATATATATATATATACACATATACACACACACACACACACACTTACATCCATGTCTATATTCACTCACACCCCTAAGTCTCATATATAGCTAAAGTAAATCTTTGCATATTAAAACTGCTTAATTTGTGCTACAGAAAGGTTATACACATTATATGCAGTATAGGTCTACTTATAAAGCAACAAAAGGTTATGTTAAATGCAGGATGTAGCTACTCATAAAGCAACAAAAAGCAATGTAAATAGATTGATTAAAAAATAAAGTGATACAAATGGATCAATAGTGCATAAATCAATTCAGATGAACAGATTAATCGATATAAACATAATGTATTGAGTGTGTATAGTCAGGAGAGCTATATAGCCACTATAGGCAATGTATAAAATCAGTGGGAAAGAAATTCCTTCTGAAGTGCCGTATATATAACGCACTATTTAAACATAGTTAAAAGGTATATAAATCCCTCGCATAAATAAATGCAGTTTCAGCAGATCTTTCAATAGATAGTTGAAAAATATACATATATACACACACACACACACACACCCCTTGTATGAATAAATGCAATTTCAGCAGAAGTGACAGTATATCTAATAATAATGATGGCAAAGTTAAAAAGGACAAGGCTTACCTCTGTAGTGTTGGATAAACAATGAAATTATGGTGAGCGCGGGGAGTAGTGTGTTTTATGGTCCACTACATGTGGGATGCCAGCACAGGCGTCTTTTAGGCATCTATGTGACGATCGTTGATGAAAAATGAAAGCACGCGCATGCGCAAATGTGAAAAAAGGTTCGATGTAGAAGAGAACAGTGCGCTATACGTGGTGAGATAAGCAGAATAGATTTGTATTAGTTGAAAAACATTTGGTATGAGTTGTCAAAATATGTGTGTATATAGTGAACATAATCTAAGAGAAATGAGCTAAATCAAAAATTGGTAATGACTGAAAATATGGTACATGAATTAAGTTACATGTATTGATGGGATAGGAGAATGATAGTGAAGAACTGTATGGAAGTGTATGGAAATGGTATTATAGAGGAAAGGAACAGATAACAGTAGAAAGTGAAAGCAAAAGAATAGAGACAAAAAAAAAAAAAAAAAAAAAAAAAAAAAAAGGGGGGGGGGGGGAAGATAAATTAAATTTCAGTGACCTCATTTAAGGCATACGGATTTAGAGTATTGAGCTTAAAGATCCAATACATTTCACTTTTTTTAAAATTTCAAAACCATTGTCTTTTGTGATTGGAATTTGTTCTATTTGAATGTTGAAAATTCACTGTTGTGAACATATTTTGCATGTTTTGAACCACTATGTTTAGTATAACCTCTACATGAATTAGATCTATGATTATTCAGTCTGAGATGAAAAGGGAGTGTGGTGCGACCTACATATTGAAGACCACATCCACATTCAATTAAATATATTACAAATTCAGATTCACAGTTTAAAAATTGGTTGATTTTAAATATTTCCCTAGTTGAATTGCAGCAGGTTGTTACTTAAGGATGAACAGCATCTGCATCTTCCTTTTCCACATTTAAAATTTCCATTTTTTCTTAATGTATTTTTTGCAATAATAGAGGACTGTTTTTTGGTGAAGCTTGCTAGGAGCTAAAATATTTTTGATGGTTTTAGCTCTATGGAAGGTGAGAGATGGATTATCAGGTAGGGATTTGCCAATAATTGGATCTTTTTTTAAAACGTACCAATGTTTATTTAGAATATTACGAATCATTTTATGCTGAAAGCTGTATGTAGTAAGAAAATTGAATTGCCATTTTTCATTATTATCTATTGGCAGAGTTTTTGATCTTAATCAGCTTGAGTAAGCTTACTAGCTCTAGACTTGGCTGCTAAAATTACAGGTTTGGGGTATTTTTTCTCTAAAAATCTTTTAAACCATACTTACTTTGTTTCAGATAATAATTAGTGCGGGAACAGTTCCTCCTAAGTCGTTTAAACTGACTAAAAGGAACGTTAATTTTCCACTTTTTGTAGTGGTCACTATCAAAATTTAAAAGGTTATTGCCATCTACTTTCTTAAAAAAAGTCCTTGTATGGATCTCAGTATTTTCTTGACTGAGCACTAGGTCAAGGTATTCTCAGTATATGAAGAGGAGCTAGTAAATTGTAGACTCCAATCATTTGTATTTAAATGTTTAATAAATTTTTTTAGATCGTTGGTGGATCCTTTCCAAATAAATAAAAGATCATCAATATAACGGGTATAGAAGACTTATATTGCTTGAACAATTGTGTTTTAAAAAAAAAAAAAAAAAAAAAAATCGATCCTCAAAATTGCTCATATAAAAGATTTGCGAATCTGGCCGCAAATTTTGTACCCATAACGGTACCTTTATGCTGTTGATACAGAGATCCCTCAAACGTAAAAATATTATGTTGTGAAATAAAATCAATGCTGTCTAAAAAGAAATTTCTTTTGCACTAGTGATAGTGAGATATCTAGGTCTAAATAGTGGGCAACAGCTTTAAGACCTTTTAGGTGTGAAATGTTGGAATATAAAGAACTCGCATCAAGTGTGACCCAAATATAATTTTCCACCCACGTGATATTTTTTTAACCGAGAAATTAACGTGGATGAATCTTTCAGATATGATGGTAATTTGAGTACATGTTGTTGCAAATTATTGTCTATATATTCCGATAAATTGCAGGTAAGAGCATTAAAACCGGATATAATGAGTCGTCCAGGTGGATTGGTTATATTTTTATGTATTTTGGGTAGATGATAGAGAGCTGTTTTAGGAAATTTAATAGTATTTAAAATACCGTTATCAACACCGGTTTGGATCAAATTTTTATATTCTATATGGAAAGTATTAGATGGATCAAAAGAAAGTTTCTCATAATAATCCATGTCGGAAAGTATACTATTTGCTTCTGCAAGGTAATCTGTTCTATTTTGCAGAACTATACCCCCACCTTTGTCAGCACTTCTAATAACAATATCATTATTTTTTGATAGGTTTGTAAGGGCTTTTTGTTCAGATCGTGTTAAATTCTTTTTAAAATTAATGGATTTCGAGTGATTATGAGTATTGATGCGTCTAAAAGCATCTGAAACGAAGGTAAAAAAAAATGTTTCTATAAAATTCCCTCTATGGTGTATTGGATAAAATTGTGATTTTGGTTTTAAAATTTGTTTCTCTAGGTGGGGGTGAGTTGGGATATAAATTGTGAAATTTAATTAGTTTCTGTTGAATCTGTAGAGGCGGACTTATTCTGTAAGTTGAATGTTTTTTTCAATAACACACTGATGTGTGTCATCAGTATATCATCCGTATTTGCGGACAAGTAAGGGACATCATTAGGTGTATCCTGTGTTTTTTTATTTTTTTTGGCAGATCTGTAAACTCGGATCACACACTGTCCATTTTTGCAGACATACAGCACTAATGCTGAACATATGGTCTGCAGAAAGGAACACTTGTTACTAGTTTGCAGACCGCAAAATACACACCTCATCTGCAACTAGGCTTACACATAATAAACCTAGCTATACGTGTGGCTTACTACCGGCCAAACAAAAGCAAACCACAAGTCCCAGTATGGTCTCACCAGAAACTCAGTTCTCCAGGACAGACCCAGGCACCTTCTCTCACTCCCAGGATCTGCCCTGAACTGAGAATTCAGCAGCCTCTTATGGGTCCAGTGATGAGCCCAGCCAACACACCTGGCCTCCTCCCTAGGTGCTCATGAGCACACCCTCTCCAGGCATAGGTGAGGACCCTGGGGGAGATCTAGCATGACTCCAGGACTTTGCCTGTCACCTTTTCACAAGATAAATATATTACAAATGTTATTTGCATACATTTAGTATTATTATTATTAAAAATGTATGTCATAGTACTTCTTTATGCTTGGTATATATCCATATTTAAGTATATATCCACTTGATAAGAGAGAGTTGAGCCACAAGGTCAGAAAACAAGGAGTAGTGCATTATTTATCTTTGATAAGGACACGGTAGTCAGATGGTTACAATTAATGCTGAAGGTCAGCCATCTGGTACAAAAACAAAAAACAAAACCCATGCTACTGACTAAAAACACCTCAGAAAAGGTGCTCCAACAGACTTAAAACAATGTTTAAGGATCAGCAATACCAGGTACAAACAATGAACCCTCCTCCACCACTCTCCCCAAATCCAATATTCAGAGATAACCATGCAAAATAAATATGTCAAAACAATAAAAGGCAATTTTAGCGAAATCAAGTGTCATTTGCATAAAGAAATAAAAATGTTACATCTGACAAAGATCATTGCACAGCAAAGCATACAGTATCAAAAGGGTATGCATAAACCGTTCCATACATGTAGTATATCTAAAAGTATCATGAAACATAGGCTTGTAGCAAAGTTCACAAAAGTACTACATAGGCACATCCGGGGCTCTGGGGAACAGCAGAAAGAGAAGCACAGAGGGGCCATGGCACCTATTAAGGATGTCTAGGTAGAGGGCAGGTGAGAGATGGATGCAAGAGCCTGAAACAGGTCATCCATGGCAATGGAAGAGGGCATAGTGTGGAGCCAAAAGCCCCAAAACTTGAGGAATTTGAGGACATTGTCGGTGAATTTAAATTATTCGTTCATCGGACAAGGCAGAGTTGGACAACTTCTTGCAAGTTTTAATTCTAGGTAGTCTATCCAGTGCAGTGCAACAGCGCTGGAGTCCTGGGTTCGAATCCTGCCAAGGACAACATCTGCAAGGAGTTTGTATGTTCTCCCAGTGTTTGAATGGGTTTCCTCCAGGTACTCTGGTTTCCTCCCACACTCCAAAGACATACTGGACATAGACATAGGGAATGTAGATTGTGAGCCCTATATGGGACAGTGACTGTCAATGTCTGTAAAGCTCTGTGGAATATGGCGGCGCTATATAAGTAAGCATAATAAATAAATAGTCTTAAGGCCATAAAAAAAAAAAAAAAGTTTCTCTTAGAAATATTCTGGTATGGTGCAGACAATGTTCCTCTGATAAGAGGCCAAATAGACGGACCTTTGCCATGAAGGGTATCGGTGGATCAAGAAGGGATTGTAAGAAGGAGATGACGTCTCTCCAAAAAGTACAGGGCACTCCCATACCATATGAAAGAAGTCAGCTGGTGAGAAGGAACATTTAGTGCCGTGTTGGCGAACCAATGGCACGCGTGCCAGAGGGGGCACTCAGTCATCTCTGTTGGCACATGCGCAGTCGCCCCGTCCAGGCTCCCTGATCGCTCACTAACGGGGAATCCGGTACAGGGACCGCGGTTTACACTGACAGCATAGTGTGACCTCTGCCCCGACACAGGCGTGATTACGTAATTCATCAGCGCCTTCAGTGATAGAAGAAGGTGGACACCTGGCTGCTCTTTGTGGGAGGTAAGGTAAGTAGCATATGATACTATGTGGGGGCCCACTGTGGAGCATATAATACTGTGGGGTCCCACTGTGGAGCATATAGTACTGTGGGGGCCCACTGTGGAGTATATAGTACTGTGTGGTCCCACTGAGGAGCATATTTTAATGCGTGGGGGTCACTGCAGAGCATATTATACTGCGTGGGAGCCACTGTGGAGCATAATTTACTATTTGGGGGGCCACTGTGGAGCACATTGTACCGCATGGGGGCCCTTCACTATTTAATGTCACACAGTATCTGTTTTATAGCAGACATGTGATATTACAGGCTATAAAAACATTGCATGGTCACTATAAAACAGATCCTGTGCAATGTAAATCGTGAACATTAATTGTTGAAAAGTATACCAAATGCAAACTTTTACTTTTCAGTACAAAGTTGTTTTGTATCATTGAAAGCTCTGAAAAACCCCATTCACACGACGGTATTTTGCGGGTCCGTAACTGTCCGCAATTGTGGATCCACACAGTATTAAGATGCAGTGTTGGCACTTTGAGATAAATTAATGGGTTTTGGGTTGTAGTTTGGGCACTCTGTCTCTAAAAGGTTCGCCATCACTGATTTAGGGCATTGTGGAGTCAGGACCCGTCCCATTAGATGTAGGCAGAAAGGTATAAGGTACACCTTATGGATGAAATACAGTTAGCTTAGATTAAATAAATATAAGCTTATTGTTGAAAGATGAAGAATAGCAATGGGATTCAGTTAAGTCAACCATCTGTTCAGGGGTGAGTGATGGAATTTTCTGTCTCCAACTGTCTAGGACAGGAAGTGGATTCTGTGTAATCTTCAATCTAATGAGATGGAGGTATAGAGTGGAGAAGATGCCACCTGGGTCTTGAGATTGAATTATTCCAATTAGAGGAGGAGCACAGATAGGAGCTCTCTGCGTGGCTAGTGCTAGTTCTGATGGACGCATGTGAGCTGAACTCCAATCGGGACCCTCAGCAGCCTTCTTCAATCCTGTAGATTCTGGTGCCCTGGTAACTTCAGGACATCTCATGTACTTCAGTGCCTCTCCAGTGGCAAGCTGTGGCTGGTTAGCCCTCTCGGTGCATTTGTACTCCTGTCGGGACCAGCTAGACCATACAGGCAGGGATCTGTAACAGCCATCTCACCTACGAGGCTCCACTACAGTGGCCTGCCGGACCTTCTTCCCCGTGTCCTGCTGGTGCATTCTGGTCCTCCCTATGGTGGCACGGTCACAGTGCTGGTGAGCTGTCCATGATCTGGGCAAAGAGGGGCAACCACCCTTGGAACCAGTGGGGTCCTTGCTCTGGTCCTTTTGCAGATGTCCTTGGGCGCCATTTTTAGTAGAGGCTCCCACCACCTAGCGCTGTGGCCTATACCAGATTATTGGGCCCTGGACTATCTGCAATTCTACCGTCTGGACAGTGTTTCCTGTGTGCTTGTGTCTAAGGGTCCTCCTGCATTTCTCTACAGCCTGTTCTATCAACGGCTGTCCCTAATAACACCTACTGGCAGCACTGACTGGAGCTGTGGGCACTGGCTCACTGATAACTCCTACTGGCTGCATTGTGGACATTATTGTGTGCTGGCCCTCTGATAAGACCTACTGGCTGAACTGCTCCACACATGGATTATTGCCTGTCCCTCTCATACTACCCTCTGGCTAACTTATGGTGCATTCAGGACCCTGCCTAGTGCTGACCCTCTGATAACACCTATTGGTGACATTGTCTGACGTTGTGGACATTACTGTGTGCTGGCTCTCTAACAACACCTACTGGCTGAACAACTCCATACTGGGATTGTTAGTGGGGGAGGAAATTTAGTCAGCCACCAATTGTGCAAGTTCTCCCACTTAAAAAGATGAGAGAGAGGCCTGTAATAGACATCATAGGTAGACCTCAACTATGAGAGACAAAACTGGAAAAACAAATCCAGAAAAAAAAAAAAAAAAAAAAAAACAAAAAAAAACACAAACACATTTTTATTTGCAAATTATAGTGGAAAAATAAATATTTGGTCAATAACAAAAGTTCATCTCAATACTTTGTTATATATCCTTTGTTGGCAATGACAGAGGTCAAACGTTTTCTGTAAGTCTTCACAAGGTTGGCACACACTGTTGCTGGTATGTTGGCCCATTCCTCCATACAGATCTCCTCTAGAGCAGTGATGTTTTGGGGTTGTCACTGGGCAACACGGACTTTCAACTTCCTCCAAAGGTTTTGTATGGGGTTGAGATCGGTCTTCCATTTTCTAATTATTGCTCCCACAGTTGATTTCTTCACACCAAGCTGCTTGCCTATTGCAGATTCAGTCTTCCCAGCCTGGTGCAGGTCTACAATTTTGTTTCTGGTGTCCTTCCACAGCTCTTTGGTCTTCACCATAGTGGAGTTTGGAGTGTGACTGTTTGAGGTTGTGGACAGGTGTCTTTTATACTGATAACAATGTCAAACAGGTGCCATTACTACAGGTAATGAGTGGAAGACAGAGGAGCCTCTTAAAGAAGAAGTTACAGGTCTGTGAGCCAGAAATCTTGCTTGTTTGTAGGTGACCAAATATTTAATTTTCCACCATATTTTTGCAAATAAATTCTTTAAAAATCAGACAATGTGATTTTCTAGATATGTTTTCTCATTTTGTCTCTCATAGTTGAGGTCTACCTATGATGTCAATTACAGGCCTCTCTCATCTTTTTAAGTGGGAGAACTTGCACAATTGGTGGCTGACTAAATACTTTTTTCCCCACTGTACATATGGCTGGCCCTCTATTACTACCTATTGGCTAATTTATACTGCATTGTGGACCTTGCCTAGTGCTGACCCTCTGATAAAACCTACTGGCTACTCTATTTTGCACTGTGGACACTTATCTGTTCTGACCAGCTGACAACATTCACTGGCTGTACTATTCAGCATACCATGAGTCGTCAGCAGAAAGAGTTGACCTCTGAACATCTCTGCAGCACAGCCAGACGGCGCCAGACCCGCTGCGCATGGCTCCTCCGACTTAGGACGCAGAGCCCACACTGCGGCAGGTCACGAAGCAATTGCTGGAGACTATCCAGTCCAATACCTCATCCCTTTCGGGTAAAATTGATGTTGGCCTATTACGCCAGGATTTTCAGACTGCGAAATAAGGTGAATGAAGCGGAGGTCCCCATTTCAATCTTGCAAGATAATGCAGCCCCAGTACTGGAGAAACTTTAGAGAGAGCAGCTGATTCATGGACTCAGAGAGCAGACGACTTGGGCAACAGTCTCCATCGCAATAACTTGCGGAACCTAGGCTTGCCGATG
The DNA here is from genome assembly GCA_947044405.1 of Leptodactylus fallax. NCBI lineage: Eukaryota > Metazoa > Chordata > Amphibia > Anura > Leptodactylidae > Leptodactylus > Leptodactylus fallax. Next base: position 20,223 of record CAMRHE010000347.1, read on the forward strand.
AAAGCAGGGGACTAATCTGTGTGAGATTATGGAGCGGTGGTTGAGAGACCTTGCCAGATGGCAATTTTTCCTCTATATTTGCTTTGGAAAGAGCTCATTGAGTCCGGGCCAGACCACCTCCTCAGGGTGCTCCACTGAGGCCACTACTGGCTCGTCTTCTCAGCAGTAAAGATCGGGATGCAGCGTTGAGAGCAGCACGACAACTTCTAAAGATTAAATTTAGATTAGATGCTCATGTCTCTAATGTCTCTGCGGCTCTGCAAAAGATCCGTGCTATATTTGTTAATGTGAAATGACAACTGCGAGAGCGCTCCACTTAGTACTCCATGACGTATCCTGCATGTCTGAGTGATTCATGAAGACAACACCATCTTCTTTATATCTTCACAGGAGGCGGAGGACTGGTTGAACCTGTTACCTTGGTCTCCTAGACGGTAGTCTTCTATATGGTGGTTAGGTAAGAGGCCCTTTGAGGCCTGGCCTTATATCTGGTTCTCTTATTCACTGTTGCTTGTGAACTTTACCTATGTTTGGTGTCCAGTTGCCCTTGGGCATCGGATGTATGTCTATATGTTCTGGGTCCTTTGAGTTTCACCTCACAGTTTCTAGTCTTATTCTTAATTTTCTTATATTGATCAAAGATAGTGCCCCAATACTGTACCACCTAAGGTACACTACTTTCACTGTTTACTAAATGACACATATCACAGGAGCGAACTTAGGCTCCTTAACTGTTGTTGAATTACCTCTTATGGGTACCCATTATTGGTTCTGCTGTTAATGCAAGTCCTTTTATATCACAAACACTCCAGAGTTATCACCCATGGTGGGGGTTAGGAGCAATATTCCACCTACAGTACATAGTCTGATAGCATTGCATTATGGCTACCTTAAACTGCTTTCCTGGAATGTACTAGGCATGGGTAGCCCTAAAAAATGTTCTATTATCTTTTCACACCTTAGAAAATATGGTCCTGATTTGGTGTGCTTACAGGAAACACATCTCACCCCTGACATTACCAGATACTTACAAAAACCTTGGGTTCAGTGAGCCCTACATTCGACCCATACTCCTTACTCCAGAAGTATGTCTCTCCTAGTTCATCGCAGACTCAGATGGGAGCCCAGTGTTACTGTTACAGACCCAAACGGGCTTGATGTGTTTATTCAGGCCTGTATACATTCTAAACTTTATGTCATTATAGGACTTTATCTGCCGCCTGGTCCGACTTATCAGTTTTGCATGATTCAGCTCAATTTACGTCTCAATTTCCTACCTCCATAGTGATATGTGTGGTTGACTTTAATAAGATATTGGATGCCTCTCTAAATAAATTTAGTGCTTGTATGCCTGCCCTTCCCACTACTCCCTTGGCCCAGCTTGTACAAGAATTGGATGGGCATGATCTATGGCGTCTCAAATACCCACTGGCTCAAGTGTTCTCCTGTAACTCTCCTAACCACCACTCTATCTTGGATTGATCACGCTATAGGCCTGTTCTCTGCTAGTTGATATTTCATATCTGCCCAGGGCAACATCTGATCTTTCACCAACGGTAGTTGAATTTGGGGAAAACAGCACTCTGGATCCCCTCAATTAGCGAAAACACCCCTTTTTGCTTAAACTTATAGCTGTACATGACTGTATACCTCATCAGTTGCATGTCTTCCTAGAAATGAAGACCCCTGGCACTACACCCACCATTTTATGGGAAACTACGAAAGCTTATTTCTTATGATGTCTTGTCATCTATTGCATATATTAAGACTGAATCGTCTTCCCTACAGACAGAATTGGCAGAAAAGTGTGCCTCGCTGGAGGCAGCGTATGTAGCTAATCCTAGTGATGAGTCTAGGACTGAGTGGCTCCAACTGGGCACACAATATTTGTATGTATTGCAAGAAAAGGCTCACAGGTCTTAATTCTTTACTAAATAAAGGTTTTATGAACTGGGGAACCAATCCAGCAGCCTCCTAGCACATTTGATTCATTACAACACGGCCTCCCCAGCTACTTTGAGAATTAATTGGGCAAATGGTGTTATCCTGAAAGATAATGTAGTTATTCGAAATTGATTAAACCAATATTACTCAGACCTTCTCAACTGCATGCCCCTACTAGAGATCTTGTACAATATTTAGCGAACGTTCCCTTCCCGACTAATGGAGGAACAGCAAGAAATGCTTCCCAGAGCTATGGCCCTAATTGATAGATTCGGTTTTTACACTGGCTTGCGCATTAATTGGTCCAGGTTGTCATTTATGCCCATTACTAAACAGTTACAGGTAGATGCTGGGGAATAAATCTGTGGCCTTAGGGTCATGGACACCTGTAAATATCTGGGTATCCATATTTCCAATGACCATGGAAATTTCCTGAGTTTAAATGTGTACCCACTTCTCGGTCATTTCAGAGCTAAATTTAAAGTATGGGGAGCTTTGCTCTTATCAGTCGCTGGACGGATTAATCTCATCAAAATGATGGTTCTTCCAAATGTTTATATATGCTAGAACATGCAGCTGTGTCAGTACTGTGTATGTTTTTCAAACAGCTAGACTTCTTAATTATCCCCTTTATCTGGGGTAGCTCCAGGTCCAAACTACGCCTTTAAATCTTGCAGCAACCTAAAGATATGGACAGGATGGCTATTTAGCAGGTCAACTCTTTATTTAACTCGTTATTTAAGGTCCTGGTTACTAGCAGACCCTTTACTTGGCCATAGGCATACTAATGCATTATTTAAACATAACCACACTATGGCCAGTGTTAGAGAACCCATATTTATATATCGGTAGAGTACTTCCCATTCACAAACTGGCAGGACAGGTCTGGCAACAGGCTAAGCAAGTGGCGGCTTATACTGATGTTCCTATTGAAACCCCACTGTAGGATAATCCAGGTTTGACTGAACTTTTAGCCCTCCCATATGCACAGAGTGGGAAGCAGCTTGGAGTTGTGTTCTTGGGTGATGTTTATGACTAGGGCACGTTCTGATCTTCTGATTCCAAGAGCACACTATTCCCTGTACACAATTTTATGGATTCCTTCAGATCAGGCACACCATGTCTATGCAGTTCCCTCTATTGAGTGTGCGCATTTCTACTAACCCTCTCATTGGGGTACTTAGGTCTCATTTTGGGCTTATATGCTCATCTCATACAGGTCAAGATGTCTCATTTAGATGCACCTGCTCTGCTAAAATGGCACATTCTTATTCCTATTCTCACCGCTGAGACGTATTCAGAACTCCAGAAATCAGCGCATCCGCTAACAATAACTTTAACCAAGTGTATATATTGCACCAAAGCTATTTCACCCCAGCACGTCTCCATAAAATGGGACACCTGCAAACATAAGATTTGACAGAGGTTGTGGGCCTCTTATCATACATATTAGGCACCCCTGTTCCATTCACCCCTAAAATTTGCCTATTTGGTATCCTAGATGAAAAAATGTGGCCATACCATTCCCATATCTTGTGGGAATCCTTATTTTTAGCTAGAAAAGCCATCGACTTGCGTTGGATGGCTCCCTGCCTGTCCACCCTGTCAAAGTGGAGAAAGCTAGTGAACTCAATCAAATGGTGTATAGAAGGTAGGGGTTGCCCTCAAAAATTCTAAAAAGTTTGGGGTTCCTGGTGTAATTCGCTGTTGACTTTGTTCACAGCCCTGTCCTTTTGCATGGCCATTTTACACATTTATTGCTTAAAGAAAGGGGAAGCTGTCAAGAGTGCCCATGACCCTACTTACATTTTTGACCTCTATATTATCTTTGGGACCATTCATGGTTATGCTATCCTCTATTAGATATCCTGATTAGAGTCTTTGTTTTTTATATGCTCTCGCCCTCTACAGGTCGGACTGGATACTGGCACAAGACAAATAGACATGGTATCTGAATTGATAGCAGCAGAACACCAGCTCTCCAGGATGCCAAGACTATAAGTATAAATGCCCATCCCTCTCCTGTGAAAGACAGGTTGCCAGCCAAGCAGTTGATCCTGTACAAGGGCGAGTATATAACGAAGCCAAGGATACTGGACATCATCCATGCTAAGGTCAAGGGCTTAGATAGGCAAGGATATATAATAATTAAAGGTACCAGCTGCAACACCAGCAAAGGACCGATAATATGAATGCTAGTGTAAACAAGTGCCAATATTCACAATAGTATAACTATTTTATAGATAAAAGACAAAGGAAAAACCCTATCATGCAGCTCCTATTGTGAATGGAGCTCAACATGAGAACTAATAATAATATTATTAATAATAAATAAAGATATCTATCTATGTCAGTTTTAATCATGCGACTCCTGATGTGAATGGAGCTCAACTCGAAACCCAGTATCGTAAAATATAAGTCTGTTAGAACCAATATATAAAGCAGTTATAAAATATATGCATGGGGATGATGGTGGGGCTGCACAGTCAGGGGCAGTAAAGTGTCACAAACAAAATGGGACGTTTTCAAAAGCCTTCTAAATAGGACCACTAAAAAAAACATATCCCTTATGGGAATAAGTGGGTCAGAAATCATAGAAAAACAATATGGCTAACTAAAACGGTAAGGAGTGCAATGAGGGATAAAAAGGAAGCATTTAAAGTGCTAAAAAAAGAAAGTTGTGACAGCATTAAAAAAAAAAAAAACACTATAAAAGAGAAAGATAAATTGTGTAAAAGACAAATAAAGGAGGCAAAGATTGAGGCTGAGACAAAAATTGCCAAGGAAAGTAAAAATAATCCAAAAGTATTCTTCAATTACAAACAAGAGAATAAAAACTGACAATGTGGGTCCTCTCAAAAATAATCTGGGTGTAATGGTGGAGGAGGATGAGGAAAAGGCACAACTATTAAATGCCTTCTTCTCTACGGTGTTTACACAAGAAAATCCAATGGCCAGCAACATGATTAGGGGTAATGTTAACTCTCCATTAAATGTCACCTGTTTAACCCAGGAGGAAGTGCGGTGCCGCCTTCAAAACACTAAAATAGATAAATCACCAGGTCCAGATGGCATACACCCCCGAGTTCTGAGGGAATTATGCACTGTGATAGACAGACCCTTATATCTAATATTTAAGGATTCAGTAATGACTGGGTCTGTTCCACTAGATTGGCGCATAGCTAATGTGGTGCCAATTTTCAAAAAAAGGGGTTTAAAAGTGAGCCTGGAAACTATAGGCCATTAAGTTTGACTTCTGTGGTGGGTAAGATATTTGAGAGCTTTCTAAGAGATGCTATCCTGGAGTACCTCAATGTAAATAATCTTATCACACCCAATCAGCATGGTTTTATGAGGAATCGGTCCTGTCAGACTAATCTGATCAGCTTCTATGACTAGACTAGACATGGGTAATGCAGTGGACGTGGTGTATCTGGACTTTTCAAAGGCTTTTGATATTGTACCACATAAAAGGTTGTTATGCAAAATGAGAATGTTGGGACTGGGGGAAAACATATGCATTTGGGTTCGCAACTGGCTCACTGATAGGAAACAAAGGGTGCTTATTAATGGTAAATATTCAGACTGGGTAACAGTCACCAGTGGGGTGCCACAGGGGTCAGTATTAGGCCCTCTCCTGTTTAATATCTTTATTAATGACCTGGTAGATGGTTTGCAAAGCAGGGTGTCCATATTTGCAGATGATACTAAACTTTGTAAGGTAATCAAAAATGAGGAGGATAGCAGAATATTACAAGGGGATCTAAGGAAACTGGAAGCATGGGCCGAGACTTGGCAAATGAAGTTTAATATTGACAAATGTAAGGTTATGCATTTTGGACAATGAAATAAGATTTATGATTATGTACTTAATAGTAAACTACTGGGTAAAACTGCCATTGAAAAAGACTTGGGGATTGTGGTGGACAATAAGCTTACCTTTAATGACCAGTGTCAGGCAGCGGCTGCAAAAGGCAAATAAAATTATGGGATGCATCAAAAGAGGTATAGATTCTCATGACAAGGACATAGTTATGCCTCTATACAAATCACTAGTGCGGCCACACTTAGGCTACTGTGCACAATTCTGGGCCCCAGTATACAAGAAAGACAAAATTGAACTAGAAAGAGTGCAAAGAAGGACAACCAAAATTAGGGGAATGGGTGGATTGGAGTACGATGATTAACAAACTTGGGGTTATTCAGTTTAGAGAAAAGACGTCTAAGGGGAGATCTAACAACAATGTACAAATACATGAAGGGACAGCACGAAGAACTTTCTAATGATCTTTTTACCCCTAGGCCAGTGACAGTGACAAGGGGACATCCTCTACGACTGGAGGAGAGAAAGTTTCACCAGCAACATACTGTAGAAGAGGATTCTTTACAGTAAGAACAGCGAGGCTATGGAACTCTCTGCCCCAGGAAGTGGTGATGGTGGATTCATTGAACAAGTTCAAAGAGGGCCTGGATGCCTCTCTCGAACAGAACATTATGGGTTTTAAATTTTAAGGGCACGTTGATCCAGGGTTTTATACTGATTGCCAGATTGGAGTCGGGAAGGAATTTTTTCCCATGAAATGGGGCAATTGGCATAAGCCTCATGGGTTATTTTTTTTGCCTTCCTCTGGATCAACACTGTAGGGTTATAGGTTGGACTTGATAGACTGATGTCTTCATCCAACCTCATCTACTATGTAACTATGTCATGAGGTGTGTTCATATGAGAAAGGGACACACCACTCACAGACAATGAATGTATTTACTGTATACCATCAAAAGAATATCAAGCCACAAATTTAGAGATAATAAACCCAAACCCGTAATTTTGCATCGTACTTAATGCAGGGAGAGATGTCAGCCCAGTGCTAGGGAAAGTAGTAGAAAATACTTCAAAACTGATAGTTTGCTCAATAGAAGTACAGGGAAAGAGCATTAGAAATGTAGGGAAAAGATAGGGAGGAATTTAAACAAGAGTATTGAAGCAGAACAGGGTTCATTTGGAGTGTTAAAGCCTGGTTATTAGCAACAATTGTACAACACATTGCTACACTGACTGCCATTATACTGCTGCTCATTGCAGGTTTGCAATAGATCATACCTGGGCGTTCAAGGTAGAAAATTTACAAGCCTTTTTTTGCCGTGCAGTAGTGGCCAAAAAAATAAAAAAAAAAATCATCCAGTAATAATCATAGTAATCTGTTATAACGCCTTTTCAAAGGGTTTATTAGTGGGGAAAATAAGGGGCTTATTCGCCATTGTCTTGAACGTAGAAAATTACAGGCCTGCCCTGTATTATTTTCCTTTTCATTTACTTATTTTATGTAACAGTCTGTCAGACAGCGAAGCGACAGGCGCTGCACAGGGGAGGGGCACAGGCCTAAATGTTTCTGGCGCAGGCACAGGTTGCAGCAGAGTAAGAGGACGTGGCAGAAGGGGTCACTTACAGAGGCCTGAGTTCCCAGTGTCAGCTAGCAGTCGTGTCTTGACCAGCAACCCAACTGTTGTAGAATGGTTGACTCGGTCATCCACTTCATCCCAAGTCACATCAGACACTCCCAGCCAAGAGTCGGTGGGTTCGTCAGACACAACCCTTAATTGGCATGGCCCCGGAGCAGGGCCTGTGCCCTCAACCTGTCTGTCCTTTTCTGTTCCCTCAGCTACAGAAGTACTCTATGCTGTGGGCTCAGATCCACTATACTGTGAGGATGGGCTACTAGAGGACAGTCAGCAGCTACTGCATAGGCAAGATCTGGAGGAGACATCCGCCGCTTCCTCCGGTAGGCGGGCAAGCAGTGATGAGGAGAGTGGCATGGGAGCTGGTGTTGCGAGAGGTCAGGCTCCTGGCTCAGAGACTGTTGAGGAGGACATCAGTGACTTGCAGACAGTAGTGGATGATGTAGCCGATCACAATTGGGAGCCGGGTGATGAAGGGGCTTCATCATCATTGGGAGAAGAGGGTAGCAGCTTGCACATGAGGCAGCGGCGGAGTCAGCAGGGTGGCAGCAGTGGGAGGTCGGGAGCCAAACATGCCCAGGATAGACCAACCGCTTTGCAGGACCCTACCTGCACGGAAAGCAGTGGTGCAGGGGTTCACGGAGGCGGTAGCAGTCATTTAGTGTGGAGTGTTGGGGGTAAAAATCACCTACTTGGCGGTGTGGCAGTTTTGTGTTAAGCCGCCAAGGGAGTTGAACATGGCCATATGTGGAATCTGTGGGCAGAAGGTGAAGCATGGCCAGGGTGCCAATGTTGGCACCACAGTCCTGCGTCAACATATGCAGCGTCACCATAAAGTGGCCTGGGAGAAACGTGGCTCCAATGTGGTGGTCAAGTCTGCCGCAGCAACTGCTGCATCACCTAGTGGCATGCACCCCATTTCAGGCAGTCATGGCTCCACCACCTCTGCTGAAGGAAGCCGTGTGTCCTTCCCATCATTTGCTGGTCGTAATGCTCATGCTCCTCCTCATAGTCAGTCATTGCGTCAGCAATCGATTTAAAAAAAAAAAAAAACGACAACAGTATGCGTGCACTCATCCAATGGCACAGAAGCTGAATGTGCTCCTGTCCAAGTTGCTGGTGCTGCAGTCCCTCCCTTTCCAATTGGTGGACTCTGCACCTTTCAGAGAACTGAAGGCTTGTGCAGAGCCGAGGTAGAGAGTCCCAAGCCGTCATTTCTTTGCCAAAAAGGCAGTACCAGCCCTGCACAAATATGTAGAAGAGAAGGTGGGCCAGTCCTTGAGCTTGTCGGTGTCTGCCAAAGTACACGGCAGTGCCGACATGTAGAGCTGTAACTACAGTCAAGGACAATATATGTCCTTTACGGCACACTGGGTGAATGTGGTTCCTTCCCAGACACACCAGCAACTTGGCCAGGTGATGCAGCTTCTGCCTCCACGTTCTCATGCTGTTGGTCCTGCAACAATGTCCACCTCATCCTCCACTGTCTCCTCAGCCTCCACTGCAGGGACAATTCACAGTGCTCCTCCAGCATACCACATGTGCAGGGTACGGCGATGTCATGCTGTTCTAAACCTCGCTTGCCTGGGTGAATGGAGTCAAACAGGGGAGGAACTGCTCTGTGTCCTTCATCAAGAAATCGAATCCTGGCTTTCTCCGCGACAACTCAAAATCTGAACCATGGTGACTGACAACGGGAAGAACATGGTGTCGGCGCTGCGTCAAGGAGGGCTGAGCCATGAGCCCTGCATGGCGCAAGTGTTCAATCTGGTTGTCAAGCGTTTCCTTAAGTGTTCCACCCATCTGCAAGACATCCTAAAAACGGCAAGGAAACTTTGCATGCACTTCAGCCACTCGTACACCGCCAAGCACACCCTCCTTGAGCTGCAGAACGGCCTCCCCCGACATAGGCGACATTTCCACCCGTTAGAATTCAACCCTCCATATATTGGACCGACTGTACGAATAGAGAAAGGCCATAAATAATTTCTTGATGATCCAAGCGGAAAGAGGTACTCCTTTTTGTAATTTCAATGTTAGCCAGTGGCAGCTCGTGTGTGACACCTGCAGTTTGCTCATGGCCTTTGAGCAGGCCACTTTATTAGTCATTCGCCAGGACTACAGGATGAACAACATCATTCCACTGATTCACATCCTGGAAAAGATGCTGGTAAATCTGGCTGGTAAGGGGACTGGAGACATGACGCCTACATGTCACGGCCACATGAGCCCTGTGGGGGCTGAACTGAAGGAGGAGGATACAAGCAATGTGTAGTGAAATGGGTGGTTTTTCTACACAGGTGACAGGAGAAGAGAAGCAGGAGCAACCGGAAGAGCAAGAGGGAGATGAGGAAGACGAGGCAGATGACCCAGACACACTGTGGCAGTATGCAGTGGAGATGGATGCAGGGAGTCCCTCTGAGTCACTTGCACAAATGGCCTGATGCTCACTTGCTTGCGTAGTGACATCTGAATTGTCACCATTCGACAGAGGGAGGACTACTGGCTCTCTACCATGTTAGACCCTCACTACTGGTCAAAAATGAGGGTTTTTTTTTTTATATATATATATATATATATATATATATATATATATATATATATATATATATATATATATACATACATACATACACACACACACACACCCGCTGAGAGGGAGGACAAACTGACAAACATCCAATATAGTCAGTTGGCCGCTGCCTATATGCGCTATCATCCATCCTCTCGCAGGTCTAACCTGGGGGGCCCTGAGTTTTCACCTTGCACTGCCTTGGCAGCTGTGGTGGCGGTGGGGAAAGGAGCAGTATCAGCTCCATCAACAGCAGCCTGAGCCGAGTAGCTGATGAGCAGCTTTCTTCACCCGCATAGTGAAGAAACTACTCATCAGCAGCTAGGCACAGAGCAGAACCTGAGCCAGCAGGTGGTGGCATACTTGGAGTGCACCCTGCCATCGAAGATCCGCTGGACTACTGGGCGGCCAAACTGGATTTGTGGCCGCAACTGGGAAAGCTGTCCTGCCTGACCAGTAGTGTGGCATCAGTGCGGCGATTACCATAGTTACCCCAAGAAGAACTCACCTGTCCACCCAAAATGTGGAGAGACTGACCTTTGTCAAGATGAATCAGGCGTGGATCAGCCAGGATTTCCACCCACCAATGCATCAGATTAAATTATCCATGCTGCCTCACTCAAACCTTTACAGGTGACCGGTTTCTCCTGGCTACCTGCCTCAGCTACTGTTCTGATGCTGCCACACATTTGATGCCGATTGCTCCTTCTTACAGCCACCATTGTCAGCGGGTACTGTTTGTGCCACCCACCTCCCCACTGTTACCGGGTCACTGTATGGCCTCCTCATGCTGCTGCCACTGGGTCACTGTATGGCCTCCTCATGCTGCTGCCACTGGGTCACTGTATGGCCTCCTCATGCTGTTGCCACCTCCACACTATGTTGCCTTGCCACTCTGTGGCCTCCTCCATGCTGCTGCCACTGGGTCACTATATGGAATCTTCCTGCTGCTGCCGCCACCTCCACATTATGTCACCTTGCCACTCTGCAGCCTCATGTTGCTGCCACCGGGTCACTATGGCCTCCTAAGGCTGCTGCAACCTCCACATTATGTTACCGTGCCACTCTGTGGCCTCCTCATGCTGCTGCTACCTCAACACTATGACGCCCTCTGCACTCTGTCAGGGGGGCTCTACTTGTATAAGCGTTTAATAGAACGGGTTCTGTAGACATCCATGTGGAATCAGCAGACAATGTGTAAAAGGAGTGCACTCTTTTACGCTACAGTAGGATCTTGGGTCTTTGCATGGTTCTTTATACCGGACACTAACATCGACGTGTAAGGCTGAGTTCACACTTGAGTTAGTTGGTCAGTTTTGGCCCCGTAACTGGCCAAATAAGTGAAGTGTGCAGTGGTTCTAAGAGTGAAGTCTGTCATGCGCATGTCATACTGATTCACTGTATTGTTTCACTACCAGAGCAGACTCCCTATGCGTGTTACTGCAAGGCACAGTGTTCTACACCACTATACAGACTGTCTGCATCTAGGAAATAGTTGTCTTTAACCCTATTCGCCACAAACATGACCGCGGCATCCAAGGGGTTCCGCCATGTTGCCGACACCTCCTGTGGCAAGATCGGGGGGTGCCGATATCTATAGTTTGCAGTCCGGGCTCTGGCCAGTGACGCCAGGCTGCCTGGAGCCCCCAGTACCTGGTTGATCCTGCCAGGACCTCTGGAAGTCAGTCTATGCGTCTGCATAGCGCTGACTTCCTCTATAGACTGCAATACACGTGTATTGCAGTCTATAGTGCTGAATCAGCGATCAGAGCATCGCTGGTTCAGGTGTCCGACTGGGACATGTAAAAAAAAAAAAAAAAAAAAAAAAAAAAGTAAAGTGTGTGAAAAAAAATTAAGCAAAGAAATAATGATTTTTCGCCATCTCGCCTTAAAAAAAATGCTATAAAAAGTGATCAAAAAAAGTCATATGTACCCCAAAACAGTACCAATTAAAAGAACAGATTGTCCTGCAAACAATAAGCCCTCAACCAACCAACTTTCTTTCCTCAATTGGATTTTTGTTCTGCAAAACTAGTAACGCATAAAAAAAAAAAAAAAAAAAAAAATATAAATGAGGTATCGCCGTAATCGTACCGACCCACAGAATAAAGGTAACATTTCTTATGCTTTACACTGCGTGGAAAAAAATAAATAAATTAAAAGGTAAAAAGCATTACCAGAATTGATAGGTTTTTTTTTTTTAATCCACCAAGAAAGTTAATAAAATTTATTCTATAAGTTATAGGCACCCAAAAATGGTGTCATTACAAAATGCATCTCATACAGCTACATCACCAGAAAAAAAAAAAAAAAAATATAGCTTGTACAATGTGAAGACAAAAACCCCAAATCATTAAAACAAAACTGGCTGTGGCAGGAAGGGAACGTATAAGCTGTGCGAGCGTATATCAGGGGACACCCCAAATTTAGAGCTTACAAGGGAAAATAAACCAGATGTGACCCCCCAATCATAGGAGCTAATGGAGATACAGTAGGGAATTTGGTGTTCCCGATGTACTCTGCACAAGTTACGTATTCATTCTTCAGCATCTGCTGTGCATTCACGTCTGGGATACTAAAGCGCACTACACCCCTTGATAAATTCTTTGAGGGGTGCTGTTTTCAAAATGGGGTCACTCCCTAGGGGATTCCACTTTACTAGTACTTTGCAGGCTCTGCAAACATGACATGGCGACCAAACATCTAAATATATACTTCAAAAGCCACATAGTAACGTACTTCCTGTCATATGTGGGTATAAACTGCTGTTTGGGCACAGAAGGGAAGGAGCGCCATTTTGTTTTTGGAGCACAGTTTTAGACTGTTTTGTTTTTGGATGCTATGACACTTTTGCAGAGTTGAAACACCAGTAAATTGTAATCCCCTGACATGTGACCCCATTTTGGAAACTACACCCCTGGAGGAATTTATCCAGGGGTACAGAGAACATTTTTAACCCCCAAGTGTTGCATTAATCAACTTTCCAGAAATGAATACGCAGATGATGGTGACAGGAGAAAATGACAGGAATACGTCAGTTCAGTGTGTAATATGTTGTGCTTGGCTTGTATCAGAGATGAACGCTCCAAAAGCTGTTGTGCCCGGGATACCCGCTTAACAGTTTTTGGAGTGTGTCTCTGCTGGGCACAACATTTTGGGCACTGAAATGGCGTATCTATGGAAAAATTGCAGTTATTAGCTGCGCATTCATTTCTGGAAGTTAAATTAATGCAACATTCAAGGGTTAAAAATGCTCACTACCCCACTTGTAAATCCCTTGGGTGGTGTACTTTCCAAAGTGGAGTTATGTGTTTGTGGGTTCTACTTTACTGCCAATTCAAGGGCTCTGCAAAAGTGGTATGATGTACAAAAACCAAACTGTGCTCCAAAAGCCAAAATAGCGCTCCTTTACTTCTGTGCCCAGCTATTCCCAAACAGCAGTTTATATCCACATATGACATTAAGTACGTTATCCTGGGTACAACAGTGTCATACATGTGGGCATAAACTGTCGTTTGGGCACTCAGGAAGGCGCAGATGTCAAGGAGCGCTATGTGTTTTGAACCGCTGATTTAGATGTTGGTTTTTGGACACCATGTCACATTTGTAGAGACTCTAAAAATACCCCTACAAAATGGGATCACTTCTTGGGGAATTCCAATTTACTGGCACCTTCAGGGTTCTGCAAAAAACATGGCGTCCAGAAAATCCCTCTAAATCTATACTACAAAAGCTAAAAAGCGCAGTGCTCCTTCCCTTCTGAGCCCTGCTGTGTTCCCAAGCAGCATTTTACACCGACATATACACAACTTCTTTCTACTTAGAATAGCCCACTTAATAGTTTTAGGAGTGCATGTCTCTGATGACACAAACCGGGCGCAACGTATTGGGCACCGTAATGGCATATTTAAAAATTTCAATTTTCACTTCATACATTAGAGACGCACTCTTGGGCTCAAAATGATAATACCCCTTGATAAATTCCTTAAGGGGTGTAGTTTCTAAAATGGGGTCACTTTTTGGGAGTTTCCATAGTATTGGTACTTTAGGGGCTCTGTAAATGTGACACGGCACCCGAAAACTATTCCAGCAAAATCTGCCCTCCAAAAGCCAAATAGCACTCTTTACATTCCAAGCCCCACCAAGTACCCATACAGCAGATTACGACCACATATGGGGTATTGCTGTGTTCAGGAGCAATTGTTTAACAAACTGTGGGGTGCTTTTTCTCTCTTAACCCCTTGTGAAAATGAAAATTTTGGGGATAAAGTGACATTTTAGTAATTTTTTTTTTATTTACACATCCCAATGGTAATAAAATCTGTGAAAAGGCTGTTGGATCAAAATGCTCAATATACCCATTGAGGAATTCTGTGAGGGCTGTAGTTTCCAAAATGGGGTCACTTTTAGGGGGTTTCCATTGTTTTGGTACTCTAGGGTTTCTGCAAACGAGACATGGCACTGAAAACTATTCCAGCAAAATCTGCTTTTCAAACGTCCAGTGTCGCTCCTTCCCTTCTGTGCACTGCCGAATGCCCAAAGATCAGTTTACACCCACATGTGGGGTATTTCTGTACGCGGGAGAAATTGCATAACAAACAGATGCATTTTCTCCTTTAACCCCTTGTGAATGTGTTAATTTTAGAGCTAAATTAAAGTATTGAAAAAAAAAAAAAATGAAGTGTCTAAATATCACCTCCATATTGTTTTAATCCCCGTGAAATGCTTAAAGTGGTAAACTTCCAAATGCTGTTTTGAATTATATGAGGGGTGCAGTTTTGAAAATGGGAGTTTCTAATATATAGGCCTTTATAATCCTCTTCAGAACTGAAGTGGTCCCTAAAAAATTAGTTTGGGAAATTTTCTTGTAAATCTGCAAAATCGCTGTTACACTTGTAAGCCTTCTAACATCCAAAATAAATTACAGGACGATTAAAAGATGATGCCGATATAAAGCAGAGATATGGTAGATAATATGTATTAATGTATTTGGGTGGTATGATTATCTATCTGAAAAGCAGAGCATTTCACATTTTGAAAATTGCGATTTTTTTCAAAATTTCCATCAAATTTCCTATTTTTCTATAAATAAATACAAAAATATTCATTAGTGTTTACCACTAACATGAAGTACAATGTGACACGAAAAAACAATCTCAAAATCACTTGTGTAAGTTAAGACGTCTCAAAGTTATTGCCATATAAAGTGACACATGTCAGTTTTGAAAAACGAGGCCTGGTCCTTAACGCACTTTTGGGCTGGGTCCTTAAGGGGTTAATACCCGTAAAATGCTTAAAGGGTTAACAAAGTTCCGAAATGCTGATTTGAATTATTTGAGGGGGTTCATTTCTGAAAATGGGGTGATTTATGGGGGTTTGTAATATATAGGCCTGTATAATCCAGTTCAGAACTGAAGTGGTCCCTAAAAAAATTAGTTTGGGAAATTTTGTTGTAAATCTGGAAAATCACTGTTACACTTGTAAGCCTTCTAACGTCCAGAATAAATTAAAGGACAATTAAAAGATGATGCCAATATAAAGCAGAGATATGGCAGATAATATGTATTAATGTATTTGTGTGATATGACAGCAGAGCATTCCACATTTGGGAAATTGTGATTTTTTTTTCAAAATTTCCTATTTTTTTAATAAATAAATACAAAAATATTGATCAATGTTTACCACTAACATGCAGTACAATGCATCACGAAAAAACAATCTCAAAATCACTTGTGTAAGTT
Organism: Leptodactylus fallax; assembly: GCA_947044405.1. Classification (NCBI taxonomy): domain Eukaryota; kingdom Metazoa; phylum Chordata; class Amphibia; order Anura; family Leptodactylidae; genus Leptodactylus; species Leptodactylus fallax. The sequence goes on from CAMRHE010000347.1 coordinate 35,937, forward strand.
AAAGCGTCTCAAAGTTATTGCCATAGAAAGTGACGTCAGTATTGAAAAATGAGGCCTGAAGGTACTTTTAGGCTGTCTTGAAAGGGTTAAACTTGATATACTTTGCTTTAGAAAATCTGCCCCATATGCTGTCATAAAGTTAGACACTTATAAACCACATCCATTTTCATACACACATTTCTAAAGTGTCACACTTGTTGTATTTTTCTGTTCTTTCTAGCACACACTATTTCATAAATGCTGTGTATCATAAATTTTGGTGCAAATGTATACAGAAAAGTGTCGGACAAATATGCCTGATGGTGTTCATACGATAAATATGTAATATAATATGTCTTCTGATGCGTTTTAGTCTAATCGCTCAAAAAAACATCTTCTGTAAATGTACCCTAGGATTAATGGTGGACATGAGCTCTGAGGGTTATGCGAGTCCGGAAGCCAATACATTGCAGTTAGAACTTCACGTCCCATGCAGTGAGCAGTGTGGAACTGTTATGGCGGGAAAAGGCGACAGTGTGATTTTGGTGTCAAACACAGACCATTGTTAGCCCCACAGCAGCAGAAAATGATAGAGAGCAAATTCGCCGTAGCTGTTTGCAAATAAGGTCGGTATTGTCACTGTGGGTGCAACCACACTACGACCGGATTCAACGAGAGTTGTCGGTCACCCGCCTTTTGCTTGGGTTGGTTTAGGGGCGTGATCGCGCGTGCGCAGCCTGCACTCCCGGATTGGCAATGTATACATTGAGCGCTGAGACATTAGCGCGGAATCCAAAGTAGTTGTTGTGGAGAGTTTGTCCGGTGGCCGGTTTCTGGAGCTACAATGTCAACTAACTCCAGTTTGGTAAGTTATAGTATAACTTTTAGTGGTGGGGCGGGTGTGTGAGATAAAAGGAAGGAATATTGCTATCGCCTATTACTGCGTCACTTTCTCTGAAACGTTCTGCGGCAGTTGTGTGTGTGACGAGCTTTGTCAGCATTATTGAAGATAGCAGTGGAAGGGTTAACTGTACACAGTTGGTGGTCACATCTGTGTAGGAGTGTGTTCACATGGGGGATTTGGGAACAGACTTTGAAGTGTTTTCTGCCTGTTTTCATTGAGAGGTAGAGACAGATACTTTCTTTTTTCAGCATTCTGAAATGAGCACCATGCTCTAACTTGCTGTGATAGAATTGCTAAGGAAGCTGTGTATATGGCCTCACAATGATTATCTTTATTTGATGTGGTTAAAGGGGTTGTACCGTTACACACACGCTTAACTCCTATTCACACAATAAAGGTTAAGTGTCACACCTATGGGTGTCTAACCACTGGACTGAAGGTCCTCCTGTATATTCTCCCTGTGAATGTAGTGCCAGGATGCTTGTGTGACTGGTACCCCAGTCACTGCGAAGAGACCACATGGACAGCCCCATAGCAGTCAATGGCACACTGGTGATGCAAGCGCACTGGCGCTTCATTTATGTGAAGAATACATTGGGAATGTCAGCTCAATTAATGGTGTGAATTTGCTCACATTAATTATTTCAATAATTTTGCATCCATGCCATCCTGTATCACAATGCCATTGACTAGTTCACTTAGGGGGTGTACACATGTTGGAATTTGACGCTGAATTTGTCAGGCAGAACATTTTGTGCTTCTGGAATTTGAATAAAATCGGCAGGTCATATGATTGGAAGCAGCTCTCTGAACCCCAGGTTGCGTAGCCCCCAGCCTCCTTCCTCCTACCTATTCTATGGGGATTGGCTGACTATAGTAAGCGGTGCTTTCAATCAAGGAACCTGGGGGTCATGATGAGGCTGGAACCCCTCGGGTCCAGCATCATTATTTGGCGGATCAGTTTAAACTACCCCTGGACAACCCCTTTAATCCCTTGCCAACATGTGCTATATACATTCGGTATTGCTGTGATCATGCTGACCCTTTTCTGAATTTTTCCAGCTTTTATACAATATTAAATGGTAGAAGTACAATACATCCATTGACATCACTTTACTTTTTTTTTTTTTTTTTTTTTTTTTAAAAACGGATATGTTTCTCTCTCGGATGGTCGTCTTTTTTTTTTTTTTTTTGCATCTGTTAAACTGATGTAAGAAAACGTGATCTGAGTGGAACACCACTCTTATTAATAGAAAAATAGCAATACTTATGACTTTTGAATGGTTGCGGTGGGAACGGTTTAATGATCAGATGACCTATCCTTTAGATTGGTGGGTTTCCTAGTTGTCAGACCTTTAACTGTTTAAAGAAGCCACAGCACTGAGGTGAGCGTTAAGGACTTTTTAGTAAAAACCAAGCACAGAGATGTACTTTGTATAGCAGTTATGCTTGATTTTTCAACTCAACCCCATTTACTTGAATGTGAATGAGCTGCACACAGGCCATGTGACAACTGAACATGAACCGAGCGCTGTTGTCACTTCAGTTTACCAGCAGATTTCTGAGAAGTTGGACCGATCCTGATCTATGATGACCTGTCCAGATGATAAAAGGCAGGTAAACCACTTTAACTGGTGCTCTCCTCTACAGTGCCTTTTCGTGTCCTAATTACCAACCCATTTTCAATTAGTACCTGAAAAGGACCCTCATGCTTATGGTATGGGGGGCTTCCCTCGTCTCCCCTGCTTACTACCCACCACATGTACAAACTCAGCAATGGGTAGAGAGTTGGGAGAGGTCAATGATTGACGGCATTGATCTCTTGGGGTACATTCACATATATCTGTTGCATCAGTATCAGTTTTTTTTTTGTCCCTTAGTCATTACAACTGATGCGAAAATGCATCAGTTGTCATCAGTTTTTTTTTTTTTTTTTTTTTTTTTTACAAATATCTGCTCTACAACCATCAGCTGTCATCAGTTTTTACCATGATGGTCCACGAGGTATGATGGGATGCAGAGGCCAATAGAGTAGAGCTAGTCCACTACTTTTAGTAAAGGTTCCTTAACCGGGGTCCCCTGTCAAGTAATAGGTCTGAGCTGAACACATCCAGTATTTACGGTAATTTTCAGACACACCCCAGGTGTAGACACGAAAAACTAGGATTAGGTGGGGGGGCGACTAACGTGGCATTACACTGTGTGTGGGGGGACTAACGTGGCATTACACTGTGTGTGGGGGGGCGACTAACGTGGTATTACACTGTGTGTGGGGGGGCGACTAACGTGGCATTACACTATGTGTGGGGGTGCGACTAACGTGGCATTACACTGTGTGTGGGGGGGGCGACTAACGTGGCATTACACTGTGTGGGGGGGGCGACTAACGTGGCATTACACTGTGTGTGGGGGGCGACTAACGTGGCATTACACTGTGTGTGGGGGGCGACTAACGTGGCATTACACTGTGTGTGGGGGGCGACTAACGTGGCATTACACTGTGTGTGGGGGGCGACTAACGTGGCATTACACTGTGTGTGGGGGGCGACTAACGTGGCATTACACTGTGTGTGTGGGGGGACTAACGTGGCATTACACTGTGTGTGGGGGGGGACTAACGTGGCATTACACTGTGTGTGGGGGGCGATAATGTGTCATTATACTGTAGGTGGGGGCATTAAGGAGCATTATATTGTAGAAGGCACTAATGGAACCCCCACACAGTATAATGCCTGATTGTTGTGCCTCCTCAGTGCTTCTATCCCCTCTCCCAGTATAATTCCCCATTAGTGCCCCCATAATATATCATTTACATGAGTTTACATACATAATTTGCATTAGCAGCGGCTGGGAGGAACATTCATTCACCGCCCGCTGTCCCCAAGCCCTGATCCCTTACACTAATCTGCAGCAGGGATTCGTAATCGTGATTGCGATGATTGCCGATCCCTGCTGCCGCTGTTGAAGGGGCTGGGAGAGGGACAGCTGGCACAAGAATGTTTCTCCCACCGTGATAATAAAAGTTCCGTGAGACAGGAGTCTGGACAGCAGGCGACCCCCTGTTCTGTTAGAGTAATGAAGCCAGCAATTGCTACTAGGTGTGTTGAGTTTCGGGCCGCAGCACCTACAGGAGGAGCTGCTGAGCCCAGGAGAGCAACCTCTGCTCAGGTACAGTAGTAAAGCCAGCAATTGCTGGCCTCCCTACTGTACATGGACTGCGCAGAACGCCGGGTGCTGCAGCAATTTTAAGGGAACTGGATGGAAAAACGATCAGTTAGCTTTTTTCCATCTGTGGCTGTGGCACACATTTGGTGCCATATAGCGCCAGAACTGTTGTTTTTTGTGCCAGAACCGATCCCATTTAAAAAACTATGGGATCCGTTCTGGCATCAGTTTCCATCCAGCTTGTGTGCACCACACCAGAGGGAAACCGATCCCTGGGCCGTATATATGTGGAAGCACCCTTAGATGCTACTGTCAATAGTGGCCTTCACATGGAAGTGGTTCAGAGAGGGACATAACACCCTCTGGGTCTGGTGGTTGCCATGGCAGCTAGAAAAACTTCTGTGCATACTAATCGCAATGTAAGTAAATTGAAATTTCAGGTATAATACACCGTCATACAGAACTCACTGTGTGAAGCTTATTCTTTGCAGGATGAGTTTTTTTACTGGTGACATTTTCGGTATAAATAAAAACAAACTGGTACCTCAGGGGGTTTGCAGAAGAGACATGGCTCCCAGAAACCAAATGTGGGTATTTCTCCTGAACACGACAATACCTCATATGTGGTTGTGAACTGTTCTATGGCTACATGGTGGGGTTCGGAATGGAAAGAGTGCTATTTGGCTTTTGGAGGGCAGATTATGCTGTTTTCAGATGCCATGTTGCATTTGCAGAGACCCTAATGTATCAGTACAATGGAAACCTCCAATAAGTGTCCTCATTTTGGGAACTACACCCCTCACAGAATTTAACAAGGGCTATAATGAGCATTTTGATCCTACAGCTGTTTCACAGATTTTATTAACAGTGGGACGTGAAAATGAAAAATTACTTTTTTTTTTTACAATAAACCGTTAATTTAGTCCCAAATTTTTCATTTTCACAAGGCGATAAAGGAGAAAAAGCTCCCTTGGTATACACAGTACAGTTAGGAGGAGAGAGATGTCAGGCTACTAGAGTGGGCGGAGCTGAGTAGCAGCTAGCAGCATCAGATTGTGAAGCCCATTGACTGAAAGCCATGACTCTAAAAGTCTTTTTCTGCAATAATAGTGACGATTATCACTGAAGATGAACATGTAAAACATTTTTGACAGGTAGAAAAAGTTCCATCATTCAGGTAAAACATTTTCACCCATTGACTGTTTTTTTTTTTTTTTTTTTTTTCCCCCCGCCACCGTGTCCCGCATAAAAAAAAAAAAAAAAAAAAAAAACCGCTTTACTTAGCTCCATACACATCAATATAAAAAATTTACATGTCACAATTTGGTGACACAAATTTTTTTTTTTCTATTTTGCAAAATTTTCAATTTTTTAAAGGGTATCAAAACATTGCAAATACTAGATAAATTTAGTATCGCTGTGATCATACTGACCCACAGAATACAGGTAACCGGTCATTTTTAACACCTAGTGAATGCCGTAAAAATTAAACCCATATGAAATTGGCGCAAAGTAAAATTGACTGTCTCTAAGGGGTTAAAAACACTTATCCCCCGTATGCACAGCATTAAAACAATAATATTACTCCTCTCAGAAGATATCCATGCAAAAACATGTTAGAATTGATGTTTTTTGTTTTTGTTTTAAATCCATCAAGAAAGGGTTAATAAAATGTAGTCCGTTATAGGCATCCTAAAATTGTCATTACAAAATGGCTATCATCTGGCAAAAATCAAGCTCTCATATGGCCACATCACCAGAAAAATTTAAAAAATATAGCTTGCACACTATGAAGACGAAAATTTCAAAAATCGCCAAATCTTTAAGACAAAACTGGCTGCGGCAGGAAGTGAATGTATAAGCTGTGCGAGCGTATATCAGGATACAGAAGGAAAAGACGTCAGAAGTGGCAACTCCCCATCTTCGTAGCTACTGGGAAAATAGTAGGGAATTTGGTGTTCCCAATGTACTCAGCTTGCATATTCACATTTCACCATGTAATGTGTATTCACATCTGGGAAGCTAATGCTCACTACGCCCATTGATAAATTCTTTGAGGGGTGCAGTTTTCATGTCACTTTCTAGGGCAGGGGTAGGCAACCTTTTTTGTACGACGTGCTGATTTAAATTAAAAAATTAAAGATGAGGTGCTTGGAGTTCCGGGCAATAATTGTAAGGCTGATGACCCCTATACTAAAGTCGTATACCACAAACTATAATACAGAAGTGTTGCCACGAGATGCTTCTGGACACTTGAGTTTACTACCATTTCCCATGATGCACCTGTACTTTCTCATTAGAAGCAGTGAAATACATGTGCAGCCCCTAATTATTGGATGCGTGGAGCACCGTATGGCAGTAGACTTAGGGTGGTGACACACTATGTATCTGTCCTAGGCCAATGGTACTTTCACTTCGATATAAAGCTGTGTTCATATGGTTCATATATGCACAAAAATGCATACATTTTTGTTGAAAAACTGCATGCTTTTTTTGTGCAAAAAAACACACCGTCCTACAAAATAATGTTCCATAGTGGCCCCTTCACATGGTATAGTATCCCAAAGAATCTTTAAAAAATTTTGGGTTCAGCCAAACTTGAATTTTTTTGGAGGTTTGTGACTCATGAGCCATTATTATACTCTGGTGTCTTACAAATCCCAGACTATAATAAGCGGAGGCTCAGAAGAGGTGATCAAACATAAAAAAAAAAAACTATGTTACTTACTGCTCCAGAGCAGCTCCGTTCTCTTCTACACTTCTGTCTGACTGCAGTGACATCTGCCGCCCCCTAACATAAAGATTGACTGGCTGGTTTCAATGTGCAGTGACCACAGGTGAAAATGTACTCTGTTGTTCTGAACAGCTCATTTGCACATGTGTTAAGGCTGGGGACATGGAAATGTTGCCTTTTTGACTGCAAAAGCAGTTGCAGACAAAACACACAGCAAACAGACTCTTGCAACTATTTTCTTCTAGTTCTGATAGTTTTTAAAAGTATTATGCTGTGTGTGCAAGATTTTCTCATGTGTTTGTGCCTATTATGAAGGCTTTGTCAGGAAAGTGGGCCTGGTTTATCTGGATTAATCTTTTACAGTGTATTTATGACTTGCCCCTTTTGGGGCAACTGCATTCCAGTACAGGGCCAGTGTTTAAAAAAAAAAAAAAAAAAATATATATATATATATATATATCTATTATTGTCTAGCAACAGTGGATTCACAATTTCCATGAGGTAAATTTTGTGCAGGTTTTAAGACTGAGTTGTGCTTTTTTAGTAAATTAGGAAATAGATGACCCACAATGTTTGAGTCCCTACAAAGTGTATGAGAATTTACTAAATCTCATCGCCATGTAGAGGTAAACATGAAAACATGGTAATTAACGTTGCAGATTTTAATGTATACTTCACTATACAAAGACAGAAATTTGCAGATTGAACAAAATCTGAGGATAGTTGTAATTTAGATTTTTGGAAGATATTTATTTATTTTTTTTAATCTGATAATATTTTATCCTATCCTTCACCTTTAACCCATTTTCTTTTTGGAACATTTAGAGTCACAGGCTCAGTCTGGTTAATAACCCATAACAGTCCAGACATTTCACACATAGATGATAATTCCCATATAGATTTCATAATGCCGTTCTGGACAACCACTTTAGCTTGATTTCATAGTGTGTTGAACTAAAAATTCTTAATACCTCTACATTTTTTTTTTCTCTTAAACAGAACCAACTTAAACAAAAATACAGGACCAGATATTTTGGAAATCGGTGAGTGAAGTGCCTTATTGAATTATCCTAATGTTAAAATTTTTTTCCAAAATAACAATACTGGTGGCCTATCCTTAGGATAAGCCATCAGTATTAGACTGGTGGAGATCTGACCTTCAGTCCTGAAAATCAGCAGTTTGAAGGTGGCCGACCTCTTCATTGTATACACTATGTATGGACTGATATACATTTCAGTATATGGTATGCAAATGCAGAGGTTGCATCCCTTGTCTGAGCACCATACAATTTTAAAAGCTGATCGACGGGGGTGTCAAGTCGGTCCCACTAATCTGATACTGAGGACCTATCCTAAGGATAGTCAGTTAATATTGTTATCTAGTTTTCTATCAGTGCATGTGAAATTAGGTTTGTGGAGTCAAAGCTACGTCAGGTTTTGGGTGCAGTTGAGGAAAAGTTATCAATTATATGATTAATTATTTCACCACCTCCACCAGCTTGAGCTCTAATTCCAGCAAAGTTAGAATTTTTTTCTCTTTGCCCCAACTGTTCCTGAGCAATCAGTGCAGTTAGTTTGAGTGCCTGATATGCTAATTAGACACATCTAATGTCAAGTGGGTGGTGCTGTGCAGGAGCAGACAAGGAGGTGTGACTCAGATCTTCAATAAAAAGCAGACTGTGTCAGAGCACTTGTGCCATCCATTTAACATTAAAAAAGTCTGGGTAACATACCATATACACCTAAACAGCGCTGATTGCTTGGAGCTGTGGGGCTTTAGAAAAAATTCTAGCTGCACCAAAAGAAATGAAGAACCTATTAAAGAGGACCTTTCATGTCCTCATGAATATGCGGTTTTATAAACCACTAGAAAGCTGACTGAAAGTGCGATGAATTCCGTTAATTTTAGCACCAATATTTCCCCGCTGTCAAAGGGCGTTCCTCACAGCCTAGTGTCATTGCTGGGCGGTAAGGAACGCCCCCTCTGACAGTACAGGGCTATGGACGAGTAGGCGGTGGGGAGACATTGGTTCCGAAATTAATGGCACAGATATCTCCAGCCCCGGGACACATACCTGGAAAGTCGACTATCTGCTTTCTAGTGGTATATAAAACTGCATATTCATGAAGACATGAAAGGTCCTCTTTAAAGGATGAAAAGAGCTTCAGTGGTTGGAAGTGGTGAGAGGTTCTCTTTAAATATGTTACACAATTACTAAAATGTAACTAAACCTTCAGAAAACCTTTAATTTTCCGGCAGCATTTATGCCATTAATAAATTTTGTCATACTTGATTAACAAATTGATTCCTTTTTCTGAAATCCAGCACTAAATAATCTTTTCCTTATTTCTCTATTGAGCTAACTTCTGTACTTTGCTGTACAGCTGTGCTGTGGGAGGGGTGGACTCATGTGTAATGCAGGCTGAGGGGTGGGATCACTTCAACAATCGTATCTTTTATTTCTAGAGAAATACAGTTGAAAACTACAATCGGGATTGGGTCAGAATCTTTGTAGGCTATTTATAATGCCCAAGTTATTTCTGTTTGTAGTAATCCCTCGGCCTCCAGCGTCAGGTTACTTGCATTATACAGGAGCTTGTACATCCATACTGCAATGAGAAGCAGGGTGCAGTACATATTTCAGCTCTCAATGCAGAAATTAGGGGAAAAAAATTAAATATATTACAGAGTTTATTAATGACACAAATGCTGACAAAAAATCAAAAGTTGTTTAAGAGTTTAGTTTTGCTTTGTTAAAGTATAATAGGATGCATGGCTTGTTGCATATTTCCTTTCTTATGAACTTGAAGTGAAGCTGCTTTTTTTTTTTTTTTTTTTCCCCCTACTGTTTGTCTGCTCTTGACTGCTATTTCTGAAGTAGTTGGTGATGGAGCAAGTTGTCGAAAAATAGAGGTATTATGAGTCAGTGGTTTGGCCTGCCATCTGAACAGCACTACCAATTCCACTTCACTGAAAGAGAAATCATTATAAATCATATCACTGAAAAAGGCCGCATTTACCTGATGTCAGATGAAGCAATGGTTCACTGCTGATGGATTCAAATCCGCTATGGTGGAGAATGTGCAAGTGCAGGATTCTGATAGAGAAACCACTCACACTCCCAGTGTGCACCACGTCATAGAAAAGATGTCCTAGAGTTGGAAAAGGTTCAACAAAGGCCATAAAATTCATAAAGGTCATGGAGGACCTCAGTAATGAGGAGAGGTTAAAGAAGTTAAATTTGTTTAATTTTGAGAAGAGATGTTTAATTCATTTCAGACGACCCATTGACTATTAAAAGTCTGGGTGGTCCACTCTTCACTCTCAGTGAGCGCTGTGTATTTAGCTATGGGATCCTCCATGATGTGGCTCCCCTCTGACCTGGCGGTCACGTGATCTAAAGGACCAGATCAGCTCTACAGTTGTGGACAGGAGGCTGCATTCTTCCTGTAACTGGGGCTAAATGTATCAGTTACAGGGAAAATCACCTACCCCCCACCCCAAAAAAAAAAAAAAACAAAAAAAAAAACTTTTAAAATGCGTCTTTTATGACTTTATGGGGACATTATAAAAATTAAATGAATGTAAAATAATTTAAAAAAACAAAAAATAAACAAGAAATAGCTCGCCCACATTACAAGTGAATAACCGACACATTGCCCCACAGAGACAGGAAACCTACCAAATAAAAGACAGGTGGAGCCTCTCCCTCTTCAGTAGTTTCCTGCCCCTAGAGGGAGAGCTACCTGCCTGGATGCTGTCAGGGCACCCGGAGGATGTTACCTGGATGGTGCAGAGACAGGGGATGTCCCTGGTTGGGGTCCTCTCCTGAACCCCCGATTCCTGAGAGGCTGCAGGGGGCTGTCTTCTGCAGGGAAAGGGGCAGTCCCTTTCCCCGCCGTTCCCTGTGCTGGGCCTTCAGCGTTCTGGAGGGGAAAGCTGGTGGAGCCGAGCAGGACGGTGGGCACAGGGTCCCTCCGGGTCTGAAGGTGACTGTGTGGTGGAGACCCCTTCCATGGCAACGGCTTGAGGGAGGAAGGATAGCGGTGGTGCTCTTGTCTAAGAGCCGGGTTAATGCAGGGGCCGCCAGAAGTGCTGTTGTGTGGGCGGAACCTGCAGGACCTTTTCCGCAGCAGGAGCTGGTGCCGCTGGAAGTCGGGACCGGCTTCCCGGGGAAGTGAGGATGCTGGACTGGAAGTGCCCGGAGGAGCTGGGCAAATGGTGCGAAAAGGCAGGGGTTTAAAAGGGGGGTGCAGGTGCTGGTGGTGGATTCCAGCAGCTTTCCTGTGGTTTACACCATATGATGGAGCAGCATCGGCAGCAGCTTTTCCAGCAACAGCAGCCCCAGCAGTAGCAACTAGACCATCATCATCATCCTCTGCAGCCAGCAGCAAGATCCAAGGGCCACAGTGGGGGCCAAGAGGACAGCACATCCGTTCCAGTTTCAGTACTGATGGGAGATGTAAATGGCTGCGAGCCGCCCCTTTATTTATGTGTCTTTTTTTTTTTTTTTATGGGAACTTTCTTGCGTTGTATGTTATTCAGAATAGGCCCAAGAAGGCCCTGGTTAAATTAAAGAATAAGGAGTGCACATTATGCAGAACCAAATTGGGCCCGGCTTATGATAAGTTATTCCCATCCTGCATTGAATGCACTATTGTGGAAGAGACCCTGCAGCAGGGAGGGGGAATCAGGGCCTTAGTGTGGAAAGAAGTAAGGAACTCACTTAAGATACAATCCAGATGGATGAAGAAATCTGGGTCCTCCTCTAGCTGTAAGATAGCATCATCTTCAAAGGGGGAATCCTCTAGTAAGAGTGGTGAGCTCTGCTGGATCCTCCACCTCCTCCTCCTCAGAGACAGAAGGGAGTAGATCCTTTCCAGGGAGTGTTTTACAGCAGAAGACACTTAGAAGCTGTTGAAGACAATTATTGCAACTATGGGGATTGAGAACGCTAGGCCTTCCCGTTCTGTCTAGGACATCATGTTTGGGGGTCTTGAGATCATCTTGAGCATCTCTTCACTTATTCCATATGAATGGAAGAAGTCTCATCCTCCTGGGATTTTGTGCCTAGGCTGGACGTGGCTATACCTAGGGACTCAAAGAGATCAGTGCTACCCTTTGAAAACAAGGGTTTTTTGAGGGACCCGTTGGACAAGAAAGCAGACAGTTTTCTTAGGCGCACTTGGTAGTCTGCAGGGGCCTACCTCAAGCCTAATATAGTGGCAACTTGTATGGCCAGGACCCTTTATGGTATAGTTGGAGGAGCTCGAGTCCCAGCTTAGGAATAAAACCCCTAGGGATCAGGTTCTGAGTGCCCTTCCCACTATTCGCAAGGTGGTGAATTTTGTAGCGGATGCCTCTGCAGCTGCTTTCTCTGCTTTCTCTATGGCACTAGCTAAGGAATTGGGCCAGGGATGTGGCTTCTGAGGCAAGATGATGCAACCTCCCGTGTTACGGGAAGTTTTTGTTTGGCCCAGCCCTGGATGACATTCTGGCCAAGGTGGCAGACAAAATGAAGGGGTTCCCAGCCCCACCTGCGGGCAGAGTGCGTAAGCCCTTTCAGCCTTTTTGGAGATCTAACAGGGGCAAGGATACCGCAAACAGATCAAGGGGCTGGTCGGACCAGAAGACAGAGAGGGGTCTTGTTCAATGCCTCCTGGGATAGAGATGGAAAGCCCTCGAAACAATGACTCAAGGTGCTAGGAAGATTTAAAGTATTTTATCCCAGCCTGGGTGAACATCTGCCTAAGTCACTGGGTCTTAGAGACTTTTGGAAACAGGCCGTGCCTGAAATTTCTCTCCATTCCCCCCCCCCCCCCCCCCTTATCCAAGGTTCCAGGTTACGAAAACACCGCCTCCAGTCAGTTGGCCCTTGAGTTGGAGGTTCTGCGTTTAGTTAAAAAAAATAAAAAAAATAAAAAAAAAAAGTGCCGGTGTTCCACCTAGCAGATGTGGGGGAGGGTTATTTATTCCTATCTTTTCCTGGTAAGGAAGCCGGATGGATCCTTCAGAACCATTATAGACCTAAAGGGGTTAAATCTATTCCTAGTTCCCAAGAAATTCAAGATGGAGATAGTCAGATTAGCAATAAACCTGTTATTCTCCAATTGCTGGATGGTGGTGGTAGATTTGAAGGATGCCTATTATCATGCCTCAATTTCTTTGGCCCATCAGAGGTTCCTGAGGGTGGCAGTGGAGCTAAATGGGCCGGTCTGTCATTACTAGTACCAGGCTCTTCCCTTTGGGATCTCTATGGCCCCCAGGATTTTTACAAAACTGGTAGCAGAGATGGCGGCTCTTAGCAGGGAGAAGCATATAATCTTTATTCCCTACCTAGAAGATTCCCTCATTGTAGCCAGATCGGAGGTGGAATGTTAGAGGCGTGTCGGCTGGGTTCTGGATATTCTTTTGCGTCTGGGTTGGTTGGTCAACTTTGAAAAATCCAGGTTGACCCCCTCCAGACACCAGGTGTTTTTGGGTATTTTTCTAGACTCTATGGTGTAGAAGTCCTTTCTCCCAGAGGAGGTGTTGGCGGTACAGGGCCTGGCAAACTCCCTTCATCTCTATCCTCGAGTCTCTGTAAGGAGAGCCATGTCGGTACTAGGGTCCCTTATAATCTGTATTCCGGCGGTCCCCTGAGCTTAGGCCCACTCTTGGGTTCTTCAGGCGGAGATCTTGTCAGTGTGGGGTGAGAGAGATGGGGACCTTCTTCCCTGCCCTGGGGGACAGAAAGGGAAAATTTGGTCAAGGGACTGCCCTGGAGAACCCTGGCCCCTCTAGTGATCAACATGGAAGCCAGCCCTTGGGGGTGGGGGACTCATCTGGGTTCCCTAGACTTTCAGGGGGTCTGGTCCAGCAGTCAGCTTCCAGCATCCTCAAACCTGAAGGAGCTATGGGCAGTTCTGATGGTCTTAAGGGAGGCCTCTTCCCTCATCCAGGGTCACGATATAAAAATCCTGAGACAAAGGGGAGTGGGAGCTAGACCAGTCAGTGTCAAACGTTCCAACAGGAAGGTCCCTCAGTTATTCTCCCTGGATCCCGAGCAATCTCCTCTTAGAGTGGATGCGCTTACAGGTGGGACTTTGGTCTAGCCTATGCCTTTTCTCCATTTTATGGAGAATCAGGCAAGGGTGATCTTGATTGCACCTTTCTGGCCGAGGAGGGCCTAGTTCTCTCTTCTGAGGATCCTGTCGGTAACAGACCCATGGATCCTCCCAGAGGTTTCAGCTCTCCTGAAGCAGGGTCCCATTTATCATCCCAGTTCCAGGTATCTTCATCTGAAGGCTTGGGTTATTGAGAGGTAGGGGTTTTTACCGGTGGGGTCATTGATACCCTTTTAAAAAGTAGAAAGTCAGTTACCTTTAGAATTTATGCTAAAACCTTGGTTAAGTTCCTGGAATTTTTAGGGGGTTTTCTGAGTGGGGTTCCTCAGAATCAGGATTTCCTCCAGAGGGGCCTGGAAAAGGAACTATCCAGCAGCACTCTCAAGGTGCAAGTATCAGCTTTGGGTGCCCTTTTTCAGTTCAAGCTGGGGGATGATGCTTGGTTCAGCCGGTTTATTAGAGCCTCTTTCAAGAGCATACCAGTGGTTCGGTCTAAAGTTCTCCGCCTGGGATTTAAACCTGGTACTTAAGAAACTAGGCCACCCTTTGAACCCTTGTCAGAGATCTCAATTAGGCCCCTTTCTCTTAAAACCATTTTACTATTCACATCGGCCAGGCGTATTAGTGAGCTCCAGGCGCCGTCAGCCAACCCTCCCTTCTTGACAATTCTGGAAGACAGGGTGATACTTAGTCCAGACCCTGCCTTTGTGCCCAAAGTTTCCTCCAGGTTTCACTGTACCCAGGAGATTGTACTCCCTTCCTTTTGTGCCAGTCCTAGGAATCCGAAAGAGGCAGAATTCCACTGTTTAGATGTCAGACAATGCTTGATTCAATATTTGTCAGGCACCTCAGGTTGGAGGAAGTCTAGTTGCCTGTTTGTGCTTTTTTTCAGGTCTTAACTGGGTTAATGCCTCTTCCAAAAGTACCCTGGCCAGATGGGTGAAATAGGTTATTGTGTTGTCTTATAGGTTATTGCGTTGTCGCCTTTTAACATCTTTAACAATATGCGTCGTAATAGTACGGCGCTCTCTTCAGTGACTAAACGCAACCTACCGTATGATTACAGACACTGAGCGGGCGGCCTCTGGAGCAGTTGTTGGCAGCTAACACCCACTCCATCACCACCATTGCGATCCAGTCAGGGGTTTTAACTCCTTAGAAGGTACGGCCAAACATGACCGCAACATCTAGGGGAGTTTGGCACCTTAATGTCCTCCATGGTCTTCTTCAAAACCCAAATGGGTTTTTGTTTTGCAAAATTAGTAACGCGTAGTAAAAACTAAATAAATTAGGTATCTCTCTATCCCACAGAATACAGATAACATGTTACTTATGCTGTGTGCTGCACATCAAAAAATTTAAAATGTAAGAAGCAGTGGCAGAATTTATTTATTTTTTGTAAATTAGGTCGAGGGATGTGGGGAAAAAAAAACCCAAAAACATACTCGCCTGTCCCCGTTGCTATAGTGGTCCCAATGTGGTCCGTTCTTGCTGCCCAGCTGTCTTCTTTTGCCGGAAGTCCTCGCCGGCTGTGATGTTCAGCGTCCTTCGCTAAACCATAGCTTGCACAATGTGAAGACAAAAATCGTTAAATCATTAGGATAAAACTGGCCGCAGCAGGAAGGGAATGTATAGCTGTGGGAGCGTATATGAGGGTGCCCCGGTTACATACCCTTTGATAAATTCCTTGAGTGGTGTAGTTTCCAAAATGGGGCCAACTTTGGAGGGTTTCCACTGAGTATCCCAGACTTGGATCTTACAGGGGAAAAAAACAATAAAAGTAACCCCCCCTCCCCCAAATCATAGGAGCTACTGGGAACATAATAGGGAATTTGATGTTCCCAATGTACTCTGCACAGCTTACACATTCACTTTTCACCATCCACTGTACATTCATGTCTGGGAAACTGCTCACTACACCCCTTGGTAAATTATTTGAGGGGTGCAGTTTTCGAAATGAGGTCACTCCGTAGGGGATTCCACTTTACTGGCACCTTAGGGGCTCTGCAAACATGAAATGAACACCATGTTGTTTTTGCAGAGCTCCTGAGATGCCAGTAAAGTGGAATTCCCCAAGAAGTGACCCCATTTTCTAAGTGTGAGTGACACTTTATGGTCTCTGCAAATGTGACATGGCATCCAATAACCAACAATCTAAATTTGCACTTCACATCTGCACCCTTCTGTGGACTCTGTCCATGTTAACTGCGTATCAGCAGGGCGGGAAAGGACCATGTTAAAGATGGAGGTCACCGCGGAGCTGGGCTGGAGGGACGCTGTCAGGGACACCTCTCAGTTTGACATTGTTGCGACATCCCGTTTTCTTGGTCGTCTACTTGCAAGAGAAGGGATCTGTTGAGCACCTGCTGAGTAGTCACAAATTGCTCCACGGTAGTGAGCCGCTGATCAAGCAGAGTGGACTGTTCCTGTTGAGTAGAAATCGGAGCAGACAAAGATTTAATTTCTGACTTGAATTTGGCGATGATATGCTCCTGCTTAGTCTCCACTCTGCGCACAATAGCTTCCAAGTCCACTTTGGTGGGGAGAGAGCTCAGAAGATTCCAAATGTCTGCAAGCTTGGGACGTTTTGATTTGCGGCTGAGAGGGGCAGAATCTGGTATGGAGGAATCAGACAAATCTGAGGAAGGTTGCAGGAGTGGATGGTACGTCACAGCCTGAGGGTCCCGGTTTCAGGTCAGACGCTACATCCTTAGGGAGCGAACTCCTGACCGTGCTGCAATACCCTGGAAGGTTGCGACGGTGGCCGCGGTAGGCTCTGCAGTTAGTGTGGCAGTAAGCAGGGCCCTAGACTGTGAGGGCCAGGAGGGGCTAGCACCTACATCACATAAGTGGTGGAGGTGTGCGGAGGCGGTGAGGGGTTAGGATCCCTTGGGACCAGAGAGAGGGGAGTCTCTTGAGGTAAGCTGTAACACTCCAGGGGAGCAGCGGCTGAGGGAGAGCTGGGGGGTATAGGATGCAGGGTCACTGACCACCAATCCGCAGACCGCAATTGGCGGGCATGCGGGGTGTTGGGGCCACCATCTTGGACCCGGCCTGATGAGTCCACACTTGCCATGGGTGCCGGCTGGAGCTGCCCAGAAATCGCCATAAGAGACCAGTATGCCACCGGGTGAAGATCGCGAGCCAGATGGAGGAGACAGCCTCAGGCCCCGTTTGCAAAGCCGGCAGCATAGTGAGGAGAGCTGGATCTGGCACCATCTTGTAACTTCCGTCTGGCAGTGCTGCAGGGGCGGTGTTCGCAGAAATTTAGAAATCTGCGGCGCCGGAGCAACCAGGGACGAGCCCCTCTGTCCTATGCGTCGTACCCAGAGGTACAGTTTTAACCCCTTCACGCATTCTCACGTACATGTACGTGGGAGAATGTGGTTAGTTACCGCATCCCCACGTACAGGTACGTGACGGTGATCGAGCCGGCTCAGAAGCAGAGCCCGTGCGATCACCGCGGGAGCCCGGCTGTATTTGACAGCCAGGCTCCCGCTGAAACAGCGGGGACCAGTGATAACACCGATCCCCGTTGTTTAACCCTTAAGATGCCGCGGTCAATAGCGACTGCGGCATTTTAAGTGTTTGCTAGCGGCACTGACTGCCGCGGACAGCATCGGGAGAGGGTGTCAGCTGTAACTGACAGCTAACACCCTGCTCCTTAACCTGAGCGCCGATCGGGGTTTTTAATCCCTTGGATGCCGCAGTCAAACATGACCGCGGCATCCAAGGGGTTCCGCCATGTTGCCGCCCCCGGCACCCCCCCGATCTCGCCGATATCTATAATATCCAGCCCGGGGTCTGGCCAGTGACCCCAGGCTGCCTGAAGCCCCCACTACCTGGTTGATCCTGCCGGGACTTCTGGAAATCAGCCTATGTCTACAGTATATAGGCTGAATCCCTGTATAGACTGCAATACACGTGTATTGTAGTCTATAGTGCTGAATCAGCGATTCAGGTGTCCTAGTGGGACATATAAAAAAAAAAGATAATATTTATTATCTTATTTGGGTGGTATGACTATCTGTTTGAAAAGCAGAGCATTTCACATTTTGAAAATTGCGATTTTTATTTATTTTTCTCCAAATTTCCATCAAATTTCCTATTTTTTTATAAATAAATACAAAAATATTGATCAATGTTTACCACTAACATGAAGTACAATGTCTCACGAAAAAACAGTCTCAAAATCACTTGTGCAAGTTAAAGCGTCTTAAAGTTATTGCCATATAAAGTGACATATGTCAGTTTTGAGAAATGAGGCCTGGTCTTTAATGTACTTTTGGGCTCAGACCTGAAGGGGTTAACTCACAAATATTGTATTAATCTATCTTCCAGACATGAATGTGCAGCTGATGGTGAAAATGTAAATTTTTCGAGAAGTATGTCATTTCAGTGTGCAGTATGTTGTGTCCAGCCTGTGTCTGAGATGAATACACCAAAGGCTATTGTACTTAAAATAACTCGATTTAAAAGCTTTTGGACTATGTACCTCTGGTGACAGAAGCTGGACACTGAAATAAAGTATGTTATCCTGGCTATAGTGTTGTACATATGGATATAAACTGCTGTTTGGTCACACAGCAGGGTGCAGATGTAAAGGAGCACTATGTGGCTTTTAGAATACTAATCTAGATGTTTTTTTTTTTTCGGACACCATGTCACATGTGCATAGAGTCCCCCTAAATCTATACTCCAAAAGCTAAAAAGCACAGCTCCTTTCCCTCGAAGCCCCAATGTGTGCCCAAACAGCAGTTTACGCTTATATACATCTATATTTTTTTTTTTTTTTTTTTGTACTGGGAATAACCCACTTAAACGTTTTCGTTGACCCAAAGTGGACATAACAAAATGGACACTTAAATTTCAATTTTCACTTTCCACATTAATTTTTGGGAAGCACTCTTGGGCTCAAACTGATAGTAATACCACTTGATAAATTCTGTGAGGGGAGTTTCCATTATACTGCTAGTTTAGGGGCTCTGCAAATGAGACATGGCAACTGAGAACTATTCCAGCAAAATCGGCTTTTCAAATGCCCCTTCCCTTTGGCGCACTGCTGTGTGCCCAAACAGTAGTTTACATCCACATGTGGGGTATTCCTGTTCTCGGGAGAAATTGCATAAGAAATTGTGAGATGCATTTTCTCCTTTTAATCCCTTATGAATGTGTACATTTTAGGACTGAATGGAGAAAAAAAAAATGTCTAAAGTTCATCTTCATATTGTTTTAATTCCCATGAAATGCATAAAGGGTAAACAAAACTTCCCAAATGTGATCATGAACTGAAGTGGTCCCTTACAAATAGGTTTGGGTATTTTATTTGTAAATCTGGAAAATCGCTGTTAGACTTGTAAACTTTATAATGTTCAAAATAAATTAAAGGAAGATTCAATGATGATGCCAATATAGAGCAGAGATATGGTAGATAATATTCATTAACATATTTGGGTGGTATGACTATCTGTGTGGAAAAACAGAGCATTTCACATTTTGAAAATTTCAAATGTTTCAAAATTTCCATCAAAATTCATATTTAATTTTTTTTATATATAAATAAATGCAAAAATATTGGTCAATGTTTACCACTAACATGAAGTACAATGTGTCATTAAAAAGTAATCTCAAAATCACTTTGGCAAGTTAAAGCATCTCAGAGTTATTGCCACACACGTCATATGTGAGGGGTTGTCCAGGCAAAATAGACCATTAAATTATTTTTTAAATCAGCTGGTGGGGGTGAGAAGGGAAAAAAAAATCCATTCTCCCCTTTCCCTGGTGCTCCAATGCCTCCCATTGCGAGCTGGTCCATTGTTATATTCCAGTGGAAGTCCTTGCCACACATGACTGCTGAGGCCACTGATTGGCCTCGTGTCATGTGTAGCGGGGACTACAGCTGGAAGATAACAATGGACCGGGAGGACCAGACCACGCTGGGAGGTATTGGAGCACCAGGGAATGGGGAGTATGATTGATTGATTGATTTATTTATTTTTTCCCCTCCCCTCTTGCTGCCCTGAGACCGTACTACCTGTGACGTCCCAGGGTCTCTTCCTGAGGCTGCTGAGCCACCGATTTGGGGATCGGGGACGTTCACATCTGCGCTGGAGACTCTGTTGCAGTGTCTGCGAATAATCGGCAGAAGAAAATGTTATGCATGGAGGAATTTTTCCTCCTCCGGTATCAGTCTGTAGTCGCTGTTTTAGTGATTCTAGTGATTCTTCTGAAGCTCTCATATGTCTGTCTTGTGCACTGTTGTCCAAAGTTGTGAAGTCGGAATTGGCTTCAGCGGCACACCTTCAATATCTACACACTCAGCTACTCACCACACTGCCTTTTGTACCAGTGATCTGTGGGATTTGGACCTCTAGATCTAATATTGTTTGAAGGATAAGCCATCAATTGTAGAAAGTGGATTATCTCTTTAACTTTTCAAGGATGGACTTTTTGTGGATTACTGCAGGTATGTGTTTGGTTCTTGAATGTCCCTGCACAGAACTGTTAGCATTTTAGCATGCATTATATAATTGACAGGCTCCCTTTATAAAAAAAAAAAAAAAAAAAAAAAGTACTATTTGTGCTTACCTTGTGTTTTTTTTTTTTTTTTTTTGTTACTAGGGGTCAAGATATTCCCGATCTGAAGCCAGAGGATAATCCTGTGTCCTTTTTAAATAATTATTTAAACTTCACGGGTAAGTTCAAGTTTATCTGGGTATTCTGCAAGTAAACTGTATGCGATCAGTATTCCCTAATGTGTGACAACTCCACATATTATAGTACACTCGTTGCTCTTATGGATGTCACAGTATTTCTAGAACTACTGCTAGGTTCAAAACAATATCACTTACCATAGCAATGGTCAAATGCCTTGGTCCTATTTTATTAGACTGGCCCATTCTTTCCTGTTGGAAAGTAGCTTGCAACCTAAAATCTACGAAAGGTTGGAGACCACTTGTTTAGATATTAGTAGACATGGTGTCCCTACAAGAAGAATGAATTTAGTCTAGGGTATAGGCAGGAAATGTTTTGAAGTCATTGTTAAGACTGAAGCTTAAAGTGGTTGTCTGGGATAAAATGTAATTCCTACACTAATGTAAACACCCTCCCCTCGCCTACTTTCTAAATTACATAATTTATCAAAAATTGATATTTTTCCATATTTTCTGGTTATCCAGTGACATCCCATTTTACCATTTCAAAACACTACTAAAGGTATTTGGGTGCACTTATTAACCTATTAATAGCACTAACGGACTTTTTTTTTAAAAATAACAAAAAAATATTTTGCCCAGAAAATCCCTTTAATGAAAATAAACCAGACCTTTCAAAGACACTAAAATATTTCACAGAAGCTCGACATATAGTAAAGGCATGGATTTCAAAGTATACATTACACCTTGCACCATATCAACATTCTAATAAGCTTTACTAATCAACAAAACAGGCAAGTGCTATTGGCAAAAGGGAGAAGAATCACAGGCTTGAGGCTTTATTGAAAAACAGGCACACCAAGAGGAGGGGAAATCTGTCCTCTTCATTGATTTCTCTGCTGCAGTCCTGGATGGACATCTGCCAGTTCGTAACCAGGTGTTTCTTGGCAGTCCATAAAGTGTCTTTTGCACTGTTCATAAAGTGCCCAGCTTCATCTGCTTTAAAGGGAGTCCACATCAACCAAAATAATTTCTGAATGACTTGTACGGTGTTGTAGCGGCTGCATTCTTGGTGCCAAGAAAATCAACTTTTAATCTGTATGCAGGAAGCACATTGGTGCATGGTGACATGCAGTGATCCATGGGAAAAAATAAGTACATTAGCGCATATTAATTTTCTATATGCCCTTAGTTTAAATTAATGAGAAACTGTACCTCTGCCCCCTCCACCTGAACTAAGTTTAAGAAATTTCTTTCAGTCCAAAAAAAAAAAAAAAAGTGTGTGTTCACTACACAACTTCCCCTACATACAACATAGAAGTGGTTTCTTTAACCCCTTAATGACCAAGGATATAATAGTACGTCATTGGTCGCATGGGGATGTAGGGAGAAGGCTCGAAAGCTGAGCTCTCTCTACACAATGGTGGATACCGGTTGTATAATACAGCCAGCCCCTAGTGCTAACAGCTGCGATTGGTGCCAACACCGATCGCAGCTGTTAACACTTTAGATGCCGTGGTTAAAAGTGACAGTGGCATCTAAAGTGCTCAGGTGCCACCATCCACCACCCAGAGGGTGGTGATCGGTTATCATGACAGCTGGGAGCCTATTGAAAGCTCCCAGGCTTGTCATTGCCATAGTTCTTAGAAGTGAATGGATTTTACTATCGCAGTGAATAATATGAGCGATTAGACTCCCTAGGATTCGAGGTCCCTAGGGGGTCTGAACATAAAAGTAGGGAAAAAAGTTTTTAATGAATGTAATCACCCATTCCTAATATTTCCCATTAGTAGGTGTATATTATTTCTTATTGTTTACTGTTCAGTCTCCAACTCAGATAATGAAGATTGTGACGAATCCATTGTTAATAGATGTCCCCTCTCTGCAAATATAGCAGGTCATGTGAGAATTGAAAAAACTCAAGAGGTAAGAGAATAATAATGCAGACTGCCTGTAATGTATCAGTGGGTTTTATATCTTTAATGAATTTGAAACCATAAGTGAAGTACAGTATAAAAAAATAATAAAATTTATAAATGCAAGGTCTCAATATTGAAGTGTTTTCCTATCTCAAGATTTTAGATGACCCCCTGTCCTCTTCCCTTCCATTTCCAGGTTTTCAACTTAGTCCACCAGAATGCTGGTGCTTGTTGTAAACTGCACAGTTATCTCTGTATGTATTTATATAGAGAGGTAACATATGCACTGATAAAGAATCTTTGTCAGCCTGTGAACACTGGGAATGCAAAACGGAGCAAGATTTCTTTATCATGGGCGTATCTCATATGTCCTCACAGTGAGGCACTTTAGTAGCCAAGGATGTATGTAACACCTCCTTTCTACTAATGCTGATTTTGCAGGATCGGTTAGGGCTATGAAGAAGATCTTGGATTCATTTTAAAGATGAACCTGCAGATCTCAATTCCCGACAGCGTTTTTAACAACAAATAGCTTCGGATTCTCATCTTTAAATTTAATTCAAGGTCTTTTTCGTTGCCCTAACGGATCCTGAGATATGGGGCTCTAAGGTGCCCCAAGGCTCAGGCCGCATCTTGAAACAGCGTGGAGGAGGAGGGGCAGAGGGATGAGCTGCAAATTGCACAGACAATGAAAAAACATCATTGTATGTGAACCCCAGGGGAGTGGTAACACTGGTAACTTATGGCCATGTTATCAACTCTCCTGTCAGTTAGAGAGCATACTGTACTTTTGCTCTCTGTCACAAAGAGGAGTAATATGAGGTTAATCAAAGGGTTATTGTTATGTAATACCCCTATGAACATAATCAAGAGTTTCATAATATCCAATTCAAAATAATCAATAAAGTTTGACACCGTCCATACCTGATTTTTATAGAGTAAAATATGCTGACCGCCTCTCTAGTGGTATCCATCACATACTACAATAATAACTATAATGATTGCCACTAGAGATGTATGTATAAAAAAAATTTCTGACAGGCGGAAAATGTTCCATTGGTCAGATATCACTTTTTCAACCATTGCCAGCTTTCAAATGTGCATAATAGAGGGTGTTTTTTTATTTGGTCCCATAGTACAGACGAAACACCTGGACTTCCAGCCGGTCATCAGATCTAAAATTATGACTCTAACTGCAGTAATGATGAACCGCAGGAAGAGATTGCATCCATATTATGTAAGCAATAAAACTCCCATCATATGGCAATCTGAAACCTGCCCTAGTTATCACATTAGTTTAGGTATAGAGATTATAATTATTCATTGGAGTTACAATTTTTCTAGGGGAATGGAAAATTATATTTTTATGTGAGCATGTATTTAATTTGCCTGATCAAAATTGGTTGGCACATTTCTGCGATTTTGGCATTTACTTAACGCCTTCTCCTGTAAATATAGACGTTTGGTACGCCTTACATCTTGCAGTATTTTGCAAAGTACATTTTGTTTGCAGAAAGGGATTGCTTGAGCCGTCACTTTTGTGGCAAGTTAGAATTTTTGTTCAATTTTTGCTTGCAATCTCTGTTTGCTGCAAGTTACATGAAGGTGGCTGTATATATGAAATATTAAGTTGTATTTTTATGTATGGTATGCTTTGCACTTACTGCAATTCAAAAAAATGTAGATTTTTGTAACAGGTTGTGTGCAGTATAGATTTTTAACATATTAGTGGAAGACAACAAAGTATTGCTTGTCTTCTGTTTGTGTTTTTGAGAGCATGAGCTCTTGCTGATGTTTGTGGTGTGTATATATAATTTGTGTACACCTTGATCTAATATTTTTATATGTGTTTTTTTTTGTGTGTGTACAATTTGAATGAGTTTTAGGTGCAAAAAATTTGTTTCTCGCAAAGTTAAAATGAAGGTGGACATGGCTATAAATATTCCATTGAGACAACCTGAGGATTACATTTGTCTACTTTCAATCAATATATATAGGGTTTAGGAGTGCATTTGCTTTTCACAGAGGTTGATACATTATTTAAAATAACATTTCCAGCTTAAGCAGATTTTTCTTTCCAGTTCTGGTGATTTTATGAATAGGTGTGCTTACAGGAGTCGGCCTAACTTATATGCATGAACTCTGCACATGTCTTGATTTATACTGGTAAATATGATTATATAAAGACTGAGAATTTCCAGTTTTATTACCCCCTGACGACCCAGCCTCTGTGAAAGTCGAGAATTGTGGGGGCGTTCCTGCTGCATCCTGCCTGCCACCTTGGTAATCTTTCATATTTGGGCTTTTATGGTGATATCAGTTTATGGAATGCCATGTTCTAATAAATACTGAACTGATATATGCATGAATGTATAACTAGTATACGGTATTTTGGTCTGTCCTTGTTTTCTCTCTTATAGTGCCTTACAGTGAGGGACAGTTCTATTTCATATATTATTTTTTATACTGAAATATTTAGCATAATCTGTAGCATGTAGTGTAAGTATGTTTCCTACAAGTAGTGGCTTTTCACATGGTGTGTGTGTATATATATATATATATCTATTGATTAGTATCTTTTTATCAAGTGTTATGAGATGTTTTAGTAGTGTTCCAATAAAGCTGTGTGTGTGTGTGTCCTGGCCACTAGAGGTGTGAAATGTCCGAAAACCCCTGGCAGTGAAAGGGTTAAGCTCAGTTAAAGTGTACCTCCAGTTATAAACAACTGTGTGTATAAATAAATAGCAAAGATGAACATAAGAAACTTTGTAATATTAAAGCAATGTTTTCTTCTCCAATTTTCAGGCAGAGTTACGTTCTATATTAGTTTATGAAGAGGGGAGGAGGAGTAAGAGGCTGCTACAAAATACACTAAAATAATTGCTGCTGCTGCGCTGTGCTACTCTGTGCTCTTTTAACACTGCTATGCTTGCCGAGAACAGGCTACCATTAGACAGAATGAGGCATTAAACCAATGAATTCCCCCTTTTCCATAGAGTTCTAAGTGTGAGGCTGGACATGGAGACTGAACCTTATCTAAACAATAGAATGAAGGAGGAGAACAGCTTAATAAGTGGTGAAGGAAACAGAAATCCTTAAAGGGTGTCATTTTAGTTTTCATTAAAAGTTGAAATATATGTAGAATCTTGCTGGGCAGTCTTTGTGGCTATAGAAGCCTTCATACATGGTGTCCTATCAGTTCTTCTGCTGCTAATAAATTATGGCTGAAACATATTTTACATTTGTCTCTCAGGTAGGGAATGTGTATGATAAGGAGCAGTATGCCCCCCTTCCCTATCCATTGCTGATAATGTTGTGCATACTGCCAGGAGTTACTATACAATTGCAAACAAATAGCTGAGAAAAGCCCAAGTGACCATAATATAGGAGATTAATGAACACTACTGTAAATACAGGGCAAATACACTGTTAAGACTCTTACTGGGCTTCTGGAGACCAATGGCTGGGATCTGTAGTGCAACAGGTAGTATGCTGGAACTTGTAGTGCACTGGCAGTAGCAGGTATCCACAATGCAGCAGGCAGAATGCTGGAACTTGTAGTGCACTGGTAATAGCTGGTATCCACAGTGTAGCGGGCAGTAGCAGGTATACACAGTGTAGAAGGTAATAGAGGACCAACTGAGATCAGTAGGCCCCAGCTCAAGGATTGTCAGAAGCAGAATTCAAACACAGGAGTTCAAATCATCAGGCAGGAACTAAGATGGCCACGAACAGGAAACACACAAAACGCCATCTTATTAAGGGGCTGGTACTGGCAAAACAAAGAGTTCATCAGTTAAGATCTTGACATTACTACCACCTCAGGGATGGCCTCTGGATGATCCCAAACCAGGCTTCTCGGGATATTTGCAATGAAATTAAGTAATTGAGGGGCATTGATGTTGTCCAGGGGTTCCCAGGAATTCTCCTTTGAAGAGTAGCCCTGCCATTTGATAAGGAGGAGGTGAACGTCCAGGAAAAGGATTGGGAACTGCAGCCTTCAGCAAAGAGACATGAAAGACAGGATGGATTCTCATGGTCTTCGGAAGGTCAAATTGACAAGTTACTGAATTTATCAGACCACTAATCTTAAAGGGACCAATGTGTTTGTCACAGTTTTCGTGAGGGAATCTTCAATTTCAGGTTCTTTGTAGATAGCCAGACTGTGTCCCCTACCTTAAATGTTGGTGCTGGTTTACGAAACCTGTCAGCTGTCTTTTTTTTAAAACTTTCCTGAGCTGCGCTCATCGTCTCCTGCAAAATTGCGAGATCTTGTTGTAAGGTGGTAATTCTCTCTGTAACTGCTGGCACAGAAGAATCCACAGGAAATCTGGGAAAGATCTTTGGATGATAACCTAGGTTAGCATAGAAAAGTGTTACTTTCATAGAAGCACTCTGCAAATTGTTATAGGAGAATTCTACCATGGGAAGCAAATCTACTCAATCATACCGTAGATGACAGACATAGCACCAAAGATCTTGTTCCAAGGTCTGATTGGTACACTCCGTCTGTCCATTCGATTGCGGATGAAAGGCAGAGGACAAACAGACATTTATTTCCAATGCAGAACAAAACTCCCGCCAAAACTTTGGCATAAATTGGACCCCCCGGTCTGATACAACCTCATCTGGAACAAGTGAGTGGCCTTCGTCAGACGATCGACTACAACTAATATCATATTCTTCCCCTTGGAGGTTGGTAATTCCACAATGAAGTCCATCAAGTTGGACCCACAGGGGCGAGTTGGAATGGGAAGAGGTTGTAGCAATCCTGTTGGTGTAGAACGTGGTGTCTTACCTCTGGCACAAATGTCAAAAGAGCGAACATAATTCTTGACATCTTTCCGATCGCCAGACCACCAGAAAAAACTAGATAAAAAGTCTTGGGTCTTCTGTATTCCCCTGTGACCTGCCATCTTGGAGTCAGCTTCAAAATCTTCACCCTCACCGCTTCAGGGATATACAGACATTGACCATGAACCCATACTCCGTTCCTCAGACTTAGGTGTACACTATTTGTGGGTTGTGATAGGAATGGATCTGAATCATAAGCCCCCTTAATGTCACTCAACAAATCTTGGTTGTGGATTACTCCTAAAAAGTTGGAATTTGACAGTGTCATCTTGGGTGGAGAATCAGGAGTAGGGTCTGCAGAATAAATTCTGGATAGAGGCATTAGCTTTACCATTATGGGAGCCCAGTCTATAAGAAATTACAAAATTAAATTGGTTAAGAAATAAACTCCAGCGAGCCTGTCGTGGAGATAGACATCTTGCTGATCTAATAAACTCCAGATTACGATGATCAGTGAGGACGATAATTTGTTGTCACACGCCCTGAAGATGATGCCTCCATTATTTAAAGGCAGAGACAACCAATAACTCCTTGTTCCCTACATCATAATTTCTCTCTGCAGGAGACAGTCGTTGAAAAAAGTAGGCACAAGGATGCAGTAGACTCTTCTCCCCTGTTCTCTGTGAGAGGATGGCCCCAATAGCACAGTCAGAAGCATCCACCTCAACAATGAAGGCTCGTTCAGGATCAGGATGAATTCAGACTGGAGCTATAGTAATCTCAAAGGCTTCCTGTGCCTGGGATGACCAGGTAAAAGCTGTCGTCTTCTTCGTAGTGCAACAGGTAGTATGCTGGAACTTATAGTGCACTGGTAATATCTGGTATCCACAGCGCAGCGGGTAGTAGCAGGTATCCACAATGCAGTAGGCAGAATGCTGGAACTTGTAGTGCACTGGTAATAGCTGGTATCCACAGTGTAGCGGGCAGTAGCAGGTATACACAGTGTAGCAGGTAATAGAGGACCAACTGAAATCAGTAGGCCCCAGCTCAAGGATTGTCAGAAGCAGAATTCAAACACAATACTCAGGCACTGATTGATCAGGTGCAAGAGTTCAAATAATCATCAGGCAGGAACCAAGATGGCCATGAACAGGAAACACACAAATCACCATCTTGCTAAGGGGCTGGTACTGGCAAAACAAAGAGTTCATCAATTAAGATCCTGACATACGCACAGCCAAGCAGATGCAACTCAAGAAAAAAAAACAGTCAGGAAAGCTGCTTGCTGTCTGTGAATAATATCTCATCTGTAATCACACAAACAGCCAGAAGTAGATGCAAGTACATAGAATACTTCTCTTGCATTGTAATCTGTGAGATTAGCAGAATCCTCAGTCTTTTGCACACAGCAGCAGTTTGCAGAAACATCCTGGCAGGCTGTGAGGAGAACCAACCTTTCCGTTCACTGTGTGGAAGAGTGAAGAAATCAGGTGATACCTTTTAGAGGCTAACTGAGTATATTTATAAGTAAGCGTTCAATGTGTGAACAGAGAAAAGAACCGCCCCTACACTCATTATCTTTCCATCTTGCCTTTATGTGGCATCTGTGGATGGACTTCCTTGGTAACAAAAGAGTGAACAGCAATTTAGCTAGAAGAGAAATACCTAGTGGCAGGAACTTTTAGGCTACGCCCCACGTTGCGGAAACGCAGCTTTTTTTGTTGCAGATTTTGCTGTGGTTTTTTGAGCGAAAGCCAGGAGTGGATTTAGCAGCAGGTAGAAGTATAAGAACTTCCTATATATTTCCCATTCTTTTTGTAGCCATTCTTGGCTTTGGCTCAAAATACTGCAGCAAAATCTGCAACAAAAAAAACTGCTTTTCCGCAACTTGGGGCTGTAGCCTTAGAGAGTTTTTTCAGGAAAAAACAGCAATGCTTTTAAAGTACATTATATTTTGGTCCAGAATCACATGCTCTATGAAATTAGTTGTCTGAAATGTTAGTGACCATTTAATAACATATATACATAGTTTCTTATATTTTAAGGCACTATTCATTTATGCAAACTTGTCTGTAACTGGAGGTACACTTTAAGCTGTGCACATAAAACCTGTTGCTGTCAACTGCACCATTTTTATTTTTTACTATGAGGGTGAGGAGACTCATTCAGAAATACCAAAGCAGAAGTGGTTGAAGAAAAGTATGATCTGTCCTGTATAGCTTTTTATCCTTTAAGATCCACGCCTTGTTTTGGCTTCAAAAGCTGCGTCACAAAGCCTGAATTTGTGTCCTTACCATAATAAAGGACTATAAAGCTCTGTGTGTCATGCCCATGATTTATTCCCACAACTCTTCTTCTGATACACTTGCTTTACCCCTTGCTTCTCAGATTTGTACAGCACAATCCTTTCGTTTTCATCTTCCCTGGTTACTGCTCACCTATTAGATAAATAATACATCTTTGTTCTCAAACCTTGCAAAGAGGAGCACATTGGCAGTCTGAGTGAACAGATCCTCACACTGGATCAAAAAACTATGAAGGCACTGAAGGCATCAAAACTATGAATTAACACATGTGGAATTATATACTTAACAAAAAAGTGTGAAACAACTGAAAATGTCTTATATTCTAGGTTCTTCAAAGTAGCCACCTTTTGCTTTGATTACTGCTTTGCACACTCTTGGCATTCTCTTGATGAGCTTCAAGAGGTAGTCACCTGAAATGGTTTTCACTTCACAGGTGTGCCCTGTCAGGTTTAATAAGTGGGATTTCTTGCCTTATAAATGGGGTTGGGACCATCAGTTGTGGTGTTCAGAAGTCAGGTGGATACACAGCTGATAGTCCTACTGAATGGAGTGTTAGAATTTGTATTATGGCAAGAAAAAAGCAGCTAAGTAAAGAAAAACAAGTGGCCATCATTACTTTAAGAAATGAAGGTCAGTCAGTCCGAAAAATTGGGAAAACTTTGAAAGTGTCCCCAAGTGCAGTGGCCAAAACCATCAAGCGCTACAAAGAAACTGGCTCACATGAGGACCGCCCCAGGAAAGGAAGACCAAGAGTCACCTCTGCTGCGGAGGATAAGTTCATCTGAGTCACCAGCCTCAGAAATCGCAGGTTAACAGCAGCTCAGATTAGAGACCAGGTCAATGCCACACAGAGTTCTAGCAGCAGACACATCTCTACAACAACTGTTAAGAGGAGACTGTGTGCAGCAGGCCTTCATGGTAAAATAGCTGCTAGGAAACCACTGCTAAGGACAGGCAACAAGCAGAAGATACTTGTTTGGGCTAAAGAACACAAGGAATGGACATTAGACCTGTGGAAATCTGTGCTTTGGTCTGATGAGTCCAAATTTGACATCTTTGGTTCCAACCACCGTGTCTTTGTGCAACACAGAAAAGGTGAACGAATGGACTCCGCATGCCTGGTTCCCACCGTGAAGCATGGAGGAGGAGGTGTGATGGTGTGGGGGTGCTTTGCTGGTGACACTGTTGGGGATTTATTCAAAATTGAAGGAATACTGAACCAGCATGGTTACCACAGCATCTTGCAGCGGCATGCTATTCCATCCGGTTTGCGTTTAGTTGGACCATCATTTATTTTTCAACAGGACAATGACCCCAAACACACCTCCAGACTGTGTAAGGGCTATTTGACCAAGAAGGAGAGTGATGGGGTGCTACGCCAGATAACCTGGCCTCCACAGTCACCAGACCTGAACCCAATCGAGATGGTTTGGGGTGAGCTGGACCGCAGAGTGAAGGCAAAAGGGCCAACAAGTGCTAAGCATCTCTGGGAACTCCTTCAAGACTGTTGGAAGACCATTTCAGGTGACTACCTCTTGAAGCTCATCAAGAGAATGCCAAGAGTGTGCAAAGCAGTAATCAAAGCAAAAGGTGGCTACTTTGAAGAACCTAGAATATAAGACATATTTTCTGTTGTTTCACACTTTTTTTGTTAAGTATATAATTCCACATGTGTTAATTCATAGTTTTGATGCCTTCAGTGTGAATCTACAATTTTTATAGTCATGAAAATACAGAAAACTCTTGGAATGAGAAGGTGTGTCCAATCTTTTGGTCTGTACTGTGTGTATGTATGTATATATATATATATATATATATATATATTTATGTATTTGTGTTTTGTGCATTTTAAACATATATATTATTTTTTTTTTTTTTTAAATACTAGAAGAAAGTCCAAGATTCTTCAACAAAGTCCTGTGTAAATTACTCACCTCAACATTGTCAAGGTAACTATTTAGTGGCCCATTACGTGTTCATGTAATATTTCTAGTTAATGTACTACAACTAGTCGTATATTATAATCACACCTGGTTTTTATAAAATGTGTAAATTGAATCGCTAATGACCTATTTAACTTTCCTGCTCAATTCCGTTGCCCCTTGTCTTGTTCCTCAGGGGCTTCCCTGCCTTCCAATCAGTTCCACAGATTGCTGCTTTATATAGAGAGTACTCTAAGAAGTCCCAAGGCTTCATTACATGGCTCTGCATTTTGGTCCATAAAACTCATGCATTATGAAACTATTGTTGTACACCATACTGTGGATTCCAAAATAATCCACAATTTAAAGTTAAAGAGGACCTTTCATGTCCTCAGGCACATACGGTTTTACATACCGCTAAAAAGCCGACAGTGCGCTGAATTCAGCGCACTGCCGGCTTTCCTGGTATGTGCCCGGGGCTGGAGATATATAGTTTCACAGTTTACTGTCAGAAAGGCGTTCTTGACAGTCTAGCTGCGCTTTGAGGAACGCCCTCCCTGACAGTTCTCGTTCATAGACTTGTACTGGGGGGCGTTCCTCACAGCTGAGCGTCATCGCCGGGCAGTAAGGAACGCCCCCTCTCTCTGTACTCGTCTATAGCGCTGCACATACCGGGAAAGCCGGCAGTGCGCTGAATTCAGCGTGCTGTCGGCTTTCTAGCGGTATGTAAAATTGCATGTGCCTGAGGCCATGAAAGGTCCTCTTTAAATCACTGGGTCAAGGTTTCCTGCAGATGCAGACTTATGCTGTAATGGAACTACATTTCACTGAAATTTGTGGATTAGTAATACATTCAAAACATCTGGAGTTCTGATAATAGACTGTTGGCATCAGGGCTTTGGCATTTTATTATACCTTTAAAAAACAAGTGTTTCCTAATGTATCCATTTACAATTTAGATGAATGAAATTAAATTGAGACTTGAAATACAGTATTTAGAGAGGCAGCTTTCAGTTACTAGATAGATACCGTAGTGACTCCATGGACAGCATCCCTTTTATGAGAGCTTTTATCTATAAGTTTCTTATTATACCAAAATTTGAAGCAAACAATTATGGTCTGCCCTGCATGTCAGCATAAGACTGGGCTGCCTAGTTTTGGTTTGTCAAAGTCAAACAACTTTTCATTAAATTAATTTCATTAATAGTACAGGTTAATATATGAAACTTTGTAATATAGCTTATTAAAGAAATATGTTTTCTTCTCCACTTTTCAGGCAATTACTTTCTCCATGTTAATATACGAAGAGGGTAGGGGTGATAGAAAAGGCACTCAAATAATTGCAGCTGTTACACTCTGCTATTCCTCTCTTTTTTGTAACACTGCTAAGTTGTAGATAAGCTGCTTCTAGTATACAGAATGAGGCAATAAATCAATTAAAGGGGTCCAGTTTCAGACCAATATTAAGGTATTAATGTTTGTATAGTGAAAAAGTTATCCAGTTTTCCATTGATTATACATTAGTTTCTAGATCTGTTTTCTGTCAATCATTCTCCTTGCTTTGAGTGGATAAAAATCAGTCAATGGGCATGTGATGTGCACAGCTTGTTATAAACAGTAAATCACTAAATGGTAATCAGACATCTGCCTGTAATGAGCTGCACACGTGTGTTATCATGTGACCTTTGTCTGTGTAACACATGACCATGGACTGATTTTTATCCACTCTAAGCAAGTGGAACGAATATCTGCAACCAGAAAAACATGAGGAATTTATATAGAAAGTATATTGGAAAATTGTATAACTTTCCATTATACAAACCATAACATATGTCTCTCAATATTAGTCTGAAACTGGATAATCTCTTTAACGCCTCTACAGTTCTGAATGAGCCCCGCTCAGGGCTTGAGCAAAGTGTGTTGCAGTTCATCCCGAGGACATGTTCAGGGACACTGTAACTTAAAACGGCTCTAACTCTGGGAATCTTGGCTTTAAAATAAGATCAAGATCATGTTTGTAGCCCACATAGATTTAGAGATATCACTGGTTTAACCCCTTAATGACCGGGCCATTTTTTGTTTTTGCATTTTCGTTTTTCCCTCCCCACATTCCAAGAGCCGTAACTTTTTCATTTTTCAGTTCACAGAATCACATGATGGCTTATTGTTTGCAAAACAAATTGTACTTTGCAGTGGCACCATTCAATATGCTGTGCAATGTACTGGGAAGCTGGAAAAAAATTCAGAATGAGGTGCAATTGGAGAAAAACTGCATTTGCGCCAAATTCATATGGGTTTAATTTTTACAGCATTCACTCTGTGGTAAACATGACATGTTACCTGTATTCTGCGGGTCAGTACGAACTTGGCAATACCAAATTTATATAGTATTTGTAATGTTTTGATACCTTTTAAAAAAATTTAAAACTTTGCTCAATAGAAAAAAAAATTTTGCGGCGCCATATTGTGTCACCTGTACCTTTTTCATATTTACATGTATGGAGCTGGGTAAGGTGTCTCTTTATGCGGGACAGCATGACGTTTTTAATGATACCATTTGGGGAAAGATCTGATGGTTTGATCACTTTTTATTAAATTTTTTATAGGAGGCAAAATGTTGAAAAAACGCTATTTGGCCATTTTGATTTTTTTTTCGCCGCTACACCGTTCACCATATGGGATAAATATTTTAATAGTTCGGGCATTTTGGAGCGCGGGGATACCTAATGTGTTTGTTTACTTTTGTTTATTTACTTTTATATCTGATCTAGGGAAAAGGGGGTGATTTGAACTTTTGTGTTTTTTGTTTTTTTTTGTTTGTTTTTTTTCAATTTTTTCATACTTTTAAAAACTTTTTTCTACTTTTACTAGTATGATCAGACCCCCTAGTGACCTTGAAACCTAGGGGGTCTGATCAATCATACGATTCACTGCGATACTACTGTATCGCAGTGAATAGCAAAATGCCTTTACTTCTATTAGACGCTGCCTCTGGCATCTTGTAATAGCTCTAATGTAATGACAGGCCTGGGCGCTTTCAATAGGCTCCCGGCTGTCATGGCAACCGATCTCCACCCTCCGATGACGTTGTAGAGGGCGGCGATCGGGGAAAATTGCGGCGCCCGTGGCGGCTGCGCAATTCAGAGGCGGTCCCGTTTGACTGCGACATCTAAAGGGTTAACAGCCGCGATCGGTGCAGGCACAATCGCAGCTGTTAGCGGCGGGTCCTGGCTGTATTATACAGCTGCCACCCGCCATGTATGGAGAAAGCTCCACTCCTGAGCTCTCTCCATACATTGTCATGCGACTCAGGACGTACTATTACGCCCTGGGTCATTAAGGGGTTAACCAGTGTTTAGGAGAACACATGCAGCCAACAGTGGAGGGAATGGAAAAATATTTTTTTATTTTTTTTTTATTTTACTATCCCTGCTGACTGCAGCACCTAAGTTGTTTAACAGAGAAAAGGTAAAAATAGACTCCCAACCCCCCCTCCCCCCCGTTAACCCTTTAAAGATGCAATAGTTTGTACGTTAATGTTGGGCGACTTTTTTCAGATTTTCCTTTCTCTCTTTCCAAAATTCATAATTTTTTTTTTTTGGTTGACATAGCTACTTGATGGCTTGATTCGTTGTACTTTAATTTTGCACTGTTTTGGGGAACATATGTTTTGATTAGCTTTTATTAACTTTTTTGGGGGTCATAGTGAAAAACCTCACAATATTTAGCACTTTGTTTTTATGGTGTTCACTCTGCATTAAAAATAATATTGCAACTTTGGCGCATCATTAAGATTACGGCAATAATATATATATATATATATATATATATATATATATATATATATATATATACATATATATATACAGTATGTGTGTGTATGTATATTGGTTTTATTATGTTTTATCACTTTTACAAATAAAACACCACTTTTTGAAAATTTACGATTTACCTGGGGTCACCCTATTCTGACTCCTATAACTTTTTTTTTTTTTTACTGTTTTGATGACGGAGATACATAAGGGCTCTTTATTTGCGTGTCAAGCTGTTCTTTTTATTGTTGTTTGGTATGTATGACTTTTTGATCTTTTTATTGCTATTTTCTCAGATGCCCTCCATGAGAGCTCCACAGGAGGTTGTATCTCCACCAACTATGAGGGACAGGAAAAGCACACAAGAGGTTAATTAGCCCCTCTCCTTCCTCTCTCTTTAGTGTTTTTCCTGTCCCTATTAGGGGCAGACAAGAGGTTTTTGTGTGTGTTTTTACCTGGCGGAGTGGGGTCCAGTGCGGCTGTCCCTGTAGTTCTGCTCCGTTTCTCCTCGCAGTATCGGTGGTACCGTCTCTTCCTGTGCCATCCTGATATAGTTCAGACGAGTAGTGCAGGCCTCGGGCCTTCCTTGGAGGCTCTTTGGCCTGTAGTGTCCCCTGCCTGCTTGCCGGAACCTGCGTTCCACGCTGGCATGCATGCCAACGTCACTTCCGGTTTGGGAAGAGGCGCCAGAAAGAAGAAATTTAAATAGTTTGGCGTCCTGAAGGAGCAGGTAGGCCAGAAACATTTCTGTTGGTGGAATCAGGTTCTGTTGGTGGAACGCAGGTCATCGGAGGCGGTTTTAAAAAGCCTCCCAGACCAAGGGGCTTTTTTCTCAAAGTAGGACCATCTGTGTCTGTTTGTCCTCTAGAGTGGCGTATGAGCCTGGCGTACCTCCAGCCCCAGTGAGTAATCTGGTAATGGGTTGTTACATGGTATGTTTGTTCGGGTTCTTATTTTTCTTTATTGTCATGTAATTATTTGGGAAAAAGAAGCTATAGATGCATATTCAAAAAAAAATTGCCATCTGTGGGAAAAGGCTTTCTTCCACTTTCAAAAAATCTTATGTCAGTTTGCACTGAAAAAATTATTAGAGGTACAGCTGTCATTAATGGAGGAAATTAAAGGATGGTTCGGCATGAAAACCAATCCTCTCTAGCTTTATTTCCCATACCTTTTTCATCTTCTGAACCACAACCTGCGGGCTAAGGAGAAGAAATTAATTACAGACCCAGTTTCGGACAATAGTGATGTTTACGTTCCATGTGTGTCCGAAGATTTCCTTGAGGAAGCGGAGTTACCTGGAGACCCTTCAGATATTCAGGCTAGATACTACTTCTCATCTGAATTTACTCAGGAACTTCTTTCTGCTGTTAGAAATACCATGAATATAGAAGTAGTTCAGGAGAAGCAAACAATTCATGATGAAATGTTTGCAGGGCTTAGACCAAAGGAAAAATTTAGTATTTCCGGTTAATGAGAATTTAGAGGGTCTAATTCAGGATGAGTGGTTACATCCAGAGAAAAGGCTGCTTTTGTCCCAGGAAATTAAGGATAGACTCATCCAAAGGAAACCTAAGATCAAAGGTTAGGCCAAAAAAAAAAAAAATTGATATACAGGTCTCTGACCTGCTAGACAGGGAAGCCGACAGCCTCCTTAAGAAAGCCCCGAAGTGCTCCTCTGCCCTGTTTACAGGTTAACATTTGTTAAATTTGTGTGGCAAGGTCTATATATAGATGGCTAGACCAACTTGAAATTCTTCTTATAGAAGGCACCTCCATTCCTTTGCTACAGAAGGTCACTGGCTTCCTAGCAGATGCGTCGGCAGAGCCGGTGAGGATTGCCTCTAGATCAGGGGTCCTCTCAAATGTACTGTAACTCTCCGCGCATTAGGGCTTAAAATGTGGGCTGGTGACCCAATAAATATCTAAACTAAAGCTGTGTGCTATTCCCTTCCAGGGAGAATATGTTTTGGTCCTGAATTAGATATGTTGCTTGAAAGCAATGACTAAAAAGTCACTTCCAGAATCAAAACCTCCTAACAAAAAACAGACATTTCGTTTCTTTTGAGGATACAATCCTGAATATTAAACTAAGGGTAAAACAGGGAAATGGAGTTGCCCTAGGGGATGGCAAAGGAAGAAATATCATCTTTAACCCCAATAAACAATCCCAAGACAAACCATGACGCCAGGAAGGTCGGGGGCAGGTTGTCCAGGTATGCCGTACCCTGGAAAGAACATCCAACCCATACATTCTGAATTCTATAATAAACCTATCCCTTCGAAAGAGTAGTGATTACCTCCATGCCATCTCCTACTTTTCTCCTGGCTTTGGACATGGAAGTAATTTGTCCTGTTTCCCCCTTAGAGATAGGGAAAGGTCATTATTCCCATCTGTTTATGGTAAAAAAACCAAGTGGGGCATACAGAATAATTATAAAATTAAACCATTTATTTTACTTATTTATTATTATGCTTGTATAGCGCCATCATATTCTGCAGCGCTTTACAGACATAGCCAGTCACTTTCCCATATAGGGCTCACAATCTACATTCCCTATCAGTATGTCTTTGGAGTGTGGGAGGAAACCGGGAGTGCTCGGAGGAAACCCACGCAAACACGGGGAGAACATACAAACTTCTTGCAGATGATGTCCTTGGCAGGATTCGAACCCAGGACTCCAGCGCTGCAAGGCTGCAGTGCTAACCACTGAGCCACCGTGCTGCCCCGGTTAATGGTTTTATCGTCGATTCAAGATGGAATCAACAATTCCCCTGGTAGGACAGGATCATTTCATGGCCACCATCCGTCTTCAGGATACATACTATCATATCCCTATTCTTTCTTTCTATCAAAAATTTTTAAGATTTGCAGTCCAGCATGATGGGGGGAAGAACACTCCATTTCCAGTTTCAGGTCTTCCCCTTTGGAATACCATCTGCCCCAAGGATATTTACGAAGGTGATGGCGGAATTAGTATCCTTCCTAAGATAACTAAATCTAATGGTGGTCCCCTATCTAGATCACCTCTTAGTGGTTACCAGTGTTATTCTCTTCTCCAAAATATTTCTGGGTATCCTGCTCAATTCCCATCTGCAGATGTCTTTTCGTCCTCCAAACAAGATAGTGGCTCTAATATCCAAAGTCACGGTCTTTCAGAGGAAGACAAAAGTATCCATAAGAGAAGCAATGTCAGTACCGGGGTCAATAACCCTTTGAATCCAGGCAGTACCCTGGGCTCAAGCTCATTCAATAAATTTCCAATCCCTGATACTATCAAAATGGGACAAGAATTAGCTGTCATTAGACAAGAAGATTTATATGTCTCACAATGTGAAAGCCACATGTCCACAGTAGCATTTTTGTACCCCAGGGAGGTACTCGATGGTGGAATCCTCAAGCTCTCTCAGCACAAATATTCTCCAATCCATTTCAGCTCTCCAAATAAAGGGATCTTAAAACTGCCAAGCGGATTTTCTGAGCAGGAAACATCTAAATCCAGGAGATTGAAGTCTAAAGTCAGATCTGGGGGACTCCAGAAGTGGACCAATTTGCCAATCTCAAAATAGCAGATCCGATGGTGCTTCTGTTAGTTCCAGACCTTCTACAATTCCTTTCCTGGTGTGGCAGTAGTGTTCCTGATATCAACCGTCCAAATGTAGCAAGAATCTTAGATTTTTAGTATCAAAGAAGTGTCCTGGAAATCGTCTTTCTGGTTGCCATAACATCTGCCAGGAGAGTTAATGAAATCCGGGCCCTCTCTACCAGACAACCTTTCCTAAAAATCATAGAGGACAGAATAGTATTCTATCCTGACCCTACCTTTTTCCCAAAGTGGTTTCTGATTTTCACATGTCTTGAGATCATTCTTCCTTCCCTTTTGTCAACATCCGTCTAATAAGGAGGGAAGAATCATTTAATACGTTAGATGTAAGAAGAACTATCCTTTCCTATCTTGAAGCCTCTTCCGGCTGAAGAAGGGATGAGAATCTTTTTATTCAGCTTTTGTGGCCCTAACAAAGGCAAAAAACTATGAAAAAGTCCCTTGCCAATTGGATTAAAATGCAATTTGTAAAGCCTATCTGTGTCAGGGTTTATCTCCCCAAAA
Source organism: Leptodactylus fallax (assembly GCA_947044405.1). NCBI lineage: Eukaryota > Metazoa > Chordata > Amphibia > Anura > Leptodactylidae > Leptodactylus > Leptodactylus fallax. The sequence continues at coordinate 75,341 of CAMRHE010000347.1, forward strand.
ACACCTTTAAAGCTCATTCTAGTCAGTTTCTTGGGCCGGAAAGGGCTGATGCCTCCTTAGATTAAATTTGTAGAGCAGCTACTTGGTCTTCTGTCCATACATTTACTAATACTAAACATTACAGATTGTACTTTTCTCGCACGTTGGGCCTCTCTTTTGGAAGGAAGGTCCTGCAAGCGATAGTCCCTCCCTCAAAATAGTTATCTGGCATTCCTCCTGTGGTGCTGTCATGGAGGGCATTTGAGAAAAAAGAATTAGTACTTACCGGTAATTAGGTTTCTAGTAGTCCTCCATGACAGCACCCTGATTTCCCTCCCTTGATCTAGACTATATTTGTTTTAGGATATACTAATAGTGGTCATTTGGAATACATTGAAGAGGGAGGAAGGGAAGGGGCTATTTAACCTCTTGTGTGCTTTTCCTGTCTCTAATAGTGGGTGGAGATACAGCCTCCTGTGGGGCTACTAGAAACCAAATTAACTAATTCTATTTTTTTGGGGGGAACGCAGGCTGACCAAAATACATTATTTTGCGTATTGAAGTATATATATTTTTTTTTTTTACGGTGTTCACTGTACGGGATGTATAACTTTTTCGATAGTGGGGGCTTATACACTCATAGGGATCCCTAATCGGTGGGGGGGGGGGGGGATTGATCTTGCCCCTGGACCCTCTGAATCGCTATTGATCACAGCATCCAGGGGGTTAATCTGCCGGAGTTGGAGTATCTTCTAACTCTGGCTGCTAGTCCTGGGCCTCGGCTGTGTAACATAGCCAAGTCCTGGTAGTAATGCTGAAGGCACAGCTCCTATGCCTGTGACATTACATTGCCGCACTATTACAGCCCTGAGCACTAACTACATGCTCAGCATGACGTAATTGTACAGTGAAGAGCGGGAAGGGGTTATTGTTTGAAAAAAATAAATTTAAATAAAAAAAAAATACACAATTGGGATTACCACATCCATAACAACCCCTAAAGTAAAATTAGTACGTTATTTATTCTACATGATAAACGTCATAAACTTTAAAATTCAGATGCCAAAATTGATGTTTTCTGAAAAAATAATAAAAACTGATCCAAAATTGTTATGTACCTACAAAATACATGGTCTAGTAAAGTAAAATGTAAAAAAGTTTGAATGCTGGAATGGAGAGGGATAATTGTTACTTGTTTAAGGCTAAAACCAGGCACTGGAGTTCTGTCAGTAAATATTTATTTCATCCATAAATTTAAAATCTAAGGCCCCCACATTGCGGAAATGTAGCTTTTTTTTTTGTTGCAGATTTTGCTGTGTTTTTTGAGTCAAAGCCAAGAATGGCTATGAAAGAAATAGGAAATACTGTATATAACAGTTGCTTTATACTTCTACCTTCTATGCAATCCACTCCTGGCTTTGGCTCAAAAACCCACAGCAAAATCTGCAACAAAGAGGTGTTTCCGCAACGTGAGGACTTAGCCTTAGGGGGTTAATCATCCGCAGAATGCCACTCAACCCCTCCCAGCTTCATAGAGTTGAATGTGTGAAGCTGAATATGGATATAACATAAACAAGTAGATTGAAGTTAAGGAGAACAGCTTAAGTGGATAAGTAAACAGATCTCCTTAATAAGATATATTATATTAGTAGATTCCACAAGAGATTTTGGGGCTTTTACTTCGTTTAGGCATTACCAATAAAGTCCACTGTTCCTGTTGAAACAATGATATTATCCATCACTCCCCACTGTACCAAAATGCCATTCCTGAGGCTTCATTTGATATTCTACGAAGGTCTTTTCATTATAGTGACAGTGAGGAATGGCTTTCCCTACATGATCACAATTGTCACAGGTTGTTTAAAATTAGTCTGGTAATTAACCACATTAAAGGGGTTTTCCGAGCACATAATGAATCTTTAAAAAAGGTCTGCTACTGCTATTAATGGGTTAAGTGACCCCCCCCAAATACCTTTAGCAGTGTGTTGAGTGATCTCTGGGAGCTTCTGGCATTTGTTTACATACAACACAGACAGACAGATAGATAGACACACACACACACACACACACACACACACACACACACACACACACACACATACATACACACACACTTTGAAAACTACAGCTCCTTTTTTTTTTTTTTTCCCTTCTTTCCTCTGGGCCCACCATAGGAACTTGTTTTGGGGGCCCACCCAACTGCTTCCTACACCACGGCTCCTTCACTGAAATAGCTCCATGGCTGGTTCATGCACAGTACTGTATGGGGAATTACACAGCCGTGGAGCACTACACGTATGTACAAAATTATAGTGAGGGAGTTGTGATGCAGGCATAGCACACGGGTGCCAACAGGAATTTTGAGCCCCCCCACAGTATAATGCCCCGCGCGGTATAATATGCTCCACAGTGGGCCCCGCGCGGTATAATATGCTCCACAGTGGGCCCCGCGCGGTATAATATGCTCCACAGTGGGCCCCGCACGGTATAATATGCTCCACAGTGGACCCCGCGCGGTATAATATGCTCCACAGTGGACCCTGTGTGGTATAATATGCTCCACAGTACTATTGTACTATTACGGCGTGGCGGGCAAGTTCTTAAGGCTACGTGCAGTAATAGTACGGCGCAACGGTTATCGGTCACCATGTCCTCAGACAGAGTGTTACTCCCAGCAACGACTATCGCTACCATTGGCCGATCAAATCTGACTGGCCAGTAGAAGCTTGCTGGCACAGATCATTTGTGCTATACATAGCACCAATCATTGTCGAGGATCAGAGGGGTGTGTAGTGGTTTCCTTTTTTGTTACATCCCTGTGTCACCGTCTGCCGCTACAGAGGTTCCTTTAGTGACATCTCCCTGTGTGTGTCTTACAGTGCTGAGCGCTGGTCAGTGACCTACATTTGTGACCGACACCTGCTCAATTTTTATGTTTAATCAATGTTTATGAAAGAATTTTCAAATACATTATAAAAGGGAAAAACAACGAACAAAAGGCGCACAGGCCTCGCCTATATACAAGAGGCTAGGGGAGAACCCCCCACCCACCATTTGGAGACCCAATATACCAACAAAGGGGCGAAGGCTCAAGCACATGGAATCGTAAAAACGTCTTCAGAGAAATGAAAGACAGACAAACAGACAAGGGGAACACACCTGCTCAATTTTTGCCGCAGATTTTTCTTTTTTTGTATTAATCTAAATTTGTTACATTTAGTTAGAATTGCTGTAAGTATAGATAGTCTCTAAAGATTCTAGATGGCTTTTTTTTTATTTATTTAAACTGAAGTACACTTTTTTAGCACACAAGCTGTGTCCTTGTGTACGTCCTGTGGTGCTGAGTGCTGGTCAGTGACATATATTACTGACCGGCATCTGCTCACATTTTTAGCCGCTGGGTTTTTTTTGTAATCTAAATTGTAGTTAAATTTAGTAAGAATTGCGATAGCTAAAAGTCTCTCTTTATTTATCCATCGATCTATAAAAAATTTTAGGTAGTTTTTAGGACAGGGTCTTGTATATAAGTAAAGTCATTGTAGTTCTTTTCATGCAAAAACACAGTATCACTTAGTAGTATCAGTAGTGTGTGCTTTTTTTTTTTTTTTTGGTCAGAAATCCAAATTTGAAAGTCAATTTCTGTGAATTCTTCAGTCTCCGTCTTTTTTCTCTGGTTTTATATTGGTCTAAACAAATGTATATGCCCAGTAATTTATAGAACAAAATTCCACCTCTTCATATTCAAGTATTGGAGTACAGATATCTTATATAACACTTCAATCTATTAAGTGTCCATGAACAGGTCACGATTGGAAATTATCCTGAAATTTTTACATTATAATGTACACAGTGCCTGCCCGAAACTTTGACTGCCTAGTCAAAGTCAGGTCAGTCATTGACCACTTTAGCGCCAAGTTTTACAGCATCATAAAGCTCTTGTCGAAACATTGCAATAGATTCCTTGATCATTTTCAAAGTGAGGTTTAAATTCTGCCAATACCTTCCCAGAAGGGCATGGTACAGCATTAAAATGTACAAACTGTTTGTGAGCAGCTCTGGGTACATCTACAAGTTTAGGGTTTATGAAGGTAGGAACACAAGAATTGAGCCCTCAGAATGCCCCCTAATCCTTGGAGTTAATGGGGAAAAATAGTATGAGATTTGCTGCACCCACTGCTGGGCCAGATTTATCACCTCTATGTGGATAACTGCACCAGCATCCCACTCTTTAGTTGCCAAAGTCCTAGAGGAACTGCAGCTTGTGGGACAGTGCACAAAAATCATAGAGGCATCCCTAGGACACAGGTTGTGCAGCCCCTCAGACCAACATAATATGCTGTTGGTCAAGTATAAGGACAAGAGGTATGTCCTTGTACTGACCACAATTCATAGTAACGGCAGCACCCTTGTCCTTTTACGTGGTGCAACTACCTCCAAGCCAGTTTACATCCTGGCATATAATAAGCACATGGGAGGGGTAGATCTATCTAACCAAGTCCTAAAGCTGTATAATACCATCAGAAAAATAAAAAGCGCGGTACAAATAGCTGACAGTGCACATCGTAGAGATGGCAATGTATAACGCTTTTCTGATATCACAATGTGTAGGCAGGATAGGAACATGCCTTCAGTTTCAGGAGGAAGTCATGAAGACCCTGTTATTTGGGGACCAGGAAGTGCCAGGCCACAGTACTTTTGGAATTGAAGGTGCCCGTATTGTACCAGGGCAACACTTTCCCAGTGAAGTGCCACACAATGCAAAAAAAGGCAAGACCCAAAAAAGGCATAGTGTGTTCCAAGAGGGTGATAAGGAAAGATACAATTTATCAGTGTGACACCTGCTCCGACAATCCTGGCCTGTGCACGTAGGAGTGCTTCAGACTGTACCACACTTCCATGGATTATTATTTTATATTTTTTTCCATGGTATATCACCTCCTTATACTGTGATGTACTCTGCACAGATTTACCTTTCAACCTATGTTGTGCATCAATTTCTGGAAAATAAATTAATGTGATATTTGTGGGGTCCAAATACCCACTATACCCCTTTTTAAGAAGTTTTCAAACAGAGGTCATTATTTCGAGGTTTTCACTGTTCTGGTTCTTCAGGGGCCCTGCAAAACTGAAACGTGGAAATTCTACCCTACAAATAGCATTCTATCCCTTCGGAGTAACACTGTGTGCCCATATATCAGTTTACATCCTCATGTGGGACATTTCTGTAGTGGGGAGAAATTGCTTAACAAATTTTGAGTGCATTTTCTTCTTTAACCCCTTGTGGAAATGGGGAAAAATGGGGTTAAAGCAACATTTTATTGAAAAATGTCATGTTCCAAATTTACTGCCCAATTCTGTGAATCCCTTGTGGGGTCCAAATGCTCACTATACCCCTTGATACATTTCTTGAGGGGTCTAGTTTACAATATGGAGTCATATGTTGGGAGTTTTCAATGTTCTGTTACCTTGGGGGCTCTGCAAATGAGACATGGTTCCTGAAAACTATAACAAAAGCTGCCTTCCAAAAACTTTTGTCCCATTGTGTGACCATACATCAGTTTACATCCACATATGGGACATTTCCATAATCAAGGAAAAAATGCTTAAATTACGAATTCATTTTTTCTTTCTCTTTCAGTTTCAAGTACTGCCATGTGCCTGTTCTTCAGTGTACCAGCACATATGGGGTATTTTTGTGTTCAGGAGAAGTTGTGTAACCAAATGTAGTCTGCAATTTCTTCTTTAACCGCTTGTGACGATTAAAAATTTGGGGCTAAAGTGACATTTTATTGTAAAAGAAATTAATTTTTCATTTTCACATCTCAATGGTAAAAATATCTGTGTAACACCTGTAGGGTCAAAGTGCTTACTATGCCCCTTGATAAATTCCTTGAGAAGTCTAGTTTCCTAAATGGGGTCAGTTTTGGGGCTTTCAATTGTTCTTCAACCTATCAAAGCCTCTTTAGATCTGAACTGGTCTCTTGAAAAATGGGTTTTGGAAATATTCTTGAAAATTTGGAAAATTACTGTTTTGACTTGTAAGCCCTATAATTTATCTGAAAAAAAAATGAAAGGGTGTTTTAAAGAGGACCTTTCACCACCCCAGGGCTGTACAGTTTTTGTTCCTTGTTATAGGCGCTGCTGCACAGACCCAGGGGCACTTAGAATTTTCTTCCTAGCCCCCACCGTTGCGGAGTTATGAACCCCGTTATTAAAGCTCTTCACTGTCAGAAGGGCGTTCCCTGACTGTAAGTGAAGGGCTACGTCATTTGCATTCCAATTAGCAGAGGTCTGTATTAGAGCAGCTTCCGCTGTGTGATCTCGCAACTTCTCATGAGATCACACAGCCGAAGCGGCTCTGACACTGTCCTCTGCTAATTGGACAGTGTCAGAGCGATGCAAATGACGTAGCCCTTCACTTAGTCAGGGAACGCCCTTCTGACAGTGAAGAGATTTAATAACGGGGTTCATAACTCCGCAACGGTGGGGTCTAGGAAGAAAATTCAATGTGCCCCAGGGTCTGTGCAGCAGTGCCTATAACAAGGAACAAAAAACTGTACAGCCCTGGGGGTGGTGAAAGGTCCTCTTTAAAGTTTGATTGCATTATAAAGCAGAAATATGGTAAATTATATTTATGAAGTAATTTGATTAATATGAAAAATGCATTTTTTTCTTTCTTCAAAATTTTTACCAAATTTCTAATTTTTTCATAAATAACCTCTTCCCATCTGAGGCATTTTTTGTTTTAGACTCCCTTCCTTTCAAACCCCAACTTTTTCTTATTTTTACATTGACAGAGCCATATGAGGGTTTAATGTTTGCGGGATAAATTGTTCCTCATAATGGTACCATTATTATTTTGTACAATGTACTGGGAAACTGGAAAAAAATTCAGAATTGGGAGGAATTGGGGGGGAAAAAAATGTGCATTTTTGCAACTTTCTTACGGGCTTCATTTTTACGGCTCTCACTGTGCAGCCAAAATGACAGGTCACCTGTATTTATGTTTCAGTACGATTCCGGGGATACTAAATTTTTAGATAGTTTTATTTACATTTTAACCTCTTAACAAAAATCCGAAACTTTGCAAAAGAAAAAAAAATGTGTCATTTGTTAATATTGTGATACCCGTAACTTTTTTTTTTTTATATTTCCGTGTACAGGGCGTGTTGTGTGTGTGTGTGTGTGTGTGTGTGTGTGTGTGTGTGTGTTTGTGTTTTTTTTTTTTTTGCGGGGTCAGTTGTACTTTTTTAGTTTTATCATTTTGGGGAATGTCTATTGCTTTGATTACTTTTTATTCAAATTATTATCAGAGGCAAAACAGAGAATTAAATGCGTTTTGGCACTTTTTTTTTTTTTTTAATACTGTATTTATTAGACCCCTAGGTGTCTTCAACCCCAGGGGTCTGATCACTAATGCAATACATTCAAAAATTTCGGCACTTCTATTACAGGCTACATAGAGCAACCTGTAGTAGATGTAATACCGAGACAAGCAAGGGAGCCTTCAATAGGCTCCCCGGCTGTCGTGGCAACAGATCGCTTGTCCTGGAAATGTATCCTGTGTGCAGATACATTTACAGTGTACAGAATGTCGTGGATTAAGCACAGGGAGGGGACTCGGAGCCTAGACATGTCTGGTAATCTCCACAACATTGGAATTCCAACCAGTAGAATCAGGCTTTGTTAAAGACTTGAACTGTGTCATGAAGGATAGAAATGAGATTTTTCCCATCACCCACGACAGCACCCAGAGAGAGGATCCGCCCCCAGGGACAGGAAACCTACGGTAAAAAAAGGTGGAGCCTCTCCTACCCCTCAGTTGTTTTCTGTCCCTGGAGGGAGACCTACGTGCCTGCTTGAGGCAGGCTTACCTGATGGCATAGGAAAGAGTTGGTCCTGGTAGGGGTTGCCTCTCTTTTTTCATAACATTTTATAAATAAAATGTAACTTTTAATAAATGTAAGAAATAAAATTTAACTGAACACACACCCAAAAATGAATTAAAAAGTCTTTGTTGTTATTTGTATATAAAGCAGGCTTATCTAATTATTCACCGCTTGAGAAAAAAAAAAAAAAAAAAAAATTATTTTTATTTATTTTTCTCTCTTTCTCTTTACCCACGCTGCTACCATCTAAAGTGCTGTGTGTGGATTGGAAGCAATTTGGAAACGTTTCAATGAGCACAATATTCCGCTGTGATTAAAGAGGGGTATCTGAATGATTCCAGACACCACTCATGGCAGGGAAAAAAAAACAAAAAAAAAACCACACATATATTATCTATCTAAAGACTGAACACTGTGTGTGCATGTGTGCACTTCATTGCTGTGTTTCTGAACCACTATCAGAGCACAACTTTATTATTTTTTGGTCTTGTTCTGTTTAGTTTTGGCTTTATTTGTTCCCTGATGAACCAATATGGGGAAACATGTTGGAACTTCTGCCTATTAATACACAGGCTTTAAAACCGCTTTGAAAACGCCATCTTATGCCCAATATCTTTATGGGCTTTAAAACTGCTTAAAACGCCATCTTTTTATTAACTACCTCTGTGCTGTGACTTATGTTTAATATCTGGAACCTTGGTCTCAGTGTTACTTTTTAACAACTGCCTCTGTGCTGTGACTTATGTTTAATATCTGGGACCCAGTTTTTCCAATCAATGAGCAATAAGACTGCCTAAAGGCTATCCCCTATTATAACGCTGGGATTTATGTTTTATAAGTATGGACTGGGTTAATAGGTTATGTTGCTATACTATCTACCTATAACTCTTTAAACAATATCCTCTATCTATAGCGTTAGTGCTGGGATTTATGCGTAAATAATATTATCCAAAAGGAAGGGAAGAGAGGAAGGAAGGGGAAAAGAAAAGAAAAAAGAAAGATAGATAATATATGTGTGTTTTTTTTTTTTTTTTTTTTTTTTTCCCTGCCATGAGTGGTGTCTGGAATCATTCAGATACCCCTCTTTAATCACAGCGGAATATTGTGCTCATTGAAACGTTTCCAAATTGCTTCCAATCCACACACAGCACTTTAGATGGTAGCAGCGTGGGTAAAGAGAAAGAGAGAAAAATAAATAAAAATATATATATATTTTTTTTTTTTCTCAAGCGGTGAATAATTAGATAAGCCTGCTTTATATACAAATAACAACAAAGACTTTTTAATTCATTTTTGGGTGTGTGTTCAGTTAAATTTTATTTCTTACATTTATTAAAAGTTACGTTTTATTTATAAAATGTTATGAAAAGAGACCCTCTTAAACTTTCTAGCTGCAATATATGAAATTGAGTCTCATTTATATCTTATAGATTTTTGTATACAGTTTTTTCCTATTGAATAATAAGCGCAACATGACTCATTTTTTAGCAGGGACTGCTGATTTAGTTAAATGGAGTACAGTGGCATTGGATGTCTTTTCAGATAAAGAATTTACTCAGCAATCAATTACTTCAAATATTAGAGTAGCATTCAAAGAAATAACTAAGGTCTATAAGGATTTCATTGTACCATGGTGGGAGATCCAATCTTTGGAGAATTATATTAAAAATGAAATTGTCCCTAAGGGACTTAGAATTAGTATTAGTCCAGCAGATAGGGCACGCAGTACTGATTTGATGCTAAAATGGGAACAGGAGGCAACAGCTAGTTCTATCCGCTTTATGCACCTCTTATTAGAAGAAGAAAAGAGAGCCTGGGAAATAAAGAATAAGAAATTAAATGATATGCGTGAACAGATCCTTAAATTTAAGAGTGATCCTCAATTTTCACAAAAAGAGTCTTTTTTTACAAAATACTATTGAACGCTTCCAACAAAATATAAGCGAACGGAAACATCAACAGTTCGTACGAGACACTCAAGAATTTAAGGAAAAACGAGCTTATATTTTTATGTTGAATAAAAATAAATTTGATAAGGAGGGCGAACAATCTTCCTCTGAGGCCGATTTTTTTCTGATTCTGATAAAAATTATACACGGTACCCTAGTAGGGGACAATATCGAACTAGGGGTTATAGGAATAGAGGTCGCATTTTCAATCGCCGTGATAGAACTCCACCTTCAAATACCTATAATAGCACAGATCAGTCTGGTAATGAATCTGGTTTTTTATCACAAAATTTGGCCCCGAATCAATACACCCTAAGAAGTCGACAAGTAGATCGCATTTAGGGAACATCGGGACATCTGATAACACACAAGTGATCAATTTGTCATCGCGAACATTAACTGACATTTGAGCTCTCAGTTTTAAGTTTGGGTAACTTTTGATTCTTTTAATTGGACAAAGGACTTAGCCCTTTTTGTGAGAAAATTGTATTGGCATAAATTTCATTTAGCACAAGATAGAAGAATTTGTGCTGAGTATAATCTGAAAATTAATGATTTAGAAGCTACTAAGACATTAGTATCCCTTATGGAAGACAATGAGAGAGGTACCTCTATTGGTCCTTTCACTAATTTGAGGCTCAAAAGTACACAAATGCCCCCTACGGGTGATTGTTCTCATATTGAGATTTTTGAGAACATGGTTAAACACGATTTGGAATTATTATCCTCTTTCTCGTCTAATAGGGGTAATCTAACTTTTGAAGAGACAAGCTCTATGGAATTTGGACTCTGATAAGTCCATCATAATTAAACCATCCGATAAGGGTGGAAACGTGGTGATCCTTGATACATTGCAATACAAAAAGCTTTGCATGAGTCTTTTGTCGGATGCCACTTTCTATGGTAAATTAGACAAAAATCCTACCATGGTTTTCCAACAGGAACTTAAAAACATATTATTAAGGGCCCTTGAGACAAGAGATCATTAATAAGACAGAGTTTGATTTTTTATTTCCGAATCATCCTGTGATTGCTACTTTTTACTCCTTACCAAAAATACACAAAGGTCTACACCCAGTTAAAGGTAGACCCATAGTATCTGGAATAGGGAGTCTCACGATGAATTTGGGCATATATATAGATCGCATCTTACAACCTTTTGTCGAGTCTTTACCATCATACATAAGGGATACTTCAGATTTACTTAGACGTTTAGAGGGACTTAGTCTGGAGGATGATATGATTCTAGCCTCCATAGATGTAGAGGCCTTATATACCTCTATTCACCATGATCTTGGTCTTCATACAGTACAATATTATCTCAGAATGAGAGATATTCGAATGGAACCACACAATTCTTTTGTTTTGGAAATTCTGCGGTTTTCTTTAACTAGAAATTATTTTGTTTTTGGCGGCCATTTTTTCCACCAGCTCAGGGGCACCGCCATGGGGAGTCCATGTGCCCCTGGCTATGCCAACTTGCTCCTGGGCTGGTGGGAGAGCAGTGTTGTCGCCTCGGATGACCTCAGCCGGTGGCAGGACAACATCTGCCTCTGGCTGAGGTACATTGATGATATTTTTGTTCTCTGGCGAGGGACAGGTGAAGCATTCATGGAATTTGTGGGAGCTTTGAATAATAATAATCTTGATCTACACTTTACATCTGAGTGGAGTAGGGATAATCTCCCTTTTCTGGATGTTCTGATTACAAGGGGCTCTGATAACACCATACAAACACAAATTTTCAGGAAAAAGACCTCCACCAATAGTTTATTGAGGTGGGAGAGTGCACATCCGGAACCTTTAAAGCGAGGTATACCTAAAGGACAATATCTTAGGGCAAGAAGGAATTGCTCAGGGCTAACGACTTTTAAAAAACAAGCAGATGATTTACGTACTCGCTTTATTGATAGGGGTTATCCGGATCTCCCTTTGAAAAAGGCATTTAAAACAGCCATTGAAAGTGATCGCAGTACTCTTTTACAACCAAGAAAAGAGAGGAGAATGTCAGATACTAACACACAATTTAGAATTGTTAGTACATTCGATATGGAACACTTGAGAGTGAAAAAGATCTTTCAAAAATATTGGTGGGTCCTTCAACAGGATCAGGACCTTAACAAAGTCATCCCTCCAACTCCGAGTATTACATATAGAAGGGTTCGAAACTTAAAAGATCGACTAGTGAGTAGCCATTTTGTTGATAAAACGGTGGAACCCATGTGGCTGGACCGAAAACCCATAGACAATTTTCGATGTGGTACATGTATAGCATGTGATCAAATGAGTAGAACTAAAGTTATCACATGCTCTGCCACAGGGGCTGTCTTCTCATTGAAAGAATTTATTAACTGCAAAACTAAAGGGGTGATATATGTTGCACAATGTAACTGTCCCCTTGATTATGTGGGAAAAACAAAACGTGAGTTCAGGAGACGTATGAGGGATCACTATAATGACATATATAACCGACGTGATACCCCTTTAGCGAGACATACAATTGAGAAAAAAGGGAGTGATCCCACTTGTTTTAAATTTTGTGGTATACAGACGGTACAGCCTCCTTTAAGAGGTGGAGATTGGAATCGATTGATACTTCAGAAAGAATGTAAATGGATACATACCTTTAAATCTATCCAACCTCTAGGCCTCAATGACAATATATCTTTTGGGTGTTTTCTTTAATGATTAAATGGCTGGTACAGCACTATGTACCAATGGGACAAATATTATGTAGATCGCATATTTGGTTTTCCCACTATGGCATATAAATTAAAAAAATTATATATATATCTATATCTATATCTATATATATATATATATATATATATATATATATATATATATTTTTTTTTTTATGCTGTGACCTATGTTTAATATCTGGAACCTAGGTCTCAATGTTACTTTTTAACAACTGCCTTTGTCCTGTGATTTATGTTTAATATCTGGAACTTAGGTTCTCCAATTAACGAACAATGAAACTGCCTAAAGGATATCCCCTACTATAATGCTGGGATTTACATGTTATAAGTATGATTTGGGCTAATAGTTTTTGTTACTATCTACCTCTAGCTCTTTGAACTATATCCTCTATCCATTGTGTTAGTTTGGAATTTATGCGTAAATTATTCACTTTTTTTCGGGCGTTTATATAAAAAGAGGGGAGAAAGAGGAAAGGAAAGAGTAAGAAAAAGAGAAGGGAAAAGGAAAGTAAAGATTGGAAAATATATATACAGTCATATGAAAAAGTTTGGGCACCCCTATTAATCTTAATCATTTTTAGTTCTAAATATTTGGGTGTTTGCAACAGCCATTTCAATTTGATATATCTAATAACTGATGTACACAGTAATATTTCAGGATTGAAATGAGGTTTATTGTACTAACAGAAAATGTTCAATAAGCATTAAACCAAAATTTGACCGGTGCAAAAATTTGGGAACCCTTATCATTTTATTGATTTGAATACTCCTAACTACTTTTTACTGACTTACTGAAGCACAAAATTGGTTTTGTAACCTCACTGAGCTTTGAACTTCATAGCCAGGTGTATCCAATCATGAGAAAAGGTATTTAAGGTGGCCAATTGCAAGTTGTTCTCCTATTTGAATCTCCTCTGAAGAGTGGCATCATGGGCTCCTCAAAACAACTCTCAAATGATCTGAAAACAAAGCTTGTTCAACATAGTTGTTCAGGGGAAGGATACAAAAAGTTGTCTCAGAGATTTAACCTGTCAGTTTCCACTGTGAGGAACATAGTAAGGAAATGGAAGACCACAGGGACAGTTCTTGTTAAGCCCAGAAGTGGCAGGCCAAGAAAAATATCAGAAAGGCAGAGAAGAAGAATGGTGAGAACAGTCAAGGACAATCCACAGACCACCTCCAAAGAGCTGCAGCATCATCTTGCTGCAGATGGTGTCACTGTGCATCGGTCAACAATACAGCACACTTTGCACAAGGAGAAGCTGTATGGGAGAGTGATGCGAAAGAAGCCGTTTCTGAAAGCACGCCACAAACAGAGTCGCCTGAGGTATGCAAAAGCACATTTGGACAAGCCAGCTTCATTTTGGAAGAAGGTCCTATGGACTGATGAAACAAAGATTGAGTTGTTTGGTCATACAAAAAGGCGTTATGCATGGCGTCAAAAAAACACAGCATTCCAAGAAAAACACTTGCTACCCACTGTAAAATTTGGTGGAGGTTCCATCATGCTTTGGGGCTGTGTGGCCAATGCCGGCACCAGGAATCTTGTTAAAGTTGAGGGTCGCATGGATTCAACTCAGTATCAGCAGATTCTTGAGAATAATGTACAAGAATCAGTGACGAATTTGAAGTTACGCCGGGGATGGATATTTCAGCAAGACAATGATCCAAAACACAGCTCCAAATCTACTCAGGCATTCATGCAAAGGAACAATTACAATGTTCTGGAATGGCCATTCCCAGTCCCCAGACCTGAATATCATTGAACATCTGTGGGATAATTTGAAGCGGGCTGTCCATGCTCGGCGACCATCAAACTTAACTGAACTGGAATTGTTTTGGTAAAGAGGAATGGTCAAAAATACCTTCATCCAGGATCCAGGAACTGATTAAAAGCTACAGGAAGTGACTAGAGGCTGTTATTTTTGCAAAAGGAGGATCTACTAAATATTAATGTCACTTTTCTGTTGAGGTGCCCATACTTTTGCACCGGTCAAATTTTGGTTTAATGCATATTGCACATTTTCTGTTAGTACAATAAACCTCATTTCAATCCTGAAATATTACTGTGTCCATCAGTTATTAGATATATCAAATTGAAATGGCTGTTGCAAACACCCAAATATTTAGAACTAAAAATGATTAAGATTAATAGGGGTGCCCAAACTTTTTCATATGACTGTATATATTTTTTTTTAATTTATGGGTACTCAGTAACGGTTTTTGCATGCCGCTATGATAATCGCTATCGATATATTCACCATTCCACGCTCCTATGTTTACATTCGGTGTCTTGCTAATACACAAAGGGGACGCGCTATAGATCCCCATAACAACTATTTGAAAACACACCCATGTCTTCCTCCATGGGTCCGGCCTCTCTTTAATATTCATGAGGGGCGTTGCTTTGTCTCCTCCCTTTCTATTTTCTGATTGGCCGGTGGAAGGGATCACTTGACATTGGGTGTGGTTCGTTGCTTTTAAAAGACTGAACACTGTGTGTGCACTTCATTGCTGTGTTTCTGAACCACTATCAGAGCACAACTTTATTATTTTTTGGTCTTGTTCTGTTTACTTTAGGCTTTATTTGTTCCCTGATGAACCAATATGGGGAAACATGTTGGAACTTCTGCCTATTAATACACAGGCTTTAAAACCGCTTTGAAAACGCCATCTTATGCCCAATATCTTTATGGGCTTTAAAACTGCTTAAAACGCCATCTTTTTATTAACTACCTCTGTGCTGTGACTTATGTTTAATATCTGGAACCTTGGTCTCAGTGTTACTTTTTAACAACTGCCTCTGTGCTGTGACTTATGTTTAATATCTGGGACCCACTTTTTCCAATCAATGAGCAATAAGACTGCCTAAAGGCTATCCCCTATTATAACGCTGGGATTTATGTTTTATAAGTATGGTCTGGGCTAATAGGTTATGTTGCTATACTATCTACCTATAACTCTTTAAACAATATCCTCTATCTATAGCGTTAGTGCTGGGATTTATGCGTAAATAATATTATCCAAAAGGAAGGGAAGAGAGGAAGGAAGGGGAAAAGAAAAGAAAAAAGAAAGATAGATAATATATGTGTGTTTTTTTGTTTTTTTTTTCCCTGCCATGAGTGGTGTCTGGAATCATTCAGATACCCCTCTTTAATCACAGCGGAATATTGTGCTCATTGAAACGTTTCCAAATTGCTTCCAATCCACACACAGCACTTTAGATGGTAGCAGCGTGGGTAAAGAGAAAGAGAGAGAAATAAATAAAAAAATATATATATATATATATATATATATATATATATATTTTTTTTTTTTTTTTTCTCAAGCGGTGAATAATTAGATAAGCCTGCTTTATATACAAATAACAACAAAGACTTTTTAATTCATTTTTGGGTGTGTGTTCAGTTAAATTTTATTTCTTACATTTATTAAAAGTTACGTTTTATTTATAAAATGTTATGAAAAGAGACCCTCTTAAACTTTCTAGCTGCAATATATGAAATTGAGTCTCATTTATATCTTATAGATTTTTGTATACAGGGTTGCCTCTCTTCTTCCATGGATGGCTGTTAGCTGTGGCGGTCGGTGCCATCCCCCCAGCTATGCGCTGCTATTGTTCCGGGCGCGGGGGTTCCGATATCCAGGCAGAAGGAGTGTGTTTCCTCTGCTTTAGGCCGCAGGAGTTCCGGGCCTGCAGGGAGACACATGGAGGTGCCAGCCCTGAAGGAAGTGAGTGTGGCTTCCGGCTGATGGGGCGTGGCCTAACGGCTGAATTGCCATATAATGCAGATTGAAGGATGGTGGAGCTGCTAAGCAGTTCCTGGCCCTCCCTGCACTGAGTCTCTACAGTATGGAAGAGCAGCAGCTACAGCCACAGCTGCAGTCATAGTCCCAGCCCCAGCAGCCGCCGGCAAGAGGAAGACCCCAAGATGGAGGGCAAGATGAAGGTCTACCTCCTCCTTCCTCGGTATTCTAGGGGGATGTAAGTGGCTGCGTGCCAACCCTTTATTTTTTATTGATTAATTGGTTCCCCTGTCTTTTGTAGGGGAAAGCCTTGGCAAAATCTAAGAATAAGGAATGTTCCTTATGTAGAACTAGACTTTCTTCTTCTTATGAGAAAAAGCTCTACCCATCATGCATTAATAGAACTATTGCTGAGGGATCTATGGTACAGGAAGAGGTCAGGAGTTCCCTTAAGGGTAAAAGTGGCCAGAAAAAGAAGTCCAGTTCCTCTACCCGGGGTCATGACTCCTTCTGAGGAAGGAGTCTGTTCAGGGTGAAAGTGGAGAATTATCCGATGACGCCTCTTCTTCCTCCATATCTGATGTAGAGGGAGGACAGTCGTGTTTTCCAGTTGAGAACACTGACAAGTTGCTCAAAGCCATTCGAGTGACTATGGGGATTGAGGACTCTAGACCCTCCCATTCTATGCAGGACATTATGTTTGGATGTTCGTCAAAGGAGACACTTTCCAGTCCATAAAAATATTTCATCACTTATAAAGAGGGAATGGAAAAAGCCAGACAAGAAGGGTTTTATCCCTAGAGGAGTTAAGCATAAATACCCGTTTGAAGAGGGAGCTTGCTCCTCTTGGGATAATGTACCAAAAATTGATTTTGCCAGAGCTTCCAGGAAGTTAGCACTGCCTTTCGAGGTCATGGGTAACCTGAAGGATCCCTTAGACAAGAAAGCAGAAAGCTTCCTAAGGCGTTCTTGGGAGCGTCCCTCAAGCCCAATATAGCGGCTACCTGTACTGCAAGATCCCTTATGATCTGGCTAGGGGAGCTGAAAGATCAATTAAGGGATAAGGCCCCAAGAGAGCAGATTCTGTCAGCCCTGCCGACTATTAGAAAAGCTGCAGATTTTTTGGCAGATGCTTCAGCGGATGCTGTAAGATTATCAGCTGGCTCCCTTGCCCTGACCAACTCTGCCAGAAGGGCTATATGGCTGAAGAGTTGGACAGGTGATGTAGGGTCTAAGACCCGGCTGTGCAATCTGCTCTGTTACGGTGAATATCTATTTGGACCAGCCTTGGATGACATCTTAGCTAAGGCAGCAGATAAAGAGAGGTTTTCCTGTGCCTTCCTCTGGTCGTACACGGAGGTCCTTTCATCCCTTTGGAGCATACAGAGGGCAGGAATTTGTCAAGTCCAGAGATAATAGCTGGTTGGAAACCAATAAGAAACAAAAGGGGTTCTTATTTAGCAACTCACCCCGTACTAAAGATCCAAGACCCAATAGGCAATGACGCCAGGCCCGGGTAGGGGGGAGACTGAGGAAATTCCTTCCTGCCTGGAGGAAAATTTCATCAAGCCCTTGGATCCTGGATACGGTGGGAGTAGGCCTGAAGTTGGAGTTCTCTTCTCCTCCGCCTTCCAGTTTTCAGATTACCAGAACTCAGACTTCCCTAACCTTTCAATCAGCTCTAGAATTGGAAGTGAAGAGCCTGATCTTGAAAGGGGTGCTGAGTCCAGTTCCCCAGGAAGAGGAGAGGCAGGGGTTTTATTCCCATCTGTTCTTGGTAAGGAAACCCGATGGTTCCTACAGAACCATAATAAATCTAAGGAGGTTAAATCAGTTTGTTTTACAAGAAATTCCGAATGGAGACAGTGCAGTCAGCAGTGAGATTATTAATTCCCAATTGCTGGATGGCGGTGATAGACCTGAAAGATGCTTATTACCATGTTCCAATTTTTCCAGTTCACCAGAGGTTCTTGCGAGTAGCAGTAAAGATGGGAGGGGTGGTTCTGCATTACCAATATCAGGCCCTTCCCTTTGGAATCTCCATGGCCCCAAGAGTCTTTACCAAAATAGTGGCAGAAATGGGAGCACATATAAGAGAGAAAGATGTTCTGTTTATTCCATATCTAGACGACTTTCTCATTGTGGCAAAATCCAGAATAGAATGTTTAGAAAGTGTCAGAAGTAGTACTGGACATTCTGGAGGAATTAGGTTGGATGGTGAATCTAGAGAAGTCAAGTTTAGTTTCCTCTCAACAGAAAAAGTTTCTAGGAATCATTGTAAATTCCACAGCTCAGAGATCTTTTCTCCCTCCAGAGAAAATAGAGAGGGTTCTGTCCCTAGTAAAAACCCTGATCCAGTCCCCCAGGGTCACTATAAGAAAGGCTATGTCCATCCTGGGGACTCTCACGGCCTGTATTCCAGCAGTACCTTGGGCTCAGAGCCACTCCCGAGACCTGCAGTTGGGAAGTCCTGACAGCCTGGCGTCAGGAAGAGAAAATTCTCGACAAATTTATGTGGGTGTCTCGGCCAGCAAGAGAAACCCTGGGTTGGTGGTTAGTCAGGGGTCACCTAGAAATTGGAGTTCCATGGAGGATCTCAGACCCCCTAATTATTACCACGGATGCCAGCCCTTAGGGGTGGGGTGCCCACATGGGGGATCAGGTGTTTCAGGGCTGCTTGTCAAGGAGTCTTTCTCAGGCATCCTCGAATCAGAGGGAACTAATGGCAATTTTGGAGACCTTGAAAAAGCTTACGCTTTTCCTCCCTTCTTTCTCATTCCAGCAGTTCTGAGGAAGATCAGGGAGGATTGAGTGAGGGTTATTCTAATTGCCCCCTTTTGGCCGAGGAGAGCCTGGTTTACCTGGCTAAGGATCCAGTCCGTTTCGGACCCTTGGATTCTCCCAGTCAGCCAGGACCACCTATGTCAGGGCCCTATTCTCCACCCGGAGCCCAGCCACTTACATTTGACGGCCTGGAATTTGAGCGGAGATTACTAGCCTCAAAAGGTTTTTCTCAGTATCTCATTTCCACTCTACTAAAAAGCAGAAAATCGGTCACCACTAAAATATACGCTAGGACTTGGTTCTGTTTTTTTAAATTTCTAGGGGGTTCTCCGGGGGAGCTTAGGGAAAACCTAGAAAACAGATTCTAGAGTTCCTTCAGAAGGGGCTAGAAAAGCTGCTTTCTACCAGCACTTTGAGTCCTGATTTCAGCCCTTAGTGCTCTGCTAAACGTTAAATTGGCTGATGATCCCTGGGTGATTATGTTCATCAAGGCGGCCTCTAGAAGTAGACCTGTTGTTATGTCCAGAGTTCCTCCTTGGGACTTGAGACTAGCAATCTCCCCTGCCTACAGTTCTTTGGGCCTCCCCCCCCCCCCCCCCCCCGTGGGGCTCAAGGCACATTCTACTAGGGCGATTGCCACCTCTTGGGCTGAGAGAGCTGATGCTTCCATAGAATCTTTCTGCAAAGTGTCAACCTGGTCTTCACCTTCTACCTTTTTTCGCCATTATAGGCTGGACATTGGGGCTTCTGCTGATATTTCTTTTGGAAGGAAAGTTTTACAAGCAGTGGTCCCTCCCTAGTTTTTTCCTATTTTATTCTCTCTGGGTGCTGTTGTGGGTGATGAGAAAAAAACGGTAATTACTTACCGGTAATTGGATTTTCCAGAACCCACGACAGCACCGTCCTTTATCCCTCCCTTTTTTCTTGGTGATGGACTTTTGTTTGGCACCAGGTGTAGCAAGCAAAAAAAAAAAAAAAAAAAAAGCTTTGACCTTAGGGTCATGAGTTACAAGTTAATTGGAGTCTCTCTCTCGCTTCTATAGAACTACTGAGGGGTAGGAGAGGCTCCACCTTTTTATACCGTAGGTTTCCTGTCCCTGGGGGCGGATCCTCTCTCTGGCTGCTGTCCTGGGTTCTGGAAAATCCAATTCCCGCTAAGTAATTACCATTTTCCATGCGCATAATCTCACTGACCTTTAAGATCTAGAGGGAGAGAGGAGGAGGTTCCACTTGCTTTCAGAATTGCAGGATACAAGCTTGGGCTGCGAAGACCAGGAAATGGAAGTAGAGAGTGCTTATAAGTTCACAACGGAGACCATGATGGAGAAGGAACAGAGCAGGACCCAACTGATGAGATGTCTCCGTAATTTGCAAAATGATTCCGCTTAACAACATCCCAGAACAGAGAGAAGACAGTACAAAACCAAAAGATATGGAGCATGGTGCCTTCCTCTATTTTCCATCTCCAGCACTTTGGAGGGACCTGCGGAAAGAGCGCATGCAATTTTGTGGGGACTCTGTACCACCTGTATAGGATCTTAAAACTGGCTTCCTGGTAGCGGGAGCTGATCGAGGCCTCATGAAGGAGACGAAATATACTTTCTCTTTGCGTCTGGATGAGAGAGAGGGTCAGCTCTGCCTCCCATTTGAACATAAAAAGGGGGACAGTCTCAGTCGGAGGATCAGTCAGAAGCTTGTAAATGACGCTGAGGAAGTGGCGCAGGAGACCATCACCAATGTAGAGGCGTTCTAAGAACGTGGGTTCAGTCTAAAGTCTGTGGGGGCCGGGAGCGAATTCACAAAGTGAAAGCTGCACATCTCGTCAAGAGGGGGAAGATCAGTCGAGTGAGAGATGTCTGGGGTCGTTTGCCAAATGCAGTCATTGTGTAGGTGGCATACACTGTATATCCATCCCATGGTGACGACAGTTGCGAAACACCCTGTCAGAAACCCCAGAAGGGAACCTAGGATTCCCCAGGATGGGGTAACACGAAGAGTCCAGTGGGAGGAAGTGTGAAAGAATTAGGCATTGGGAGCAGATTCTGACCGTGGAGCCAATTGTGGGGTGGAAACGGAGAGAATATACTGTAGTAAAGGGCATTCAAGCCAGGGGGCCGTCCGTAACTGAATCGTAAAGAATGCTTGCTCAATGCAGACCCAGGGTTTGATAGAGCTAGGTCTACACCAGTCTACTATTTGGGCCAGGTGAGCAGCAAAGTAATACAATTTCAGGTCAGTGAGGTATAAGCCACCACTACGTTTAGGGTGGTAAAGGAGGGTCTTACTAACTCTCGCTGATTTGCCCGACCAGATAAATGCTATTTGAATGGAGGAAAGGGTCTGGAAAAGGGAAGAAGGAATATGAATGGGTAAGGTCTGCATAAGATAAAGGAGACGTGGTAGGATATTCATTTTAAAGATCCTGCATCTACTGAACAAAGTGAAAGTCCCAGTCGTCCATCTGGTGCAGTCAGTACGGATCGACAGCAAAATGGGTGGGAAATTGAGCTAGAAGAGGTCTTTAGGGTCAAGTGTGAGTTGAACTCACGAGTATTTTAGAGCGCGGGTCGCCAACGGAAGGGAAAGGATTCGCTCAGGTAGAAGACTTGCAGGGTAGAGAGAGTCACATTAAGTGCCTGCAATTTGGAGAAATTAATCTTGGAATAGTCTTGGAAGGTGGACATCAGGCAGGCTGGTGCCTTACCTGTAGCTATATGTTTAATCGCCATGGAGAGCTCCTCATCTGTGATACTAGATTCCAGTTCTTCTAGGTCCTCAGGTGACAGTGTGGGAAGGCCAGAAGAAGATAAATAAGTCCGAATACGGTTATGGAAAAGCGTGCTGGACATGTCAGGATTAGAGGTGTAATAGTCTCAAAATGTCACCGCGATCTCTGAGGGAAGGTTCGCCCTCGCGCCTTGAGTAGTTTGGATTTTGGACACATAGGGGAGGCTTTTTCCACGCGTAAGGCCCTCGCTAGCGAACAGCTACATTTATTGCCAAATTCATAAAAGTGCCTCTGCCTCTGGCATGTAACTATGGTCCCCTTAGCTCTGTCAAACAAAAAAGAAATGAAGTCTTCCCGGATGCTTGTGGGTTAGGCAAAGGCTTCGGTGGTAGCTTGGCGTTTATGGAACCGTTCAAGCGTACGTATACGTTGCAAAAGGGAACCTACTTAGCCCAATGTTATTTTTTTCAGATGGGAGCTGTATTGTAAGAGACCTCTGCGAGTCAGACATTTATGGGCTTCCCACACTACGGGGTAGAACGAGCCCCACATCCTTCTCCCTTGTAAAATATTCCTCTAAACGAGTTTTAACAGCGGCGAGGACGGTCGCATCGTCCAAGAGGGAGGTGTTGAGTTTACATTGTCATTGAAAGGGAATAGGAGATAACAGAGAGAGCGTCAGTGTGACCAGTGTAATGATCTCTATCCACGCTGATATCAAAGAGTGGAGGTGTTGGTGTCGTGTGAAGAGGTAATCAATGCAGGAGTAACATTTATAGACTGGAGAGTAGTAGGCGTAGTCACGATCCGATGGAAGTTTTATAGATTTTGTTCAATTTTAACACCTTGAAAAAAATCCAAAGCTTAGAAAAAGCATGTCACTTTTCTTTGTGTTTTTTTTTTGTTTTTTTTTAATGTTTCCATATATAGGACTGCTCAAGTCATCATTTTTTTTTTTTTTTCTGGGCCAGTCGTACTTTTTATTTATATAATGTTGGTGAACATCTGATTATTTGATCGCTTTTTATAAAAAAAAATAAAAAATTTTTGGGAGACTAAACGAAAAAAAAATATTCAATGGTTTGGCCATTTTGATGATGTTGTTTTTTTTTTTTTTTTTTTTTTTCTTCTTGCTACGGCGTTCACTGTATGGTAGACATATATATATATTTTTATGTTGTTTGTATTTCTGGCATTTTCAGATGCAGGGATGCCTACCATAATTTTCTGACTATAAGACGCACCGGACTATTAAGACGCACCTATGTTTTAGAGGAGGAAAATAGGGGAAAAAAATTTTGAAGCAAAAAAAAAGTGGTAAAATATTTAATAAAATATGGGAGTTGTAGTTTTGCAACAGCTGCAAGGCCACATTGACAAGTGGCTCTGCAGTTGTATGGGGATGTATAGGGCATCTTTTTTGCGGAGCCAGACGTACTTTTTTAGTTATACCATTTTGGGGAATGTCTATTGCTTTGATCACTTTTTATTCAAATCAGAGGCGAAGTCAGTTTTGTCACTTTTTTTTTTTTTTTTTCCCCCGCTATGACGTTCACCCTACAGGAAAAATATTATAAGTTTATAGATTGGGCATTTTTGGACACAGGGATACCTAATGTATATGTGTTTCACAGTAATTTTCTACTTTTGTATGTATTCTAGAGAGAGGTTTTTTTGTTTTTTTTTACTATTTTATTAGCCCCCCTAGGGGGCTTGAACCTGCAATCATTTGATTGTAAGTCGCAAGTCCCATGGACTGCAATACAACTGTACATTACTATTGAGGCTGATCATAGACCAGCTGCAATAGTTATATTGCTATGAAAAGCCTGGGAGCATTCATAAGGCTCCTGGCTGACACAGGAACAGGTTGGCTCCTGTGATCTTGCTGCATAAAAAGCTGTTTTATATTTGGAGGTACGCTTTAAGAATGCATAAATGCGTAAACAACGAAAACAAACACAGATTTTTACAGTCACTGTATACTGCATCTAGCGAACCCATCCCTACAATGTGGAAAAATCCACGCTGCGGACATGCTGCGATTTCCAAAGCTGTTGCGGTGGTTTCCCTATAGATATAACGAAATCAGAAAGTCCGCAGAGGAAACCTCCTGCAGCAAAAAAAGCGCAGTGGTAAAACCGCAATGGATTGCCACCATGGTTTTTCCCGCAGCACTTTTTTTTTTTGCTGCAGCCCACTACTTGGGGCCTTTAGCCTTACAAAGTAATTTTTTGTCAGTTGCACAACTGGATTTCCAAAATCTGGCTTGGTTATTAAATCCTAAACAGGTTTTGTCATTATGGATTTAAGCACACAGTCCTATATATGGTACTTGAGCTTTCTGCAGTTTTAAACACCACATATAAAATTTTCTGTATAGCACTTATTTTTATTTTTAGACGTTGCCAATGTGTATGAATTAGATCCCAAATACAGTTTGCGCCTGAAATATGTACTTTGGCCCCCTTACAATTCCTTTAAAAATGTACCTTTTAACATTGCCTTTTCATGTCAACTACTTTACTTCTTCACACCCTTCTGCATACTTAAGGAGAAAACATGCTACTCTTATTATTGAAATAATATGAATTGGTTTTCTCATTCGCAGGTGATGGTCATTCAGTTATAAAAATTGATCGTCCTAATGCTTTAAAAAGGGATGAAAAACTTCTCAACTTCTGTGATGATAAATTATTTTCTGATGAGGAGTCTGATAATGAAGAGACTTACATGGTAGCAAAGCTGATAGAGGAGAGTTTGACGGAGAGTGATAATCTATTAAACAGCAGGCAACTGAACAATTCTGATAAGCCTGGAGAAAAATTGTATAGTTCTGACACTTCTGTTGTGCAGGGGCCACCTAGTCCATCTTCAAATATTCATGCAAAGAAATGGTAAGACTTATGTAATTTCCAATTTGACGTTTATCAGCGTGTTTGTGTGTGTGTGGTGAGATATATATATATATATATATATATATATATATATATATATATATAAGCTGTTACTAGTAATACGTATCTCCCATTCACACAAATTTTCATGTGTGGCTAGGGCTTGTCATATGATTTAGCTGATGATTAAAAGGTTGTGGATAATTCACAGTTTACACCAATAAGAGGATTACCCTCACTACAATTTACACCCCTTTTCTAATAGGTTAGAATATATACTATTTTGTGGGAATGCAACAGTAAATGAGTGATGCATAAGCAACTTGACCATTAGAAACACTTTTAGAATGTGCGAAAAAGGTTGGTGCTGCACACCATTCCTGATGCAGCTTTAGCTGAATTCAGTC
Source organism: Leptodactylus fallax (assembly GCA_947044405.1). Lineage (NCBI taxonomy): Eukaryota > Metazoa > Chordata > Amphibia > Anura > Leptodactylidae > Leptodactylus > Leptodactylus fallax. The sequence goes on from CAMRHE010000347.1 coordinate 100,423, forward strand.
CCCGAGCTGCTGGTACTTTCACTGTTCAGTAAGTGAAACAATGATTAACTTCAGCTCTTTATCACTACTGGTTTTGCGATTTGGCTGCTTCCTTATGGTTTAAAATGATTCAGTGTTTCACTTACTGAGAAGTGAAAGTATTGGTAGTCCAGAGACTGAATTTGGCTATAGCCTCATTCAGGAACATTGTGTGGCACCACCTAAAGACATGTTGAAATAATCATTCATTCACTTTTTTTCCTCATAAAAAGGCTAGAAAGCTGACCGTGCACTGAATTCAGCACACTGTCGGCTTTCCCGATATGTGCCCCGGGGCTGGAGATATCGGTGCTGTTAGTTTTGGCACCGATCTCTGCCCACTGTCAGAAGGGCGTTCCTGACAGTCTTCGCTGGCCAGTAAGGAACGCCTCCTCTGACAGTACAAGGCTATGGACAAGTACAGTCAGAGGGGGCGTTCCTCACAGCCCAGCTAGACTGTCAGGAGCGCCCTTCTGACAGTGGACAGAGATTGGTGCTGAAACTAACAGCACTGATATCTCCAGCCCCGTGGCACATAATGGGAAAGCCGACAGTGCCCTGCATTCAGCGCACAGTCGGGTTTCTAGCGGTATATAAAACCGTATGTGCATGAGGACATGAAAGGTCCTCTTTAAAAGGATTCACAGGACTTAACAAATATGACATTTTAGGTTAAAGGGTACCTGAGTTTCCATGAAAAGTTGAAATATACACGTGGACAAAATTGTTGGTACCCCTTGTTTAATAGAAAAAAAAATCCACAATGGTCACAGAAATAACTTGAATCTGACAAAAGTAATATATAAAACTACATGTTGAAAAGCCACAAAGCTTCTGGGAGAATGTCCTATGGACAGATGAGACAAAAATCAAAATTTTTGGCAAGGCACATCAGCTCTATGTTCACAGACGGAAAAATGAAGCATATCTTGAAAAGAACACTGTCCCTACTGTGAAACATGGAGGAGGCTCTGTTATGTTCTGGGGCTGCTTTGCTGCATCTGGCACAGGGGGTCTTGAATCTGTGCAGGGTACAATGAAATCTCAAGACTATCAAGGGATTCTAGAGAGAAATGTGCTGCCCAGTGTCAGAAAGCTTGGTCTCAGTCGCAGGTCATGGGTCTTGCAACAGGATAATGACCCAAAACACACAGCTAAAAACACGCAAGAATGGCTAAGAGGAAATCATTGGACTATTCTGAAGTGGCCCTGACCTAAATCCTATTGAGCATCTTTGGAAGGAGCTGATACATGCCGCCTGGAAAAGGCACCCCTCAAACCCGAGACAACTGGAGCAGTTTGCTCTTGAGGAGTGTGCCAAAATACCTGTTGAGAGGTGCAGAAGTCTCATTGACAGTTACAGGAATCGTTTGATTGCAGTGATTGCCTCAAAAGGTTGTGCAACAAAATATTAAGTTAAGGGTACCATCATTTCTGTCCAGGCCTGTTTCATGAGTTTTTTTTTAAATTCTGTTGAAGAATGGTTGAAAAGCAATGTCTGACTTTCATTTGTTCATTTTAATAGACTTTTTATATATTACTTTTGTCAGATTCAAGTTATTTCTGTGACCATTGTGGGTTTTTCTTTCGTTAAACGAGCTGTACCAAGTATTTTGTCCACGTGTGTATCTGAAGGGTCTTGCTGAGCAGTCTGTTCTATGACTATATAAGTCTTCATACGGGTGTCCTATCGGTTTTTCTGCTGCTAATAGGCTTATGTATATATAATTCTGCCCGGAGTTCTTGTAAAATGGCAAAAAAAATCGCTGAGAAAAGTCCAAGTGACCATAATATAGGAGATCCAGGTATACTGAACTACATATAGAGTCATTCCATATGAAGTGGACCAGGGGTCCCCACCTCACCATTTCAGATGTTGATGAAATTTGGTACATAGTTTCTCTATGATATAAAACTAAGCTGTGCAAAATTTTAGTTCAAAAGACTAAAAATTGGAGGTTCTAGGGGACCTCAATTAAAGGGTTGCAAAACATCACCTGAGCAAAAATGACATTTTGGGCCAACTTCCAGAAGCTGTAAACATGGAAGTTTTAGTAATATAAGGGGGATATTTGGAGAACCTGACAACTTTTAGGGCTTAATGAACTGGCAAAACCCCATGTTCCTAGTCCTCTTACTTTTTGCATGGTTTAGGCTCAAACTTTGCAAAAAAAACTGCAAAAATGAATTTACAGCGAAATTGAGGCTGCTGTAGTATCAAAACTAGTTGGCCTTTCAGGTTGATTTTTGGTAGTACTAAATGCACGGCTGTAATGAGGCCTTCCAATGTGCAGCACTTTCCTTCAAGTGGTTTAAAAAATATAAACATTCAAAGTTGGTATAAAAAGCATTTTTGCCTAATTTTGGCTATCTTTGATGCCCTATATCTCCAGTGGGACAGCTTCAATCTTCTGTCTTTTTAGCACCATTAGAAAGAGCAGATTTCCTTCTATCAGAAGATTTCATTTTGGAGTCTCTTCATATAAGGATTGAAAAAAACGCCCTCAAATGTTTGCGGGCAGTAGCCTGTGATTTCTTCACTACACCCTTGATACAAGTGTAGTAAAAGTGATGCTTCTTTCAATAAACACCAATTTTTTAAATGAAGAACACATTATGTTATAAAACTGTATTCAAGAAAACGAAAAAACAGGAATGTTTTTTAGGATGTGGAAGTATGAGGCCTGGTTTCATAACAGGTTTAAAGAAAACTGCAGTCAGTTAGGATGACCGACTTGGCCAATTATGATTGCTGGACCCTGTTGCAAGGCGGAATTGTTTGTTTCATTACCCAACTGCACGCTTCTGGTACCTCCTGGCTCCTGAGTGTCTGTTGCTGTGTTTCTTCACTGCACACTTGCTACAGTTTGATCTCTTAGTGAACTGTAGGCATCAAAGTAAGCCTAGCAACAGACACTCAGGAGGTACCAGAAGCATATAATTGGGCAATGAAATAAACAATTTCGCCTTGCAACAGGGTCCACCAATCATAATTGGCCAAGTCTAACTGGCTAATGAAATTTTCTTTAAACATTATGTTATAAAACTGTTTTCAAGTAAAATAAAAAGTAGGGGGGAAACCATTGTATATATACTTTTTGTTTAAGAAACACACACCTGCACTGACAGGCTCATTTATATTGAATTAAATGCGACAAATGAAGATATTAATCACTTGAGACTGAAGTTAAATTTTACCCATTGGCAAGAATATATGTGTTTGTTGAACTGATGCTAATGCTCATCAATGAATCCAGAAAGATCAGAAGAATTTCCACTTTGCTTAGTTGGCTGTTCAAGTACATCAGAGTGTCATTTACTGACATACAATAAAAATAAAAGATTGAAATTTTTGAAGAACTTCTGCCTGACCAACAGAAGTTGTTACAAGAGCGTTCTGGACAACTTTTCGATGCTGGATCAACTATTTGCCTTCATCATGAATCCTTACTGCTGAAAAAATTAGAATTTTTGCAAAGAACCTGATGTAACCCATGTTTCCAAAGGTGGTCATAATGTAAAAAGGTGCTTAAGAGTTCTGGATGACACACTAGCAGCCCAGCTAAAGGCCTTTACAAGCAAAATATTTGTGCCAGGTCAGAAACTATGTCCATCTTGTTGAAAAGAAGTCCGTAACAGAGCTGTTGATTCTTCCTCATCAACAGCAGCAGATGATGAACACAGAGACATTTCAAGCAAGTTTAACACAAGTTTGACATCTCTTGGTATTTCTCCGTTAAAGTTCAAAAATGTCAGCAAGTGTGATGTGTGATGTATGAGGCTATACCAAGAGCAAAAACAGGCGAGTGCAAAATACTTTGAGGAGTCATCTTGCAGTTGCTGGTGGCTTTGACCCAAATGAGTTTGAAAATCAACCTTCTACCAGTCAGAAATGTGACAAATGTTCTGATTATGATGACCTGCTAAATGAGTTCAAAAGCAAAGTCCAAGTTTCAGCAAATCATACAGAAAAACTACAAATACTAACTTTAGCACCAAAAAGCTGGTCTATTGAAAGAACTGCCTCAGAATTCATGGTTTCAAATAGAATGGTTAATAAAGCAAGAAATCTGAAATCAGTTCGTGGAATTCTTTCAAAACCAGACGAGACGAAAGGTAAAGTTTTATCAGAAGAAACCACAAAAAAAATTCTTGCCTTTTTTGAAGATGATGAATTCAATAGACTGTGCCCAGGTAAAAAAGATTTTGGCTCTGTCAGAACTGGTACTGAAAAAAATTCAAATGCAAAAGTGCTTGCTGCTTAGCAATCTAAAAGAAATGTATGTTGCATATCGTACTCAAAATGGGCCAGAAGTGGGTTTTTCAAAATTTTATGAGCTAAGGCCAAAATGGTGTGTCGCTGTTGGCTCATCTGGTATGCATTCAGTGTGCGTTTGTGTCATTCATCAAAATGTGAAGCTTATGCTTGCTGGAAGCCATCTGCTTGAACGAAGATTACAAAGCACTGATTGCTAAAACTGAGTGCAATTTGGAATGCAAAGAATGCATGCTTCACAGGTGTGAAATATGTCCAGGTAAAGATGTGCTTGAGAATTACCTGACAGAAGTGTTCAGTGATGCTGACCCAGGTGAAACAATTGAGTTTAAGCAGTGGATTCATACAGATCACACCACACTGGAGCCCAAACAGATGTATGTTGATGATTTTGTATCTGAGCTTGCATTGAAAGTTTCTGACCTGTCATTTCACCATTACATTTCCAAGCATCAAACACAATACTTAAAAACTGTTAACGAAAACTTAAATCCTTGTGAAATTGTTGTTCTCATGGACTTTGCTGAAAACTACTCCTTTATTGTCCAAGATGCTGTTCAAGGTTTCCACTGGGAAAACAGTCAAGCTACACTGCATCCATTTGTTGTGTACTTCCGTGATGCTTCAAGTGAAATTCAGTGCACAAGTGTTTGCATAATAAGTGACAGCTTGCGGCATGATACAGTTGCTGTACATGCATTCTTGGAAAAATTACTCGCATTCTTGAAAAGCACAGTTGGTGAAATAAAGTATGTAATATACTTTAGTGATGGCTCAGCTGCACAATACAAGAACTTCAAAAACTTTGCCAACTTGTGCTATCATCAAACAGAATTTGGAATAAGGGCACAGTGGAATTTCTTTGGCACAAGCCATAGCTAGTCACCATGTGATGCCATAGGTGGTGCAACAAAGCGACTAGCTGCTCTGGCTAGTTTGCAACGACCTAAAAATAGCCAAATTCTCACAGTACAAGGATTGTTTGAATTTTGTCCTCAAAAAATAAATAAAATCAAGTTCATTTTTGTTTCCAAGGATGAAATTGAATCTTCAAGATCTGCACAAGAGGAAAGATTCAGTAAAGCTTCCACAGTTGCTGGAACTCGTGAAAATCACCAGTTTATTCCCATTGACTTGAACCAAATTTCAGTCAGTAGAATGTCAAATGATTCCTCCTCATTTGTTGTCAAACTTTGTAAGTCAGATGACCCAGTGAGTGTACCTGGCATAAATGTGTCTCAACTTCAGCCTGGGCAGTATGTTGCCTGTGTTTGACAACAAATGGTGGATTGGCAATGTTTGTGACACATCATTTAAAGAACATGATGCCTTGGTCAACTTTATGCATCCATGTGGGCCTGCACAATCATTTCATTGGCCTATCAGAAGAGATTCTTGTTGGATTCCTGAACAGCATATTCTAGCAGTTCTTCCAGTACCAGCAACTACAGCACTTTAGACGACAGTATAAATTTCCAGAAACAGCAGTGAAACTTATCAATGAAAAATTCTTGTCACTTCAGCACTGAGGTTTTACTATGTCTTGGGAACCATTAAGACACCCTCATTAGGCTTGAGAACCTAGGAAAAGACAACCACATGAGGCTTGGGAACCTCAAGTAACATGCCCACCTTCAGGCTGGACTTGCCTGGCTATCGGGCGTGACCTCTTTACGATGAGGTTGCCATTTCCTATTGAATTGGTAGTGGCGTAGCCACAATGGACCAACGAATGTTTAAAGCACTGAGTGACTTATACAGCAATTAGAAACATCGATGGACCCTATATCCGTTTCCTCTATCATTCAACAATACTGGCCAAAAAACACTCTTTTTTCAATCCTTCTATGAAGAGACTCCAAAATGAAAACATCATATTCTGATAGAAGGAAATCTGCTCTTTCTAATGGTGCTAAAAGAAAGAAGATTGAAGCTGTCCCACTGGAGATATAGGGCATCAAAGATAGCCAAAATTAGGCAAAAATGCTTTTTATACCAACTTTGAATGTTTATATTTTTTAAACCACTTGAAGGAAAGTGCTGCAAATTGGAAGGCCTCATTACAGACGTGCATTTAGTACTACCAAATATCAACCTGAAAGGCCAACTAGTTTTGACACTACAGCAGCCTCAATATCGCTGTAAAGTAATTTTTGCAGTTTTTTTTTGCAAAGTTTGAGCCTAAACCATGCAAAAAGTAAGAGGACTAGGAACATGGGGTTTTATTATTATTTATTTATTATTGTTTTTTTGTATAGCACCATTAATTCCATGGTGCTTTACATTTGAGGATTTACATGCGGTACACAGGATGTACAAAACAGATAATACTAACAGTGACCAACTGGCACAGCGGGATAGAGGGCCCTTCCCGCAAGGGCTTACAATCTATGAGGGAAGAGGGATAGAGACAGAAGGTGGGGGTAGAGGCTGTTCAGGTGGTGGTGTGGTGACAGTAGCGTTTATTGGAGGCCTTCCTGAATAGGTGAGTCTTCAGGGCCTTCTTGAAGCTTGTGATTGTGGGGGTCAGTCTTATGTGTCTTGGTAACGAGTATGGGGGATGCATGGGAGAAGTCTTGGAGACGTTTGTGTGAAGAGCGGAGTAGGAGGTCTTTGGAGGATTGGAGGTTATGTGCGGGCAGGTAGCGGGAGATTAGGTCGGAGATATATGGAGGGGAGAGGTTGTGGATGGCTTTGTATGTCAGCATTAGTAATTTGAACTCTATTTGCTGGGCAACGGGTAGCCAGTGAAGGGATTGTCAGAGGGGAGCGGCCGATGAAGAACGGGGGGAGAGGTGTATTAGGCAAGCAGCACAGTTTAAGGTGGACTGGAGGGGGGCAAGGGTGTTAGCTGGGAGGCCATGGAGAAGGTTGTTACACCAGTCTAGGCAGGAGATTATGAGGGCGTGGACTAGCATCTTTGTAGTTTCAGGGGTGAGGAAGGAGTGCCTATATTTTTTCAACCACTTGAAGAAAAGTGCTGCAAATTGGAAGACCTCATTACAGCCGTGTATTTAGTACACCTACCAAAAATGAACCTGAAAGGCCAACTAGTTTTGACACTACAGCAACCTCAATATTGCTGTAAATTCATTTTTGCAAAGTTTGAGCCTAAACCATGCAAAAAGTAAGAGGATTAGAAACATAGGGTTTTGCCAGTTTATTAAGCCCTAAAAGTTGTGCAGGTTCTCCAAATATCCCCCTTATACTACTAAAACTTCCATGTTTACAGCTTCTGGAAGTTGGCCCAAAATGTCATTTTTGCTCAGGTGACGTTTACCCTTTACTTGAGGTCCCCTAGAGCCTCCAATTTTTAGTCTTTTGAACTAAAATTTTGCACAGCTTAGTTTTATATCATAGAGAAACTATTGTCAGGATCTGGGGTGCTTGGTTGGCTGACATGAACACAGACTCCAAGGTATTAGTCCAAGTATTGAGTTTTATTCACTCAAAACACTCCTTGGTACATGCAACATAACAGAAACCGAAAAAAAAATAAATACCTGCCCGTCTGGGCTCTAACTAAACAGAAATAGGTTATCTCACCTAGAATAGGAACAAGTTCAAACAGTCAGATTGTCTTCCAGCAGTAGCCACTTTCTTTGTGGCTTTCCAGCCAAGCTCTGCCACAGTCTGCTCTCCTAGCAGACTTCTTATATCCCCTTAATGAGGAGATCCCAGTCGGCTGGGTTTCTTCTAGGAGTGTCCACAAGGTGTGGACTGGAGGGGATGGGAATGGCAGGTCCCACTACCAACCTACCCGCCATTCCATAAAAAATCCAGCCCAGTTCACAGCACTTAAATAATGCTCAGCAAACATAGTTGTCTGCTGAGAGCAAACTTTCTTGATTTTCCCTCATCTCACCCATCTGAGCAACCTGGGTGAGATGTACATCCCTTCCAATATTTTTCCAGACATTGGCTTACACTATGTACCAAATTTCATCAAAAATCTGAGATGGTGAGGTGGGGGCAACCTTTAAAATTGGTCTACTTGACATGGAATGACTCTACAGTCATGGCCAAAAGTTTTGAGAATGATACAAATATTATATTTTCACATGATCTGCTGCCCTCTGGTTTTTATGTGTGTTTGTCAGATGTTTTTATCACATACAGAAATATAATTGCATTCATATTATGAGTAACAGAAGCTTATATTAACAGTTGGAATGAGTTAATGCAGAAAGTCAATATTTGCAGTGTTGACCCTTCTTCTTCAGGACCTCTGCAATTCTCCCTGGCATGCTCTCAATCAACTTCTGGACCAAATCCTGACTGATAGCAGTCCTTTCTTGCAGAATCAATGCTTTAATTTTGTCTGAATTTGTTGGTTTTTGTTTGTCCACCCGTCTCTTGATGATTGACCACAAGTTCTCAATGGGATTAAGATCTGGGGAGTTTCCAGGCCATGGACCCAAAATCTCTGTTTTGTTCCCTGAGCCATTTAGTTATCACCTTTGCTTTATGGCAAGGTGCTCCATCATGCTGGAAAATGCATTGTTGAGCGCCAAACTGCTCTTGGACGGTTGGAAGAAGTTGCTCTTGGAGGACATTCTGGTACCATTCTTTATTCATGGCTGTGTTTTTAGGCAAGACTGTGAGAGAGCCGATTCCCTTGGCTGAGAAGCAACCCCACACATGAATGGTTTCAGGATGCTTTACAGTTGGCATGAGACAAGACTGGTGGTAGCACTCACCTCTTCTTCTCCGAATAAGCTGTTTTCCAGATGTTCCAAACAATCGAAAAGGGGATTCATCAGAGAAAATGACTTTACCCCAGTCCTCAGCAGTCCACTCCCTGTACCTTTTGCAGAATATCAGTCTGTCCCTGATGTTTTTTCTGGAGAGAAGTGGCTTCTTTGCTGCCCTCCTTGAGACCAGGCCTTGCTCCAAGAGTCTCCGCCTCACAGTGCGTGCAGATGCACTCACACCTGCCTGCTGCCATTCCTCAGCAAGCTCTGCACTGCTGGTAGCCCGATCCCGCAGCTGAAACACTTTTAAGAGACGGTCCTGCCGCTTGCTGGTCTTTCTTGGGCGCCCTGGAGCCTTTTTGGCACCAATGGAACCTCTCTCCTTGAAGTTCTTGATGATGCGATAGATTGTTGACTGAGGTGCAATCTTTCTAGCTGCAATACTCTTCCCAGTTAGGCCATTTTTGTGCAGTGCAATGATGACTGCACGTGTTTCTTTAGAGATAACCATGGTTAACAGAAGAGAAACAATGATGGCAAGCACCAGCCTCCTTTTAAAGTGTCCAGTGGTGTCATTCTTACTTAATCATGACAGATTGATCTCCAGCCCTGTCCTCATCAACACCCCCACCTGTGTTAATGGAGCAATCACTGAAACGATGTTAGGTGGTCCTTTTAAGGCAGGGCTGCAATGATGTTGAAATGTGTTTTGGGGGATAAAGTTCATTTTCTAGGCAAATATTGACTTTGCAAGTAATTGCTGTTAAGCTGATCACTCTTTATAACATTCTGGAGTATATGCAAATTGCCATTAGAAAAACTGAAGCAGTAGACTTTGTAAAAATTAATATTTGTATCATTCTCAAAACTTTTGGCCATGACTGTATATAGCAAAAAATACATGCAGGTGTGGTGCAGCTTAAACCCATTCAGGACCGAGCCCAGAAGTGTGTTAAGGACCAGGCCTCATTTTTCAAAACTGACATATGTCACTTTTATATGGCAATAACTTTGAGATGCTTTAACTTAAACAAGTGATTTTGAGATGTGTTTTTTTTCGTGAGACATTGTACTTCACATTAGTGGTAAACATTAATCAATATTTTTGTATTTATTTATAAAAAAAAAAAAAAATAGGAAATTTGAAGGAAATTTGGGGAAAAAAAAAATCGCAATTTTCAAAATGTGAAATGCTCTGCTTTTCAAACAGATATTCATATCACACAAATACATTAATAAATATTATAGACCATATCTCTGCTTTATATTGGCATCATCTTTTAATTGTCATTTAATTTATTTTGTTAGAAGGCTTACAAGTGTAACAGCGATTTTTCCAGATTTACAAGAAAATTTCCCAAACTAATTTTTTAGGGACCACTTCAGTTCTGAATGGGATTATAAAGGCCTATATATAAGAACACCCCCCCATAAATCACCTCATTTTCAATACTGCACCCCTCAAATAATTCAAATCAGCATTTGGGAAGTTTAACCCTTTAAGCATTTCACGGGGATTAAAACATTATGGAGGTGAAATTTAGACATTTCATTATTTATTTTATTTTTTTTTTTTCAATACATTCATTTAGCTCTAAAATTAACACACTCGCAAAGGGTTAAAGGAGAAAATGGATCTCACAGTTTATGAAATTTCTCCCAAACACAAATACCCCACATGTTGGTGTAAACTGATGTTTGAGCACATGGCAGTGCACAAAAGGGAAGGAGCGACACTGGACGTTTGAAAAGCAGATTTTGCTGGAATAGTTTTCGGTGCCATGTCTCATTTGCAGAGCCCCTAGAGTACCAATACAAAGGAAACCCCCATTTTGGAAACTACACCCCTCATAGAATTCATCAAGGGGCATAGTGACCATTTTGACCCAACAGCCTTTTCACAGATTTTAACAACATTAGGATGTGTAAATTCAAAATTATTAAAATGTAACTTTATCCCCAAAATTTTCATTTTTCACAAGGGGTTAAAAGAGAAAAAGCACTCTACAGTTTGTTAAACAATTTCTCCTGAGCACGACAATACCCCATATGTGGTTGTAAACTGCTGTATGGGTACATGGCTGGGCTCGGAATGGAAAGAGTGCTATTTGGCTTTTGGAGGGGAGATTTTGCTGCATTTGATTTCAGGTGCCATATCGCATTTGCAGAGCCTCTAAAGTACCAGTACAAAGGAAACCTCCTCCAAAAAGTGACCCCATTTTAGAAACTACATCCCTCAAGGAATTTATCAAGGGGTATTACCATTTTGAAGCCAAGACTTCTTCCTGAAAATTAATGTACAAAGTGAAAATTGAAATTTTTAAAGAAATATGCCATTTTGGTGCCCAATACATTGCTCCCAGTTTGTCTCATCAGAGACATAACACTCCTAAAACTATTAAGTTGGCTATCCCAGGTAGAAAGAAGTTGTATATGTGGGTGTAAACTGCTGCTTGGGCACACGGCAGGGCTCAGAAGGCAAGGAGCACTGCGCTTTTTAGCTTTGAGTACAGATTTAGAGGGATTTTCTGGACGCCATGTTGTTGCAGAGCCCAGAAGGTGCCAGTAAACTGGTATTCCTCAAGAAGTGACCTCATTTTGTAGGGATATTTTTAGTGTCTCTACAAATGTGACATGGCGTCCAAAAACCAATGATCTAAATTAGTGGTCCAGAACACACAGCACTCCTTGACATCTGCGCCCTGTTGTGTGCCCAAATGGCTGTTTATGTCCACATGTATGACACTGTTGTACACAGGTTAGCGTACTTAGCAATGTCATATGTGGGTATAAACTGCTGTTTGGGAACAGCCGGGCACAGAAGGGAAGGAGCTCTATTTTGTTTTTTGGAGCAAAGTTTGGTTTTTGGACGTCATGCCACTTTTGCAGAGCCCCAGAATTGGCAGTAAAGTAGAACCCACAGACGCATAACCCCACTTTGGAAACTGCCCCCCTCAAGGGATTTATCAACTGGTGTAGCGAGCATTTTTTACCCTTGAATGTTGCATTAATTTATTTTCCAGAAATGAATGCGCAGCTGATAATGAAAAGTGAAAATTGCAATTTTTCCATAGATACACCATTTCAGTGCCCGATATGTTGTTCCCAACTTGTCAGCTGAGACACACACTACAAAAACTGTTAAGCGGGTATCTTGGGCACAACAGCTTTTGGAGCATTTGTCTCTGATACAAGCCGAGCACAACATATTACGCACTGAAATGATGCATTCCTGGAAAAATTGTCATTTTCACCTTTCACCATCAGCTGTGTATTCATTTATGGAAAATAAATTAATGCAACACTTGGGGGTTAAACATGCTCACTGTACCCCTGGATAAATTCCTTCAGGGATGTAGTTTCCAAAATGGGGTCACATGTCAGGGAATTCCACTTTACTGGTGTTTCAGCTCTGCAAAAGTGTCATGGCGTCCTACAACCAAACAGTCTAAATCTGTGCTCCAAAAACCAAAACAGCGCTCCCCTTCTGAGCCCAGCAGTGCCCAAACAGCAGTTTATACCCACATATGACATTAAGTACGTTAATGAAAAATGAAATTATGGCTCTTTGATTTGGGAGAGGGAAAAAACAGAAATGCAAAAACAAAAATTGACAGAGGCATGAAAGGGTTAATTATCTGTGAGATCAGGGGACGAGGGCATGCAGCAACCCAGACCAGGAAAGTCAATTATAACTTTCCCAACAACCCCTGTAAGATACAGTCATATGAAAAAGTTTGGGCACCCCTATTAATCTTAATCATTTTTAGTTCTAAATATTTGGGTGTTTGCAACAGCCATTTCAATTTGATATATCTAATAACTGATGGACACAGTAATATTTCAGGATTGAAATGAGGTTTATTGTACTAACAGAAAATGTGCAATATGCATTAAACCAAAATTTGACTGCTGCAAAAATTTGGGTACCCTTATCATTTTATTGATTTGAATACTCCTAACTACTTTTTACTGACTTACTGAAGCACAAAATTGGTTTTGTAACCTCACTGAGCTTTGAACTTCATAGCCAGGTGTATCCAATCATGAGAAAAGGTATTTAAGGTGGCCAATTGCAAGTTGTTCTCCTATTTGAATCTCCTCTGAAGAGTGGCATCATGGGCTCCTCAAAACAACTCTCAAATGATCTGAAAACAAAGATTGTTCAACATAGTTGTTCAGGGGAAGGATACAAAAAGTTGTCTCAGAGATTTAACCTGTCACTTTCCACTGTGAGGAACATAGTAAGGAAATGGAAGACCACAGGGACAGTTCTTGTTAAGCCCAGAAGTGGCAGGCCAAGAAAAATATCAGAAAGGCAGAGAAGAAGAATGGTGAGAACAGTCAAGGACAATCCACAGACCACCTCCAAAGAGCTGCAGCATCATCTTGCTGCAGATGGTGTCACTGTGCATCGGTCAACAATACAGCACACTTTGCACAAGGAGAAGCTGTATGGGAGAGTGATGCGAAAGAAGCCGTTTCTGAAAGCACGCCACAAACAGAGTCGCCTGAGGTATGCAAAAGCACATTTGGACAAGCCAGCTTCATTTTGGAAGAAGGTCCCGTGGACTGATGAAACAAAGATTGAGTTGTTTGGTCATACAAAAAGGCGTTATGCATGGTGTCCAAAAAACACAGCATTCCAAGAAAAACACTTGCTACCCACTGTAAAATTTGGTGGAGGTTCCATCATGCTTTGGGGCTGTGTGGCCAATGCCGGCACCGGGAATCTTGTTAAAGTTGAGGGTCACATGGATTCAACTCAGTATCAGCAGATTCTTGAGAATAATGTACAAGAATCAGTGACGAATTTGAAGTTACGCCGGGGATGGATATTTCAGCAAGACAATGATCCAAAACACAGCTCCAAATCTACTCAGGCATTCATGCAGAGGAACAATTACAATGTTCTGGAATGGCCATCCCAGTCCCCAGACCTGAATATCATTGAATATCTGTGGGATAATTTGAAGCGGGCTGTCCATGCTCGGCGACCATCAAACTTAACTGAACTGGAATTGTTTTGTAAAGAGGAATGGTCAAAAATACCTTCATCCAGGATCCAGGAACTGATTAAAAGCTACAGGAAGCGACTAGAGGCTGTTATTTTTGCAAAAGGAGGATCTACTAAATATTAATGTCACTTTTCTGTTGAGGTGCCCATACTTTTGCACCGGTCAAATTTTGGTTTAATGCATATTGCACATTTTCTGTTAGTACAATAAACCTCATTTCAATCCTGAAATATTACTGTGTCCATCAGTTATTAGATATATCAAATTGAAATGGCTGTTGCAAACACCCAAATATTTAGAACTAAAAATGATTAAGATTAATAGGGGTGCGCAAACTTTTTCATATGACTGTAGGTGTGGGTCCCAGAGGGTACTTGTTATATCAAATGGATATAGTGATAAATACAGAGGTTGGAATACTCCTTTAAGGTTGACATCCAGTTATTTCCATAGTTGTACGGTCATACATACAGTACATTTATTTTGTCCCAATCTCTATGCCCCTTAACAGAGATCTAGTGTTTACATTGTACCTTTCACATTACATTATCTCAGGTGTGTGACTGACGTGACTGTGAGAACATACAGTAGAAAGTCTTAAGTGATCGCAGGTAGAAATAAAGAGGTAACAGACTAACATTCGTCATAAATTCTTTTGATTTAGGGAAAGTTCTTTCTGGTGTAACTTCCTACAGCTTCGTTAAATTAAAATGTGTAATATTTATTTAAAAGCCTTTCGCTAGGTTCACACCTACATTGGGGTTTCGGTTTTTTTGGTCTACTTGGGGACCCGAAAAATAGAAAACCAATCTACTTAGAGTGGTTACCCGCGGACCCCATAGACTATAATCGGGTCCACCAGGTTTCAGGCTGGTTTTCGCTTGAAAAATGCTTGCTGGACTTTTCTCTCCGCATTTTTCAAGCGGAATGGGGGGTGAAATCCCCGAATAGTCACCAAGCAAAGATGTGAACCTAGCCTAAGCAAGCTTAAAAAAAAAAAAAAAAAAAAACTATTAAAAAAACCTAAAACTTCTTTTTATACAGGTTGAGTTTCAAAGATTCTTCACTTTCCTCAAACAACATAAGGACATCAGAAGAATTCACTAATAATTCTCAGCAGTTGAAACAGCAGGATGCTGTAGATTCTAAAAATGTGAATCCTAATTGTGCAAATATTACATATGACTTGCATACAGAGTCCACTGAGAATGGGTATGTATGTTTACTCATGTTCTGTTTTTTGACAGTGCATTGTTAAAACGTTTGGTTTGTAGAAATTATTATAGTATTATACAGTGTAAGCATGTGATTTTTTTTTTTTTTTTTTTTTGTTGTTTTTTCACACAATTTGCCCTCTGAAATGGGTTGTATGAAGATCATGAGCTCACACAGCTGAAGCAGCTCTGACACTGTCCTCTGCTAATTGGACAGTGTCAGAGCAATGCAAATGGCGTAACCCTTCACTTAGTCAGGGAACGCCCTTCTGACAGGTATGGGCTTTATTAGCATACAGGGCGCCAAAAATAATGAGGCTCATAACTCTGCAACGGTGGGGGCTAGAAAGAATATTCAAAGTGCCCCAGGGTCTGTGCAGCAGTGCCTATAAGAAGGTACAAAAAGCTGTACGGCACTGGGGTGGTGAAAAGTCCTCTTTACAGAGGACCTTTCATGTCCACTGGCAGTTTTATATACTACTGGAAAGCCGTCACATTTGACGGTACACGCCCAGGTGCTGGGGATATTGGTGCCATTAGTTTTAGCACCGATATCCCTTCACCGTCAGAAGGTCGGGCCTTAGTGCTCATAGGTAATCGCCCCCTCTGACATTACAATGCTATGGAAGAGTACTGTCGTGGGAGGCTGTTCCTTACCACCCAGCGATGATGCTAGGCAGTAAGGCTCATCCTTCTGACAATGGGGAGATATCTGTGTCGAAACTAACGGCACCGATCTCTCCTGCACCCAGGCGCACATCGGGAAAGCTGACAGGACGCTGAATTCAGCGCACTTTCACTTTCTATCGGTATATAATACCATGGGTGCCAGAGGACGTGAAAGGTCCTCTTTCAGGCTAAATTTTAAGTAACTTCCAACAGTTTTTTAATTTTTACTATATAATTTATACTGTAGTAAAATTATTTTTTGTGATACTATAGTCACTCTATAAATCTTAATTAATCCCCATACAAAGCACAGTTAAAGGGGTATTCCCATGAACATAATCATATCTATATTTGTAGATAATTAAAAGTTAAACATTTTTGCAAATATAAGTAGTTAAAAATTCTGCAGAGTTTTAAAGATTTTCTCTAACTATCTTAATGGTGACAGTATGTTGTCTTGATTGGTTGCCAATGGATACAACCACAAATGTAGAAACTTTTTATGGCCTGGGACTTGTCAGGAACCCAGCCATGATTTTCTTATTGTAGCTGGGTTTTCAGGCAGGGGAACTACATGTATCAGAAGATATCCTGGCCACAATAAGCAAGTCATGGCTGACTTTCTGACCTTAGAAAGGTCCTGCATTCATGGTCGTATCCACTGGCAACCAATGAACTTGTGACCACAAGATATTTAGAGAAAATCTTTAAGACTCTGCAAAAAGACTCTTCACAGAGCTGCGGCTAACCTGCAACATTTCAACAGTGGATTTTCAGCCTTGGCAGTGCAGGGTTTGAACCACGGGTGAAACCTATACGGTTTTGGCTGTAGGCGGGTCGGCTGTGGGATACCTCACTTCAGACAGTTAACACATGCCTGTTTATAAAAAGAGAATTTCTGATTCAAAGTACTGTTCAAAGTTTTCTATTACAATATATGTGTGTTATATATATATATATATATATATATATATATATATATATACACACACACACAGGTGCATCTCAATAAAGTAGAATATCTTTGAAACGTTTATTTCTTTCAGTAATTCAATTAAAAAAGTGACCTTCTATATTTTCTAGATTCTTTACACACAGAGTTTTCTATTTCAAGTGTTTTTTTCTGTAAATGTTGATTATGGATTACAGGTAATGAAAACCCAAATCTAAGAAAATTAGAATATTGTAAAAAAGTTCAGTATTGCAAATTGAGTGTGTCACCTGCCAAGGTCTCCTAAGCCTTTAAATGGTCCCTCAGTCTGGTTCAGTAGGACACACAATCAAGGAAGACGCTGATTATGAATTGAATTACTTAATCACTGAAATGAATGAACGTTTCAAAAATATTCTAATTTATTGAGATGCACCTGTCACAGATTTTTGTTAAAGATGATATAATTAAAGGGAGTCTATCATTGAGATTTTCAATTTTTAGCTATGGCTATGTTCATGTAGCCTTTAGAAAGGATATTGTAGGCATACCTTTTATTTCCTAATTCTTGCCAGCGTTTTTCAGAAAAAGCCTTTTCCATGTTATGTAAATTAGCTTCCACGGAGCACAGGTGGCATTCACCCTGTTGTCCGAGAACCCCCCACGTCATCACCCTCTCCCTGCATCGCCGCCCCTTCTTGTTAACGCTTCCTCCGCCTCTTTGCTTCTTTCTCCCATTGCCGTGAACGAAATCTCGCGCATGTTCGAAGAAGCAAAGAAGAGGAGGAGAAGGCGTCAACAGGAAGGAAGAAGGGGCGGCAATGCATGGAGTGATGACGCAAGGGGTGCTCGGCGCACAGTGGGAATGCCCCCTGTGCTCTGTGAAAGCTAATTTACATAACAAGAAAAAGGCTTTTTCTGAAAAATGCTGGCAAGAGTCAGGAAATAAAAGGTTTGTACATGAATATAGCCTTAGCTAAAAATTGAAAATCTCAATGATAGACTCCCTTTAAAAAACCTACACTTATTTGGTATTACTGTATCCTTTTTCAGAGCATGGCAGTTAAGATGTCGATGCAAATACATGTTTTTAGCAAACTTACCTGGCTTTTCTGATATGGCCACTTATGTCTGTACATTGTGGACATCTCGTTGTTTAAGTTCTATAGAAATTGTAACCAGGCGATGATGTCATTCCCCTCTCTCTCCTAAGCAGGAGGAGGTTTGGTGGTTAGGATTGCACTTCTGACAGTGCATGCACACTTGCTTCTTTGCTCAGCCACTTATTTTTGCCTCTAGTGTAGTGACAACTCCAGAGGTAGTGCATTAGCCTTGCAGCCCACACATGAAGAATAACAGGGGTACATAACAGGGGTTGTCACAAGAATCACCATTGATAGTTGCGAAGGTCTAGAGATTAGGAGCCAGCACAAGGCCATTGAGCTTGATAGTTTCCCAGTGTCACTGCAAATGTTTCCTCAAGATTGTGCAAGTTCAGGCCAGAGGAGCGGTGAGGTCACAACACCAAATAAAAACACGTCAATAACTGTAGCTTCAAACCATTGGTGTTGTGGGGGGCTGTTTAATTTAAAGGGAGTCTGTCACCAGGGTGAAGCATATTAAACCAGCAACACAGTTAGATAGGTGTGGCTCACCTGAATGTAAAGCATTTTCACTCATGAAAATTCATGCCTCCATTGCTGAGATATTAATTTCATAATATGCAAATGAGCAGTACAGGGCACCAAGGGCAGCTCTATTTCTCCAAACTCCAGCGCTACATACTGCTCTAATGCTCCCTTCTTGCCCATTCCCTTATAGAATGACAGGGCCAGGTGGGATTTCTGCATAGCAGCAAGTAAAATAAAGCCAAGCAAATGAGACTTTAGCACCACTGAGGATGTATTTGTCCATAATTTTTGGAAGCTGGATAACCACTTTAATTGTCTAATAGTGTCTTTTTCCTTCCATGCACCGTGATGTACCCATACAACAGTTTACAACCACAATTAAAAGTAATTCTTCATTTTCACATTCCATTGTTAATAAAATCTGTGAAACAGCTAATGAGTCTCTCACTTAAATACAGACTGAAAGATAAATGTGTCCTAAATGAAGAAAAAAGCCATAAGTTGGATGTTTGGGTTTCTCCTTTTAAAAAGAAGGTGGCTTCTTCGTCATCAACTAGACCAAACGAAGATAAACCCATACCAACTCCTAGTAAGAGAAATAACTGCTTTATGTATTTATAATATAACTGTGGGACAACCCATTTATTAATAATAAAAAGAATTTTACTACGCTTTGTTACATTGCTAACCAGAACCCAGCATATCAAGTCAGCTACTCCGATACAGAAGTTACAGTTTCTTGCCAAAGTATTCATACCCCTTGAACTTTTTCACATTTTGTTACCTTGTAACCACAAACTTAAATGTTTCATTGAGATTTGTGATACACCAACACAAAGTAGTGCATAATTGTGAAGTGCAAAAGTATTCAGCCCCCCTGTATAAATACTTTGTAGAGCCACCTTTCACTGCAATTACAGCTGCAAGTCTTTTGGGATATGTCTCTACCAGCTTTGCGCTTCTAGAGACTGAGATTTTTGCCCATTCTTTGCAAAATAGCTCAAGCTCAGCCAGATCGGATGGAGAGCGTCTGTGAACAGTAATTTTCAAGTCTTGCCACAGATGCTCATTGGGATTTAGGTCTGGACTTTGACTGGGCCGTTCTAACACATGAATATTCTTTGATCTAAATCATTCCACTGTAGCTCTGGCTGTATGTTTAGGGTCATTGTCTTGCTGGAAGGTGGATCTCCTTCCCAGTCTCAAGTCTTTTGCAGCCTCCAACAGGTTTTCTTCCAGGATTGCCCTTTATTTAGCTCTATCCATCTTACCATCAACTCTGACCAGCTTCCCTGTCCCTGCTGAAGAAAAGCATCCCTACAGCATGATGCTGCCATCACCATGTTTCACAGTGGGGATGGTGTGTTCAGGGTGATGAACAGTGTTACTTTTCCGCCATACACAGCGCTTTGCATTTAGGCCAAAAAGTTCAACTTTGGTTTCCTCTGACCAGAGCACCTTCTTCCACATTTTTGCTGTGTCCCCTATATTGCTTGTGTCAAACTGCAAATGACACTTCTTATGTCTTTCTTTCAACAGTGGTTTTCTTCTTGCCATTCTTCTTTAAATGCCAGATTTGTGGACTGTACGACTTCTAGTTGTCCTGTGGACAGATTCTCCCACCTGGGCTGTGGATTTCTGCAGCTCCTCCAGAGTGACCATGGGCCTCTTGGCTGCTTCTCTGACCAGTGCTCTCCTTGCTCGATCTCTTAGTTTAGGTGGATGGCCATGTCTTGGTAGGGTTGCAGTTGTAGAATTTTTTTTTTTTCCATTTTTGGATGATGGCTTGAACAGTGCACCTTGGGATGCTCAAAGCTCGGGATATGGTTTTATAACCTAACCCTGCTTTAAACTTCTCCAAAACTTTATCACTGACCTGTCTGGTGAGTTCCTTGGTCTTCATGATTCTGTTTGTTCACTAGTGTTCTCTAACAAGCCACTGAGGCCTTTACAGAACAGATGTATTTATACTGAGACTAAATTACACACAGCTGGACTCTATTAACTGACTTCTGAAGGCAATTGATTGCACTGGATTTTATTTAGGGGTATCAGAGTACAGGGGGCTGAATACTTTTGCACGTCAAACTTTTTAGATTTTTATTTGATTAAAATTTTGTAAACCATGTATCATTTTTGTTCCACTTCACAATTATCTGCTACTTTGTGTTGGTCTATTACTTTAATGTATTGAGATTTTAAGTTTGTGGTTGTAAGGTGGCAAAATGTGAAAAAGTTCAAAGGATGTGAATACTTTTGCAAGCTACTGTAAGGTCACCTTAATTTAACTGTGTTTTCCCCTTGTGAGTTGGTGCCTCTGCACAAAGATAACACTCTTTGTCAGCAACCTTAGGCCATTGATATGTTGGGTTCTGGTAACAAACTCCCTTAAAAGTATATCTAAATTCTATATTATTTTTCAGGATAAGCTGCCATATGTGTGCATGAAAAGTAACCTTTTTTTCTGGCCCTTTTATATGATCTGTATTCTGTATGTTTATCACATCTTTAGGCCGGGGCCCCTCGTTGTGACAATGCAGCATTTATACAGTGGGGAAAAAAACTATTTAGTCAGCCACCAATTGTGCAAGTTCTCCCATTTAAAAAGATGAGAGGCCTGTAATTGACATCATAGGTAGACCTCAACGCTGTGGGAAAAACAGTGATGTATTTCCGCTGCAAGTTTTTCAGCAGTGTTTTTTGCTGCACTTCGCTATGTGCGGCCTTAGCCTTAAATAGGTTGGAGTTACAGCACATTTAATTTCATTTGCGTTTTTGTGTGGTTTTACCATGCTTTGGGTGAAAATGATAGTATTTTACGTTATGATTTGCGTCTATCCATGCATTTCTATATATATATATTTTTTTTATCTTTTTAATTTTTGATATGCTTTCTTCAGAGTTTGTATATTATATAGTTACTACACTTAATTGTAATATTTTTTTCTTGTCTTTTAAAGAAGAAACAAATTCAGATGAAATTACCAGTAGTCTGCAAAAGAAAACTGAAAATGTTAAGGTGTCATGGACCAGTAGTGCCACAACTGATAGGTTTGTATTATATTTTTAAGGAGCTCCTTGTAGGCTAGGTTCACATTTAACTGTTTTAGAACACATGGTTTTACTTCAAATTATTATGGATTTGCAAAAAAAAAAAATAAAATTCAGCCACAAACTGGGGAAACCAATCTCACTGTAAAATGTGGCACACTGCATGTGAAGTAAGCCTAAGGATATTATTATTATTATTTTTTTTTTATTTTTTTTTTTACTGAGCTGCACGTGGTTTTTAGTTGCAGTAATAAGTTGCACATGTTACTCTGCATTTCTCCTGTATGCTAATGACCCTTAAACTGTAAACCTCTGATGTAATGGATGTTTGCATAAAGGTGAGTATTATCCCTTATGGCTGCCCCCCATGTGTGCTACCCCTAATGGTATTAGGTGAAGCACATGTGGGGGGTAGCAGAGGAGCTGTCCCCCAAGCAGTACAAATCATAGCACATTTTTTTTTGTTTGTGCTGTAACTTGGAGTGCATAGGGACAGCTCCTCTGCCATCACCCACATGTGCTACCCCTGATGGTATTAGGTGAAGCATATGTGGGGTGTGGCAGAGGTAAACCTAAAAACTGATCCGTGTGTGTGTTTGTTTTTTTAAAGCAATACATTGATGCAAACAGATGCATTAACGGATCAGTTTTTTTTGATGCATGAATTGACATCAGTTTGCATCAGTTTTTTTTATTAAAATAACGGGTCCGATAAACTGATCAGTTAAACTGACTTGAAAAACATGATGTGAAAGGCCCCTTAGCCCCCTCCATCTATGACAGATGAGCGCAACGGACATTAACAAGAGTAGTGTGAACATAGACTAAAATGCATTACAGCAAGTTAAAACTACATGTCGCTCTTCAGCAACAAAGCACTGTATAAACCCAGCCTTAAAGGAACTGGATTGAGACTACTAAAAAGTTGTGGTGGATCACAATCCCATAACGATGTTAACTCTGCTGTCTTTTTTTGTCAGTTATTTGCAGTTTTTTTTTTTTTTTTTATATATCATTTAAAGAATTGAAATTAAATCATTGGATAGGGACACACGCTACCACATTACTATAGTAACAAGTGAAACACACAGTGAAGTAGTTATCGCAAGAATACCAAAACAATACTTGTAACAACTTTTTTTAGCCTCTTTCTCATTGAGATCCATTGAAATTTGCTTCTGGGCACTTGTAGGATGCATTTTAGTGCGTTTTTAACTTGCTGAAATGAGCTTTTTGAAAAACTCTCTATACCAGGGATACTCAACTGGTGGACCACGGTGGCCACCTGCTGTCCTAACGCCTGCCTCCTCACCTTTTCATTACGACAGCGGCCTCGAGAAACCTTCATCTTCCGCCCACTGTGCCAATCCCTGATCCCTTGCACTAGGGATCATCCTTGTTGTGTTCACATGTAAGGGCTCTTGCCCAGGCAATAGAAATGATTGCTTATTCCTGCTGATGCTTCGAGTAAGGTTTCAGGGCTTGGGGACAGCGGGCAGGAAATGAAGATGATGCTTCCCAATGCCCCCATCCCCACAGTACAATTCACCTTAATGCCCCCATCCACAGTATAAAGCTTATTTTCCCTACCCATAATATAAAGCTCCTTATTTCCCCCCTAATTACAGTATAATGCTTATTAGTGCCCATGTACACAGTGTAATGCCACGTTAGTGACTGGGTGTTGGTCAATCAGATATCCGCACCCTGGAACGTCACTGGAAAGAAGCCTGCCCCCCAGCCCCATTATACTTACCTGTTCCTCCTGTGGATATCTGGATCCCGGGATGTCATCGCTGGAAGGCCACCTCTTCATTGTGTGTGCCGGCCGCCTATGCATGCGCAATACATGGGCAGCTGGCACACATCACAAAGGAAGGAAGCAAAGGTAAAGTGTAATGGGGTTGGGGGAGCGGGTCATAGAGGAGATGCAGGCCGGTACATGTCATAAAGAGTTTGTACCGGCCTGGACCTCCAGAGAGTGGGTGGCGGGGAATGGAGCATCATACTGTTCAGGGCGCCACTGTGGAGCATATTATACTGTGTGGGTACCACTATGGAGCATATTATACAGTTTATGTATGTGCATATTTTTATATATTTACCAAATGCCAAAAAAGCATAAAGAATTCATCGTTGTCCTGAAGCTTTCTCTGTGTGACTGTAGAGATGATATACGGAGGTGATTACAATATTACAGCCAAAGGAGAAGGTTTTTGAGTGAGTGACAACTAGGAGTCTAAAGATGGCTGCTGAGGGTGTAGTGGGTGACCTAGCTAGGAGAACAGGGAGGGGGTGTGAGAGAGAGAAGGAGGTGGTGTGAGTCAGCTCTGAGTGAAGCCCAATGTATCATAGTAGCTGTAGGAAAACACAGGAAGATGGCCATATAAACAATTACAGAAGATGCTAGGATCTCACAGAAAACCCCAGAAATCTCTCAAAACATTGCTAAAGGTATTTGGGTGCACTTATTAACCTATTAATAGCACTAACAGACCTTTTTTGAAAAATTATTTTTTGCCTAGAAAACACCTTTTAAGTGATCATATAGTAAAATTACATTTTTAATTATATGATACAAATGGTGCCACAGGTGCCTTCCTCAGCATGCAAAAAAAGCAAAAACCAAGATACTGAGCATATAGTGCTTGCCAACAAAAATATATACAAATTGCAGAATGGTAATAACCCACTGTAATTCCTCAGATCAGCCAGAACTGATGGTATGAAACGGTCTTACTGTGTGATGGGTATCCACATGGGGATTGTAGGAGGATGGGATACTCCAATACTAATACTGAAAGTCACCAAAGATGTTGAAGTGTTTACCTTAGTAGGCCCTCAAACACTTGCCCTATCCTCCAAATGTACTCTTGCTCTTACAAGAGCTGTCCCCAAATAGCCCTATCCAAGTGTGCGTTCCTGTTTTAATATGGCCGCCTGGACTTATCAGGGGACCAACCAAAGGGGAGCGCTAATAGCCTAATGGTGCCCCCTGTTGGGGGAAAAAGGGTCAAGTCACAGACCCTGTAAGAGGATTAAGCAGTTGAAGTGACAGCTCTAAACCAAACTGGTATATAAGTGAGTGCTGACCTGGTGGGCACCCCTACGGTATTTGTGAAGAAAACTCCTACTCTAGATCTCACATTACAAGTGGCGCCAAACACAGAGGGTAAGACACTGAGGTACACATGAGACGCCAAAAAGGTGGGTGAGAGCGTGCACAGCAGTGCTCCCCTAATGACATAGGGATGCATGGCAAAGAGATACTCAACAATGCTACAGGGGCGTCCTGATCTGAATTGGACTGTCAGGATTCCATCTATGGAGGAGTATATAAAAAAATACGTAAATGACAAACAAATGAGACAAAAGAAAAAGATAAAATAGTGGCAATAATAATAGTAGAGGACAAATAAATAAATGGATAACTAGACAAATCAATAATGAATAAGGCGGATAATGGAAAAAAAGGCATCCTCCTACAATCCCATCCTCGTACAATCCCCACATGGATGCCCATCACTCTGTGTAGGTGTGCACTATATGTTCTGGTTGTTGTTGTTTGCTGACTACATCAGTTGTGCCGATTTTATACTATGATTTAAATGTGAAGTTTTCCAATATGATCTTTGTCCATTGTGTTGCTAGACATTCATTATAGGACGTTATACTCACAGTTGACTTTCTTTTCTTGGTCATATCTGTGCATGCTGTTTATTTGTCACTTTTTATTTAGTACAGATAATAGAATGACAGTCAACCAAGCCTTTTTATTCAAACCTACAGCCAGAAAACTTGAAGTGAATGAGGTTTTCTTATAAACCTTTCACCCTTAAACATTATACTCCCATTTTTAATGCTTCCGTGAACTACAAAGATCTACAAGGAGCATATCACAAGTTAGTTGAAGGTTCATAGCCTTGAGTCATATATTAAAGGGGGAGGAATTGTCCCTAGAGGGTTATGTATAACCCTGCTACCTTCAGCTAAACATAGGAGTTCCACCTTGTTGGTGAAGTGTGCAAAGGAGGCCACTACCTGTAGTCTTTGATTTACGAATCTACTTTTTGGAGGATTGAGCTCACTTTGAAGGTACAACTAGAGATTACAAAAAAGTCTTATTCAGAAACGGATTTCACTATCAAAGAATCTTAATTACACAATATGCTTTGACGCTTTCAATGCAGTTTAAAAGAACACAAGCACAAACCGTACATATGTGACCTCTAGGACTTCAGGGATAATAAGGTCTATTCTATTTTAGCACATCAGGCTCCCAAATAGGAATATGATGCAGATCTTTCCTCTACTGAAGCTTAATATTCTGATCTGATGGTTTGGGGTCAAGAAGGGGAGAGGTCATTCTCAACCCAGAAACAGAGGTGATAAATGTACTCCTTCACCCTCAGGTTGTGTTTTTTTTTTTTTTTTGACCCTTCAAAGTCTATCAGGAGCAAGAACAGTCTCCTGTGCCGAAGTCTGATATATATATATATATATATATATATATATATATATATATATATATATAATATTATTTTTTTTTTTTTTTTTTTTTTTTTTCCCAACGTATCTTTAGTAAAAAATAAAAATTTACATAGCATAGGTAGAACATAAAACCAATTGAAATAGAAATAAGCTACAAATATAAGTAAAGACAGTCCTGGTGCAGCAGGTACAGCTTCAGAGGAATCTATAACAAGAATAGGACTGTATAAACATATATATATATATATCTAGTAAATTAGGTTAGGGGAGGGTTGTAACAGGAAGGAGGTGGGTTGATTGGATGGTGTATTCACCTATTAGGGGTATTTGTTACCTGGGGAGGGTGGGATCAGGGAGGTGTCTGACATAATACAGGGTCTTAACGAAAAGCATTAAAGGCTGGGGAGTATTGCAATATGTAGCATAGCTGCCAGATCTGTTGTGAATGTGTGGAGTCTGGCTTAAGCTTAGACATGAGTTCCATGCGTCGAATACTGAGGATCTCTTGGATCCAGTCCCGTAACGTGGGAGCAGAGGTGCTTTTTCACTGTCTGAGAATGACTGTTCGGGCTGTGATTAGCAGAAAACCAATGAGGGAACGGAGTTGTTTGTTGAGCTTATTAGGGGAAGATGGAGAGCAATAAGACGGCAGGGGTGTTGTCCAGCTGCACTCCGGTGATTTTGTGGATGATCTCTATGACCCTAGACCAAAAAGGACCAATCAGCCCCACCAAATATGGGAAATTGTGCCCTTAAGTCGGCCACAGCGCCAGCATAGATCAGAGGTGCTAGGAAACATAGCATGGAGGGTCACTATGACTCTGTAACATCTAGAAAGAACTTTATTAGTTTCCTGAGCTCGACAGGAGATAGAGAGCTTATGACACGATCTAAAGGCAGAGTGCTACTGGTCTACGGAGTAAGTGACTCCCAAGTCGTCCTCCCTGTTCACAGTGAAAGATGGCAACAGGAATGTTTGCGGGTTGGAGAGTAGTGCGTATATGACTGATATGGTCCTATACAGGAGGGATGGAGGAGGTGCAGAGTGTTTCAAATGGGAACAGTGGTCTGTGTAGGAGACTCGTCAATAGATTTGTCATAGAAATGGGTCAACTGGAGGTAGTGCCTCTGACTCGTCAATAGATTTGGCATAGAAATGGATCAACTGCAGGTAGTACCTCCTATTGAGTGCTGAATGTTTTGTCGGCGGGATGAATTCATTGTATTATTTGAGTGAGGACGTGGTAGAATTTGAGTGCCGTCTGGTCTGTGCATTGTCAAAGGAAAAATGAGACGTGGGCAGGGGTCTGGAGTCTGGGTTTTAGGAATTCAGGGTGAGTGGGCCATCCTGTGTGAAGAGGTTTGTGGTTTTCAGGTAGGTTTTGCCAGCCCCTAGTGGGCGACCAAGGGAAGTGCAGCAATGGAGGAGCCTGACTAGTGGTGAGTGAGAAGCCAAGGGAGAACTTCAAGTGGGCTATGGGAGATATGGGATTCCAGAGTCTCACCCATAGTTTGGAGGATATAGTGATGTCAGTCTTCTATGTGGGTCGTGACAGCGGTTAAGTAGTAGTGGAGGCAATTTTGGAACTGCCAGATCCCCTTGAGCTTTAACTCTGAATAGGGTTAGCTTGGCAATCGTTTAGAGGACCATATGAATTTGGTGAACATACCCTGAAGTGTCTTGAAGAATGATGTGGGAAGGTGAATGGGAATGGTTTGAGTTAGATATAGGAACCGAGGGAGGATGTTCATTTTCAGGATATTGATGTGACCGAACCATGAGAACCCCATAGCATCCCATTGGTCCAGATCTGTCCAGATGTTTCGAAGCAGAGGGAGACAGTTAAGGACGTAGGCATCTGACTGCTTCACGGAGAGTTAAATAAAGAGATGTTTTATAGATTTGGGGGACCAAATGAATGAGAAGGAAGAACGGACAGTTCAGACGGTGTTAGGGTCCAGGGTTGTGTTCAAGTCTATACTCTTGGAGGGATTGAGTTGTAATTGCTAAAATGACTAAAAGTGGCAGTGTCTAAAAGTAGGAAGGTCATCGGTTGCGAGATGTAGAAGAGCACATCATCTGCGAGAGCAGAGTTTCAGGTGAATTTTGTCTGAGCGGTATCTGTGTATGTTGGGATTATGCCAATTTGTATTCAGGAGAGGTTTTAGTACTAGTGCATATAAAATGGGGAATAGTGAGTATCCCTGACGTGTGCCATTGCCAGTAGTGAGAGAAGGAGACAGTAAACAGTTTTACTTTGATCTGGGCTTGGGGAGGGTTATAGAGCAAGCGAATGCGGTTCATCATATTTTGGCTTAGGCTAATGTGTGACAGAGTGACTTCCATGAAACCCCAATCCACCCTGTCGAAATGCCTTTTCAGCGTCCAGAGAGAAAAGCATAAGTGGGGTCTGCTGGCGGTTCGAAGGGGTTCCTTGAAGAGGCTTTGTTAAAGGCAGAAAGGAGAGGCGGGGTGACCTCTGTGCGGAATCCTTTATAAAAGCTGGGCCCGGATTCTTGCATGAGGGGAGGGCGTCGATGGCATGATCTAGTTCTGCTGTGAAGGGCTCTTCCAGTTCCAGTATAAATACAGTTTCCTGAGGTAGCATTGGTAGTGTGGTGTCCTTAATATATTGAGTAAGCAAACTATGGCAGGATGGTGCAGGGTTTGTGGAGTGCGGGAGTTGGGAGGTTATAAAAGCTGTTCATAGTAGTTGCTAAAGGTTTAGGTGATTTCATTAGTTAGCTGTTGTTACCAGATGTGTAACATCCCATTCAAGCTTAATGGATGCTATACAGGATTGCGCTTTGCGGTCATATAGTGCCCAAGCGAGATAGCGGCCTGATTCATTGCCACATTTGTCGAATATTCTGGTGCCAGTTTGTCTCTGTCTTTGTTTATGTTCCAATAGGGTGTCTATTTTGTTGCGAATATTAGTGAGTTCTGAGAGGGCGGATAGTTGTAGGTTGTATTTGTGTTGCGTTTTGAGGGTATCAGGTTTGGAGAGGAGTTCTTTTAATTTGGCACTAGCTTCCTTTTCCTACAGGAACTATGTTTTATCTGTGTCCCCCTGACGCTAGGTTCACACCTGCGTTTGGGTTTCCTTTGGAAACCCTCGGGCCCCATAGACCATAATGGGTCCGCCCAGTTTCCGCCCAAAAAGGGCAGAAAATGCGGAGAGAAAAGCATTTAAGCGGAATGGGGAACGGATTCCCCAGGCGAAGACCGGGCGCAGGTTTGAACCTAGCCTAAGAATGAATTTTAAAGCTTCCCATTGGTTAGATGGGAAGGTTGTGTCGTGTGCGTGGTCTTGCTGGAAACGAGTGCATTGCCCATCCAGCAGAAGAGACTCATTGAGCCTCCAGCAGAAATGTTTCGGGAGCACGTCTGCTTTCGGAGAGAACAGGAGACCGGTGCATGATCTGAGAGGTCAATATTACCCATGCCGCAGGTTACCACCTGAGGCAAGATGTTGTGGTGCACTAGGATGTAGTCTATTCTGCTGTATGATCGGTGCACATGTGAGTAGAATGAATAGACTCTGAGATCTGGGTATAGAATGTGTTAAGTGTCACAAGGTTGCATGGTATGTAACTGATTACGGACCTTGTTTAGTTTGTTGTAAGCTACATAGGACCTACATGTGCATCTCAATAAATTAGAATATCTTTGAAACATTCATTTATTTCAGTAAATTCATAATCAGCAGTCTTCCCTGATTGTCCTCTACTGAACCAGACTGAGGGACCATTTAAAGGCTTAGGAAACCTTGGCAGAAGACACACTGAACTTTTTCACAATATTCTAATTTTGTTAGATTTTGGTTTTCATTAGCTGTAATCCATAATCAACATTTACAGAAATAAAACACTTGAAATAGAACACTCTGTGTGTAAAGAATCTAGAAAATATAGGAGGTCACTTTTTTAATTTAATTACTGAAAGAAATAAACGTTTCAAAGATATTCTAATTTATTGAGATGCACCTGTATCTGTAGAGGAGTCAGTGACAGGATTTAAAGTGAGATTGAGGTCGCCATTGGCAATGGTGTATATGGAGCCTTGGATTTCGCATTTAAGAAATAGGAATCTAGCCTCGGGGTCTATGTAGGAATCTGCAATCTTGTGCGGGAGGTTCTTGTGGAAGAATATTGCTACTCTCTTGGTCTTCCCGTCTGAGTTACTACTGTTGGCAAAGGAAGGGTAATAGCAGTTTTTGAAGGAGGGGACGCGAGTGGCATGGAAGTGCGTTTCCTGTAAGCATATGATTTGGGTTCGTATTTTATGCAAAGTGTAGGGAACTATTATTAATAAGGCCAGTGGGAGATTATTATTAAGAGGGCCTTATATTAGTGAGGCTGGAACAACTATTACTTATAAGGGTAACTTTTAATAATAAGGCCGGGTGGAAACTATTATTAATAATGGGGCTATATATAAAAGGAGGGACTATATTATTAATAAGGCTTAGAGAACTATTATTTATAAGGGGAGCTATTTATAAGGGGGAACTATTAATAATAAGGTTGAGGGAACTATTATATATAAGGGGGGCTTTTTATGAGGGGGAACTATGAATAATAAGGCCAGTGGGGGAACTATTGTTAATAAGGAGGGACTATTATTAATGAGGCTGGGGAGACCATTATTTATAAAGGGGGGGGGCTATTTATAAGAAGGAACTATTACTTATAAGGGGAAACTATTACTGATAAAGGGGGGGGAGTATTATTTATAAGATGGAACTATTACATAGGTCTGCAACTAAAAATGCATGGCCATTGCATTAGTGCCGAGAGGGAGCGGGGGACACTATAGCTCTCTGTAAACAGACTTTGAACGAAGTAACTTTACACCTCTGATGACGGGATAGCGGTTAGCGCTATCCTAGAAACGCGTCAGGTGTTTTAAGGAGGATAGTTTGATAGTGTCCATATGAATATTGGCACTAAATTATTCCTACTTCTCAGAAGTGCGTTTTTTTTTTTTTTTCTCCTAGGACTAGTCCGACAGCCATTGAACAGCATTACAAATATATTGCAAAAGAGTATTTTAGACCTACTCTTTTGGGAAGTGACACTTTCTATAGGTTTTCTATTATATTTATGAGTATTGGAATAGTATATGATATATTTTTGATTTACCCCTGAAAATGTGACCAAATGGACATGTTAAATCAAGGTTTGTCCACTAATTAGCATCACAGGTGTCTACAATATTGTAATCAGTCAGTGGGCCTGTATATAGGGCTACAGATACTCACTGTGCTGTTTGGTGACATGGTGAGTACCACACTCAACATGGACCAGATGAAGCGAAGGAAAGAGTTGTCTCAGGAGCTTAGAAAGAAAATTATAGACAAGCATGTTAAAGGTAAAGGTTGTAAGACCATTTCCAAGGAGCATGATGTTCCTTTGACTACAGTTGCACATAATATTCAGAAATTTAAGATCCATGGGACTGTAGCCAACCTCCCTGGACGTGACCGCAAGAGGAAAATTGATGACAAATCAAAGAGAAGGATAATACGAATGGTAACAAAAGAGCCCATAAAAACTTCTAAAGAGATTAAAGGTGAACTTCAAGCTCAAGGAACATCAGCGTCAGATTGCACCATCCGTCGTTGTTTGAGCCAAAGTGGACTTCATGGGAGACGACCAAGGAGGACACCATTGTTGAAAACAAATCATAAAAAAGCCAGACTGGAATCCACAAGCTTCTGGGAGAATGTCCTATGGACAGATGAGACAAAAATCAAAAGTTTTGTCAAGGCACATCAGCTCTATGTTCACAGACGGAAAAATGAAGAATATCTTGAAAAGAACACTGTCCCTACTGTGAAACATGGAGGAGGCTCTGTTATGTTCTGGGGCTGCTTTGCTGCATCTGGCACAGGGTGTCTTGAATCTGTGCAGGGTACAATGAAATCTCAAGCCTATCAAAGGATTCTAGAGAGAAATGTGCTTCCCAGTGTCAGAAAGCTTGGTCTCAGTCGCAGGTCATGGGTCTTGCAACAGGACAATGACCCAAAACACACTGCTAAAAACACCCAGAATGGCTAAGAGGAAAACATTGGACTATTCTGAAGTGGCCTTCTATGAGCCCTGACCTAAATCCTATTGAGCATCTTTGGAAGGAGCTGAAACATGCCGTCTGGAAAAGGCACCCTTCAAACCCGAGACAACTAGAGCAGTTTGCTCATGGAGTGAGCCAAAATACCTGTTGAGTGGTCCAGAAGTCTCATTGACAGGGACAAGAATCGTTTGATTGCAGTGGTTGCCTCAAAAGGTTGTGCAACAAAATAATAAATTTAGGGCACCATCATTTCTGTCAAGGCCTGTTTCATGAGTTTTTTCTTTTTTAAAAAATTCTGTTGAAGCATGCCTGAAAAGCAATGTCTGACTTACAGGTGTTCATTTTCATAGAATTTTTATATATTATTACTTTTGTCAGATTCAAGTTATTTCTGTGACCATTGTAGGTTTTTCTTTCAATAAACGAGGGGTACCAACAATTTTGTCCACGTGTAGGTTTTTCAGTATAAAAAAAATTGGCCACAAAAACCCCTTTACTTGATCTGATGTTTGTTAGGATAAAAGTATGTGCAGTGCACGACTACCTCATGGAGGTATTCACTGTGTTGAGGTAATGTGCTACCTGGGCCTAGTATAGAGGTATTAGTGGTCTTTGTATGAAGTGTTTTGTTTGGTAATTGTCTGTATACTGGTAATAATTCTCCCCAGTATAGCGGTACACAAATAGCAGTTTTGCACCCGCTGGAAGTGCAGCACGGACTTCTAAAATGACTAAATATATCGGTGTTGTTGGTATGTCAGGATTTGGGGCCCCGCTTTTAATTTTGCCCAGGGCCACATTTTGTCTAAAACCGTCCCTGAGCATAACAGGAAAGGTAATACCGGTTTTTGAAGGAGAGGACGTGAGTGGCATGGAAGTGCGTTTCGTGTAAGCATAGGCTTTGGGTTCGCATTTTATGCGAAGTGTAGAAGATCTGGGATCGCTTCTCCAGGATTTTCAGTCCCTTAACATTAAAGGAGGTGATTTTCAGGTCGGATATGTTAGTGAGGTGCCAGCAGGGAAATTGTGAATAATAAGATCTAGTGTGAATAGTAGGTGGGGGAGAGGTAGTGAAGGGTATAGGTAGAAAGAACTTACAGTGCTGGCCAAAAGCATTGGCACCCCTACAATTCTGTCAGATAATACTCAATTTCTTCCAGAAAATGATTGCAATCACAAATGCTTTGGTAATAATATCTTCTTTTAATTTGTCGTCAATGGAAAACCACAAAAAGAATTGTCAAAAAGCCAAATTGGATATAATTCCACACCAAACATAAAAAAGGGGGTGGACAAAAGTATTGTCACCCTTTGAAAAATCAGGTGATGCTTCTCTAATTTATGTAATTAACAGCACCTGTTACTTACCTGTGGCACATAACAGGTGGTGGCAATAACTAAATCACACTTGCAGCCAGTTGAAATGGATTAAAGTTGACTCAACCTCTGTCCTGTGTCCTTGTGTGTACCACATTGAGCATGGAGAAAAGAAAGAAGACCAAAGAACTGTCTGAGGACTTGAGAAGCAAAATTGTGAGGAAGCATGAGCAATCTCAAGGCTACAAGTCCATCTCCAAAGACCTGAATGTTCCTGTGTCTACCGTACGCAGTGTCATCAAGAAGTTTAAAGCTCATGGCACTGTGGCTAACCTCCCTAGATGTGGACGGAAAAGAAAAATTGACGAGAGATTTCAACGAAAGATTGTGCGGATGGTGGCTAAAGAACCTCGACTAACATCCAAACAAGTTCTAGCTGCCCTGCAGTCCGAGGGTACAACAGTGTCAACCCGTACTATCCGTCGGCGTCTGAATGAAAAGGGACTCTATGGTAGGATACCCAGGAAGACCCCACTTCTGACCCAGAGACATAAAAAAGCCAGGCTGGAGTTTGCCAAAACTTACCTGAGAAAGCCAAAAACTTTTTGGAAGAATGTTCTCTGGTCAGATGAGACAAAAGTAGAGCTTTTTGGGCAAAGGCATCAACATAGAGATTACAGGAAAAAAAAAAGAGGCCTTCAAAGAAAAGAACACGGTCCCTACAGTCAAACATGGCGGAGGTTCCCTGATGTTTTGGGGTTGCTTTGCTGCCTCTGGCACTGGACTGCTTGACCGTGTGCATGGCATTGTGAAGTCTGAAGACTACCAACAAATTTTACAGCATAATGTAGGGCCCAGTGTGAGAAAGCTGGGTCTCCCTCAGAGGTCATGGGTCTTCCAGCAGGACAATGACCCAAAACACACTTCAAAAAGCACTAGAAAATGGTTTGAGAGAAAGCACTGGAGACTTCTAAAGTGGCCAGCAATGAGTCCAGACCTGAATCCCATAGAAAACCTGTGGAGAGATCTCAAAATGGCAGTTTGGAGAAGGCACCCTTCAAATCTCAGGGACCTGGAGAAATTTGCCAAAGAAGAATGGTCTAAAATTCCAGCAGAGCATTGTAAGAAACTCATTGATGGTTACCGGAAGCGGTTGTTTGCAGTTATTTTGTCTAAAGGTTGTGCTACCAAGTACTAGGCTGAGGGTGCCAATACTTTTGTCCGGCCCCTTTTTGGAGTTTTGTGTAAAATGATCAATGATTTGACTTTTTTTTTCATTCTCTTTTTGTGTTTTTTCATTGCAAGCAAAATAAATGAAGATATTATTACCAAAGCATTTGTGATTGCAATCATTTTCTGGAAGAAATTGAGTATTATCTGACAGAATTGCAGGGGTGCCAATACTTTTGGCCAGCACTGTAAGTTTTGGCATCTACGACTGCCTTCCTATCTAAAAGGGAAGAGGGTGAGCTAGTTTCTCAAAGATCGCCGGTGGAGATATTCCACGTGGAGTGCTATTGGAGGGGTCATGGAAGACACACCAATAGTGCAGGCAAAACTACAATAATATAAAAGTAAGTGGTAAAGGCTACAATAGGCCAATGATAAAACCTAGTGAGAAAATAGAAAATGGAATAGAGGTGCAATAATGGTATTAAACCTGTGGTTACAACATATGAACATATGACTATCATCAAAACAGGAACAAAACCTTGTGAATAACATGCGGAGAGGGAGTTACTCACCATCTAGCAGTCCCAGAGATTGTTCAGGTGACTCTGAAGCGCCTCAGTGTATTCTTCGGACGATAAAGTATCACTGGTACCGCACACTCAATAGTTGTGGTGCTAAGCAAAATGGGTTCTCCAACCCATATCCAGAGAATGAATTTTGCTGCACGCACAAAAGTTTAAAAAAGTGAAAAAATTTATTAGCGTGTAACAGGTGCTTTACAGATGCAATAACAACGCCATATTTATATAGAATATGATGAAATAGGGATGTAGATAAAAAAAAACCGCAACGTTTCGGTCTTCAGACATTCTTCTAATGCCTTATATGTTCCTCCTACAAGCTGTGGATAGATCTAGCTGGAAGAAGGTCTGCAGACCGAAACGTTGCATTTTTTTGATCTACATCCCTATTTCATCATATTCTATATAAATATGGTGTTGTTATTGCATCTGTAAAGCACCTGTTAAACGAATTATTGTGCTAATAAATTTTTTCACTTGGTTTATCACAAAGAAACTTTCGTGTGTGCAGCAAAATTCATTCTCTATTCCTCGGACGATGACGTGGTTGAGGAGAGCTGATGCGTTTACCATCATCAATCTCGGCGAGCGGAGGACGTGAATTCAAGTTGGAGGGGCCACTGGAGAAGTTGTAGGATGGCTTAGAGGCCAGTGTCTGTTGGGTCTGCAGGTCTGTGGAGGAGAGGAAGGAGGAGGAAGAGTCGTCATCTGATGGGGTATTACAGTATATACCGCTAGAAAGCCAGCAGACAGTGGCCTGAATTCAGTGTACTTTTGGCTTTCCTGCTATGCGCCCCTGTGCTGGAGATATTGGTGCTGTTAATTTCAGCACCGATATCTGCTTACTGTCAGAAAAGCGGGCCTTACAGCTCACCATCATCACTGGGCAATAAGAAATGCCCCACTCTTTCATAGACTTGTACTGTCAGGAGGGTTGTTCCTTATTGCCCAGCGATGATGCTAGACTGTAGGCCCGCCTTTCTGACAGTGGGGAGCAGCACACTCTAGACGTTTTAGCAATATATAATATTGCACATCTATGAGGACGTAAAAGGTCCTCTTTAACTGTCATTCCTTCTTATATACATACTTTTTTTAGGTCCTTTACATTGACTAATCATTTTAAGTATGGTGGTTGCTGGTATCGATCCAGCTATTTTAAAGCATTCCTATGAAACGTCAAATTCTACCTTTGCCAGCTTGCAACCGGAGGGTACCCTGCTATTTGTAAGAAAAACAACCCCCCCCCCCCCTAAACATTTTGGAATATGGCAATGATTTGTCCCGCTCTGCATCAAGCCATATGTCACACATGGACCATGAGCAATGCTGAATTCTACTGTGGCCTGTCTCCCTCTGTTCTGTGCACTGTACATACTAAGGTGCTCTCTAATTCAGTAAAATTGGAATGGGTCAGCTCCATTATGACAGGTTGTGTATCCTTGCTGCGTCCCACTCCCTTAGAGTCTTGCAATCCCTCAGTCTGTGTACTCATTATATTGTGTGTGGTTGGAGTGGGTACTGGAGAGCATTATATAGTATGTGTAGGGGGTAGCATTAGATTGTGAGTGGGCATCACTGGAGAGTATTATACTGTTACCAGAATTTTATTATTTTTTTTGGTTCCTAAATTGTTCATATTTGTAGCCAATTTCTCTTAGGTATTTTTTTTATTCATCTGGGGCACTAAAATATTTGGTCACTCACCCTGCCACCCAAAAAAGGTGTAAATATGTTTCTGAAAAAACAAGCGTTCAAGCAGCTTCGATAGGAAAAATAAAATAAAATTAAGAGAAATGCAAATTTTTAAAAAATTTTTGAAAAAAGCAGTTAAACAGAAAAAAAAACATGTGTCCCAAATCATTCCATGGCAAAATACAACTGACCTTGCAGCAGCAAACCCTCATACAGTTGCGGTCACTTAAATGGTCACTAACTTTTCAGACAACTTGGTATCATTTAATAGAGAAAGTGATTCTGGACAAAAACGTAATGCCCTTTAATTTAATGAAGTTTTTCATGCAGTAAGCAGCAAAAAATTTTAAGTTCCTGCCACTGGGTGTCTCCCTTCTAGCTAATTTGCAGTTCACTCCCTGTTGCTTGTGAAGTCCTGTCTATAGTTACATTACATTAGATTAGCAAGATGCCTTCACAGTGAGTGGCAAGAGGAGAGTCTGGTCTCTTCACACAGTAAAGCCAGATGGGAGGAGCTGATTCGCCTCACAGCATCCACATGCGTCTTCAAACTTCTGAAACTGAACATTGTACAGCATCTTACAATGTAAAAAAAAAAAAAAATTCTGCTTATGTACTTTTATTTAGTTCTGATTGACTTTGTATTAGTTATCTTATAGGCTTCATGTTTTTGCAGTTCATTGTTCCCAAATACCCTATATTATGCTCACTTAGGCTTTTCTAAGTTATTTCTTTGCTACTGTACAGTTACTCTTGGCAGAATTACATGTTAATAAATAAACCAGTATTGCTCTAGATACACACTAGCGTTCGTGTCTCCGTTGTTCGCATGGGGACCTGAAAGACTCAGAGCCCATCCACTAAAAATAGACTATAATGCAGTCCGTTGGGTTTCTACAGGTTTTATACTGAAATCTTCGGAGAGAAAAGTCGTCCATGCAGGACTTTTCTCTCCGATTTTAGACGGAATCTGCTGCGGAGACTTCAACGTAGATGTGAACCTAGCCTGAGTTTATAAAAAAAAATAAATAAAAGTAACGTAAAATTAACTGTGTACAGAGCTTGTAATTCTATAGTGTGTGCTTATATGCAGGTCTTTTAACCACATAATTCTCCCTCTCAAACACAGATCAGAAGATCATTTTGTGATTGAGGAAGCAAGCAGTTATAAATTGGATGTCTGGCTTTCTCATTTTGAAAAGAAAAAGGCTTCTCCTTTATCTACTAAAGCAAAAGAAGATAAACAAAGACCAACTCCTAGTAAGACAATGAAGTAGTAGTTTAATTATGAATTAAGGATATATTCACATTTTAAAAATGCTGTCGTTGGACTACCCCTTCAAGAAGTCAATAAATTTAAATCTCTTATTTTTAGCTAACTTGAAGGGGTTTTTGAGGACTTTAATAGTCACTAACTTTTCAACACGCGTTCTATAAATCAGAAGCACAAACAGTTGCAACAAACTTTGTAATATACTCTATTAGAGAAAAAAATGCTTCTTCCTGCTTTTATCAGGCTGCTCCAACTTCCTTCACTAAGCTGAGTTTTATTTTGAAAATTCTGCTATATTCATTTCAAGAAGGCAGCAACAATGGTGTAGTCTGATGCAGGTCCTAAGTGTAAATTATGTTAATCTGTTTTCCCTTAGTCCCAACAGCAGCACAATATTGGGGTATTTCTGCCCCTGTGTGCTGGTAGGATAGAATGAAATTTTGAATGAACAACAAATAGTTAACTGTAATCCCTCCCCCTCCTCAATATAAGGAAGGAAGCACCAACCCCCCAGCATGTAATTATAAAAACAAATACATAACACATAGGAAGGAGCCTTGTGCTGCTGTTGGGACTAAGGGAAAACAGATTAACATCATAATCTACACTTCTCTGTCGTCCCACAGCAGCACAATATTGGGGATCTAGCAAAAAAAAAACCTAGGGAGGTCCTCTTGAAGAATTGATTTTAACACGGAATGGCCAAAAGAAGTGGCCTCCGTACCCCGGGAATTAAATCTGTAATGATTAAAAAAGGTATGGAGAGAGCTCCAAGAAGCTGACGAACAAATTTGTTTCCAAGGAACAGAGCTTCTTTCCACCCAAAAGGTAGAAATGGCTCTTGTAGAATGAGCTCGAACAAACTCAGGTGGGTCTAACCCCTGTGAAGTGAAAGCCAATTTTATGGCTTCATTGTGCCACGGAGGCTTTAGAGGCCTTGAGCCCATTATTTTTCCCAGCAAATGGTAGAAAAACATTCTCTGACCGTCTAAAAGGCCCGAGATCTCTGAATATAAATTCCGAGGCATCTGGCCACATCCAGAGAGTTAAATTTAACTTCCTCCAGAGATGACGGACTGGGATAGAAAACTGGTAATGAGATAACCTGGTTTAGGTTAGAATATGAGGGTACCTTAGGCAGGAACCCTGGCATAAATCTTAGTTGTACTCACCAACTCTCTGAGCTGAGGTTATGGCCAAAAGGAACACTGTCTTGTGAGAAATTTAATCTCTACCTCTTCTAGAGGCTCCAAGGGGGGAATCGCATAACCCCTTTAAAACAGTAGATAAAATCCCATTGAGGGATTGGGTGGGTAACAGGCGGACTAAGGGAGCGTTCACACTACCGTTGGTGTCCGTCAGTAGTGTCCGTGGCTATTGTCCATTACAAGATTTTAGCTACGGACACTAGTTGAACCGTCAGAAATCCGTTAAAATTTCCATTCGTTTCAATGGGTTTTTATATTGTGTCCGTTAGTGTCCGTTTACACCAAATCCGTCAGAAGTCCGTTATTTTTTCACGGACAAAAAATTCTACATGCAGGGCTTTTTGTCCGTTTGAAAAAAACGGATTCTTGACGGACAGCAAGTGTCCGTTATTTTTTTACATTGAAGTCTATGGGTAACGGACTTATAACGGACAATAACTGATAGCCATCAGTTACTGTCCCTTATTTTATGTCCGTTTACTTTCCCTGCGCATGCTCAGAAAGGAGAAACAAACAAAAAAAAAAAAAAAAAACTAGCAGTGTTAGAGGACATTTCGTGTCCTCAGGCACATGTGGTTTTACATACTGCTAGAAAGCCGACAGCGCGCTGAATTCAGCGCACTGCTGGCTTTCCCGGTATGTGCCCCGGGGCTGGAGATATCGGCGGTGTAATGTTTTACTGTTAGAAGGGCGCTGCGATGAACTCCCTCCCCGACACTTCTCTTTGTTCAGAGACTTGTACTGAGGGGGCGTTCCTCACAGCTTGAGCGTCATCGCTGGGCTGTGAGGAACGCCCCCTCTCTCTGTTCTCGTCTACAGCCGGGTACTGTCAGAGGAACTCCCTCCCTGATAGTTCTTTTCGTTTATAGCGCTGTATGAGGGGGCGTTCCTCACAGCTGAGCGTCATCACTGGCCTGTAAGGAACGCCCCCTCTCTCTGTACTGGTCTATAGCCCTGTACTGTCAGAGGGGGCGTTCCTTACTGCCCGGCGATGACGCTGAGCTGTGAGGAACGCCCCCTCAGTACAGCGCTATGGACGAACGAGAAGTGTCAGGGAGAGAGTTCCTCACAGCGCCCTTCAAACAGTAAGTAAAGTTAAACATGCCGATATCTCCAGCCCCGGGGCACATACCGGGAAAGCCGCCAGTGCGCTGAATTCAGTGCGCTGTCGGCTTTCTAGCGGTATGTGACATTAAAAAACGGACACTACCTGATGCTCATCAGTTAGGGTCCGTTATGATAGGTGTCTGTTTATTTTTTTTTTTAACGGACACCTTCATAACGGACTCCAACGGTAGTGTGAACCCTGCCTAAGCCTGAATGCACCCTTAAAATATCTTTTAACCAGTGGGTCTACAGATAGCTGCTTATCTAAGCAGGCTGACAGGGCAGCAACCTGAACTTTCAAGTGAAAGGGCTAAGGCCCTTTTCTAAGCCGTCCTGAAGGAATTCCAGAATCTCTGGAATGGAAGGATCCAAGCTCTCAATTCCTATGATGCCCAGGAGATGAAGATGATTCGCATCCAGGCGTAATTTCTATTTGTAGACTCCGCTCTAGCGATAGAGAGAGTGCTTAAGACGGCTCCTGAGAGTCCCTTAGATCGTAATAGGGACTGGACAATCTTCAGGTTGTCAGATTGAAGGAATGCAGATCCTGGGCCCTTGAGACACCAGGTTCTGAATCGGGGGAAGCCTCCAATATATCCCGTGACTCATTTGAATGAGATGGGAAAACCAAGCTCTCTTTGGCCAGAATGGAATGATGGCGATTACAGTGACTTGGTCCTGTCTGATTCTCATCAGTACCCTTGGTATCATGGAGATTGGAGGGAATATGTATGCCAGCCTGAACCTCCAAGGGATGGACAGGACATCCACAACCAAGGGATTGTCCTCCTTGTATAGAGAGCAGTACTTCTCTACCTTGGCATTGAATCTGGTTGCCATCAGGTCTATCTCTGGATGATCCCATTTCAGGGTAATTGCTTGAAAGACTTCTGGATGGAGAGACCATTCCCCTGGAACAGTGATGCCCCGACTCAAATGATCCTCCACTACACTACGTGACCCTCGGATATGTACGACAGAAAGATGGGTTAAGTTCTTCTCTGCCCAACTCAAGATCTTCCCCCCTTCACTTAGAAGAGGTTGTGACCGAGTTCCTCCCTGCTTGTTTAAATAAAGGATGGTCGTCATATTGTCCAATCTTATGCGGAATGCCTTGTCCATCAACTGGTCGGCAAAGTGAAGCAGTGCCAATCGTACTGCTCTCCAATTGGATGACATCATCATCTCGAGGGAATTCCAATGCCCTTGGGCCGGAAAGTCGTTCAGGTGGGCTCCCCAACCTGTGAGTGATGCATCTGTAGTCAACAGGGTCCAGCGAGGCTGGACCGTGGACTTTCCGATTTTTTTTTTTTTTTTTTTTTAGCCGAATCCACCAGTTGAAGGACGAGCAGGCTTCCTAAGACAGGAAAAAAAAAATTCTGTCTAGACCGCTGGTTTTGCGATTTCAGGCCAACAGGACGTCCCAAGGGACTGCTTCTGCAGCTGATGACATCAATCCCAATACTTTCATGCCTGTCCTGATGGTGATTGGCCGAGGGACCAGCAGGAATTTTGCGGCCTTGATGATTCTTTCCCTTCTGGAGGAGGAAGAGATATTTTCCTTAGACCTGAATCAAGTATGAACCCTAGAAATGTGTTCTGGGTTGCTGGTAATATTTGGGACTTTCCCTAATTTATAATCCACCCCAATTGTTGGAGGAAATTCATTGTGATGAATAGATGCTGTAGTAGGCCTTCTCTTGAGAGACTTTTAACAGCCAGTCATCCAGATAAGGAACGTTCGTGAACCTCTGGATTCTCAGTGACTCAACTACCGTGGATACCACCTTGGTGAATGCGTAGGGTGCTGACGTTATCTCAAATGGAAGTGCGATAAAATGGAGGGGTCTCAGCCGACCCTCTACAAGCACTGCAATTCTTAGGTATTTCCTGTGAGCAGGAAGAATGGGGACGTGGAGGTGCACGTCCTTTAGGTTCAGAGTGGCCATGAAATCTCCTTGCTGGAGAATGGCTATCACAGATGTTTTCATGCGGAAATTTTTTCGTGATAGCTCTGCTGAGGTATCGTAGGTCTATTATCAACCAGTCTCCTGAAGGTTTTGGAACCAGAAACACTGAAGAATAAATTCCAGACCCTTGACATTGTGATGAACAGCAGGGAGGCGAGAGGTCTGTATAAATCTGTCCTGGGGATGCACAGAAAAAACTATGCCGGAACCGGACTGGATTATCTCCAAGACCCATGAATCTGTTACCCGCACAGGAACTTCGTGTCTTGGAGGAGGGTGAAGGTAATAGTCAGAAATTTAGCTTTCTGATTTTCCTGTCATCATGGAAAAAAAGACAGTTGGAGTTCCCACTCAGGAACCTTGCAGGTGGCGGTCTTTGAGGAGACTGTCCTCTACGACGCTGTCTGCCCTGTCCACGAAAGGACTTTCCTTCTTTTCCCACTAGTCCTTGTATCGTGTTCTGCCCGCAAATATTGAATCCACCCTCCAAGGTTTTAACCATAAGGGGCGACGAGCAGTCGAAGTCCTAGACTTGGCCGATAACTTCACCTGGAGAAGAGGTTTCATTGAGGTAATCCACCTCAAGGGCTATACCCTTCAAAGAGGACAACAATTCGTCCCTAGAGACCCCCAAATCAATATCTCTTTTTAATGAAGAGAGGCCGGAGCACAACTTCTTAGCTACTT
The DNA here is from genome assembly GCA_947044405.1 of Leptodactylus fallax. NCBI lineage: Eukaryota > Metazoa > Chordata > Amphibia > Anura > Leptodactylidae > Leptodactylus > Leptodactylus fallax. Next base: position 143,503 of record CAMRHE010000347.1, read on the forward strand.
CACTAGTAGCTGTACCAATCAAACACTGTGCAGAGAAAGCCGTATATGCTTTCCTTAGGGAGCACTCTGCCTGGTGGTCCATGGGGACCTGAAGGCTAGACCTGTCCTCTTAGAGTGTTCGCCTGGACAATTTGGAGACTGCTGTGACAAGCTTAGGTGGTGGACCCAAGTCCCAAATAGTCCTCAGCTATTGGGAAGAGTGTCTTGAACCTCTTGAATAACACGCAAGTCTTCTCTGGGTGTTTTCACTCAGTGGACATAGCTTTTTTAAGCGTGTCATCCACTTTGATGGCCCTAGGCCCCCTAGAGGTGGAACTAGAGGCTTCCCCACGGTCAACATCATGGTCCCTTGACCTCATGGACTTCAGTAATTTCTGAATTTTCTCAAGAGGAAAAAGCAGTTTTGCTGTATCCGTATCTAAATGCTCAGATGAAGAATTAGCTTCGTCTGTGATCCTGAATACCTCATCAGATCGTATGACAGAAGCGCCATCATATTCCACAGCGCTCCACAGACACAGTCACTGTCCCATATAGGGCTCTCACATACTCCCCACCATCACGCCTTTGGAGTGTGGGAGGAAACTGGAGTACACCCACACAAACACGGAGAACACACAAACTCCCCGCAGATGTCACCCCTGGCAGGATTCAAACCCAGTACTCCAGCGCTGTGAGGCTGCAGTGTCAACCACTGAGCCACTGGGCTGCCCAAGCAACACTGGTGGCATGTATTGAAATTGCAACCATCAGGCAAGGGAATTTCACAGGAGGACAGTTTAGATGTTTGTGCCTAGACGCAGACTTACCTGGAGGACTCATCACCACCAGACACAGAGGATGAAAAAAAAAAAAACAACAGTACAAGTCTGTTGAACTAGAATGCCCAACATGCACACTCTCTGCCAAACAACAAAGAGGAAGAGGAAAAGAAGCAGCAGACTTATATAGAAGAAATGGAGAGCAAAGACTCTCCCAATACCTGTGACAGGTTACACAGAAAATAAAAGCCTTTTTTTTTTTTTGGAAGAAAAAGGCTGCCCCGCACAGATTTTATAAAAAAAAAAAATGGTGGAAGATAGATGTCATCACGCACGCAAGCCACACATGGGAGCTGGAGAGAAGTAGCAGGAAACGCCGTGCGTCGCAATAAAACAAGGAATGCAAGGCTTACATAGCCACAAAGGGTTCAGCGTGGACACTCAAAGGCAGCAGACCTGTCTGGCCGGCCCATTATCAGCAACAGCTGAAAAAAGCCCTTTCACTGCAGCTAAGCAGACTAAGCAGCAGAGGCAGGAAAGACAGACAAGGAGTTTTAACCTTTGAATCTGAATCTTGCTCCAAAGGCAGAAAAAGAGTCCTCACAGGAGGTTAGACAAAACAAACTCAAACAGGAGAGAGGAGGGGAAATTCATTCAGAAATTTGAATAACCTCACTATAGGGAAGGAATAAACTTAACCCCCCCCCCCCCTCCACCACCACCACCACCACCACCACCACCACCATCACCAGCTGTCCCACCAACACAGGACAGAAAAAAAGCTAACTGGGGGGGGTTGGTACTTCCTTCCTTATTTTGAGGAGGGGGAGGGGTTACAGTTAACTATTTGTTGTTCATTAAAAATTCCATTCTGTCCTACCAGCACACAGGGGCAGAAATACCCCAATATTGTGCTGCTGGGGGATGACAGGGAAATAGAAGCTTCTGTTTCTGATTGAGAGAGTAACAATTGTGGAGCAGACTCTTCTCTACTTACTCTGTGCAGTGTATCACAGTTAGTTTGCATGTTACTGATTTATTTTTATACACTTTAGTTTAACTCTTCCCACAGCCCTCACTATGGCACAGGTTCTCATTCCTCACCAGAAGTAGCAGCAATACTAGATAAAAGGTCTAAAGGATCTGATGATATGATCAGTCACATGCTCATTACATCATCAAAGATCCTTTAAGATGTTTCATATCATTTTAATGCTGCCTCTGTGTCATAGGTACCAGCACCTGTATGGTGAGAGAAAGGGGTTGTGGCTCTTACTTATTCCTTTATAGCCTCTCTTGTCCTGCACTTATGACAGATCGGATAAAAGTCTTTATGAGCTCTTTTTCTGATCTTTATCATAGCAGTCGTCGTGGTGGTGGGAGTGGGGGTTGTCAAGCACTGATGGTCCACTCTAACTTTGGACTATAAGACACAGGCGCTTTCTAATAAGATTTTGTCTTTCTAAGGCTAAAGCCCCACATTGCGTAAACGTTGCGGCGTTTTACAGTCAGAGCAAAGTGGATGGGATTCTAGTGAATCCCATGCCCACTTTGCGGAAAAAAAACCGTGCTGCGGACACGCGGAGATTTCCAAAACCGACACAGTTTTGGGAATTGCAGCATGTCAATTATACCTAGGGAAACGCCAGCGGTTTCCCCATAGGTATAATTTAAACAGTCCACAGAGGAAAACTCTGCAAACTTTCTGTCTAAAGTGCTGCGGGAGGAACCCTGTTAAGGTTTCTCCCGCAGCGCTTTTTTTGCTGCGGGACTCCACGTGGGGCCTTAGCCTCAAAGTGTTTCTTATAAGCCAAAAAATGTTTTGTTTTTTTTGTTTTGTTTTGTTTTTGTTTTTTTTAACTTTCTTGTACTATCCATGACAATATCTGAATGATATTTACTATGAAAAAAAACTAGAGGAGAAATGAATGAAAAAAACGCTTCTACAAAAAGAAGCAAAATGGATTATAAAAACAAGCGCCTTGGGACCCCTCGGTCTGAATGACCGTAATGACATGAGTGTCTTCCTTTTTAGATTTTTTATTTTTTTTTAAGTTTGAAGGTCAATATGGGTATCTGCTGCTTTTGGGAACTTATACTTGACAGGGGATTTTTAATATCGAGGTCCATTTATGAAAGAGTTAAAAGGAATAATAGTTTAAAAAAAATAAAATAATAAAAAATAAAAGACAATTATACTACAATTTTGCAGCTTTTTCTTCCTTTTTAAGACCTATTTTCCTTTTGAACTATATAAATATACATTATGAATTAAAACATAACAGACCAAAGGTTTTTTCTTTGGTCTATTTTATATATCCATATGAGCAGTAAGAATAAATTTGAAAAAGAGGTTTCCCTTCTGGTCCGCTCAAGCATAGTAAAAGGATTACACAGTTCTCTTTCTGGTCCGCTATTCAGCGTTCCGTAGTGAAGATACTGTGTAAAGGAAAAGTCTGACAGTTCTCTTTTTCAGGACCTCCCTTCCCCCTTGCATTTGAAATGTATATGCATGAAGTTTTCCTTCAGGTCCACCTCTTTGGGGGCCGGGCCTTTCCTTGGAGGCGTGGAGGAGGTTCCCCTTGTGATTGGGTGTCTCCTCCACGCCTCCAGGGGGCGTCTCATGGTTGGCTGAAGCTCTGGGGGATGTTTATATATAATTATCTCTTTACCCTGTGATTGGACAGGATACTTGAGGCTTGAAAAAGCGCGCGCTGCACGAAACGGATGTTGCCTAGCCATTCTATGTACAGTTCCTCTCTCCCTATCCAATCCTATGGATACAGTGGGGGAAAAAAAAGTATTTAGTCAGCCACCAATTGTGCAAGTTCTCCCACTTAAAAAAGATGAGAGAGGCCTGTAATTGACATCATAGGTAGACCTCAAATATGAGAGACAAAATGAGAAAACATATCTAGAAAATTATGGTGGATAATAAGTATTTGGTCAATAACAAAAGTTCATCTCAATACTTTGTTATATATCCTTTGTTGGCAATGACAGAGGTCAAACGTTTTCTGCAAGTCTTCACAAGGTTGGCACACACTATTGCTGGTATGTTGGCCCATTCCTCCATGCAGATCTCCTCTAGAGCAGTGATGTTTTGGGGCTGTCGCTGGGCAAGACGGACTTTCAACTCCCTCCAAAGGTTTTCTATGGGGTTGAGATCTGGAGACTGGCTAGGCCACTCCAGGACCTTGAAATGCTTCTTATGAAGCCACTCCTTCATTGCCCTGGCGGTGAGCTTGGGATCATTGTCATGCTGAAAGACCCAGCCATGTTTCATCTTCAATACCGTTGCTGATGGAAGGAGGTTTGCACTCAAAATCTCACGATACATGGCCCCATTCATTCTTTCATGTACACGGATCAGTCGCCCTGGTCCCTTTGCAGAGAAACAGCCCCAAAGCATGATATTGCCCCCCCATGCTTCACAGTAGGTATGGTGTTCTTTGGATGCAACTCAGCATTCACTCTCCTCCAAACATGACGAGTTGTGTTTCTACCAAACAGTTCTACTTTGGTTTCATCTGACCATATGACATTCTCCCAATACTCTTCTGGAACATCCAAATGCTCTCTAGCAAACTTCGGATGGGCCCGGATGTGTACTAGCTTAAGCAGGGGGACACGTCTGGCACTGCAGGATCTGAGTCCCTGGCGGCGTAGTGTGTTACTGATGGTGGCCTTTGATATGTTAGTCCCAGCTTTCTGCAGGTCATTCACTAGGTCCCCCCGTGTGGTTCTGAGATTTTTGCTCACCGTTCTTGTGATCATTTTGACCCCACGGGGTGAGATCTTGCGTGGAGCCCCTGATCGAGGGATATTATCAGTGGTCTTGTATGTCTTCCATTTTCTAATTATTGCTCCCACAGTTGATTTCTTCACACCAAGCTGCTTGCCTATTGCAGATTCAGTCTTCCCAGCCTGGTGCAGGTCTACAATTTTGTTTCTGGTGTCCTTCCTCAGCTCTTTGGTCTTCACCATAGTGGAGTTTGGAGTGTGACTGTTTGAGGTTGTGGACAGGTGTCTTTTATACTGATAACAATGTCAAACAGATGCCATTACTACAGGTAATGAGTGGAGGACAGAGGAGCCTCTTAAAGAAGAAGTTACAGGTCTGTGAGTGCCAGAAATCTTGCTTGTTTGTAGGTGACCAAATACTTATTTTCCACCATAATTTGCAAATAAATTCTTTAAAAATCAGACAATGTGATTTTCTGGATTTGTTTTTTCATTTTGTCTCTCATAGTTGATGTCTACCTATGATGTCAATTACAGGCCTCTCTCATCTTTTTAAGTGGGAGAACTTGCGCAATTGGTGGCTGACTAAATACTTTTTTTTCTCCACTGTATGTTTTTATCTAGGACTGAATAAAAGGATGTTTTTATGAAAAAATCTACGCCTGGGTGAGTGCCCCCATCCTTTCTTCTCTAGCTTTTTTCATGTGTTTGTTTCTATGGGATGCGAGCACCACCTGTTTTGGCGTCATAATTATTTTGCAACTCCTGTCTGACTTGATATGTTTCCATGTATGCCGTTTTATATACGAACTAGGTTTTAGCAGTGCCACCGTTTTTCTTTCTCTTTATCTATAGGATATTTATCTACTATACCTAAGAAAATATATGAGCATACTGTTTCTTCCAGGCACTTCACCAAAAATATAAATTTTCTCCTTTAATGCCTTCCTGACAGTTGATATATGTACCTCATTATACCAAATGGGAAAGGAGTGGAAGCTGAATCTGTATCTCATTCATGGTAGCTTCTGGCTGTGTATATAACCGACACCATTCGCCAGCTTTGAGAATTTAAGACAACTCTCATGACTGATGATTAACCCCTCAGAAATAACACTGTGGCAACTGAATGGTTAGGCAGAGAAAAGGGCAATTGTGGGTTGCTGAGCAGTTGTCAGAGTGGTTGTGGGCATAGTGGAAGACCCCCTAGGCGTTCAGCAGGAAAATTGATATCCAACTAAATGACAGTACCTTGTAGGGCAGTTTCTACACTTTTAAATATGCCTTTCTTATTCAGCTTTGCAGCTCCATTTTCATGAAAATTAGTGTTTTATTCCTATGCAAATTAGCTGAAAAGTCCTTTAGCAGTGTTTCTTTTCCTTCTTCACTCTCTGCTCTAGATAATTGCCCCTAGCTGCAGCCCAGCTCCTCCCCTCATAGTTTGAGTGACTTTGTCTCACACTTTGTCTGCAGTTTGGGGCGGTTATCCTGAACAGAGAGCGAAGCCTTGGCAGGCTAAGCAGAGACAAGTTTTGGCAGCCCTACAAAGTACCATCATTATTTGATACAGATTTTACTGCTGACAGACTGCTTTTAACCCCTTCCCGACATCAGATGGTGGGTGCTCTTCTGCAGTGTGACCACCATAGCTACTAGTCCTCCGCTGTAATGTCAGAGTTCACTCTGATTGCGGGCATTGAACTGCGGTGTTGTCCTCAGAATAACAAAAAAAAATGCCTCCCCCACTGGGAGCTGTTTCCCACCAACTACGTACCTTTTCTGGTAAAGGCTGACTACCATGCGGTGAGATTGTGGGAGACGACCAGTTCCTATGTCAACCGCTGAAATCAAAAGATTGCAGGTTCAAGCCCCCTAAGGGCGTTAATAAAATGGTAAAGAAAAAAACAAACAAAAAAAAAACCTTAGTTAAAATCACCCTCCTTTCCCTATAATACATATAAAATTTAAAAAATTACTGTGCAAAACATAAACATTAGTTATCCCTGTGTCTGAAAACACCCTATGCATCCCCATACATGGAAATATAAAAAAAAAGTTGTCAGAATATGGTGAATTTAAGAATTTTTTTTTATTTTTTTGCAAAGTTTTCTATTTTTAAGGGGTTAAAATGTAAATAAAACTATATAAATGTAGTATCTCTGGAATTGTACCGAAACATAGAATACAGGTGACATGTAATTTTGGCTGCACAGTGAACTCCGTAAAAACGAAGGCCATAAAAGTCGCCCAAATGCCCTTTTTTCCAATTCTACCCCATTCTGAATTATTTTCCAGCTTCCCAGTACATTGTACATTGTACAGAATAATAAATGGTACCACTGTGAAGAACAATTTGTCCTGCAAACATTAAGCCCTCATATGGCTCTGTGAATGGAAAAATAAAAAAAAAGTTATGGGGTTTGGAAGGTGGGGAGGCCAAAAGGAAAATCGAAAAATTTCTATGGCGGATATCTGGACATCTGACTCCCAACCCTCCTACTGATCAGCTGAAGGAGCTGTGCTATGTAGTGACTAAGCCTGGGACTGCAATCCTACTTGCTTGAATGGGACTGAGCTGCAAAAGAGCCACGATTGCCGATAAACTGACTAAAAGCTACAGCCTCTTGTTTTGTCTACCAGAGTTAACAGGAGTCTGACACCTACCATTTTGATATTGATGACCTGTCCTCCTGTTCTGAGGGTAGGTCATGGAAAGAAACGCCAAATACGCAAGACCTTCCCTCTCTTGCACATAACGTAAGTTAAAGGGATTTTCCAGGTTTAATATATTCATGACATTTATCAGACTGGTGGGGGTCCGACACACAGCACCCCCACTGAATATCTTTTCTCAGCAACTGATATACAAAGAGTTGACGAGGAAAGAGACAGCTCTGTTCTTTGTGCAGTAGGGCTGGGCAATTTAATCGAAAAATTAATCTAAATCGAAAGTTTGTTGAATTAATCATTGTGCACTTGCTCACATCAATTATTTCATTTTCATCCATGCCATTGTGTCTCACCGTACCTTTGGCTAAAGGATATGTCACTATCTGTATGCTATGCAATCAGGATTGCTGATATGTGAATAGCTGAAGCCAAAATTCTGTGGCATATAAAAAGGGGGCATGGCATGTAAAAAGGGGATTTTTCTTTAATAATCATTCATTAATTGTAATCAAAGTCAATCATTCAATTAATTGTGATTTTCATTTAGCTCTAAATTGCTCAGCCCTACTGTGCATTGACCAAAAAGAGTTAATGCAGTCCCCTTCAAGTGAACCCCACCAATCTGATAATAATGACCTATGCTTAGGAAAGGCCATCAATGTTATTAGCCCAGAAAACGCCTTTTAACCATTGATTCAGTTTTTTTTTTTTTTTTTTTTTTACTCCTTTCTACGAGGCAAATCACAGAAATGTGGCTGCTACATTATTGTTGGGTGCTGGCTTTATTAAACAATCTAGACCCGCGGATCTGAAATCTCAGATTCTGGAGTTTTAGATGTTATGTTCAATACCAATTAGGGGTTAGAGAAGGGGTGATCAATGGGTTGCTATGGCAACCTGAAGCTCTATCATTGGCGTCCAGACTGCCAATGCCAAAATATGAATACCGATGAAGTCCAGCCAGAGACCGGAAGTAATAGGCATCTTGTAAACTGTAGCATATTCTATAGGTGGTCAAGTAATTGAAATCAAGTCCCCCTTGAAGGACTTACAGTGCCCCCTTGCCATTTTGTTTTTTAGAAAAATTTGGTTTTATTTTGTTAAAGTAGTAAAAAACTTAGCAAAAGTTATATAGGGCTACTTTAACACTACAGTTTTACTGTCCATTGTTTTGATTTTAAAGAATGACCGGAAATTACATCTGTCTGCTCTTATCAGGTCCTCTCCTGCCTTGTAAACTTCTCTGCCCATTGAGAGAGACCTATCTACACTGAAGTCAGGCTGCAGCAAGAAGAGGAGTGAGAAGCAGGGACGTGGCTATAGGGAGTGCAGAAGTAGCAATCGCTACCAGGCCTTGGAGCCTCAGGGGGGCTCAAAGCCTTCTCTACAACAGAAGATGTTACCGGTATTATAGATAAAATATAGTAATTGAGGGCCCCATTACATATTTGGATTTGGAAGCGTCACATTATTTCTCTGCCTCCTGGAGCAGATTACAGTGCTCCCTAGCGCTTTATTCACTATTCTATTCTATTCTATACTGCTCACTCTTGCTACAGTGCCTTGTGAAAGTATTCGGCCCCCTTGAACTTTTCAACCTTTTGCCACATTTCAGGCTTCAAACATAAGGATATAAAATTTTAATTTTTTAGTGAAGAATCAACAACAAGTGGGACACAATCGTGAAGTGGAACGAAATTTATTGGATATTTTATACTTTTGTAAAAAATAAAAAGCTGAAAAGTGGGGCTTGCCAAATTATTCGACCCCCTTAAGTTAATACTTTGTAGCGCCACCTTTTGCTGCGATTACAGCTTCAAGTCGCTTGGGGTATGTCTCTATCAGTTTTGCACATCGAGAGACTGAAATTCTGGCCCATTCCTCCTTGGAAAACAGCTCGAGCTCACGGAGGTTGGATGGAGAGCGTTTGTGAACAGCAGTTTTCAGCTCTTTCCACAGATTCTCGATTGGATTCAGGTCTGGACTTTGACCTGGCCATTCTAACACCTGGATACGTTTATTTGTGAACCCTTCCATTGTAGATTTTGCTTTATGTTTGGGATCATTGTCTTGTTGGAAGATAAATCTCCGTCCCAGTCTCAGGTCTTTTGCAGACTCCAACAGGTTTTCTTCCAGAATGGTCCTGTATTTGGCTCCATCCATCTTCCCATCAATTTTAACCATCTTCCCTGTCCCTGCTGAAGAAAATTAGGCCCAAACCATGATGCTGCCACTACCATGTTTGACAGTGGGGATGGTGTGTTCAGGGTGATGAGCTGTGTTGCTTTTACGCCAAACATATCGTTTTGCATTGTGACCAAAAAGTTCGATTTTGGTTTCATCTGACCAGAGCACCTTCTTCCACATGTTTGGTGTGTCTCCCAGGTGGCTTGTGGCAAACTTTAAACAAGACTTTTTATGGATATCATTGAGAAATGGCTTTCTTCTTGCCACTCTTCCATAAAGGCCAGATTTGTGCAGTGTACGACTGATTGTTGTCCTATGGACAGACTCTCCCACCTCAGCTGTAGATCTCTGCAGTTCATCCAGAGTGATCATGGGCCTCTTGGTTGCATCTCTGATCAGTCTTCTCCTTCTTTGAGATGAAAGTTTAGAGGGACGGCTGGGTCTTGGTAGATTTGCAGTGGTCTGATACTCCTTCCATTTCAATATGATCGCTTGCACAGTGCTCCTTGGGATGTTTAAAGTTTGGGAAATCTTTTTGTATCCAAATCCGGCTTTAAACTTCTCCACAACAGGATCACGGACCTGCCTGGTGTGTTCCTTGGTCTTCATGATGCTCTCTGCGCTTTAAACAGAACCCTGAGACTATCACAGAGTAGGTGTATTTATACGGAGACTTGATTACACACAGGTGGATTATATTTATCATCATCAGTCATTTAGGACAACATTGGATCATTCAGAGATCCTCACTGAACTTCTGGAGTGAGTTTGCTGCACTGAAAGTAAAGGGGCTGAATAATATTGCATGCCCCACTTTTCAGTTTTTTATTTTTTACAAAAGTTTAAAATAACCAATAAATTTCGTTCCACTTCACAATTGTGTCCCACTTGTTGTTGATTCTTCACCAAAAATGTAAATTTTATATCTTTGTTTGAAGCCTGAAATGTGACAAAAGGTTGAAAAGTTCAAGGGGGCCGAATACTTTCGCAAGGCACTGTAAGTCTTGCTGAAAAACTGTTATAAGAAAAGTTCTATAAAAGAAAAATCTTTTCCTGTAGCAGCTTGTGGCCAAGTGCAGAAAGTGTTAGAAAGTGCCTAAAACAGTTAATTAGGTATAAAACATGTATGCCATTTTTTTTTTGGCACAAATTATGCTAGAATTCTGGTGTGTGTTCATTACTTTATCTACCCCAGTGTGCATAGTGTGCACTAAACACTACCTACAGCTAGTATTATTTGTAAACAAAATCACAGAGGGTGTATATCCATTCCCCTACAGGCATATATGTCACAGAACTGGAGTGGAATTCAAAATAAAAAAATAATAATAATAATATAATAAAACTTAACATTTATTATAATCTAATAATAGTGGACAAGCCACTATTTATGTGAGTGTCTAAAAATATATATGGTATTGTGATGAGGATCACTGGAAACTCATAAACAGAACAAATCTGATTCCAGTCCAATACTCGCATCCCATATAGATTAGCCAAAGCTATAATTAACACATCAGCTGAATGTCTGGTGTCAGAGCAGTATGTGCAACTCCAAGATCACCTAGGCTGGTATACAAACAGCAGCGCTGAGAGTCATTTATCAAAGCATGGTATTATTTGTAGAGGCAGACTGAGCCTAGCTCTACCGTCTCTGCCCTCTTTATATCATATTATAGTGGAAAAACAGCGTGCTTAAGGCTAAAGCCCCATGTAGCGGGCCGCAGCAAAAAAGCGCTGCGGGGAAAAAACCATGGCAGAAACGCATCGTGGTTTTTCACGCATCACTTTTCACAGAAAGTCTGCAGAGTTTTCCTCTGCTGAACTTCTGCTTCCATTATACCTATAGAGAAAATTGGCAGTGTTTCCGTAGGTATAATTGACATGCTACGATTTCCAAAATTGCAACTGTTTTGGAAATTGCAGTGTTTCCGCTGCGCATATTTTTCTGCAATGTGTAGATGGGGATTTGCTAATGACTTTAAAATCCCACCGCGGCTAAACTGCGGCGTTTGAGCCACGTGGGGCCCCGGCCTTAACTTGTATTTTTCTTTCCCTGACTAACAGTGGCTGTAATTACCAATACATCGTTCTGTAGTAAGTCCTTCTCCTGTGTGTTCATCACATGGACAGCGTTTTTAGTGTGGAGGTATCAATGAAACATCAATCTATGAAAGAGCTTGAAAAAAAAAAGGAATTGATTCAAAAAGTTTATTAGAAAATTGTATATCTTTTCATTGTACGAAGAGTTGCGTACAATAATTATTTGCTGAAAGTGGTTAGACCAACCACACATTTACTCTGCCTTTTAGTCTTTAGTTTTGATAGGCTTGCTTTAGGATTTTTATGTTCTAGACTGTGGTTAAAACCGTTAATTATAATGATTTATTTTTATGTTTTTCAAGAAAAAAACAAGTTCCATGGAAGCTTTCAGTAGTCTGCAAAAGAAATCTAAGAATGTGAAGACATCACTGATCAGTAGTGGTACAGCTGAACGGTTTGTATCAGTTTGTATGCTTGTGAATCATGTAAAAATATGGTTTTAGCAGCTGTGACTTTTTCAGTGGAATTGGCTCACAGGATTCCTGTCTTTCCTTGTTTAGACAGAATGGCACAGTCCAACATAGGATGTTGTTATTGTTTGTGGGGTTTTTTTGTTTTTTTTAACTAACCTCAACCAGTTGTAGTCTATTTTGCATACAGTGACACCAAAGCCAAACCATAAACCCAAAATCCCTAGCTTTGTCCAGGCACTATCTAAACAGAGAGCAGTCCCTGACTATTTTAAGTATATAACTCGGTTGAGCTTATCTCACACCAGCTAACTAAACCACAACATACACAGTCACCTGTTATACTTGCACATGATGTTAGCAGTGTCCTCTGTCCTCTCTTCTTCCCCACGCTAGGTTCAAGGATGCATGCACATAGTTCAGTTGAAACTGCATCTGCAGGAGTTACGGCTCCACCTCTAATAGGGGCAGGAAAAGGGCACAAGAGGTCAAAATCCCCTCCCAACTTCCCACTTCTCTGTTTTTTCCTGTGCCTATTGGGAATCATACTAGACATTGACGCTGGCTAATGATGTCACACATTGAATTCGTTGCGGCTGGCCAGCATTCTCTTCTGCATAGGCTATGTCTATCTCCCTCTATGGAGCCAGGTAGAGCGGAGGAAGGGGTGGGGCTTCAGAAATTGAGGTCAGTTTCAAATTCGGAAAGGTACTTAAGGTAAGAGACATTGTTCTAGCATGGCTTCACTATGTCTTCTGCTGAGTGTCAAGCTTCCTCCAAGCCTGAGTCTATGGAGTCAGTTTCGGTACCTGTTTCTGTGAGTACATGACCACTTTTGGGGATAATTTACTAGGTCTGTTTTTTTGAACTTATTTATGATGTTTTTTAATGTGCAAAAAGCTTGTTGATAAATCTAAAAACAAATGCTCCTGCACCACTAAAATTGTACAACAGAAGTCTTCTCTTTCAGAAGATATAAGGTCTCTAATTAAATAAGAAGTGCAGGCTTCAATGGTGGGCTGTACTGTTCCTTCTGTGGATACACAGACCTACCTCTAAAAAGAGAAAATTATCTGATTCAAAGATAAGTATTGTTTCTATGGAAGATGATGTTTTGGAGGAAGGCGAAGTTCCAATAGTATCTAGCTCAGAAGACAGGAAGAAATATTATTTTTTTGTTGGACACGGATGTGCTAGTGGAAGCAGTCAGGTCAACTATTAACATTGAGGATAAAGAAGAACCTCACTCTGTTCAAGATGTGATGTTAGCTGGTCTCATTCCACAGAAACGTAGCATTTTTTTCCTGTCCACAAAAATATCCTTAAAATTATTAGAGGAGTGAAATAACCTGGAAAGAAAACTCCTTCGCTTTCTCTGTCATCAGGAAGGAACAAAACAGTGGCTGCTCCAGTCCCTTTCAGAGAAAATATTTTGTTGGGTGGAATCCAACGTCTGATCTATTATAACAGTACACCTGAAACGCAAAGAAAATCTAGTAGTGGATTTTCTCAGCCCGAACTACTCACATGCTGTCCATTTCCTTCTGATTCTTCTTGAGATGGTTCTACTCCTTCATTGGAGTCCAGCTATCTTTAATTAAACTGATTGGACTTGATTAGGAAAGGTACACACCTGTCTACATAACACAGCTCACAGATTGCACTTTTTGGCGTTAATTCTAAGCGGCATGTGTGGAGAAAACCAGGCACTGCTCATCACCTGCCCAATACAATCTCAACAGTGAAACATGGTGGTGGCAGCATCATGCTATGGGGGTGTTTTTCAGCTTCAGGGACAGGACAACTGGTTGCAATTGAAGGAAAGATGAATGCGGCCAAGTACAGAGATATCCTGGAAGAAAACCTCTTCCAGAGTGCCCTGGATCTCAGACTGGGCCGAAGGTTCACCTTCCAACATGACCCTAAGCACACAGCTTAAATAACAGAGTGGCTTCAGAACAACTCTGTGACCATTCTTGACTGGCCCAGCCAGAACCTTGACCTCAACCCAATTGAGCATCTCTGGAGAGACCTGAAAATGGCTGTCCACCAACATTCACCATCCAACCTGATGGAACTGGAGAGGATCTGCAAGGAAGAATGGCAGAGGATCCCCAAATCCAGATGTGAAAAACTTTTTGCATCATTCCCAAGAAGACTCATGGCTGTACTAGCTCAAAAGGGTGCTTCTACTCAATACTGGGCAAAGGGTCTGAATACTTATGACCATGTGATATTTCAGTTTTTATTTTTTAATAAATTTGCGAAAATATCTACATTTCTGTTTTTTTTCTATCAAGATGGGGTGCTGAGTGTACATTAATGAGAAATAAAATTGAACTTTTTTGCTTTTAGCAAATGGCTGCAATAAAACAAAGAGTGAAAAATGTAAAGGGGTCTGAATACTTTCTGTACCCACTGTACATAACTATGGCAGGGCTGCCAGCTGCCATGGTAACGGGACGCCCCCCTCCCTCACGGTGCAATTTACATTAAATGTAAATTGAAAGTAACCACTCAGATGCCGTGGTCGCATTTGACCACGGCATCTGAGTGGTTAAATGCCCGTGATCAGAGTCATCTCTGATCCATGGGCAGTGCTGCCGGGTCCCAGCTGTATCAAACGGCACAGCTGTTTCAGAGCGGTCGCCTTGTTTAGTCTCGTGCACCAGGACTTTAACTGTACATCCTGGTGCGACTAAATGGATAAAGCGATTAGAGCTGCGGTATTCCCCCTAGGTTTCAGGGGAAACCTCCCACATATTTAGAGTCTGGTATTCCAAAAACTCCCACTTACTGAGCTTCAGGGTAAATTCCTATGTCTTTAACTATCTACAGGGTCAGTTATGTACAGGAGGGTAGTTACTCACATCACAACAGTGACACGATCTGCACAGATGAGCCTAGTTTATAAATTTTTCCTCTCCCCCTTAGACCACACCTGCTAGCTTAACCAAGTGGGGCATGGATGAACCATCCCTGATCCCTTCAATTATTCTAAGAACCGTTGAAATGTATAAATTTCAGCGGCAATATATACTGAAATGTGGTTTAAAGTGATACAGTATATAGGGCATATCTGACCCCCCTCGAGGACATAGAATGGGTCTCTAACCAACTTCAGACTGCTTAAAGTGTGGACACCCTTAAACAAACTTGTACCACTGTCTATGGATCTGTTCACATTTATAGAGATTTTAAGGTGGGGTAGAAAACTTTGTGAAAACGCATGTGGTCAAATTACTTCACCTCACGTCTTCCTGTGTAATTCTGGACTTTATAGAGAAACGCATGAAATAGACAGGAACAATATCCGTTTCCACTGGTGACAGTGGCAAATTGAAAGGCAATCCTACATGTGTGAAATGAACCTTGAGAGCTCTGGCTGTGTCTGTTTCTAGAGAAACTATAGTTTTATAATGAATATGGATTGGGTGGAAAAAGGTCTACTTTGGGAGGGGCTATATTTCTCATAAAAGATAAGCTGCAGACATCTTTTCAGCTTACAACTTGGTAACAGGAATAGGTATTGATGGGGGATCCTTAGGGGGAGTTATGGTGGTGCACAGACAACTGAAGGAAACTCCCAATCTGATACTCATGTGACTAGGCAGCCATGCGTGGTCCTTGTGGAGGATTTTGGGGAGAGGTATTGGAGGGGAGAGTCGGTAAGTTGTGTGTGTTTTTTTTTTTTTTTTTTTTTTTTTTTTAAAGCTTCTGGTTTTGTTGTACCTTTGTTCATCTACATATATTTCCTCATTGAAGTTGTGTGGCTTGTCCAAACTGTGGATTCATTTGATGCCCAAGCAGGAAATGTATCTGTATGCATCACTTTGGTAACCCTCATGTATATCTTTCAGGATATGTATCCTGCTGCTGCTGTCACATCCATTCCTGCAATACAGCCCTCACAGCAGGATCCACCCCTGATCAATCTTTATTAGCTTATTTCTACCCGCTCTAGAACGTCATCCAGGACATGTTTAGTCTAAGGAAAGGAAGTCCAAAATGTTGAGCTTTATTGATAATTGCTATAAACATACCAACTTCTGAATTGGGTGTTTTATATCTGAATCTTTTACTGCATATTATGTGAAAACTAGATGTATAATATATGTCGGCTGTCTACTGTACATGGATCTCAGTATTACTACAAATACATAAAATAACTAGCAAGCTCAAAAAAGAATTTTGGAGTGCTGCCTTATTCTTTCCTAGGCAATATTGTGTCTGTGGGGAAGTCAGGCAGCACACTCCTCTTTTGTAATGGGTGACCCGTCTACTGAATATATGTATCCTGAGCCCATCACGTCTAATATTACATCCAGAATGGACATGATTGACTCACAGCTCAGATATTACACTGGGACTGAGGCAGATAACTATCCTGGATAAAATCTGGACTCTCTTCCTCAGCTGTAGTATATGTGGTGGTCTGCAGTTGTTATGTATTTTGACAAGTTTTATACTTTGTATAGAAAAAGTTGAATAAAAACAGTTTAAGGCTAGGTTCACATCTGCCTTTGAACCCAAGTGGACCCCCTGAACGGAAACCTAATCTGCTTAAAAAAGCGTTTACCCACCGAAATCCGCTGACCCCATAAACTATAATGGGGTCCGCTCGGTTTACACCTGAAAAGGGCGAAAAAAGCGGAGAGGGGAACGGAATTCCCGTACGGAGAGCCAATGCTGGTGTGAACCCAGCATAAAAAAAATGAAGTGTTTTAGTTAGTGATTTGCTCTAAGGAGTTTACTAACAGGTTGTTTTCTTAAAGTGGCAGTCTAAAGCTAAAACCATTGATGATAATAGCAGTCGCTTGCTTTTGGTGTTACTTTGAGTGAGTATAGCATTTTTATTGAGGCTTCTGCACTGAAAGCAAGCTTCATACTAACAATAACAACTATGATTCTTAAAGAACAATCAAGAGGCAAAACTCTTGATTCAGTTAAACCTTTAACACTTGGCCATATGTTTTTATACAGTGACTGATGAGACCTGTATAGGTGTACCATGCCCCCTAAAACAGTTGCTCAGATCTCTGACAGCTGATCTCTTGCACCAGTGGGTAGATGAGAGGCACCTCTTATTCCTGCCATTGTCATTGTCAAGAATTACTGCTGCTTCATCAAATAGCACTCACCTATACTTGAGGTATAATGCTCAAGTATAATGTTGACATGATTGACAACTGTTGCGCATTCAGCCCTAGAAAGAACTCATTATATTACATTCTAAAGATATTAGAGTAATCTTTTAAAGGGAGTCTGTAACTAACTTTTTGTATACTAAACTGCCAACAGTTCATATACAGTACCTCTATTAAACGTTTCTCTCCCAGCATTAGATATAAAAAGACATGAAACCGCGTGCCCTCTATGCATACTACCAAAAATAAGTCCTGAGAAGAGTCCAGTGGCATTGAGCAGGTGTGCAAATGGAGGGGCCAGTACACCTATCTTGACTGCATATGAGCCAGATGCCTCTCTTGTCTATTTACATACAATATATCTCTGTCAGCAAGTAAAACCTAGTGAGAGGTTTCCTTTAAAAGATTAAGCATATGTAATAAAACATGCTAGAAACACGTACACTACAGTTTTTAGGCATCCACGTGACTCTAATAATCTGAAGATTTAAAGTGTAGCTAAACTTTTTTTTTAGCACTTTTGGTTTTCTAGCAGCATTTGTCCCTAAACAATTTTGTTAACAAATGTTGTTAGTTTTTTCTGTAAAATCCTGCATTTCTTTATTCTTTCCCTCGCTTGCCTATTGAGCGCTGTACCTTCCTTCTCACTGTGTACATTGTACAGATTTATATGTATAAATAAGAGAAAATAAGGGCGAGGAAGGGTCACTTCAAACAGTTATATCTCAGGCATTCATTCTAAAACAGAAACTTGATTCTGGTGTCTTAAGGAAATGGAGATCATCAGATGATAACGCAGTCTGTATTAGTAAAGTATATTACAATATTTATTAATCATACAAATGCTGCTGGAAAAGGAAAAGTTTTCCTCTGTGTTTAAGCAGCCAACATTGTTATTTTTCATTAATATGGCTGTATAAAGCCTTGTTTTATATAAATAAATTATATTTTTCTCAATTCTCTATTTTCTCCAATCAGGAAAACTATGGCACAATTGCATTTTTTAAATTCCTTGCTCCTCCTCAGCAGTTTGGCCCATATGGGGATAGTCAACACCCTTTGCACAGTTGCTTCATTTTTCATTGTAAATGCATCGGGGTCATTTAAAAACTTGTTTGTGAAAGTGCACATTTCTTTTAAGGAGATGAGCTAGATATATGGAAAACATTAATGCATTATTGCAGTTTGAAAAGCATTGTGTACAAGGACTTGTCATTCTAGAGAGTATGCATATATAAAGGTCTTTTGACCAAACAATTTTATCTCAAATACAGACAAGAAGATCATTTTGTTATAGAGGAAGAAAGCTGCTGTAATTTGGATGCTTGGACTTCTCTTGTTAAAAAGAAAAGAGCTTCTCTGTCATCTACAAAGCCAAAGAAAGATGATACATCAACACCAGCTCCTAGTAAGATAATAATATAATAGCTTTGTTATGGTTTAAGGAAAATGTAATGTTTCTGTACTATTATGATTGACGCCAGGTTCGCAGTAGTGCTAAAATGGTGGTTACACACAAAGCCTGACGGAACCCATTGACTATAATGGGGTTTGTTGGGTGTCCATCGTTCTAAAACTGAATCCAGTGGAGGAAAAAGTTCTCCATGCAGGACTTGTGAACATGGTCTTACAGATGTGAATGTAGCCTTACATGGTAACACCTGAGTTCTGTCTGGCAGGATGCTGTAGTGATGAGAAAACACATTGCATGCATTTACTAATGTGTATTGCCTAGCAAGATCACTCATAGAAAAGTTGTTGCTTTCTGATATCAACCTACTGTATTTAAAGGGGTTGTCTAGGATAACCAGTTTTTGGCAAGGAGGCTGGGGAAGTTAAAAAAAAAAAAACAACCTCATATTCACCTGTCCCCGATGTCTCCTTCTGTGGTCCTGCTGCTCTGGGGTCTTGTGGTGGAAGTCCCCGCTGCATGTGACCGCTGATTGGCCTAAGGAAAGGACAGAGGCCAATTGTGCAGCAAGGACTTCATCCAAAACAAGACCCTGGAGGACCAGCAGGACCAGACTGCGATCGGAGCACCAGGGACCAGTGAGTAACATGATCATTTTAAATTTTTTAGTATTGCAGTATATGAAACAATAAGTTTATTGTTTGTTTTTTGATTAGCACAATAAAAAAAATTAAAAAAAAAAGGTTTTTTTGAAACCAAAGAAATTTTTGCATTCCATTAACCATGAGTTAATGTTCTTGTTTGGACCATTTTGAGATGCATATAATAATGCCTTTTTTTTTTTTTTTTTTTTTTCCTGAGGTGGAATAGAACAAAAAACAACAAAGAATGTGTTTTTTTTTTTTTTTTTAAGTGATTTAAAAAGTGTATTCGTTTTTATGGGGAGGGTTTTTTTTTTTTATTTCAGTGAAGTGTTGCTGAACTTCTTATTTTTATTTTTTTCTTTTGTTTCATTAGGGAATTTAAGGCTGCAGTCTTTTGATCTTTTCATCACTTTGAGCATTGATATCCCAAAGCCTCATTGCCTGTCAAGCAGATACTTATGGCAGATGTGGGTACGATTTTAAGTCCCCAACTGCCAAGGTAACTCATTGGTACCCTGTTGCAGGGGTGCCAATATGGTGTGATAGAGGGTGTCTCCTCCCTTTGTCAAACATCTTCGATACCATGGCATGAAAGATATCTGATTCCAATAGTTGTGGTAGGGGCAGATTTGTTTAATACAGCTCAGCTCCTGTTGATCTTGTGAATTCACCGACAAGGACTCCCTGTGAGGATTTGGGTTCTGCTCCTCCCAATCTATACAGTGATTAACAGGTTTTTATATATGGGGAGAACGATCAGTGACCTCTGATGATGGAGTAAGCAGAACTCAAAGACTTTAAACAGCTTTTGTATGACCGTACTGAATCAAATGCTGAAATCCAGTACCAGTGTCTCTTACTTTTATCTGATGCTTCCCTTCGATACAGCTGCATAAACTTGACAGTGTCATTTTTGAGAGTGATTTGGAGCAGATGCCAGAAGCAGTAGGAAAATCAAATTTTATTTAGTTGCCATCAGTCAAATGCTAGGATCCATTTACAACAACTTCATCCTGTGAATGGAGACAGAAGAAAAATTGTTGTGATATCAGTCAACATTTTATTGCCAGCAGATTCTCTGTACTAAAATCTAGGTCTGTGTTAACATAGTCTGATTCATATCCTTTATCATCCTTCATCATTACCTTTTTATAGGGGCATTTTTCTTTCAAATAATAAAGCTTATTTTTGGAGTAATACAAAGTTATAAAATGTTCTAATATACTCAATTCTTTCAGATTTCAAGATCTGTCCTGGTCATGTGGTGATTACATACTGTAACTGTAATCAGTCCAGCAATCTGCATTTCCATCACATGACCAGAACAGAGTTTTATCATACTGAAATACAGTTACCATTGTATGACAGCAAGCAGAGATCTTTAAAAAACATGAGTATTTGATGCAGCTCTATAAGAGCATATAATTTTTGTGTCCGCATGCATTTTTTTCATGATGGTATGCATCTATTCTTTTATTTTTTAAATTGTCTATCTTTTAGGTTTGTATGTGATTTCGATTGAGGTTATGACAGTTAATTACAGTATTTAATTGTGTATCAACAGAAAAAACAAATTCAGTTGAACTCCCCAATAGTTTGAAGAAGAAAGAGGAAAACATGCAGGGATCACAGATTAGTATCACAACAGCAAACAGGTTTGTATTATTGTTTAAGCTTGTAAGATGTAAAATGTACAAAATGGAATTCTTACATATCGAACCACACATTTAAATTTTACAATTACCACTCAATAATTTAAAGGGTACATGATGATGATGATGATGATTGATTATTGATTATTTTTTTAATCAAAAGTTGAAATATCTTGCTGGGCAAACTGTTCTCTGCTAGTTGAAGCCATTTATACACACGTGGACAAAATTGTTGGTACCTCTCGTTTTAATGAAAAAAAAAACCCGCAATGGTCACAGAAATAATTTGAATCTGACAAAAGTAATAATATATAAAAATTCTATGAAAATGAACAAATCAAAGTCAGACATTGCTTTTCAGCCATGCTTCAACAGAATTTTTAAAAAAAGAAAACTCATGAAACAGGCCTGGACAGAAATGATGGTACCCTTAACTTAATATTTTGTTGCACAACCTTTTGAGGCAGTCACTGCAATCAAACGATTCCTGTAACTGTCAATGAGACTTCTGCACCTCTCAACAGGTATTTTGGCCCACTCCTCATGAGCAAACTACTCCAGTTGTCTTGGGTTTGAAGGGTGCCTTTTCCAGACGGCATGTTTCAGTTCCTTCCAAAGATGCTCAATAGGATTTAGGTCAGGGCTCATAGAAGGCCACTTCAGAATAGTCCAATGTTTTCCTCTTAGCCGTTCTTGGGTGTTTTTAGCTGTGTGTTTTGGGTCATTATCCTGTTGCAAGACCCATGGCCTGCGACTGAGACCAAGCTTTCTGACACTGGGCAGAACATTTCTCTCTAGAATCCCTTCATAGTCTTGAGATTTCATTGTACCCTGCACAGATTCAAGACACCCTGTGCCAGATGCAGCAAAGCAGCTCCAGAACATAACAGAACCTCCTCCATGTTTCATAGTAGGGACATTGTTCTTTTCAAGATATGCTTCATTTTTCCATCTGTGAACATAGAGCTGATGTGCCATGCCAGAAATTTCGATTTTTGTCTCATCTGTCCATAGGACATTCTCCCAGAAGCTTTGTGGCTTGTCAACGTGTAATTTGGCAAATTCCAGTTTTGTCAGATTCTAGTTATTTCTGTAACCATTGTGGGTTTTTATTTCATTAAATGAGGGGTACCAACAATTTTGTCCATGTGTGTAATACTTGGTGGCAAAACCATTGTTGGCAAGCACAGCAGTCAGATGCTTTTTGTAGTTGATGATGTTTGCGCACATATCAGGAGGAATTTTGGTCCACTCCTCTTTGCAGATCATCTCTAAATCATTAAGATTTTGAGGCTTTCACTTGACAACTCGGAGCTTCAGCTCCCTCCATAAGTTTTCTATGGGATTAAGGTCTGGAGACTGGCTAGGCCACTCCATGACCTTAAAGTGCTTCTTTTTGAGCCACTCCTTTTTGCCTTGGCTGTATGTTTTGGGTCATTGTCCTGCTGGAAGACCCAGCCACGACCCATTTATAATGAATTTTACGGTACATGGCTCCATCCATTCTCCCATTTGATGTGGTGAAGTAGTCCTGTGCCCTTAGCAGAGAAACACCCCCAAAACATAATGTTTCCACCTCCATGCTTGACAGTGGGGACAGTGTTCTTTGGGTCATAGGCAGCATTTCTCTTCCTCCAAACACGGCGAGTTGAGTTAATGCCAAAGAGCTCAATTTTTTCTGACCACAGCACCTTCTCCCATTCACTCGCAGAATCATCCAGGTGTTCATTGGCAAACTTCAGACGGGCCTGCACATGGGCCTTTTTGAGCAGGGAGACCTTGTGGGCACTGCAGGATTTAAATCCATTACGGCGTAATGTGTTGCCAATGGTTTTCTTGGTGACTTTGATCCCAGCTGCCTTGAGATCATTAAGAAGTTCCCCCCATGTAGTTTTAGGCTGATCTGTCACCTTCCTCATGATCAAGGATACCCCACGAGGTGAGATTTTGCATGGAGTCCCAGATCGATGTCGATTGACAGTCAGTTTGTATTTCTTCCATTTTCTTACTATTGCACCAACAGTTGTCTCCTTCTCACCCAGCGTCTTACCTATGGTTTTGTAGCCCATTCCAGCCTTGTACAGGTCTATGATCTTGTCCCTGACATCCTTAGAAAGCTCTTTGGTCTTGCCCATGTTGTAGAGGTTAGAGTCTGAAGGATTAATTGAGTCTGTGGACAGGAGTCTTTTATACAGGTGACAATTTAATAGAGCTGGCTTTAATGCAGGTAAGAAGTTGATTAGGAGCGTCTAACTGGTCTGTAGGAGCCAGGACTCTTAAAGGGAGTCTATCATTCACAAAAACACTTTTAAGCTAATGGCACGTTGGAATTGCCTTTTAAAAATTGCCTTCTCCTACCTTTCCTTGTTTTCTTCTCCCAGCCGATTCCAAGATAATTTGCTTCTTCATGTATGTAAGTGAGCACCCGGGGCATTTGTTCTCTTCTGCGAGCACCCATTGTGTCATCACTTATCACCGCCCCTTCGGCCGTTGCGGTTACTCCCCTCTTGGTAGTCTTTCTTCTCAGTTCTCGCCGGCAGCGAATTGCGCAAGCGCAGTCGCGAGAATCGGCTCTGCTACGCTCTTGTGACAGACCACCAGAAAATGGTGGCCCTATTGCACATGCGCAGTCGCAAGAATTCGCTGCAGGCGAGAACTGAGAAGAAAGAAGACCAAGAAGGGAGTCACTGCAACGAACGAAGGGGCAGTGATAAGTGATGACGCAATGGGTGCTCGCAGAAGAGAAGGAATGCCCCGTGGTGCTCATTTACATACATGAAGAAACAAATTATCTTGGAATCGGATGGGAGAAGAAAACAATGAAAGGTAGGAGAAGAATAGACTTTTTAAAGGCCATTCCAACGTGCCATTAGCTTAAAAGTGTTTTTGCGAATGATAGACTCCCTTTAATGGTTGGTAGGGGATCAAATACTTATTTCTCTCTGCAAAATGCAAATAAATTTTTATAAAATTTATACAATGTGATTTTCTGGATTTTTTTTTTGATATTCGATCTCTCACTGTTAAAATTAACCTACCTTAAAATTATAGACTGTTCATGTCTTTGTCAGTGGGCAAACTTTCAAAATCAGCAAGGGATCTTTATCTACTTTTAGGACGTGTGTGAAAATCTGGTGTAATTTTAGGTCAAATTTATGAAATACAGAAAATTCTGAAGTGTTCAGAAACTTTCATGCACCACTAAGTACACCTGTTCACCTTCCTCTAATACAGGGTTCTGTCTGGTAATAGGCGTTTTTTTGTTAAGGAGTTAGTACTGTGATCAATAGGACAGAGTGACAAGAATGTGCTACTGCATGATAATCACAAGGTTAATCATGCTTTTGTTCTGAAATTAATTTGGAATCTGTTTAAAATGGATTCATACTAATGTAACCGTAAATGAATTTGTAACACTGAAAGAATATTTTTTTACTGTTTTGTGTTCTCTAGAATGATAAATACAGAAAAGACAAATGATCTAAATGCAAGAAAGATGAGTTTTTCAAATATTTTCCTTAAGACTGCAACAGCTGGCCATATAGGCAATAGGTATGTCCCAAAAAGGGTAAAACTATCTTTTTTTTTTTTACATTTACAGAGAGAGCATAATTTCAATAATAGCATAATAGTGAATAATAGCACATTTAGCACAGTTCTTAAAGGGGTTTTCCGGGCAAAAAATAATTTGTTAAAAAAAATTGTTAGTGCTAGGTTAATAAGTGCACCCAAATACCATTAGCAGTGTTTTGAGTGATTTCTAGGTTTCTCTGTGAGCTCCTGTCAACTTCTCCATTTGTTTACATGGGTATCTTCCTGTTCTGTTTTCCTACAACTACCATGATGCTTTGGGCCACTCAGAGCTGACTCACACCGCCTCCCTTTCTCATTCACACCCCCTCCCTGTTTCACTAGCTGGCCTGCCCAATAGTAGCCCTTCCTAACTAACTCAACCCCACCCCCCACAACATCATACTTACCGGTCTTCCAAACAGGACCTTCTGGGCACCTGATTTCACTTAATCTGCACAGTAGAGTCAGAGTGCCAAAGCCATTTTTCATTTTGTTTTTTACTGCCTGCCTTCCAAAAAGCCTTTTTATTTTTTTGTTGACTGAGCTTGAGGGATTTATTTATTTTATTTTTGTGGGAAAAGCATTTAATATTCTGTGCAAGGTACTGTAATGCTGGAAAAAAATGTGAATGGCATGAAATTGGAAAGAAAATGCAATCGTGCCATTTTCTTACAGGTTTCTTTTATATAGTGTCCACTGTACAGTAAAAATGACATTTTACCTATATTATTTTGGTCAGTATGATCACAGCAGTACCGAATTTATATACTGTTTTTTGTTTGTTTGTTTTTTTTTTTTTTCATGTTTCAAGTGTGACTAAACTTCTGTGCAGCTTTTGATTTTCTGACAGCATTTGTGTCCTTGTTAACCCCTATGCGCGCCAGGATGTACATGTACGTCTGGGCACACATGATTAAATATGGCTGTCTGGTTTTGTACTGTTTCACACGTCATTCTGATCACTGGCATTTAACCACTCAAATGCCGTGGTCAAATGCAGCAGCATCTGAGTGGTTACTTTGGGTTTCTATAGTACAATCAGTAACGGCGTGGTTAAAAAAAAACAAAAAAATTAAAGTTTAAATCACCCCCCCAACTTTTCCTAGAACACATTAGGCATCCCTAAGTCTGAAAATGCCCAAACTATTACAATATAAAAACATTTGCCGTTGCCAGAAAGAAAATCAAAATGGCTGAATGGCTTTTTTTCGCTGCTTTGTCTCCCTAAAAACATGGAATACAAAGTGACTTTGAATTTATTCTCTAATCAGTTGGAATGCATTAAGGACATGACCATTGTTATTTCAATCTCAGTCTGAGCTTTGCATTTTAAATGACCAGGGAATAAGGCTCTGGGGGAGAAAAGCATCGAGAGTGAGGGTTACAGAGTATAGCTAAGTTTTGGGATCATCTGGAGAGAACTAGCTGCAAAAGCCTGCCTACCTTTCAGTAAAAACTGCAGTACCTGGAGCCCTGATGGTGGGCAACGGTACTTAGATAGTCTTTCTTCCACTCTCCTTCTCTTTTCTCCCTTAGTTTTCATGAGTTCTCAGGAGAAAAGATAGAGGCTATAGACTGAACAACTTTTGTAGATGGATTTCAGTGAGAATAACACAAAGAAGCCTTAAATATATGTAAAAACATATAGAGTAAAAATGGCAAAAAATTTTTAGTTGACTTATGGTGGATAAAGGTTATTTTTAGTCCAATATAAATACAATGCAGTAATAATGTTTCCAAAGGTGTACCTTGTGATTGTTAAAAATTGTATTCAGAATATAATTTATTTTAATGTTAATCGTCTTTTCTTGTGTAGTAATGTAGTTTTTATAAATTCTTTCTTCTCTCTTCTGTATTTTTTTATTATATATTTAAGCAGATTGTCTTTAGTGGTCTCTCAAGCTCAAGTTATTTCAACCACTGTTAATGAGGAAGAGTTTGAAATTGAAGATTTAGACGAAATGGATGAATCAAGCCTTCTGACCATTCCTGTGAAAGCAAAATCTTTACAAACTGAGCGAGCTTGTAAGAGAGGGATAGCGGGCCCACATTTGCTAAAAACTGATAAACCTAATAATGTCTCTGAATTAGAGGTGATAAAGGTTGCTGATCCTCGAGTTGTAGAAGACATTGAGCAACAAGTGGTTTCATCTAGAGATGGTGATTTTCCACAAGTTGTAGAAGGCATTGAAAGAATGGAAAACATTCATCAAGATGATGATTTGCTGATTGAAAACGAAGAAGACAATATTTTTTTCCATATAGAGAAGGCAAATTCAAATCGAATAAAACAAATGCAACAACCACAGCAAGTTATGCACAGTCCCAGAATAATGGATGATGGGAGCACTGCTAAGATTTTTGGTGATTTAGACAAGACATTCAATATAAAATTGAAGAAAGGTAAAGTGGTTGTGTGTTAAATATGTATGTATTTATGTATGCATGTATTTTTTTTATATTTTTGTAGTTGTAACAATCTGCCCATAGACATAAATGCAAAGACCAAGTGATGCTAAGCAGTAGGGCTGGGAAATTGATCGAAAAATAGCCGAAATCGAATGTCAGCCCAGATAACCAACATGATTTTGTTCACACCAGTTAGTTCAGTTAATGCTATATTTGTGAGGTTCCATATGGTTTCATTCTGAACAAACTCATCCGAACTGAAACTACCATTATACTCTGGGGTGTCTTCAGACACCAGAGTGTAATAAGCAGAGGTTCAGGAGATGATGAAACATTAACAGTGTTCCTCACCTCTCCTGGGCTTTGGTGCGACTCCCTCTTCTCTTCCGGTCTTTTGACATAAGTGACCTGTGATTGGGCCTCAGCTGTCACGTGGGTAACGCAGTATCGCATAGCTTGTGTTCTTGCATCACAATGCCATCAGGAAGAAAATCAGAAGAGAACAGGAAGCCACACCGGAGCCCAGGAGAGGTGAGGAACACTTGTGTTTTTGTTTTTTTTTAATGTTTGATCACTTCCCCTGGACCACTGCTAATTATCTCCTGTGGTCTGAAGGGACCCCACAGTATAATAGCAGTTTTGGTTCAGATGTGATTGGTCCAAGCAGAACTGCTGGGCGAACCTAATGAGATGATTCTCATGAGGTTTGCCCAACACATACTTATACCTTAAAAGGGGCGTGGTTTTCAAAGGGGCATAACTTAAATAATCTCCATTAATTGTAATCAATGTAAAATTCTTATTAATCACGATTTTGATTTGTTATAATCGCCCAGCCCTACTAAGCAGATTAATATATTGTTTTGTGAAAAAAAAATTATTATTTATTTTTTTTAAACTTATATTTAAGATAAATCACTGTTCTTTCTACGTTAGAAGTTCAATGAGTGGTCACACAGAAGGCTGTCAATCACTTAATACCACCCACCTGACTCCTAAGCATGAAGAACAGAACTTTTTTTTACATAAAATATAAGTTATAATCACTTTAACTGCCCCAACCCCCCCCAAAAAAAACAAAAAAAAAACACTTTACGATGTTCAGCCACCTTTACGCTATAAAATGCTATTGGCATATCACACACAATGTCCAACATGACAGTTTCCATTGGGTAATAAAGTAAAAGAATGGCAGAAGAATCACAGATGCCAGCATAGCAGGATTCAGAAGCTTTTTTTTTTTTTCCCTCTCTTTTTTTTTTTGGAGCCTGATTGTTAAAAAAAAAAAAAACTCCGCCAAGAGAATGGTTTCCCTGTTGCTGTGCTGCTGCATGGGACAGAGTTGGGGGCAGGCTAAGGTTGTGTCATGGCAGGGCTCACAGGAGGAGGTGAGCTTGCACCAAAACATCGCAGCATCATGTGACCTCAGATGTGGGAGTGATTTATTACCTGTGATTTCATTGCAGGGGAGATTGAAGAAGGGAGGGGTACATAGAGAGCGAGAGCAGGCAAATGAATCATGGAAAATGTAGTTTGTCCACAGATTTACTGTATGTAAATAACAGTGATACAAGGAGTCTCAAGTAAAATAAAGCCAAGCAAAGGGTACACAAAGGTACAATGGGTATTTAGCACTAATGTGGATGTATTTGCAGATTAATTTTTGAATGCTGGATAACCTCTCCAAGATACCAGACACAAGGGAGATGGATGAGGGCAGTGATACTGGTACTATTAGGCTAGCGCTATCAAAGATTACCGTGTCATCCCTCAACTCCTTCACCAATGTAAGTAAATGCAGTTGCTTTGTGACCCCAAGGGTTCCGTCAATGTGGCAAAAAATTCAGCAGTGCCGAATTTTTTTGCAACTAGAAGTTGCAGCTGGGCGGTCCTAATGTAACTTCATTCTCTTATATTTATGCAGGCCACGGTGACAGTGATCTTTTCATGCAATGGGTATCACAACCAAAGTAGCTAGAAGTTAAAAAGCACTGTAGTGCTCATTTGACTTTGATCATTTTGGCTAATTTTTCCACATATCGAATATTACAGTTTGACTCTGTGTTATTTTGTTGTCATTTTGAAATAATTTCCATTTTGTTCTACCTTTGTGTTATATTAGAAAAAAGGGAATTTACTGGTTGAGAAATTGCTCAAGTTCTGTATGTTTACTTCTCTTTTTAATATGGAACTAAATTTTAGAGGGTTCTATACTTTCAAACGGAAGCTATCAATTTATGAACATTGAGGAACCAAACCTGAGACCCTCATCCATCACAAGAAAGAAGCAATTGATCACTCTTTAGGGTTTTAATAGGCACACTGACACTCTTATTTTTAACCTTTCTTGGCTATTCTAGTGGTGAAGGATGAAGATTACGTATGCTTCTGCTGACATGTAAATCTTGTATTTCAATAAAATTCCATATCCGTTTTGATATATATTTTAGGAAGAATTTATGCAGAATCTAGAGGGGCTGCCAGAAATACTAAAAAGTTGAAACAACCAGAAGAAAAGCAAGATAAATACTTAGTGGAAAAGAAAAAAACTGAATGTATAAAAAAAAGAAAGAATGTAGCAGACAAAAAGACAAAGAAACCTAACAAGCATGGAAAGTCTTCAGAGTCAAGAAATAAATTAGAATCTGCAAAGGATTCTGTGTCAAATGACCTTGAAATGGAAGCGGTTTTAGAGACTTCCGTCACCAAACGTGCCTCCAGGAAAAGAACGCCTAATAATGAAGTGGTTAAAAATGTAGAGACTACTGTTTACAGACAGTCTCACCATGAAAGTTCAGAAATTAATAACAGTGATGAACCACAGACAGGAACAGACATGAGTTTTCAGTCAAAGTAAGTTAACCATACACGTAACCCTTCAATACTGTTACCTCAAAGTATTTTTCCTTTGTTGTACATTGAATGAGTTGGTAGTGATTTTTTGATTCTTTGTTAAAACTTTGAACTCATATTAGCACATGGTTTGTTTTTCATATTGATTGATTTATTTTTACCACTTCATTTATGAAGGATTTTTCCCCTTCTTTGGGCCTCTTCTGCCTGTGACAGAAGTCATGTGTCCTAGACATCCCTGCTGGGACCTGTTTTTGTGCCTCAGCGGTCATGTGCAATGACGTTACTACGCTGGCGATCCCCAGCAGCGATCTCTGGGGCACGTGACCTCAATCACGGGCCGGAAGATCCCTGAACAGGATGTTCAGGATCGTTGGAAGCCCAGGAAAGGTGAGTATAAGTGTTTATTTTTACTCACCTCCCCTGGGCAGACTGTGTATAGCGATCATGGAACCAGGTTTTCATGATGCTGCGGGGCCCCAGCCATCTCCGGGTAACCCTGCTCCACCACTGCCGCCCCAACAAACCAACCACTACCTTTGGACTATAACACACACCCACATTTTCCTCCCAAATTTGGGGGAAAAAGTGCGTCTTCTAGTCCGAAAAATACAGTAAATAAATTTCAGTAACAGTGTTCAATACTTTTTCCCTGTGTCATTTCTCATTATTACACATTTAATTCATGGACTTTTATGGTGTGATTTTTTTTTGCCGGTGCGGATTGGATGGGTTGTTAAAGACATCTGGTGAGAATTTCATGTCAGTAGCACCTTTTAGAAATATATTTATTTACAAAATTGGTGACGCGTTCAATACGTATTTCACTTGCTGTATATGTTAAGGACATCAGAAGGGGGAATACATCGAGATATCCTCTTGGTGCATACCTCTGTTGTACACTCAAACATAGCGTGAATAGACTGTAAATTTTTTATGTGAACTGGGTTGGCTATTTTTTTTTTTTTTTATAGTTGCCTTATCTTGTTTTGATCATAAGTGACTTTACGGTGCGTTTATTTTTACATAAAAAGACTCAGCTGAAAAGTATTTGGATGCAGTGTTCTACTGACCACCATAAATAACATTTCATCTTGTAAGCAATTGTATTTAATGTTTCCATCTTAAAACAAACTCAATTTCATCCTTTAATGCATTAATGTGCTTAAATAATAACCACATAATTTCTTCCAGTGTTCATGATGACATTTTTTTTTTTCTTTTGACATTGTGTCCTTGATGTGTTTATTTCTACAGAAAAAGAAAAGCTAAAATGAAGAATAGTAGCACACCATGTCCTGCTGACCATAATAAAGAAGATTCAGTATTGTAAGTAATTGTATTTTATGACATACCATAATAGAATGAAACAATAGATACTAGATGATGCTGTAGGTCGCTTCAATAGATTACCAATAAGAAAAATAAAGTGTTGTGAAAACGACTGAAATTAACATTTAACCCATATACATCGCTAATCTGGCTATTTACGTTGCTATGATATCCGGTGCTGCAGTCACATTAATTAAAGTCAAACAGCTGTGATTTACAACAGCTTCTGTATGAGTGATAAGTGGGGCATCTCCATGCTGAAATTATTGTCCAGGAGATACAATGTGATAACAGAAGCTTTTAGGACTTTTATAATCACTTTTATCAACAAAATTTAACTCTTTATAGTGATCATAGTAAAGTGGAACAGCCTTCCCATTCACATTGTGCTAGCAGAACTTGCTCCCCTGCCAGCCCCTCCCATCACCATCTTCCTGGATGTTTGCTCTTTCTCAGGAGGGAGCCTAGCTAGAGATAACACAAGCAATTTACATACCTTTACTATACTAAACTACTGGTTAATTTACACATGGACCAGGGGTCCAGAAAATAAGCCATGCTGAATATAAAACTATATAAAACCTAATTTTTAGTTGAAAAGCTATATAAATGTGTAGCCCCTGTAATCAGAACTAGAAAATCTAATTTTAATATGTTTATGTGTAATAGTATATATAGAAACAATTTAGTTTTAGGTAAAAGAAGCAAAATTTACATTTTTTCACATTTTATACCATTCTTCTACTTCTAGCAAAAAAATTTCAACTTATTTAACAAATAAGGCTACTTATTTCAAGCCTTATGTGTCCTGAAAAAAACATGGTAAAAATAGTTGATATGCAAAGCATTAAAAAGATATTGCTGTGTAAAGCTATGTATACAAAAGTGCTAAATTTGGCCTGAGCATTGGGGCATCAATGACGCTTGGTCCTGAAAGGGTTAATAGATGTACTTAAAAATAGCTGGGTATATAAACCAGTGTGTGATTAAATTGCCTACAACCTGTTGTCTTTCAGGCATATACTGTACTAGGTCTGAATCTGGAAACAGACCATAATTATCTTCACATTGACAGTGAGCTATGCATCATGATGAATAAAGGCATGTTCATCTGAGTCAATGTGCATGGTCTATTGAAAGTCTCCTGAGTGTCAGATCCTCAGATATAGCTCAGCTCTCTGTCACGTAGTAATCCAGCTGTGTTTAGAAGAGACAGATAATGCAACTGTCAATGACCCAATAACTGTCTGAGCAACAACTAGATCATGAGTTGTCACTACTGCTTACACCTAGCTGATATCATCAGTCAGTATATCTTCAGCTAGGTGGACCAACAAGATTGTGTCGTCTTAATTATTGATTGCTTACCGACAAATTTACCGGGTACTGAAGCTAAACTTCCTACACGTTTCAACTTCGTGTGAAATATCAGGGGAATAAAGGCATATATTAGAATGAGAAGTGTGAGCAGTCAGTCTAGTGATTCTGCTCTAGCTCACTCTTCATCCCAGCTCTGTGTGGCGGCCGGAAAGCTAATCCTTATATAATCCTTCGTCCCACCCTGTCTCTCAAGTGGCATATGGGGCTACCAATGGGAGTGACTGACGTGTGCTACACACCCCCATTTTCCAACCTATCACTGCTGGCTACTGTCGAGACTGGAGGGGCTGAAATTAGATGGGACTAATGTCCCTGGTAACCTGGGAAACCCTCGGCGGTTGTCAAAGGAGTATAAAGCTTACTGGTAAGTAGATAAAGAAATTGATGCCGATATAGGTAGCATCAAAGGGGGTAAGATCTAGGCTGATCTGATGATGGTATCGTTGGCCGCATTAGTAGTGAGAACAGTGGGATATCTGATCTTCTGTCAGTGTGATATGTTGTGATAAGTCACAGCGATACAGTCAGTCGGTTTAAATCATAGTATGGCAGAAAGAAATGGTGAAGTAATAACCACATCGGGCATTACCTATAACAGAATAGCCTGACTGTGGACACTGTTACACTAAGGCTTACTTGGCCACACAACAAATCATTGCCAGAGGCTACAGTAATAAGCGTGTCCCTCAGCTATATATAGCCTGTCCCAGACCATAAAGAAAGTTCCTGTATCCTTAGGCATTCAGTTGACAAACTATCAAGACAAAAAAACTGTCACCACTAAGATGGTTAGACAAAATCTTTAAAATCACAGCCCCTTGAGGAAGCAGAGGAAAAATGTACTTTTACATATTTTGCTTGTATTGGTTTCCCTGTGTGTTGTCTATGTACATGTACCTTTTATTTAGTTATGAACTAACTCATAATATAGATATATATATATATATATATATATATATATATATATATATATATTTATACACACAGTACAGACCAAAAGTTTGGACACACCTTCTCATTCCAAGAGTTTTCTGTATTTTCATGACTATAAAAATTGTAGATTTACACTGAAGACATCAAAACTATGAATTAACACATGTGGAATTATATACTTAACAAAAAAAGTGTGAAACAACTGAAAATTTGTCTTATATTCTAGGTTCTTCAAAGTAGCCACCTTTTGCTTTGATTACTTCTTTGCACACTCTTGGCATTCTCTTGAGCTTCAAGAGGTAGTCACCTGAAATGGTCTTCCAACAGTCTTGAAGGAGTTCCCAGAGATGCTTAGCACTTGTTGGCCCTTTTGCCTTCACTCTGCGGTCCAGCTCACCCCAAACCATCTCGATTGGGTTCAGGTCTGGTGACTGTGGAGGCCAGGTCATCTGGCGTAGCACCCCATCACTCTCCTTCTTGGTCAAATAGCCCTTACACAGTCTGGAGGTGTGTTTGGGGTCATTGTCCTGTTGAAAAATAAGTGATGATCCAACTAAACGCAAACCGGATGGAATAGCATGCCGCTGCAAGATGCTGTGGTAACCATGCTGGTTCAGTATTCCTTCAATTTTGAATAAATCCCCAACAGTGTCACCAGCAAAGCACCATCACACCTCCTCCTCCATGCTTCACGGTGGGAACCAGGCATGTAGAGTCCATTCGTTAACCTTTTCTGCGTCGCACAAAGACACGGTGGTTGGAACCAAAGATCTCAGATTTGCACTCATCAGACCAAAGCACAGATTTCCACAGGTCTAATGTCCATTCCTTGTGTTCTTTAGCCCAAACAAGTCTCTTCTGCTTGTTGCCTGTCCTTAGCAGTGGTTTCCTAGCAGCCATTTTACCAGGGCTGTGGAGTCGGTACGCCAAAGCCCCGACTCCGACTTCTCAATTTCCCCTGACTCCGACTCCAACTCCACAGCCCTGGCACTGCTAAACCTTATAGGTTCACTCAGAACTCAGTCCCATCATTATATGAGGAATAGAACAGACCTTTACAGGACATTTCAACATTTCATCATTTTCCCAAATTGTTATGAAAATATATTCAGCACATACTGCATTGTACTACTAACTGTACCAATTTATTATATAATTTGGGAGTCGGAGTCGGTCCATTTTATACCGACTCCGACTCCACAGCCCTGTATTTTACCATGAAGGCCTGCTGCACACAGTCTCCTCTTAACAGTTGTTGTAGAGATGTGTCTGCTGCTAGAACTCTGTGTGGCATTGACCTGGTCTCTAATCTGAGATGCTGTTAACCTGCGATTTCTGAGGCTGGTGTTTCGGATGAACTTATCCTCCGCAGCAGAGGTGACTCTTGGTCTTCCTTTCCTGGGGCGGTCCTCATGTGAGCCAGTTTCTTTGTAGCGCTTGATGGTTTTGGCCACTGCACTTGGGGACACTTTCCAAATTTTCCCAATTTTTCGGACTGACTGACCTTCATTTCTTAAAGTAATGATGGCCACTCGTTTTTCTTTACTTAGCTGCTTTTTTCTTGCCATAATACAAATTCTAACACTGCATTCAGTAGGACTATCAGCTGTGTATCCAACTGACTTCTGAACAACACAACTGATGGTCCCAACCCCATTTATAAGGCAAGAAATCCCACTTATTAAACCTGACAGGACACACCTGTGAAGTGAAACCATTTCAGGTGACTACCTCTTGAAGCTCATCAAGAGAATGCTAAGAGTGTGCAAAGCAGTAATCAAAGCAAAAGGTGGCTACTTTGAAGAACCTAGAATATAAGACATATTTTCAGTTGTTTCACACTTTTTTGTTAAGTATATAATTCCACATGTGTTAATTCATAGTTTTGATGTCTTCAGTGTGAATCTACAATTTTTATAGTCATGAAAATACAGAAAACTCTTGGAATGAGAAGGTGTGTCCAAACTTTTGGTCTGTACTATTATATATTATATATATATATATATATATATATATATATATACAGTGCCTTGCTAAAGTATTCGGCCCCCTTGAACTTTTCAACCTTTTGCCACATTTCAGGCATCAAACATAAAGATATACAATTTTAATTTTTTGGTGAAGAATCAACAACAAGTGGGACACAATTGTGAAGTGGAACAAAATTTATTGGTTATTTTAAACTTTTGTAAAAAATAAAAAACTGAAAAGTGGGGCATGCAATATTATTCAGCCCCTTTACTTTCAGTGCAGCAAACTCACTCCAGAAGTTCAGTGAGGATCTCTGAATGATCCAGTGTTGTCCTAAATGACTGATGATGATAAATATAATCCACCTGTGTGTAATCAAGCCTCCGTATAAATACACCTGCTCTGTGATAGTATCAGGGTTCTGTTTAAAGCGCAGAGAGCATCATGAAGACCAAGGAACACACCAGGCAGGTTTGTGATACTGTTGTGGAGAAGTTTAAAGCCGGATTTGGATACAAAAAGATTTCCCAAACTTTAAACATCCCAAGGAGCACTGTGCAAGCGATCATATTGAAATGGAAGGAATATCAGACCACTGCAAATCTACCAAGACCCGGCCGTCCCTCTAAACTTTTTCATCTCAAACAAGGAGAAGACTGATCAGAGATGCTGCCAAGAGGCCCATGATCACTCTGGATGAACTGCAGAGATCTACAGCTGAGGGGGAGTCTGTCCATAGAACAACAATCAGTCGTACACTGCACAAATCTGGCCTTTATGGAAGAGTGGCAAGAAGAAAGCCATTTCTCAAAGATATCCATAAAAAGTCTCATTTAAAGTTTGCCACAAGCCACCTGGGAGACACACCAAACATGTGGAAGAAGGTGCTCTGGTCAGATAAAACCAAAATTGAACTTTTTGGCCACAATGCAAAACGATATGTTTGGCGTAAAAGCAACACAGCGCATCACCCTGAACACACCATCCCCACTGTCAAACATGGTGGTGGCAGCATCATGGTTTGGGCCTGCTTTTCTTCAGCAGGCACAGGGAAGATGGTTAAAATTGATGGGAAGATGGATGGAGCCAAATACAGGACCATTCTGGAAGAAAACCTGTTGGAGTCTACAAAAGACCTGAGACTGGGACGGAGATTTATCTTCCAACAAGACAATGATCCCAAACATAAAGCAAAATCTGCAATGGAATGGTTCACAAATAAACGTATCCAGGTGTTAGAATGGCCAAGTCAAAGTCCAGACCTGAATCCAATCGAGAATCTGTGGAAAGAGCTGAAAACTGCTGTTCACAAACGCTCTCCATCCAACCTCACTGAGCTCGAGCTGTTTTCCAAGGAAGAATGGGCAAGAATTTCAGTCTCTCGATGTGCAAAACTGATAGAGACATACCCCAAGTAACTTGCAGCTGTAATCGCAGCAAAAGGTGGCGCTACAAAGTATTAACTTAAGGGGGCCGAATAATTTGGCACGCCCCACTTTTCAGTTTTTTATTTTTTACAAAAGTTTAAAATATCCAATAAATTTGGTTCACTTCACGATTGTGTCCCACTTGTTGATTCTTCACCAAAAAATTAAAATGTTATATCCTTATGTTTGAAGCCTAAAATGTGGCAAAAGGTTGAAAAGTTCAAGGGGGCCGAATACTTTCGCAAGGCACTGTGTGTGTGTGTGTGTGTGTATATATATATATATATATATATAGATAGATAGATAGATAGATAGATAGATATAGATATAGATATATAGATATATATGTTGTAAGTATGTGAGCCAGAGGGCGCTGTTGAGCGACCCAGGCCAGACCAGAAAAGGCTCTCAGCCACGCCTTTGGGGGGTGGCACATAACTCCAGGAGGGCTGGAGTGTCCTGCAGGAAGTAGTGGACCAGCTAGGACAGAGGGAGAGGCTCTGTCCCAGAGGGCTGGCGTCCACAGGAGTGGACCAGCTAGGACAGAGAGAGGCTCTGTCCCAGAGGGCTGGCGTCCACAGAGGACTGTTGCTGGAGCTGAGCAATAGTCAGGACAGTTAGGGGCTCAAGGAGTGAGTTAGGCCCTAACTGTGGCATAGGTTTTTTGTTGTTTTGTTATGTTGAAGTTAAGCTGAATAAAGGCACTTTTATTTTACACTTGGACCGTCTGAAAGCTATCTTTCCGGCACCCAGTACCATGAACCACCGCTGTCCGGACCAGGAAAAGCCGCCATTTTGAGTTTAATTCCCCAAGTTATCACATATGGTGCTACGGATCCGGGCATAAAGAGATCCACGCAAGTCCTGGAAGACAAGTGAATGGTGACTGCAGTACTTCTAAGTGTGCATTGTGGCCTACAGCTGGAAGAAATCGGTGATTTCAACTGAGAAGCCCAGAAAGGGGTGAGTGAATTGCAACATAGCAATGTGTGTGCAAAAAAACTGGTGAAAGTAAAAACTCTGGATGAGGAATGCAGGGAATGGACTTTGTGTATACTGTGGCACAGAAGTCTGTGAAGTGTTTGCTGATGGCAAGAAAGTATGCAATGTGTATAGAAGATGGATATTGCAAACAGTCTATGTGAAAGGCTATGGTGCCATGTTGGTGTTTTCTGTGGAAGACAGAAGAAAATGCTGGTTGTTGTAGTGCCACATAAGTTAACTTTGTGAATACAGGTGACTGCAGAAGATAGCAAGAAGTTGCTGTCGGTTGAACCCAAGATTGCTGTGGAATATTGTGTAATTTTGTTAGTAAACCATGGGCAAGAAAAAGAGAATTTCAGCTTGTAAAAAAGCAGAGAAGTTATGCGCAGGTTTATTAGTGCAGCAGTCTGAATGCAGAGAGATACAAAACCCGGAGCAGATCAGGTGGAGTGCAAGTAAAGATAAAGGGTTGCATGATGGTGACTCAATTTTTCTAAAGCACCTCTATTTTATCATGGAATATGTCCCTGCTGAATGTGTATCTCATAATGGAGTGCATGGAAGCGCCAAAGATGAAAATGTTATGGTGCAGCAGCTTCAAGATGAGAATAAAACCATCAGGTCCATGTATGAGAATGAAATATCTGATTGGAAATGGCAACTTTTGGTATCAGAAAGAGAGAACCTTAAGTTGAAGGCAGAGCTTAACCCTATGAAGAGGTTATATCCTAGTCATTGTGAAAATGTGGCACTGGGTTTGCCTGGAATGGACTGTGTCACTAAGAAGGAGTTTGCAGAAATGAAATGTGCTCTGTCTAAGGAAGTTATACAGAGTGTAGAGCAAAAGCAAGTGCTTGAGAAGCAATTGCAGGATTTAAAGGGGCAGCATGTTCAAGACTCCATTGCCAAAGAGTGTGTCATTGAAAAATTAAGAGATGTCCTTGAAACTGCTAAACATGAGAGAAGTGAATTTTTGCAGAGTCAGTCAGAATGTCTGGATGACCAAGTTAGGATGTGTGTAAACCTTTCGGCTGCCTTAACTGACAAAGAAAATGAAATTGCAGAGCTGAGGAAGCATGTGTCTGACCGAGAGAGTGATTTAGAATCTGTGGTGCAGACATTGCAGTCAGAGCAAAACTTGCATCAGGTTCGCCTAAATGGTGAAATCCATGAATGGCGAAGTAAAGCTGGAGTTCTGGAACAAAGAGAAAGTGAACTCAAAGCTAGAATATGTAGCCTGGAGAGGGCGCTGTCAGGATCTTGTGAAGATAATGAGAAGTTGTCTCTTTTGGTGCAAAATAAAGACAAAGATTTGATGGAAATGTCGTCTGTCCATGCTCAGAAAATGCAAGCCTTACAGGAGAGTCATAAAAAAGTAGAGACTCAACTTCAAGTGATGCAACTAAAAGTCACAGAAGGGGACAGATTTCAAGCAGAGCTGCTAGACAAGGCAAATAAACTACAGGTGTAATTGAATAATGTCACAGGGCTTCTTTTTCAAGCAGACAGCAAGTTTATCAAACTTTCCAAAGATTTTTCTACACTAGAATCTCAGCTTTAGGACACTCAGGAACTTTTGCAAGAAGAAACTTGTCAGAAGCTTGACCTTAGTACAAAACTAAAACAAATGGAAGATGAGAAAAATGGTTTCCTTGAGAAACTACAGGAAGCAAAAAGAGATTTGACAAAGCAGATTTCAACACTACAGGCTCAGGCGACTGATATGAAGAAAAAAATGCAAGATAGTATTGGGTCCTTGGACTCTGTTGAAGAACTAAAGGAAAGGTTGCAAAAGAAGCTAGAAGCTACAAATCAACGGTTTGAGGAGAAGGTTGCTGCTTATGACAAACTTAAGACGAAAATTAGACTGCAGCAAAAACTAGAAGATATAGGTGTAGACCTTGATCATCAACGTCGGATGGTGTCAAATTTGGAAAGGAAGCAGAAAAAGTTTGATCAGCTGCTTGGGGAAGAGAAGACTCTTTCTGCTTGATATGCAGAAGAACGTGACTGTGCTGAAGCAGAGGCTCGTGGAAAAGAGACCAAAGCTCTTGCGTTGGCTCGCTCCCTAGAAGAGGCCCTTGAATTGAAGGCCGAGTTAGAGAGGCTCAACAAGCAACTGCACACTGAAATGGAGGATTTGGTTAGCTCCAAGGATGAAGTTGAGAAAAACCTGGAATCTGTGCAGATATTGTATGAGAACAAAGTTAATGCTTATGACAAGCTGGAAAAGGCCAAGAGAGAATTGGACCTCCAGATAGAAGACATGAAGATTCAGTTTGAGGGAAACCTGTCTAATTTGTCTGCTGAGATTGTAGATCTAAAAATGCTTGTTGCTAAACTAACGGTGCAAGTGAACCAACAGGAGGAAATTACACGTATCAAGAAACAGCTGGAGTTTCAGATGGATCATGTGAAGCGCGAGTCAGAAATAAAGTTGGAAGAGCGCACTGTTCAGATAGCACAGTTAAAAACCGAAGTGGAATCTAAAAGAGAAGAATTGGATCGATTGCAGCAGTCTCTATCCAATACTGAACAGTCGGCATCTGCCCTATCTTCAAAGCTGTCAGCACTAGAAGCTGAGAAGGATTCGCTGCAGAGCCTGTTAACCTCTAAAGAATCAGAGCTGCAAGGTGCACTAGTAAAGACTGAGATGGAAGCGGCACAGAAAAATGTCGCAGTGAAGAAAGTTCTGGAGCTGGAATCAGAGATTTGTGCGCTACAGAAGGCGTTAGAATTGGAAAAAGCTGCCAGCATAGAGGCAGAGAAAGGAGAATCATTGAGTCAGACAGACATGAGTGACCTGTCTAGTGATGTTGATACCAATGATCAGATTATGATGAAACCATGTGAGATGGTAAATACGGTGAAGGGTCACCAAAAGTGTGGAACAAGTGTCCGTAAGAAGACTGACCACGCATATGTTGTCCCAACAGCTAAAGTGTCTGAAGCCATTGTGGATAACGGTGTTGCTGTACCTGTCTCTAGCCAAATGTCTGGTGGACAAACGGTGAATAATGACTCCATGTTGTCTGTGAAGGGGGAGTCAGGAAGTAAGAGATGGTTACATGTCACCAAGGATGTGACAGTTGTTAAAGACATGCCAGAAAATGTAGTTCAGCGTGATCTATTATGTGAGGGTGTACGGTATGGCCCTCGTGCAGAAGGAGAAGATATTGCAGTACAGAGATTGTGTATCTCAAACAAAGAGGAGAGCAAGAAGCCTATGTCTCCTAAACTTCTAAGCCTTGATGGTGATGGCAAAGTTTGCTTTGAGATGAAGCTTACGGAAAAAGTTCCCGTGATACAGTTATACTCTAAAGATATTGATGTGCATGAAGTACGTGTTAGTTGGTCTCTGAGCTCCTGTGAATTCATGATAGGTGAAGATGAAGATTTTTACGGCTATTCACTAAAGGGATCAAAGTCATGCAATGGGATGGCTGAACACTATGGCGAGAAATGGGATGAAAATGATGTGATCCCCTGTATGGCGAATTGTGAAGGTGATGAAGAAAAACTTGCACAGAATGGCCAGGATCTTGGCGTAGCAGTTAAAGTGATGAGAAACCGGAAGTGTTAAGTAACCGGAATCTGGAAGAAGAGACCGCCAGATTGGGACTTCTGGAGAGATACTGGACAGGCATACTTGGTTGAAGAGGGACTTCGACATAGGATGTCTCGTCCCCTTGTAGCTCACTCCATGGGTAGTGAGCTGAGGGGGAGGGTATGTAAGTATGTGAGCCAGAGGGCGCTGTTGAGCGACCCAGACCAGACCAGAAAAGGCTCTCAGCCACGCCTTTCGGGGGTGGCACGTAACTCCAGGAGGGCTGGAGTGTCCTGCAGGAAGTAGTGGACCAGCTATAATAGAGGGAGAGGCTCTGTCCCAGAGGGCTGGTGTCCACAGGAGTGGACCAGCTAGGACAGAGAGATAGGCTCTGTCCCAGAGGGCTGGCGTCCACAGGAGTGGACCAGCTAGGACAGAGAGATAGGCTCTGTCCCAGAGGGCTGGCGTCCACAGAGGACTGTTGCTGGAAGCTGAGCAATAGTCAGGACAGTTAGGAGCTCAAGGAGTGAGTTAGGCCCTAACTGTGGCATAGGTTTTTTGTTGTTTTGTTATGTTGAAGTTAAGCTGAATAAAGGCACTTTTATTTTACACTTGGACCGTCTGAAAGCTATCTTTCCGGCGCCCAGTACCATGAACCACCGCTGTCCGGACCAGGAAAAGCCGCCATTTTGAGTTTAATTTCCCAAGTTATCACAAAATATATATATATATATATATATATATATATATATATATGTATTTATTTATTCATCTTTGAAGTGATCTGAATATAATTTTTTTTTTTGCACATGTGCACCATTTTTTTTTTTCTGCTATAAAAGTGATAAATACCATCTTGACACATGCTGTGAAACAATGTATATGAATAGATATATATTATTTGATTATGTATATGGGTTTAACTTACCTGAATGAATTTTCCATTATGGACCATGACCTCTACCTGTATTTTGTGTATTTTTAACAATATTTTAAATTTGACAACATTGTTTGTGCTCATAATAAAAATAT
The DNA here is from genome assembly GCA_947044405.1 of Leptodactylus fallax. Classification (NCBI taxonomy): domain Eukaryota; kingdom Metazoa; phylum Chordata; class Amphibia; order Anura; family Leptodactylidae; genus Leptodactylus; species Leptodactylus fallax. The sequence goes on from CAMRHE010000347.1 coordinate 185,673, forward strand.
ATTTGTATTTTGGTACATTTGCTAAGTATTTGTTATTTGGGCGGTATCAGTCTTGGTAGGATCATATTTGTGTATTTGAGGAGATTGGTACGATTACATGCTCCTGGAATATAGGGAAGTATAAGTTGTTGTCTTTTTTTTTTTTTAAAGCCCTGCAAAATTTTAACTTATTTATATTTGCTAAGAAAAACAACCCTGTGTTTCACAGAAGTAGATCCAAAATTCAAATAAGTCCTTTCTTCTTTGCTGGACATGTCCAGAGAAGTATCATGAGATACTCCGCTTTTTAACACACTGGGGCAGATTTACTATCTACTATTTGTATTAGTTTTAGTAAGCCTCTGTCTGTGCCTGTGTCTCTCTAATCTCTCACTTAGCTCCTGCTTGCTCCTTATCATCTCCTCTCCATAGACTTCTCTGTAAAGTTATAATATACTTTTTTTGTGCTGTCCGTTTTGCACTACAAAGTGATATGCATAACAAAAGTATTTATCACTGCAATGTGTTCTGTAACATGGTGGTAGCAGTTGAATGTTCTAAGCAGAGATGGTAGACGCCCTTTAAAAACGATAGTGTGAAAGTAGCCTTAGGGTGTGTTCATACGGAGGAATTTGGGAGCGGATTTCGCCCCCGAATCCGACCAGAGTCCTTCCGGAATCCGTCTCCCATTGTTTTCAATGGGAGGCAGAGATCGCAGCAGGACGCGGAAAAAATAAGCATCCTGCTCGATCTTGTCGCGGATTCCGCGGCTGATTCAGCTGCGGGGTCTGCGGCTTGAGACTCCTTCCTGATTAGGCACATTCATCCGGGCCTAATCAGGAGCGGGATGCCGCTACAGAATGCTGATGCACTGCATCGGCATCCCGTCACGGCTAGACCGCGGTGAAAATGCTGGTGGCGGAAAATGAAGTGGAATTCCTCTTCATTTTCTGCCGTGTGAACATACCCTTATACTTCCCTTTTCCTTTTTTTTTTATTTGATGCTACATCACGAAAGCACTTATTTAATAAATATAAGGAAAATTGTTTTGATTACCAGTGTTTTTTTTTTTTTTTTTTTTTTTGTTTTTTTTTCTTTATTGTACCTTTTTTGCTATTTTCATTACATGTAATTAACTATTGTGTTGGGTTATTTTATCAACAGTCAGAGTGGACCTTCTACACGCCAAAGAGCAGTTCCATTTGGTGGACCAATGAAACCACTCGCATGTGATTTGGGTTTTGCAGGTATGATTATGTATGTATGTAATTATATATAATTATCAAACCCCCCAGCAGTCACCTTAAAATTTTTAATACACACCATAAATATTTTTTACACTTTAACCCGATTTTGGCGATGTAATGTATTTTATCCTTACACCAGTAACATTTCGTCCCTCTCTGCATTCCCACTTTCAAAACTTTATACATTTTATTTCCGTGTAGCTGAAATACAAGACCTAGTATTTTGTGAGTACATATAACGTTATCAGTTTTTATTACTTTTTGTTTTTGAGAGGTGAGATGAATAGAAACACCAATTCTTGCATCTGTAGGGTACTAATTTTATTTTAGGGTTTGTCAAGGATGTGGAGATATTAGTTCTGTGTGTTTTATTTTCTCTGAACGAGGGAAAGAAATTGTTTACTTTTTTTACTTTTTCCATGTAAAAAAACATTTGGGTGCTGCGGTCAGCATCTAAAAGTTTAAATGGTGACTATGTGGTCTTAATGATGACTGGCGGGGAGTGATATTATGAACAAAAGTCCATGAGGAATCATTCTCCTTGCCCTGCTGCTGCACATGTTCCCCTACACACTGAAGTGAAAGCTGTGAGTATAAGCAAAGCCAAGATTCTTGTGGCCGTTTAAGTCACTACTGTCTCTGCAGTTTCACTGAACTTATCCAGTCTAATTTTTCTTTGCTCAAAACCCAAACAGGGAACGTCCAAACTTTTAGCACGTTTATAATAATATTTATCCTTGGTCATGTAATTATCATGCATGTACAGAAGACATGGCTTTGATACACATACCATGATTATACCTACATTGGTAGAGAGATTTTTATTTAAGTATTAGAAAACTGTATAACTTTTAAGTATACATTAAATAAAATGTATGTGTCAAAAACTAAATAACATTTAACCCCTTCATGCCACCGCCAATTTTTGTTTTTGCATTTGTTTTTCACTTCCCCCCCTCCCCCATTCCAAGAGCCATATTTTTTCATTTTTCAGTTTACAGAGTCACATGATGGCTTATTGTTTTCTGCGAAACAAATTGTACTTTGTAATGGCACCATTCAATATTCTGTACAATGTACTGGGAAGCTGGGAAAAAAAAAATTCAGAATGAGATGGAATTGGAAAAAACTATTTATTTGCGCCATTTTCTTATGGGTTTAATTTTTACGGCATTCACTATGTGATAAAAATGACATGTTACCTGTATTTTGCGGCGATACCAAATTTGTATAGTGTTTGTAATGTTTTGACACCTTTTAAAAAATTAAAATCTTTGCAAAATAGAAATTTTTATTGTGACACCTGTAACTTTTTTTTATATTTATGTGTATGGAGCTGGGTAAGGCATATTTTTCTGCGGGACAAGATGGTGTTTTTATTGATACCATTTTGGGGAAGTTCTGATGGTTTTTTCACCGTATGGGATACAGTGCTGGCCAAAAGTATTGGCACCCCTGCAATTCTGTCAGATAATACTCAATTTCTTCCAGAAAATGATTACAATCACAAATGCTTTGGTAATAATATCTTCATTTATTTTGCTTGCAATGAAAAAACACAAAAGAGAATGAAAAAAAGTCAAATCATTGATCATTTTACACAAAACTCCAAAAATGGGCCGGACAAAAGTATTGGCACCCTCAGCCTAATACTTGGTAGCACAACCTTTAGACAAAATAATTGCGAACAACCTCTTCCGGTAACCATCAATGAGTTTCTTACAATGCTCTGCTGGAATTTTAGACCATTCTTCTTTGGCAAATTTCTCCAGGTCCCTGAGATTTGAAGGGTGCCTTCTCCAAACTGCCATTTTGAGATCTCTCCACAGGTGTTCTATGGGATTCAGGTCTGGACTCATTGCTGGCCACTTTAGAAGTCTCCAGTGCTTTCTCTCAAACCATTTTCTAGTGCTTTTTGAAGTGTGTTTTGGGTCATTGTCCTGCTGGAAGACCCATGACCTCTGAGGGAGACCCAGCTTTCTCACACTGGGCCCTACATTATGCTGCAAAATTTGTTGGTAGTCTTCAGACTTCATAATGCCATGCACACGGTCAAGCAGTCCAGTGCCAGAGGCAGCAAAGCAACCCCAAAACATCAGGGAACCTCCGCCATGTTTGACTGTAGGGACCGTGTTCTTTTCTTTGAAGGCCTCTTTTTTTTTTTTTCCTGTAAACTCTATGTTGATGCCTTTTCCCAAAAAGCTCTACTTTTGTCTCATCTGACCAGAGAACATTGTTCCAAAAAGTTTTTGGCTTTCTCAGGTGAGTTTTGGCAAATTCCAGCCTGGCTTTTTTATGTCTCTGGGTCAGAAGTGGGGTCTTCCTGGGTATCCTACCATAGAGTCCCTTTTCATTCAGACGCCGACGGATAGTACGGGTTGACACTGTTGTACCCTCGGACTGCAGGGCAGCTAGAACTTGTTTGGATGTTAGTCGAGGTTCTTTAGCCACCATCCACACGATCTTTCGTTGAAATCTCTCGTCAATTTTTCTTTTCCGTCCACATCTAGGGAGGTTAGCCACAGTGCCATGGGCTTTAAACTTCTTGATGACACTGCACATGGTAGACACAGGAACATTCAGGTCTTTGGAGATGGACTTGTAGCCTTGAGATTGCTCATGCTTCCTCACAATTTTGCTTCTCAAGTCCTCAGACAGTTCTTTGGTCTTCTTTCTTTTCTCCATGCTCAATGTGGTACACACAAGGACACAGGACAGAGGTTGAGTCAACTTTAATCCATTTCAACTGGCTGCAAGTGTGATTTAGTTATTGCCACCTCCTGTTATGTGCCACAGGAAAGTAACAGGTGCTGTTAATTACACAAATTAGAGAAGCATCACCTGATTTTTCAAAGGGTGCCAATACTTTTGTCCACTCCCTTTTTTATGTTTGGTGTGGAATTATATCCAATTTGGCTTTTTGACAATTCTTTTTGTGGTTTTCCATTGAAGACAAATTAAATGAAGATATTATTACCAAAACATTTGTGATTTGCAATCATTTTCTGGAAGAAATTGAGTATTATCTGACAGAATTGCAGGGGTGCCAATACTTTAGGCCAGCACTGTAAATATTTTCATAGTTTGGGCATTTTGGAGCACGGGGATCCCTAAAGTGTTTGTTTACTTTTGTTTATTTTTATATGTGATCTAGGGAAAGGGGGTCATTTAAGCTTTTATATTTTGTGTTTTTTTAATACTTTAAAAAACTGTTTTTATTTTTCTTTTATTTATTGGTTTTTCTTTTACTTTTATTTTCAGACCCCCTAGGGTCCTTTGAACCCTAGGGGGTCTGATTGCTCATACTATTCACTGCATTACTACCCCATGTACAGGCCTATTCCTGGTCACAACCAGACCCTTCTAAAATAAAAGATGAGGTCCACTACATAGTAGGTCCATAAACACCCACCTATGTGCTGTTATAAAGTAGTAAAACCTCTGCCACACTGACAGGGGGACAAGAAGAAGTTTTATATAGCCATCTCACAGGTTAGCCACAGGTGTTCACAGGGTGCTCATATGTAAATCATAAATGTGTACTTTTATGCTGGCGCATGCATCGCAATGGAGCAGTGTTCGTCGCATTCACGAATGACGATGTCAGATTCGATGTACTATGACGTCATCACGTTGGCTGCATTGCCCCATGTGACTGGATGCGGCCGAACCCATGCGAGCCCCTCCGCAAAGAAATACGAGCATGCGCACATGCGAACGGATAAAAGTTGCCTTAGTATACAAAAATATCACATGAACGATCTGTGCATAACCAGGAACAAATCAAGACAAAATATTACAAATACACCACTGCTAAAGAATATATGTAAATCAAATCAAATGTACCAATGTGAATGAACAAGTGGCGAATAAAGGAATGATATACACATGATAAATAAAAAGATAAGTTAATAGATAAATTTATGACATAAATTACACGATAATATAATAGATATGTGCACTAATAGAAGTGATGTGTGTATGACCGAATATATAAAAAAAAAATCAAGTGAAATAATAATACATAATATGCTCAAAAAAGGAAAAGTGAACATGGCGTGACAAAAAAATTATACAGCAAATAAATACCATAAAGGGAAAAAAAAAACATCCTAGCCACTATAGCAAAGAACAAAGAATTCAAATAAGAACACATATCTATTAAATAGGCCACAAATTTACAAAACACATAAATGGAAAACCAAATAAAATAACCAAAGTAATAAAAAGTAACCATGTCAACACCAAAAGAAACTCTAAGGGTAAGGGGTTACTTTAATATATATTATTAAGCTGAGAAGGAAACTTATTTGTTTATCAGGATGAGCTGCTTTTTACATAAAAGTCTATTGAGAGGGATGGGAAGCTTGCTAGAAAAGACACATAAATGGCTGCAGCTGCTAAACTCAGGGTCAGAGTCAGGGAGCTCTTTTAACCCCTAGACGACGAGACCCGTACTATTACGGCACAACCGCCTGGATCTTAAGGCAAACCTTATGGCCTCCCGCCCGCTCAGACTCTTAAGTTACAGCTAACACCCTGCTCCAGCACCCCCTTTCGAAGCTCGGCTTTAACCATTAAGGGGTTCCGCTAATAGATGGCCCCTGTCGGCCAATACACATGTATTGCAGTGTACAGTTCTAAACCAGCAATCAGACCATTGTTGGTTCAGGTCCCCTAGTGGGACATCAAAAAAAAAGGGAAGTGTATTAAAAAAAAAAAAAAAAAAATTAGTAAATGAATAAAACCTCAAAATGCCTCTTTCCTATATAAAATGAATTACATATAAAAAAAAAAAATTATTAAAAAAAACACAATACATATTTAGTATCACTGCATCCGTAAGAACCCGTACAATAAAATTGAAACATTATTTAACCTTCACGGTGAACATCAGATAAAAAAATGAAGAAAAAAACCGCTGTCAATAAAGATTTTTTGCCTTACAACGAATGCTCACAAAGTCATACACACATGGACAAAATTGTTGGTACCCCTCGTTTAATGAAAGAAAAACCCACAATGGTCACAGAAATAACTTGAATCTGACAAAAGTAATAATATATAAAAATTCTATGAAAATGAACAAATGAAAGTCAGACATTGCTTTTCAATCATGCTTCAACAGAATTTTTAAAAAAAAAAAACTGATGAAACAGGCCTGGACAGAAAGGATGGGTACCCTTAACTTAATATTTTGTTGCACAACCTTTTGAGGCAATCACTGCAATTAAACGATTCCTGTAACTGTCAATGAGACTTCTGCACCTCTCAACAGGTATTTTGGCCCACTCCTCATGAGCAAACTGCTCCAGTTGTCTTGGGTTTGAAGGGTGCCTTTTCCAGACGGCATGTTTCAGCTCCTTCCAAAGATGCTCAATAGGATTTAGGTCAGGCCTCATAGAAGGCCACTTCAGAATATTCCAATGTTTTCCTCTTAGCCATTCTTGGGTGTTTTTAGCTGTGTGTTTTGGGTCATTATCCTGTTGCAAGACCCATGACCTGCGACTGAGACCAAGCTTTCTGACACTGGGCAGCACATTTCTCTCTAGAATCCCTTGATAGTCTTGAGATTTCATTGTACCCTGCACAGATTCAAGACACCCTGTGCCAGATGCAACAAATCATCCCCAGAACATAACAGAGCCTCCTCTATGTTTCATAGTAGGGACAGTGTTCTTTTCAAGATATGCTTCCTTTTTTCGTCTATGAACATAGAGCTGATGTGCCTTGCCAAAAATTTCGATTTTTTTTTTTTCTCATGTGTCCATAGGGCATTCTCCCAGAAGCTTTTTGTGGCTTGTCAACATGTAGTTTGGCAAATTACTTTTGTCAGGTTCAAGTTATTTCTGTGTCCATTGTGGGTTTTTCTTTCATTAAATGAGGGGTACCAACAATTTTGTTCACGTGTGTATGTACCCCCTAACAGTACCAATAAAAAGCACAAAGTGTCATGCAAAAAATAAACCAATTCTGTCAACCGAAAAATAAAAATGTTACGCATCTTAAATTCTGCAAAATTAGTAATGCATAAACAAAAATATAAATTGGGTTTTGCCTTAATTGTACCAACCCACAGAATAAAGGCAATCTGTTATTTATACTGTTTGCTGCATGGCAAAAAAAATGTAAAAGGTTAAACACAACGCCATATTTTTTTTTTTATTATTATTTTTTTAATCCATACTGCAAAAAAAAAAAAAAGCTCTCATATGGCTACTTCACCAAAAAAAAAAAAAAGATCTATCGCTTGCACAATGTGAAGAAAAAAAAATCCAAATATCGCCAAACCATTACGACATAGCTGACTGACTGTGGCAGGAAGGGAATGTATAAGCTGTGTGATGGTGTCTAAGGTGTGACAATTTGGGGGGATTAGTCTCAATGGCGGCAGACTCCTGGTCCCGACAGCAGTGGTTGTGGTACTGGGCGCCGGAGAGGCAGCTTACAGACGGTGCCAATTTAAAACAAAATGGCTTTTATTCAGCTTAGGAAACATACACAAAGCAACAAATGACCTAGGCCACACACAGGCCCTAACTCACGGCTTGCTCCCTGACTGATCTCTGGGGCAACAAGCAGCTTGGCTCTGTAAGTACTCTCAGGACCCCAGCCCTCTGGGAACAGACCGCCTTGTCTGTCTTTGGCTGGGTTCACGACTTCCTGCTTCCTGCAGGACACGACAGCAGCTCTGCCGCTGTATCCACTCCCTTTGGAGTTTCGCCCCCCCATAGGTGTGGCTGAGGGCCTTTTCAGGCCTGGCCCTTGGTCGCTCAATAGAAAACATAGGCTGTTTGCTCTCCTCTTTGTTTGAGATACACAAGCTCTGTACTGCAATATCTTCTCCTTCTGCACGAGGACCATACAGTACACTCTCACAAAATAGATCACGCTGAACTACATTTTCTGGTATGTCTTTAACAACTGCCACATTTCTCTGGGCAGCCTCAATCTCAGTTTTTACTATTGCAGCTTGAAGATCTTCCTCAATCCCTCGCACTGCATCTTCTATAGCCACAGATGTAGATGCCATCACTTTATCCACCATGTCTTCTATCTGGAGGTCCAATTCTCTCTTGGCCTTTTCCAGCTTGTCATAAGCATTAGCTTTGTTCTCATACAATATCTGCACAGATTCCAGGTTTTTCTCAACTTCATCCTTGGAGCTAACCAAATCCTCCATTTCAGTGTGCAGTTGCTTGTTGAGCCTCTCTAACTCGGCCTTCAATTCAAGGGCCTCTTCTAGGGAGCGAGCCAAGGCAAGAGCTTTGGTCTCATTTCCACGAGTCTCTGCTTCAGCATGGTCGCGTTCTTCTGCATATCTAGCAGAAAGAGCCTTCTCTTCAAGCAGCTGATCAAACTTTTTCTGCTTCTTTTCCAAATCTGACACAATCCGACGTTGATGATCAAGGTCTACACCTATATCTTCTAGTTCCTGCTGAAGTCTAATTTTCGTCTTCTCAAGTTTGTCATAAGCAGCAGCCTTCTCTTCAAACCGTTGATTTGTAGCTTCTAGCTCCTTTTGCAACTTTTCCTTTAGTTCTTCAACAGAGTCCAAGGACCCAATACTGTCCTCCATTTTTTTCTTCATATCAGTCGCCTGAGCCTGCAGTGTTGAAATCTGCTTTGTCAAATCTCTTTTTGCTTCCTCTAGTTGCTCAAGGAAACCATTTTTCTCATCTTCCATTTGTTTTAGTTTTGTACTAAGGTCAAGCTTCTGACGAGTTTGTTTTTGCAAAAGTTCCTGAGTGTCCTGAAGCTGAGATTCTAGTGTAGAAAAATCTTTGGAAAGTTTGATAAACTTGCTGTCTGCTTGAGAAAGGAGCCCTGTGACGTTATTCAATTCCATCTGCAGTCCGTTTGCCTTGTCTAGCAGTTCTGCTTGAAACCTGTCCCCTTCTGTGACTTTTAGTTGCAGCTCTTGAAGTTGAGTCTCTACTTTTTTGTGACTCTCCTGTAAGGTTTGCACTTAGCATGGACAGACGACATCGCCATCAATTCTTTGTCTTTATTTTGCACCAAAACAGACAATTTCTCTTTATCTTTACAAGATCCTGACAGCGCCCTCTCCAGGCTACATATTCTAGCTTTGAGTTACATTTCTCTTTGTTCCAGAACTCCAGCTCTGCTCCGCCATTCGTTGACTTCACTATTTAGGCGAACCTGCTTTAGTTCATGGAAGTTTTGGTCTGACTGGAATGTCTGCACCACAGATTCTAAATCACTCTCTCGGTCAGATACATGCTTCCTCAGCTCTGCAATTTCATTCTATTTGTCAGTTAATGCAGCCGAAAGTTTTTCACACTTCCTGACTTGGTCATCCAGACATTCTGACTGACACTGCAAAAATTCACTTCTCTCACGTTTAGCAGTTTCAAGGTCATCTCTTAATTTTTCAATGACACTCTCTTTGGCAATGGAGTCTTGAACATGCTGCTCCTTTAAATCCTGCAATTGCTTCTCAAGCACTTGCTTTTGCTCTACACTCTGTATAACTTTTATTAGATAGAACCCATTTCATTTCTGCAAACTCCTTCTTAGTGACACAGTCCATTCCAGGCAAACCCAGCACCACATTTTCACAATGACTAGGATATAACCTCTTCATAGAGTCAAGCTCTTTCCTTAACTTAAGGTTCTCTTTTTCTGATATCTCAAGTTGCCACTTTCAATCAGATATTTCATCTTCATAAATGAACCTGATGGTTTTAATCTCATCTTGAAGCTGCTGCACCCAAATATTTTACATCTTTGGCGCTTTAATGCACTCCAGTATGAGGAATACAGTCAGCAGGGACATATTCATTCATAGAACAGAGGTGCTTCAGAAAAACGAAGTCACTCTCATGCAACTCATCATCTTTACTTGCACATGCTCTGTTCTGGGTTTTGTGTCTCTCTGCATTCAGACTGCTGCACTAATAAACCTGAGCATAACTTCTTTGCTTTTTTACAAGCTGAAATTCTCTTTTTCTTGCCCATGGTTTACTAACAAGATTACACAATATTCCACAGCAACCTTGGGTTCAACCGGCAGCAACTTTTTTTTGCTATCTTCTGCAGTCACATGTATTCAAACAGTTAACTTATGTGGCACTACAACAACCAGCATTTTCTTCTGTCTTCCACAGAAAACACCAACATGGCACCATAGCCTTTCACATAGACTGTTTGCAATATCCAGCTTCTACACACATTGCTTACTTTCTTGCCATCAGCAAGCACTTTACAGACTTCTGTGCCACAGTATACACAAAGTCCATTCCCTGGATTCCTCTTCCAGAGTTTTACTTTCACCAGTTTTTGCACACACTTTGCTATGTTGCAATTCCACTCACCCCTTCCTGGGTTTCTCCGTTGAAATCACAGATTTCTTCCAGCTGTAGGCCACAATGCACACTTAGCAGTACTGCAGTCACCAACCACTTGTCTTCCAGGACTTGCGTGGATCTCTTTATGCCCGAATCCGTAGCACCATATGTGACAATTTGGGGGGATTAGTCTCAATGGCGGCAGACTCCTGGTCCTGACAGCATTGGTTGTGGTACTGGGCGCTGGAGAGGCAGCGTTCAGACGGTGCCAATTTAAAACAAAATGGCTTTTATTCAGCTTAGGAAACATACACAAAACAACAAATGACCTAGGCCACACACAGGCTCTAACTCACGGCTTGCTCCCTGACTGATCTCTGGGGCGACAAGCAGCTTGGCTCTGTAAGTCCTCTCAGGACCCCGGCCCTCTGGGAACAGACCGCCTTGTCTGTCTTTGGCTGGGTCCACGACTTCCTGCTTCCTGCAGGACACGACAGCAGCTCTGCCGCTGTATCCACTCCCTCTGGAGTTACACCCCCCCCATAGGTGTGGCTGAGGGCCTTTTCAGGCCTGGCCCTGGGTCGCTCAATGGCTCCCTCTGGGTTCACACACTCACAAAGGGTAGACCACAGATTTAGAGCTTACCAGGAAAAACAAACCAGAAGTGACCACCCCCCAGAAGCTCCTGGGGAAATAGGGAATTTGGTGTTCCCAATATACTCCACACAGCTTACATATTCACCATCCGCTGTGCATTCATGTCTGGGATACTAATCTAATAACTACACCCCTTGATAAATTCTTTCAGGGGGGCAGTTTTCAAAATGGGGTCACTCCCTAGGGGATTCCACTTTATTGGCACCTCAGAGTATCTGCAAACATGAAAGAAAAACTAGAATAAAATTCCAGCATCAAAAAATTTAAATGTAACTTTTAATCCAAATTGTGATAAAATAACATAAAAGAAAATCTAACAATTCACGTATCCATGACAAAAATAAATATGTAGCCTACGCGTTTCAGAGCAAGCAGAGCTCCTTATTCATAGCTTAACCTAATATTCACTTGTGTCAAGTTAAATAGTCTGCATGTTTTTACTTATTGTTATATAACGCTAGATTTGTATTTCCCTTCTAAGATTTGATCATGTGATCTGATCACATGACTTTTGTTCATTCATTGTTATAGAATGGTGGATTCGTATTTCCCTCTGTGATTTTGATCATGTGATTCAGTCTCCTTTTTTGAAATACTGGAAAAATGGTTCTCGCGGATCATTTTCTTTAAATGGGATTATTTTTGGTAAGGGGATGTTTATGATTTCCTACGTTTTATGTCTACCAATGTATCTGTTTACATGTTTATTTGTGATCATGGTTTATACTTATATCCATTGTTCTGGAAAATGTGATCTTCAGCATACCGAGAGTTAAATCTTCAATGTGACGTCATTAGATTTGTTTTTTCTGGCAGACTATTTAACTTGACACAAGTGAATACTAAGTTAAGCTATGAATAAGGAGCTCTGCCTGCTCTGAAACACGTAGGCTACCTATTTACTTTTGTCATGGATCCGTGAATTGCTGGATTTTCCTTTGTTATTTTATTATTTTTATTTTGTTATTTTTTTTTCTCTTTATCTGCAAACATGACATGGTGTCCAGATACCAAACATTTACTCCAGAAATCACATGGTGCTCCTTCACATCTGCGGCCTGCTCTGTACCCAAACTGAAGTTTATGCAACAGTGTATGACATTTGAAATACTTAATGTTATATGTGATTTTAAGCTGCTATTTGGGCACACAGATGGGCACAGAAGGGAATGAGTGCCATGTGGTTTTTGGAGCACAGATTTAGACTGTTTGGTTTCTGGACGTCATTGCATTTTGAGGAGCCCTGAAATGCCATTTAAAGGGGTTGTCTGGGATAACATGCAATTTCTACACTAATCTAAACACCCTTCCCCGCCTACTAAATTACTTACTTTAGCAAGAATGTATATTTACCCGTATATTTACCGCCCCATGCACATTTTCTGATTATCCGCTGACGTCCCATTTCCAGAAACAGAACTTCACCAATACTACCTCCACCCCATCATAACTGCCTGTCTTCCTGTCCAGACTTCCTTCTGTAGTGACGGCTCCTCCTCTTCTTTGATCCGTAGTCCCGGCATTGCACTATAACCGGCTCTCCATCTCTATTGCCCAGGCGTGGGAGGCCGGAGGAGCCTCCCACGCCTGGGCAGTAGAGATGGAGTGCCGGGTTTCAGCACAGTACCGGGACTACAGCTCTATTGCACACGTGCCTGCAGACGTCAAAGAAGTAGACTGATTTAGTTAGTTGGGAAGGGCTAGTAGTGAGCAGGATAGCTAGGGAGAGAGGAAGGGGGTGTGAGGGAGTGTGAGAGTGAGATAGTTGTAGGCTAAAACAGCAGGAAGCTACATCATGTAAACAAATGCAGAAGATGCTAGGAGCTCCCAGAGAAACCTAGATATCACTCAAAACACTGCTAAAGGTATTTGGGTGCACTTATTTACCCATTAATAGCACTAACAGACCTTTTTTAAAAATATATTTTTGCCTGGAAAACCCCTTTAACCACTTTAACCCCCCCCCCCCCCTTCTAGACCTGGCACATTTTCAAGTTTTTTGTATGAGCGGTTTAGGTGGGCTATAAAAATTTTTATCATTTGCTTTGTTCAACTAATTTCTGCGTCTTTTTTCTGTGACATATAAGGCTTTATTTTTGTGTTTTATTTTTGCATGTGTTTTAAAAAAAAATTTATATCTGGGAAAATATAAACAAAAGAGGAGGTAAAATGTGTCTGTTTTTCACTTTTTTTTTTTTTTTTTTTTGTTTTTCTTTAATAACACAAAGTGCTACTAAAAAACTTTATAAGACTAAGGCCCCACGTTGTAGAAACGCTGCTTTTTTTTGTTGCAGATTTTGCTGCGGTTTTCTGAGCCAAAACCAGGACTAGATTAGAAAAGAGAAGTATAAGAACTTCCTTTTATATTTCCCATTCCTTTTGAAGCCTGAAGCCATTCTTGGCTTTGGCTCAAAAAAACGCAGCAAAATCTGCAACAAAAAAAAGCTGCGTTTCCGCAATGTGGGGCCTCGGCCTTAAATAGTTTTTACTCTGTTACAGTAATTTTTATTTTGTATGGTGTCGTCGGGGGTGGGATTACTTTCTATTAATTTTTTTATTTATTTATTTTTTTAGATTGTGTTATAAGGTCATAATGGACTTTTGGGGACATCTGATCACTTTTTTATTTTTTTTTTGTTGGGGAGGCTGATTTCCCCTGTAACTGGGGCTGGTACATTTAGTAGGACCTTCGTACATCCTGTAGAACCCAGCACCTCTAACAGACTCTGATCCTGGCGGATCACGTGACTGCCGGGTCAGAGGGGAGCTGCAAGATGGCGGCGCCCATAGCGCTGTATATGGTGCTCATTGAGTGCTGTATACATAGCGATTGGGAAGGCAGGGAAGGTAGTAAACCTTTCCTGTCTTCTCTCTGGGAGTTCCGGCTGAAGTTACAGCCGACTCCCCGTTTCAGCAGCTTCACGATTTTGTGCAGCCGCTGAGTTCTACTTGAACGTACTGATATGTCCTTGCAGAACTAGACAACCACCTTCCGGACGTAAAAACCCAATGGGCGGTCCGGAAGTGGTTAAGTGGAATCCTCTGACATGTGACCCCATTTTGGAAACTACACCCCTGAAGGAATTTATCCAAGTGTACACTAATGCACTGATTTATTTTCCTCAAATCAATACGCAGCTGATGGTGAAAGATGAAAATGGCAATTTTTCCAGGAATGCTTCGATTCAGTGCGCAATATGCTATGCCCGGCTTGTGTCATAGATGAACGCTCCAAAAGCTGTTGTGTCTGGGATTACAGTTTAACTGTTTTTTGAGTCTCTGCTGACTCAAGCTGGGCACTGATATGGCGTATCTCTGGAAAAATTGCACTTTTCACTTTTCATTATCAGCTGCGCATTTATTTCTGCAAATTAAATTAATGCATCGCTCAATGGTTAAAAATGCTTGCTGTATCACTTGATCGCTTCAGTGGTGTAGTTTCCAAAATGAGGTCACATGTCTGCGGATTTCATTTTACTGGCAATTCAGGGGCTCTGCAAAAGTGGCATGATGTCCAAAAACCAAATAGAGCTCCTTCCCTTCTGTGCCCAAACAGCAGTTGAAACCCACATATGGCATTAAGTATGTTATCCTGGGTACACCAGTGTCATACATGTGGGCATAAACTGCAGTTTGGGCACACAGCAGAGTGCAGATGTGAAGGAGCGGTATGTGCTTTTGGAGCGCAGATTTAGAATGTTGGTTTTTGGGCACCTTGTCACATTTGCAGAGACCCTAAAATTGCCTCTACAAAACGGGTCATTTTTTGGGGAATTCCAATTTACTGGCCACTCCAGGGCTCTGTAAAAACAACATGGTGTCCAGAAAGTCCCTCTTAATCTATACTTCAAAAGTTAAAAAGTGCAGTGCTCCTTCCTTTGAGTCCTGCTGTGTGCCCAAAAAGCAGTTTACACCCTTCATGTACAACTTTTTTGTATTTGGGATAGCCCACTTAATAGTTTTAGGAGTGCATGTCTCTGATGACACAAAGTGGGCGCAACATATTGGGCACTGAAATTGCATATTTCTTTAATGTACAAAGTGAAATTTGACATTTTTAATCTATGGGAAGTACTCTTGGACACAAAATGAGAATACCGCTTGTGAAATTTCATGAGGGGTGTAGTTTCTAAAATGAGGTATCTTTTGAAGGGTTTCCATTTCACTGATACTTTAGGGGCTCTGCAAATACAACATGGAACCTGAAAACTGTTCTAGGAAAATCTGTCCTCCAAAAGCTAAATAGCGCTCTTTCCATTCTGAGCCCCACAATGTACCCATACAGCAGTTTTCGACCACATATGGGGTATTGCCGTGTTCAGGAGCAATTGTTTAACAAACTGTGGGGTGCTTTTTCTCCTTTTACCCCTTGTGAAAATGAAAACTTTGGGGACACTTTTAAAGGGTTTCCATTGTATTGGTACTCTAGGGCTCTGCAAATGAGACTTGGCACCTGAAAACTATTCCAGCAAAATCTACTTTTCAAATGCCAAGTGTTGCGCCTTCCCTTCCATTTGCTGCTGTGTACCCAAACATCAGTTAACACTCTCATGTGGGGTATTTCTGTGTTTGGGAGAAATTGCATAACAAACTGAAATTCATCTTCACCTTTTAACCCCTTGTGTATGTGTCAATTTTAGGGCTAAATGAATGTATTATGAAAAAAAAAATGAAATGTCTAAATTTCACCTCCATATTGTTTTAATTTCTGTGAAATGCTTAAAGGGAGTCTATCATTAGAAAAACACATTTTTTAACTAATGGCGTGTTGGAATAGCCTTTAAAAAAGCCATTCTATTCCTACCTTCCGTTCTTTCTTTCGCAGGCATAGTACTGCGCATGCCGATGTCTGGGCAGCCATTTTCCGGTGGTCTGCTACACAGTACACTCGTGTAGCAGACCACTGGAAAATGGCTATCCAGACATCGACATGTGCAGTCCGATGCCTGCGAAAGGCAGAAGTTCCGGCAAAGAGGAAGAGGGGAGTGAACATAAGCAGCTATGGGGCGGTGAAGAGTTATGATGCGGAGGGTGCTCGGAGCACGGGGAACGGTACTGGTGATCCTAATTTGCATAACAGAATAAACCGATTTTATCAGAAATAGTGAGGAGAAGCTTAGAATGGAAGTTAGGAGTAGAATGGCCTTTTTAAAGGCTATTCCAATGTGCCATTAGTTAAAAATGTGTTTTTCTAATTATATACTCCCTTTAAAGGGTTAACAAACTTCCCAAATGGTGTTTTTAATTATTTGAGTGGTCCCTAAAAATTAGTTTGGGAAATTTTCTTGTAAATCTGGAAAATCGCTGTCACACTCTTAAGCCTTTTAACGTCCAAAATAAATTAAAGGGCGATTAAAAGATGATGCCAGTATAATGCAGACATATGGTAGATAATATTTATTATTGTATTTGGGTGGTATGACTATCTGTCTGAGAAGCAGTGCATTTCACATTTTGAAAATTGCAAATTTTTTTTTTCTCCAAATTTCAATCAAATTTCTTGGTTTTTTTTTATAAACAAATACAAAAATATTGATCAATATTTACCAATAGCATGAAGTATAAAGTTAAAGCCTCTCAAAGTTATTAACATATAAATTGACATGGCTGTTTTTTAAAAATGAGGCCTGGTGTTTAAAGGTGTTTTTTCCAGGCAAAAAATATAAAAATAGGTTAATAAGTGCAACCAAATACCTTTAGCAGTGTTTTGAGTGATTTCTGGGTTTCTCTGAGAGCTCCTGGCATCTTCTGTTTGTTTACATGGGTAGCTTTCTGTTCTGTTTTCCTACAACTACCATGATACATATCGCTTCACTCAGAGCTGAATTATCTCCCTCTCTCACTCCCTTTCTCACACGCCCTCTCTGTCTCCCTAGCTAGCCCGCCCACTACTAGCCCTTCCCCACTAACTAACTCAACCCCCACCCCCACCCCATCATACTTACCTGTCTTCCTGTCCGTATCTTCTGGGCACGGGACATCACTTCCTTCAGGAGTGCTGGCTCCTCCTCTTCTTGAATTCTGTTGACGATTGCACAATAGAGTCGGAGCCCCGGCTTGCGCTGTAGCTGGCATTCCAGCTCTATTGCGCAGGCGTGGGCGGAAGCAGGGAAACAGAATGTCACTGAAAAATCTGAAAATGTGCCTTGGGCAGTCACATGACCTCCCTGGCGATCTGGGTAAATATACATTTTTTTTCGTAAATTAGAAGATGGGAGGGGGGGGGGATTGGTGGTTAGCTTATTGTAGAAATATCATGTTACCCCGGACAGCCCCTTTTAAGGTACTTTTTGGGCTGTATCTCCAAGGGGTTAAAACGAATATGTTTCGAGATAAGAGGGAGAACAGTATGGCCTAACCTCACTGTTGACTTCTGTACCTTTAAAATTAAATAGAGGCATAGGGCAACCCCTACTTCATCTTGACCTGCCATCTTTGGAGTTGCTCACTTCTCTCTCTCTCACACTCACTCTTACACTCACACACATAGATAGATAGATAGATAGATATAGGGATATACTATATCTGTTTTTTAAGCGATTGTGATACCTGCAGGAGTCCACTTTCCCAATCAACATCCTGTGAAATTTTAGGCTATTCTTCTGGTCTTTCAGCTGTCGACCTACATCCTCGCAGGTTTTCCTTTAACGGTCATGACAATGGTCTACTTTAACCATAAAAGCACGGCCCACAGCAATGCTCCTTTCATTCTAGAGTGATCTGTTCTGGGGTAACCTGCATGTGTACCTTTATGACCTACAGACAAACTGCCAAACTTCCTTGTTTGCATCCCAAATCTAAGATCCTTTGGCTTTTACAGTGGACATGTTGGCATCCTGTGGGATTATTTCTTTATATTTTCTTTCCTCTTCCTTCCTGGCTCCTCAAGAAAGTCTAGACACAACATATAATGGTGGTCCTCCTTGCTCTAGATTGGCCTGGCATACAATCCTGGTAGTGCTACTAGCTAACACTCCTTGGTGTTTTTCTCTCTGAGAAGACCACTTCTCTCCAGGTCTACCCTTTCACCCAAAATAATCAACTTTTTCTTTTACAACGTGACTATTAAAGCTGCTGTACTGACAGTGGCTGATATTTAGGACAATTCAAACTGTGCTTAAGACTAGAAAATTACCTTTCTGTCTGATCTGAATGACCATTTCATTTAGTTTTCTTTTGCATTTCCGTCTTTTGGGATGTCTGGATTGTCTGGGTGATTTTGCCAAAAAATAAAATCTTTTTTTTTTTTTTTTTTTTTTTTTTTTTTGTTATTCAAGCTTGTGAGAGGTTTATGATTTTAATCTTTATTTGTTTTTTTTGTATAGTGAGCTGGAGTCCAATAGATCACCCAACTGTTTGTCATAGCTTCTCGCAGGATTGAGAAAGCCTGCATGGAATATTTCAGACCCGGGGTGTCATGCTAACATTAATGTCAGAATTCTGAAGAACATCAGAATTGTGCTTGTTTGAAATGGCAAATTACTTCACTTAATTGTTCAGCCCCAGTCTTGATATGGAACTTGCAATAAGAAACCAATAATAATTCTCAAATCAATCAAGTCAAAAATAGTAAAAATTCATCTTTATTAAACCAAGTTAAAAGCAATTAAGAACAAGTAAAAACACACAAACATTGTGGTCCAATGTGGTACACAGAGATGGCAGACATACAATAACAAAATTAGGCAGTATAATAAATAATTAATTCATATATAAATAAAAAAACACCATCATAGTATAAACCACCTAGTTAAAATTAATACCAACCAGCCATCATATCACCTGCGACCACATGGACCACCACCCCAATGCACATTACCTCAGGGGGTAATGGTTCAGTGGATAATGGAGACTTTTGGTAGATATGGTAGATAATATGTATTAATGTATTTGGGTGGTATGACTATCTGTCTGAAAAGCAGAGCATTTCACATTTTGAAAATTGCAATTTTTTTTTTTTTCCAAAATTTCCATGAAATTTCCTATTTTTTTTATAGATAAATGCAAAAATATTCATTATTGTTTACCACTAACATGAAGTACAATGTGTCACGAAAAAAAAAATCTCAAAATTACTTGTGTAAGTTAAAGCATATCAAAGTTATTGCCATATAAAGTGACACGTCAGTTTTGAAAAATGAGGCCTGGTCCTTAACACACTTTTGGGCTGGGTCCTTAAGGGGTTAAAGGGGTTTTCCATTCATACAGCTATAGGTCATCTGTATCTGATCAGTGGTGGTTCAGCACACGAATTCTGCACCAATAAGCCGATTTTGCCTCTAGGTGCTGAAAGCTATAGTAATGGATGAAGGTGGAAGCAGCTCTGCTCTTATTCATGTAATAGGTTCAGAACTGCAGTAGCCAGGTGCCACTGCTATATAGTAGTCCGGGCCTTTTTCCAGCAGTTTTCTGTATAGCGGTGTCGCCATGATACTGCTGCTCTTCTATTACTTGAATAGTGGTAGAACTGATTCTCCTCTCTCCATCACTGTAGTTTGCCTTAGGCATATGCAGTATCTGAACTCGTGCCCTGTTCTTTAAGTCTATACTCAAGGCAATCCACAAGGCCATGGTCTGCCCTGTCCCCAAGGTGGTTTCAGCATTTCACATTAATGTAGCTGTTGTCTGCACATTGCAGATTTACCTTTCCCAAAACTACTACTTTCTGTCACTTGGACTCATCTACAGTGCCTTGCGAAAGTATTCGGCCCCCTTGAACCTTTCAACCTTATGCCACATTTCAGGCTTCAAACATAAGGATATAAAATTAAAATTTTTTTGGTGAAGAATCAACAACAAGTGGGACACAATTGTGAAGTGGAACGAAATTTATTGGATATTTTAAACTTTTGTAAAAAATAAAAAACTGAAAAGTGGGGTGTGCCAAATTATTCGGCCCCCTTAAGTTAATACTTTGTAGCGCCACCTTTTGCTGCGATTACAGCTGCAAGTCGCTTGGGGTATGTCTCTATCAGTTTTGCACATCGAGAGACTGAAATTCTTGCCCATTCTTCCTTGGAAAACAGCTCGAGCTCAGTGAGGTTGGATGGAGAGCGTTTGTGAACAGCAGTTTTCAGCTCTTTCCACAGATTCTCAATTGGATTCAGGTCTGTACTTTGACTTGGCCATTCTAACACCTGGATATGTTTATTTGTGAACCATTCCATTGTGGATTTTGCTTTATGTTTGGGATCATTGTCTTGTTGGAAAATAAATCTCCGTCCCAGTCTCAGGTCTTTTGCAGACTCCAACAGGTTTTCTTCCAGAATGGTCCTGTATTTGGCTCCATCCATCTTACCATCAATTTTAACCATCTTCTGTGTCCCTGCTGAAGAAAAGCAGGCCAAAACCATGATGCTGCCACCACCATGTTTGACAGCGGGGATGGTGTGTTCAGGGTGATGAGCTGTGTTGCTTTTACGCCAAACATATTGTTTTGCATTGTGGCCAAAAAGTTCGATTTTGGTTTCATCTGACCAGAGCACCTTCTTCCACATGTTTGGTGTGTCTCCAGGTGGCTTGTGGCAAACTTAAAATGAGACTTTTTATGGATATCTTTGAGAAATGGCTTTCTTTTTGCCACTCTTCCATAAAGGCCAGATTTGTGCAGTATACGACTGATTGTTGTCCTATGGACAGACTCTCCCACCTCAGCTGTAGATCTCTGCAGTTCATCCAGAGTGATCATGGGCCTCTTGGCTGCATCTCTGATCAGTCTTCTCCTTGTTTGAGATGAAAGTTTAGAGGGACGGCTGGGTCTTGGTAGATTTGCAGTGGTCTGATACTCCTTCCATTTCAATATGATCGCTTGCACAGTGCTCCTTGGGATGTTTAAAGTTTGGGAAATCTTTTTATATCCAAATCCAGCTTTAAACTTCTCCACAACAGTATCACGGACCTGCCTGGTGTGTTCCTTGGTCTTCATGATTCTCTCTGCGCTTTAAACAGAACCCTGAGACTATCACACAGCAGGTGCATTTATATGGAGACTTGATTACACACGGGTGGATTATATTTATCATCATCATTCATTTGGGACAAGATTGGATCATTCAGAGATCCTCACTGAACTTCTGGAGTGAGTTTGCTGCACTGAAAGTAAAGGGGCCGAATAATATTGCATGCCCCACTTTTCAGTTTTTTATTTTTTACAAAAGTTTAAAATAACCAATTAATTTCGTTCCACTTCACAATTGTGTCCCACTTGTTGATTCTTCACCAAAAAATTTTAATTTTATACCCTTATGTTTGAAGCCTGAAATGTGGCAAAAGGTTGAAAAGTTCAAGGGGGCCTAATACTTTCGCAAGGCACTGTAATTCTTATCCTGGTTGGTCCCAGGATGGTTCTTGCAGAAACTTGACTTCACTATAGCCAACTGGACGCAGTCATCCATTTTTTGAGGCATACCATATTAAAGGGAATCTGTCAGGTCAATCTGGGACACTAAACCACCCACAGGTCCTTATAGACCTTGGGTTTAGTGTCCCAGATCGTCCTGTTATAATGCAATCTGCAGGCTCATTAAAAATAAAAAACCTTTATACTTACCTAGATAAGGGTCCAATCGACGCTGTTTGGTGAGATCGGTCCGGCTTATTCATGAGGCACGCTTCCTGGAACCTGCGCTGTTCTTCAGTGAAGCCAAAGATGGACACCCCCGGCTTCACTGTGTAATTGCGGGGCATGCGCACTGAAGTCGTGGAGTACTCATCTGGCTTCATTGAAGAACTGCGCAGACACGAGGAGTACAGTGGCAGGGTGAGTGTAAAGCTTTTTTATTTTTAATGCGGCTATGGATTGCGTTATAAAAGAGTGATTTGGGACACTAAACCCCAGATCTATATGGACATGTGGGTGGTTTAGTGTCCCAAATTGCCCTGACAGATTCCCTTTAAGCCACTGCTGGTAACCTATTCCACAGTGTTTTGGGGCAGTTAAGCTCTGAAATTTTGCTCTACAGGTCTGTAAGGCCCCTACTTGGTCTTTTTTTTTTAAAACCATTCAGGAGTGCTGTAAGATAACAATAATCTTTTTTTTCTTTTTTTTTTTTTGCTCAACCAAAGCCAATGTGCAACTGGTTATAAAATGCCCAATCTGATATTTCAGTGATGACAGACAAATCATGCATGGTTTGAACCTATAGTCTGTATTCTACTTCTTTCTAATATACATTTGGTAAATCACAAGACCTACAGGACGCTGTAGTAAAATTTGTAGTAAAATTATTACTGTTGTCCATGGAAATGACTAGCTCTACATATTCAGAGCTCTAGACACAAAACTGTTATTGCATTTGCTGTGAAAACTGTTTGCAAAGTTTATTTTTCATTGTAGATGGAATGGACCAATACATTGTATGCATATGCTGTCCAGGCTGTTTAGTTCAAAAAGTTGCCTAGAATTTCTAAATTGTTTTCTTTATCTAATTACCATCTCTATGAATTAATATGCAGATATAGAATCTGGGGATGAAGAAGTTTCAAATGAAGGTGATGAACTTATTAGTTCAGGTATGCATATACGGTATTCCCAACATGTTCCTTAACCAGTTCAGGACCATGAAATATTTCAGTTTTGTGTTTTTATCTTTTACTTCCTTCCTTCCAAAAGCCATACCTTTTTTTATTTTTCCATTCACAGACGTTGTGTGTGAACTTATTTTTTGCAGAACAAAATACACTTTCTAATGGCACAATTTACTATTCTGTACAACTCCATGAGAAGTTGAATTAAATTTACAATGTGGTAAATTCTGGGAAAAAAATGCAGGTGACTGATTTTCTGGTGAAAATAACACTGCCACTGCCATCGCAACAATACCAAAATGATATATATATTTTAATAACTTTAAATAAATTAAAAACTTTTAAAAAAATCTAAAATTTTGTGGCATTGTCATATTGTGACACCAGTAACTTTTTTTTTTTTTTATAGTTCTGTGTATGGTGTCTTTTTTTGCAAGTCTAGATGTAGTTTTTTAGTGGTACTATTTTGGAGAATGTTTTGATCACTTTTTGTTGAATCTTTATTTGCCGGCAAAAAAATAAATTCGGCCATTTTGATTTGCTTTTCCATTGCAGTGTTAAGTGAATGGAATAGATATTTTTATATTTTAATAGTGTGGGTAATTTTAATTGTGAGGATACACAATTTGTTTATTTTCGTTTATTTACTTTTATGTGTTATCTAGGATAAGCGGGGTTGATTTTTGAATTTTTATATTTTTATGTGTTTTTCATATTTGAAAAAAACTTTTTAAAATATTCATTTATTTTTTAGCCCACATAGGGGACTTGAGTTAACAATCATTAGACACTACACTACAGTCATAGCCAAAAGTTTTGAGAATGATACAAATATTAATTTTTACAAAGTCTACTGCTTCAGTTTTTCTAATGGCAATTTGCATATACTCCAGAATGTTATAAAGAGTGATCAGCTTAACAGCAATTACTTGCAAAGTCAATATTTGCCTAAAAAATGAACTTTATCCCCCAAAAAACATTTCAACATCATTGCAGCCCTGCCTTAAAAGGACCACCTAACATTGTTTCAGTGATTGCTCCATTAACACAGGTGTGGGTGTTGATGAGGACAGGGCTGGAGATCAATCTGTCATGATTAAGTAAGAATGACACCACTGGACACTTTAAAAGGAGGCTGGTGCTTGCTATCATTGTTTCTCTTCTGTTAACCATGGTTATCTCTAAAGAAACACATGCAGTCATCATTGCACTGCACAAAAATGGCCTAACTGGGAAGAGTATTGCAGCTAGAAAGATTGCACCTCAGTCAACAATCTATCGCATCATCAAGAACTTCAATGAGAGAGGTTCCATTGGTGCCAAAAAGGCTCCAGGGCACCCAAGAAAGACCAGCAAGCGGCAGGACCGTCTCTTAAAAGTGTTTCAGCTGCGGGATCGGGCTACCAGCAGTGCAGAGCTTGCTGAGGAATGGCAGCAGGCAGGTGTGAGTGCATCTGCACGCACTGTGAGGCGGAGACTCTTGGAGCAAGGCCTGGTCTCAAGGAGGGCAGCAAAGAAGCCACTTCTCTCCAGAAAAAACATCAGGGACAGACTGATATTCTGCAAAAGGTACAGGGAGTGGACTGCTGAGGACTTGGGTAAAGTCATTTTCTCTGATGAATCCCCTTTTCGATTGTTTGGAACATCTGGAAAACAGCTTATTCGGAGAAGAAGAGGTGAGCGCTACCACCAGTCTTGTCTCATGCCAACTGTAAAGCATCCTGAAACCATTCATGTGTGGGGTTGCTTCTCAGCCAAGGGAATCGGCTCTCTCACAGTCTTGCCTAAAAACACAGCCATGAATAAAGAATGGTACCAGAATGTCCTCCAAGAGCAACTTCTCCCAACCATCCAAGAGCAGTTTGGCGCTCAACAATGCCTTTTCCAGCATGATGGAGCACCTTGCCATAAAGCAAAGGTGATAACTAAATGGCTCAGGGAACAAAACATAGAGATTTTGGGTCCATGGCCTGGAAACTCCCCAGATCTTAATCCCATTGAGAACTTGTGGTCAATCATCAAGAGACGGGTGGACAAACAAAAACCAACAAATTCAGACAAAATTAAAGCATTGATTCTGCAAGAATGGACTGCTATCAGTCAGGATTTGGTCCAGAAGTTGATTGAGAGTATGCCAGGGAGAATTGCAGAGGTCCTGAAGAAGAAGGGTCAACACTGCAAATATTGACTTGCTGCATTAACTCATTCTAACTGTCAATATAAGCTTCTGTTACTCATAATATGAATGCAATTATATTTCTGTATGTGATAAAAACATCTGACAAACACATAAAAACCAGAGGGCAGCAGATCATGTGAAAATATAATATTTGTGTCATTCTCAAAACTTTTGGCCATGACTGTATATTCACATGTACACATGTGGACAAAATTGTTGGCACTCCTCGTTTAATGAAAGAAAAACCCACAATGGTCACAGAAATAACTTGAATCTGACAAAAGTAGTAATATATAAAAATTCTATGAAAATGAACAAATGAAAGTCAGACATTGCTTTTCAACCATGCTTCAACATAATTTTTTTTAAAAAGAAAGCTCATGAAACAGCCCTGGACAGAAATGATCGTATCCCTGAAAATGTGACCAAAGGGACATGTTAAATCGAGGTGTGTCCACTAATTAGCATCACAGGTGTCTACAATCTTATAATCAGTCAGTGGGCCTGTATATAGGGCTACAGATACTCACTGTGCTGTTTGGTGACATGGTGTGTACCACACTCAACATGGACCAGAGAAAGCGAAGGAAAGAGTTGTCTCAGGAGCTTAGAAAGAAAATTATAGTGTCGGGGGCAAGTCCCCCTGGGATGGATGTCACCGTAATCCTAATTAAATAAATAACCAGTTTCGAGCGCTCGGGAAACAAGACGTACACAGGTATCGTGTATGAACCGTTTCTACTTTATTACGTAGTTCAATACAGTTTTAAAAGCAAGCTCAATTACATAAGTCATGTGATCAATATACATATATGGTCTTTCCAGTTCCGTTATCACACAAATTTGTTCATTTACCCATCACCCCAGATGTTTTCATTTTCACCTTATCTAAATGTCCTCCCAAGACTACTAGTTCTGCTGAAATCGGCAGAACTGTTGATATCTCCCCCAGACTCCAAGTCTGTCCTTATTAACTACGCAGTCTTGTTTACAGAACATTCCACCCTCTTGTGCTTTCTGTATACTGTGATATAGAATATAGTGCAAGTTATGTTTTAACCCTTAAAATTCCCCCATTTTAGGACTTTATTTTTAATCAGTATTCAATGAATACATTCACACTATCTGTGTGCCATCTGTGATGGATTCTCCATTGAAAATGTTAAAAATAATGATCCTACCTTACATACTGAGTATTGTCCCTCATGAGATTGCATAGCGAAGGAATACATTGGATACAACAACATCCTAATATCATAAAAATGATTACACAAAGGATTATACCTACGATTTGTCGAAGGTATCCCAAGTCAGGTAGGAAAGCTAACAGCCAGTCCCACCATCCTTGGTTGACATCTTGTTTAATATGTGTTACCATTTCCTGCAACTGTTTCAACATGCACATCTTCTGAATGGTCAGACAAATTAAAACAGCACATTCCCGCAAAAGTGTTGCACCCATAACCATGTTTAAGCAGTAAATAATCTATAGCCGCTCTATTCTGCAATATTGCTTTTTTATGTGATTGCAAATCTAATACAACATCTTTAATGATAGCGCTAGTAGTGTTTATGTTCTTTACCAGAAAGCAAGCAATACGTGATATTGTCTTAGCATTATATACAGACAAACCTGGTATTCCTACCAGTGACACAGCTAGGCTTATGTATTCTGCTTTCGATAAGAGTTTCACATCATAATTACAATCCTCAGGCAGTGGGATAGTACTTCTTTTGTGTAATATATGTACATGCGATTTCTGTGAACTCTGTTCATATGGTGTGGGTATCATAGTCAATGCTAATCTAGACAAGGCACATATGCCTCCAGTTATATTGGCAGGTATATAGGTGTAGCTGCTATTACCACACGCTAGAACCCACCCAGGTGGCAAGAGTACATGTAAATCTAGTGACGGGACAATAAGTGTCCTGTTACATTGCATCCTCTTCCCTTCCCTCAGGGTTTGACAATCGTTGTCAGTTCTATTGCAGATTTGTGGAAACTGCCCTTTATTCATTATAGGATTGCAATTAGGTATTGTTGTTTTATTACATGAAAATTTGAAACACAATTCTGCTCTTGCTACTGCCCCAGTCGATATCCTTATCATATTCTCCTGTAAATCTGCGTAGGCAGTGCAGTTCATACAAGCATAATAAGGACTTATCCAGTCTGCATGCACATGGAGATCAGCTTCCTGTAAAAGAGTATCATTTAACTGAAATTTCAACAATTTAGTCCATACTGCAACAGAAGTCGGCACTGCAATCAAACAAGTTTCTAACACATTACTGGAATATGCATTTCTCAAAAAAAATTCTGTCATGTTTAATACTCGGGCCAAATATAACCACATATTCTCTTTTGTTCTCCATATGTGTTCCTCCAGCTCCCTTACTCCCCGATTTGGGCTGTCTTTTTTCCTGTAAAGTTCAAACCAGGTCCATATTATTAAAAGGCATCCAGCAAACATCAGCAAGTGTCGTGTTTTCATTTTGATGGTGCTTCAACTTTCTTGCAATGTGAAGCGTGTATCCAGGTGGGTTTTCCCTCCAATTTTACTGAAGTGGCAGTTGTCAGCAGTACTTGGAAGGGACCATCATACCTGGGTTCAAGAGACTTCCTAGTGTGTCTTTTCACGACCACCCAATCACCAGGCTGCAAGCTATGCGTTCCTGAAAAATCAGAAGGGTCTGGAATAGAAGAGAACACTTGTTTATGTGTTTCTCTCAATTTCTGGCACAAACTCTGCACATAGCTAGAAATACTGTCATAGTTAAGCTGTAACGTCTGAGGGAAGTATAACCCTGTTTTGGGCGCACTTCCAAACAATATTTCAAATGGTGACAACCCTGTCCTCCTGTTAGGGGTGGTTCTTACTGAGTAAAGGGCTAAAGATAGACACTCAGGCCAGGGCTTCCCTGTCTCTGCTATCGCTTTTTGGATCTTTAATTTGAGTGTGCCATTCAACCTCTCCACCTTGCCTGAACTCTGAGGATGGTAGGGTGTGTGGAAAGCTTGCTCAATCCCTAGTGCAGACATTATTTCTTTCATTATCTCACCTGTGAAATGTCTACCTTTGTCAGACTCAATCACCTCGGGCACTCCAAACCTGCACACAAGCTCAGACATCAGTTTCTTGGCAGTTGCTTGTGCGGTTGCTTTGCTCACAGGGTAGGCCTCAGGCCATCCTGAAAACAGATCCACACAGACCAATACATACTCTTATGTTCCAGACTTAGGCAACTGTATGTAATCTATCTGTATCCTCTGAAATGGGTACAGGGATTTTGGTGTACACTTGGTGGTGTTTTAACTACCTGTCCTGGATTGTGTAGAGCACATATGTGACATGCTTTTACGTGGTTACTAGCAGCTCTTCCAAAACCTGGGGCAAACCATAATTTACCCACTAATGACTCCATGGCATTTCGAGAGGCATGCACCTTACCGTGGGCCAAGCCAGCCATCTGGGGGTAGACTGCTACGGGCAGACATAATCGATCCCCCATTTTCCACATACCATCACCGTCTGTAGCACCTGCTTTCTTCCATCTTTCAATTTCCACACTGGTGACCTTTGAGTACAGCCCTTTTGGGTCTGCTAGGTCAATGTCCATTTTGCTCACCTGGTTGGGACCCCTTCTCGCCAGTAGTGCTGCAGCCTTGGCTGCTATGTCAGCTCTCTCATTTCCACGGCTTTCAGGGTCCCTTCCTTTTGCGTGAGCTCTGACTTTCACAATTGCCAGCTGCTTTGGGAGCAGTATGGCCTCCATCAGTCGACTTACCACATCTCCATTCTTAATTGGCTTGCCCTGGGCCGTTAGGAAGTTCCTTGCCCTCCATATTGGACCATAATCATGTGCAATGCCAAAAGCATACCTGGAGTCAGTGTATATGTTAGCTGTTCTACCTTTGGCTATCTTACAAGCCTCCATAAGGGCTTTAAGCTCAGCTTCTTGGGCTGACATGTGTGGTGGAAGAGCTTCCTGGACTATGATGTCATGTTCAGTGACTACAGCATACCCTGTAACAAATTTGCCTTCATCTGTCAGATACCTTGAGCCGTCCACAAACATCTCATAATCAGGATTTTGTAACGGCACATCCGTGACGTGGTCAAATCCCACTGTTTCCTGTGACATAAGAGCCACGCAATCATGTTCATGCTGGCTGTCAAACAGTTCTTCTTCAGAGAGGGAATTTAAAAATAACTCATCTTCCACTCCCCCTTTTGAATCATGAACTCCTACAGGAAGAAGAGTTGCAGGATTCAAAGTTAAACAGCGTTGAAAAGAGATGTTTGAGGAGGACTGCAGAGCAAATTCCATTTTGCACTGCCGTGCCAAAGAAAGGTGACGTCTGTCTACCTGTGTGAGGATAGCATGGATGTCATGAGTGTGTCATGGTGTATACACAACCAATAAATGATCTAGGACAATGTCTGAGCTTTTGTCAAGCAATGCTTGTACCGAGAGGACAACCCGCACACAGGAGGATGTCCCCCTGGCTTACAGCATCTAACCATGAGCTGTAATGTGTTGTTGTGTGAGAACTGCAGTTGCGTGCCCTATCATCTCAGTCACGTAGAGCTGAAAAGGTTTCTGATAGTCAGGTAGACCTAGGGCCGGAGCACTGACTATCTGCAACTTCAGCTGATAAAACGCATCCAAGGCCTCAGGTGTGAGGCTGAATGGCTTTGAGGAGAGGCTATCGTACAGAGGTTGCATGGTCAGAGATGCAGATCTGATCCATGGCCTACAGTAGGATACCAATCCCAAGAAGGTACGTAGCTGAGCATGAGAGGTTGGCACCTGCATGTCTCTCACCACCTTGGTCCTCTCATCTGACAGGTGCTTGGTACCCTGGCCGAGACAGTGTCCCAGGAACACCACTTTTTGTTTGCAAAATTGCAACTTGTCCTTGTTGGCCTTGCAGCCGTTCTGGTAGAGGAAACACAACAGGCTGATGGTCGCTGCTTCACAGGTTGGTTTGTCTGGAGCACAAAGAAGAAGATCGTCAACATATTGTAACAGAACAACATCATCATGTGGAAAATACCAAGTACTCATAATAAGTGTAAGACACCTTGTGAATTGGTTAGGACTGTTTTGCGCCCCTTGTGGTAGTACTGTCCAAGTGTACTGTTTACCCCTGAATGTAAATGAAAACAAATACTGGCAATCGGGGTGTAAAGGCACAGAAAAATATGCATTGGAAAGATCTATACAACTGTACCAGGTGGTACCTGTGGGGACAGCTGACAGCAAGGTGTGTGGGTTAGGTACCACTGGGGTTTCAAGTAGTGTTACTTTATTCAATTCCCTAAGATCATGAACCATACGGTATGTGTCTGGTTCTCCCTTTTTGCCCTTTTTCTTCACTGGGAAAAGAGGAGTGTTTGCTACAGAAGTGCATTCCTTCAATGCCTCTGCTTTCACTAATTCCACTATTGTTACTGCTATGGCATCCTCTTGGGCATGGGTCAGAGGATATTGTTTAATCCTGGGTGGCTGAGCACCAGGTTTCAGGGTTACCATAACAGGGGTACATCCAATTTACCTAAGTCTGTTTTCCCAGTTGCCCATAATGCTGTTGGCACTTGGGATAACAGTACATTTTCTTCTTCAGTGAGGACAAAAATACAATTTGGTGTACTTAACTCGGCAGATAACAAACACAAAATCTCATGGTTAGTATGTGTGACTTTTACAAATGCTTCTCCTGAGGAATGTAACATGATGTTACAACCTAATACTCCCATCACATCTGTACCAAGAATGTTATCTGATGTGTCTGAGACTAAATACCTAGTGAGTATCCTGCAACCCTGAAATGGGGTTTCTACAGGATCAATTTGATCTAAAGCATCCACCGTTTTAGTGAGAAGTCTTCCATAAACTTCTACTGATTCACCTTTCTCTCTTTTAACAGATACCTTACTTCAGGTGATAACAGGCAAGACAATAAATTCACATAACATAGTACAAGACATAATTTCATATGTTTGAGTATGTTCTTGAATATTTTACACATATATATTGTCATTGTACCTTACTTTCCATTTAACCTTAGGCTAACACTTTTATCAAAATATTTTCCCTTTGGGCATAAATAGTCATCATACACAGGCTGCGGACCCCGGAGGCCAAAAGCTAAGTTTCACTTTGTAATAATTGACATGTAACATTATTGGGTAACACAGTATCATGTTCAGCTTGTTATTTTCTGCGTGCGCATCATATCAGATACAACGTCCTTGGAGCTACTTGGCAGTCAATTAATGTTTTGGTTATTCCCTGCAGAACATCTGCAGAGCGCTACAACAGAATACAGGAATACAATTCAAGCAGATAGCAGTTAATACTGACACCAAAATTACATATTACTATTTTTGTACAATTTTCAAATATTTCCCAAACCCCACAGACTTTAGAATTTTCTTCACTGGATTCCAACCAAAAGTTGAACCCCTGTGGAACATCACAATATCCTAGTTTCTTCTTTTTAGGGGACATTTCCTGAAAGCGGATTTAATTTTACAAAAAGCATAAAAGTTGAATCCTGGCATTGATATAAACAGAATGAATATTACAAATACAGGTTGACATATATATATATATATATATATATATATATATATATAATACATAATCCAATAAACATCATACCGATGGTGGACAGTTTTTCTCTTTGCACTATATCAGATTCTCTGAGTATTTTGTTAAAGTAGGTAATATTTCATACAGAACTGGGAGATAAGATGGGTTATATTAAACAATAATACTGAGAAGGGTAATGTCTCCCTTCAAGCCTGATTCTCGGAGTGAGGTGGGGGTGATTCATTATTTCCTGAACTATCACCCCTTATCCTATTCTATTGCTTCCTTCTATCAGGGCATAAATACCTCTTTGCAACTTTTTGTCCTGAATCAATCCCACATGATCTAATCTCCACTGATCCCAAAATCTACTGTCTACCAACCCAGTTTTGTGTATTCCTGCTCTTTTTAGGATTTTCTTTACCTGTGCGGCTACTTCTTTCCCTTCCCCTATCTCTATTAGTTCACATGGGGTGTACCATATCTTAGATGGTCCCTTCCCCATCTTGGCTGGTAGCTAATTAGCCGATGAGTCTTTCATTCCTCTAGGGCAACCTTTGAGACAATAGAGGGTCACTTATGACTACTTAGTGAGAACTCCCAGACAGACTCTTCTGTCTTCTATGAACTACTCTACTTGTGCAAGTTCAGGAGTAGTGCTCAGGGCAATGCCTCAATTGGCTTCCACAGGCTCAACTTTCTGCCTGTGTCCCCTTACCAAAACACTCCCAAATCACTACACGCACTTCTTCGCGCGGATTCTACTAAGTCCTTCGTGCTACTACTCAGGTCCCATTCGACCTTGACCGTCCAGACACGGCTGGAGGCTAGTTTTCCAAAACAAGGACTTTTCAATCACTCTGTGCTTCTCAGTTCGGAACCTTGTCCGCAACTCTAAACTCTAGGGGTTAAGAATAGAGAACTTTTCCCCATTCTTTGCAGCCTTATATATCTTATAACACAGGTAACATGCCTTCTCAGTAGACAGGTAAACAGGTAAGACAAAAAGCAAAGAAAACTATTTCCATATCATTTACAGGTGACATGTCCCTTTTAGGTTCTTCCGTACTATACAATTGGCATCGAGATGTCATATAAGCATGCAGCAGCTTACCTCACTCATCGATACAGAGAATAGACACACAGGAACCTCAGATATACTAACTGGCAAGATCAAAGGCTTACCTTCACAGTACTGTTTTTATCTATCTGAGGTCCTCTGGTCCCGTCCTCAAGTCGATCGGTGAGTGGGTCGGCACTCTATCGGCTGCACATCAGACGATCTCGAGGCCCCACGTCGTTGGGTGTCAATTCCTGTCGGGGGCAAGTCCCCCTGGGATGGATGTCACCGTAATCCTAATTAAATAAATAACCAGTTTCGAGCGCTCGGGAAACAAGACGTACACAGGTATCGTGTATGAACCGTTTCTACTTTATTACGTAGTTCAATACAGTTTTAAAAGCAAGCTCAATTACATAAGTCATGTGATCAATATACATATATGGTCTTTCCAGTTCCGTTATCACACAAATTTGTTCATTTACCCATCACCCCAGATGTTTTCATTTTCACCTTATCTAAATGTAAGACTACTAGTTCTGCTGAAATCGGCAGAATTGTTGATATCTCCCCCAGACTCCAAGTCTGTCCTTATCAACTACGCAGTCTTGTTTACAGAACATTCCACCCTCTTGTGCTTTCTGTATACTGTGATATAGAATATAGTGCAAGTTATGTTTTAACCCTAACAATAGACAAGCATGTTAAAGGTAAAGGTTGTAAGACCATTTCCAAGCAGCTTGATGATCCTGTGACTACAGTTGCACATATTATTCAGAAATTTAAGATCCATGGGACTGTAGCCATCCTCCTTGGACATGGCCGCAGGAGGAAAATTGATGACAAATCAAAGAGAAGGATAATACAAATCGTAACAAAAGAACCCAGAAAAACTTCTAAAGAGATTAAAGGTGAATTTCAAGCTCAAGGAACATCAGTGTCAGATCGCACCATCCATCGTTGTTTAAGCCAAAGTGGACTTAATGGGAGAGGACCAAGGAGGACACCATTTTTTAAAACAAATCATAAAAAAGCCAGACTGGAGTTTGCTAAACTACATGTTGACAAGCCACAAAGGTTCTGGGAGAATGTCCTATGGTCAGATGAGACAAAAATTGAAATTTTTGGCAAGGCACGTCAGCTCTATGTTCACAGACGAAAAAATGAAGCATATCTTGAAAAGAACACTGTCCCTACTGTGAAACATGGAGGAGGCTCTGTTATGTTCTGGGGCTGCTTTGCTGCATCTGGCACAGGGTGTCTTGAATCTGTGCAGGGTACAATGAAATCTCAAGACTATCAAGGGATTCTAGAGAGAAATGTGCTGCCCAGTGTCAGAAAGCTTGGTCTCAGTCACAGGTTATGGGTCTTGCAACAGGATAATGACCCAAAACATACAGCTAAAAACACCCAAGAATGGCTAAGAGGAAAACATTGGACTATTCTGAAATGGCCTTCTATGAGCCCTGACCTAAATCCTATTGAGCATCTTTGGAAGGAGCTGAAACATGCCGTCTGGAAAAGGCACCCTTCAAACCCGAGACAACTGGAGCAGTTTGCTCATGAGGAGTGGCCAAAATACCTGTTGAGAAGTGCAGAAGTCTCATTGACAGTTACAGGAATCGTTTGATTGCAGTGATTGCCTCAAAAGGTTGTGCAACAAAATATTAAGTTAAGGGTACCCATCATTTCTGTCCAGGCCTGTTTCATGAGTTTTCTTTTTTTTTAAAAATTGTTTGATTTATATCATATGTGGACATGCCCTAAAGATTTGGTGGGTGAATAGATATGTCCTTTAAAAATATCTATCAAGCAGGTGTAACTCAGGCTAGAAGAAAACAAACTTTTCACCATTTCTTGTTCTGTAATAAGGCTCAAGTGACTTTTTTTTTTTTTTTTTTTCTCCTTTTCCACAGAGGAACATGAAGAGTTTTTGAAACGCTATTCAATTGTATTTGATCCAGATACAGAAAGTGATGCACTTATTGGTATGTATCTGGCTTTACTGCATGAATGAATTTGGCTACTTTTTTGACAGTGATTGTGCATTTCATAATGGTTAATGGAAAACTAAGGGGGTGTTCACACTTACCGTTGGTGACCGTCAGTAGTGTCCGTTGCTGTTGTCCGTTACAAGATTTTAGCATCGGACACTAGCTGAACCGTCAGAAATCCGTTAAAATTTACATTAATTTCAATGGGTTTTTATTTTGTGTCCGTTAGCGTCCGTTTACACCCAATCCGTCAGAAGTCCGTTTTTTATTTCACGGACAAAAAATACTACATGCAGGACTTCTTTGTCCGTTTGAAGTAACGGATTCTTGACGGACAGCAAGTGTCTGTTATTTTTTTAACATTGAAGTCTATGGGTAACGGACAGTAACTGATAGCCATCAGTTATTGTCCGTTGTTTTATGTCCGTTTTTTTTTCTGCGCATGCTCAGAAAGCAGAAAAAAAAAAAAAAAAAACGGACAGTGTTAAAAAAAAAACGGACACTAACTGATGCTAATGTGTCCATTTTTTTAACTAATCCATTAATTGGATCAGTTAAAAAAACGGACACATTAACATCAGTTTGCGTCCGTTAATGTCTTTTATGATAGGTGTCTGTTTGTTTGTTTTTTTTTGTTTTGTTTTAAGGGACACTATCAGAATGGACATCAACGGTAGTGTGAACCCTGCCTAATACAGCAGAGGGTATTGGGATGGTTAGTAATTTACTACAATTTGTAAATCTGTGTTATCCGTAACAGCCGTGGTTCATTGGTGGTGTTTACCATTTCACAATTGAAACTGACTACTGGACAATTGGATGATGAGGTGTGAGGATAGAGCCTTGTCCCAGACTTAAATACACACCGTATGCTTACTGCAAAATCAAAAATATTAAATTCAAAGGATAAAGTATGGGGAAGAGTATAAAACTAAATTTAGTATAAAACTAAATGTCCTAAATATCAAGGAGCCTCTGAAATAGCCTCTCAAGTTAATTTTGTCTTTGACATCCATCCAAATATGGACATACCTCTTCAGACTGTGGAACTTTTATATTTAAGAATGCAAACATTTTGAATCATATCTCTAGTATTTTTGCTAAAGTTTTAATAAGTAGAGGTTTCAATTTTTCTTACTCTGCAAGTGATCTGGAGAGACAAGCCTAATTGGTATTTTGATAAATTGTGAAGGGATATTAAAGGAGAACATACCATGAATACTGATCAGTCTGCTTCTTGAGGTTAATGTTAGGCTGGCCATACACATTATATTTTTGTCAGTTATCTTGGCTGATTATAAACCAACTTGCTCAGACTTGCTGTATTTAAAAAAAGAAAAAAAAAAAACTGTTAAACTAGTGTGACACCTGGGGGTAGTTTAGCATCAAAGGTAGGAGCTTCCTGGACTTAACAGAGGTGTTTGTGGCGCTGGGTGCCAAATAAACAGTATAACAGGTAATGGCAAACCAAAACAAATGGCTTTATTTTGCTTGTAAAAGTAAGGCTGTGTTCACACTGAGTTTTTTGGCAGCGGATTTTGAGTCGGAATCCGCCTGAAAAAACTCCTCCCATTCATTTCAGTGGGAGTCAGCAGCGTTTTTTTTCCGCTAGCGGAAAAAAAAGGCAACATGACCTATCTTGCCGCGGATTCCACCCGCGGTGTCCGCGGCTCGAGACGCGCTCCTGATTAGGCCCATTCATCCGGACCTAATCAGGAGCAGGATGCTGCGACGGAGTGCTGATGAACTGCATCGGAATCCCGTCGTGGATGACCGCGGCGAAAACTCCGGGGGCGGAAAATTTTCCGCCGTGTGAATACACCCTAAACAGGAACAAAAATAACAAAACAGCCTAGCCCGCATACAGGGCAATACCTCACTACTTGAACCCTGACTAACTTCTGGGGGCAAGAAGCTTTCCTGAGGTTACATATTTGTGGTCTGGCTCACACTGAGCTTAACCAGTCCCTTCTTGAACCCAGTCCTCTTTGACAGACCACCTGTCCGTCTCCAGCTGGTTCCACAATCCACCTGCTCCCCTGCAGGTCACCAGCAGCACTCTCCTGCTGTGTGCACTCCCTCTGAAGTGAAGCCCCCAGGTATGGGTGTAGTCGAGGACCTTTTCAACCCTGCTTTTGGGTCGCTCTCCAGCTCCCTCTAGGTTCACACCCTCACACTAGTTTATTTCTTGATGGTAAAGGTCGGAACTTTAGTAC
This sequence comes from Leptodactylus fallax, assembly GCA_947044405.1. Classification (NCBI taxonomy): domain Eukaryota; kingdom Metazoa; phylum Chordata; class Amphibia; order Anura; family Leptodactylidae; genus Leptodactylus; species Leptodactylus fallax. The sequence goes on from CAMRHE010000347.1 coordinate 222,449, forward strand.
AAACAATCCCATCATCAATTGGATGGCCATCGAAAATCGAAAGTGTATAACTGGTCTTAATTATTCTTAACGTATCAAGGCAGCCTGTTCTCTGTGAAATGTTTAGATTTGCTCCGCGGTCTGCTTTTTGTTTAAATATTGTCAGTATTTTCAAAGACTTGTTTTCACATTTTTGCTGAATTCTTCCTTCCTTTAGGTCCCCAGATAGGTCATGTTCTAGAACTTTCAAACAGGACTTGTCACCTCACCTGACATTTTTGTTTTATTAAGTAAAAATTCTGTAGCATCTTTTTAACCATGCATTGTACTGTCCCTTCTACTGTTGTTTCTACTAGAAATTTAGAAATAACCCTAAATGGTAACTCTCAGTTGTCCCTTTTTGTCACTACACACTACCACTTCCCAATCATGGTGCAGAGGAACTGCACATAGAGTTTTAAGAAAAGATTTTTAAAGGGGGTTGTCCAGGAAAACCATTTTTTTTAATGAGGCTGGAGAAGGTGAAAATAAACAAAAACATACTCGCCTGTCCCTAGTGCTCCGGTGTCTCCCAGCACAATCTGGTCCTTCTGCTTCAGTGTTTTCTTATGGCGGAAGTCCCCACCACACGTGACCGCTGAGGCCAATCGGCGGCCTAAGGAAACCTGTGATGTCTCGTGTCCTTTCCTTAGGCTGATGAGGCCGCTGATTGGCCTCAGCGGTCACGTGCGATGAGGAGTAGCAGGACCAGACCGAGCTGGGAGACACCGGGTACAGGTGAGTATGGGTATTGATTTATTTTTTTTCATCTTCCCCGGCCTCATATTAAAAAAAAAAAAAAAAAAAAAAGTGGTGATCCTGGACAATCCCATTAAGATTAATTATTATTTTAAGGGGAATACACATAAATGCTAAGATATATATATATATATATATATATATATATATATATATAGTCAGGATTGGTGACAGGTACTTTTTATGTGCAATTAAACTTTGCATATAATGGCAGGTACTGTTCTTATGTAGCGTTTTCAGATGTTAAAGTTCCTTAAAGCTTATGAAAGTATTTTTGATCCACCAGGAGAGCTCCACTAGGGTGTGCTCAGGATGTTGTGAGAGAAGTATAGGCAAAAGGCTTAAAAAATTGGCTCCTGTTTCAGCAGGCAAATGTTTCACAATTTGAGGAAGAGTCGTTGGTGACACACTGGATGAGTAAAAATAACATTTCCACTTAGAACAGTTTTGAGGTTGCCATTTGTGTTGGCAGGAAGTATAAGCGGTTGAGGTCACTTGTGCTAGGTGATCTGTATGTGCTTCTCTAAAGAGGACCTTTCACCCCCTCCAACAAGTCCAGTTCTTTACATCAATTACAGTAGTAGCTGCCACTCCACTGATTTTGGTACAGTTGGAATTTTTTCTCCAGCCCCCACCATTCCCAAGCAATCAATGCTGTTACTTTTGGTGCCTCATATACTATTTATATACGCTGTACTATAAGGAGGGTGGTGTCAGGCAGGAGCAGACAAGGGGTATGATACTGAGATCAGACACTGGCTGCCTCTGATTGGAGCTCTGAATCATGTCCCTCTGCCTTACACCACCCTTCTGACATTACAGAGCTTAAATAATCAGGCATCAAAAATAACAGCATTGATTGCTCGGGAACGGTGGAGGCTAGAGAGAAAATTCTAACTGCGCTGGAATCAGTCGAGCAGTGCCTATTAACTGATGCCAAGAACTAGAATTGGTGGAGGTGGTGAAAGGTCCTCTTTAAGGTAAGGCCTCACATGGCTGTGATGTGGTCAGGATGTGGCTGAAAACAACAAAGCCAAGTCACCTGCCACTAATGTCTATAAAATTCTGGAAAAAATTGTTTTAACGCCGGGGCTCCCACATTGCGAAAAGGCAGCGTTTTACAGTACCTGCAAAGTGGATGGAATTCTGGCTAATCTTATCCACACATTGCAGAAAAAAAATCCACAGCATTGCGTTTTTGTAAATCGCAGCATGTCAATACCTATGGACACGCTGGTGTTTTTCCGTATAGGTATAATAGAGATAGAAAGGCTTGCAGAGTTTTCCTCTGTGAAAAGCTCTGCGGGAAAAAAAACGATGTATTTCCACTGCAGTCTTTTCCACAGTGCTTTTGGGCTGTGCCTCACACAGTGGGGCCTTAGCCTAAAGAGGTTTTCAAGGGCAAACCAAGGGTGTGTGTTTTTTTTGTTTTTTGTTTTTTTTTTAAGCCGGGGAAGGTAAAGGAGAAAAAAAAAAAAACACACAGTCTTCTGTACTTTGTGCTCCGGTGTCTCCCAGCGTGGTCCGGTCCTGCTGCTCTGGTGTTCTCTTCCGGTGGAAGTCCCTGCTGCACTGTGATGTCCCGTGTCCCTTTTTTAAGCTGCTGATTGGCCTCAGCGGTCACATAACTGCTAAGGCCAATCAGCGGCCTCAGCAACCTAAGGAAAAGACATGGGACGTCTCAGGTAGTGTCGTTCCCTGTCCTTTGCTGAGACCGCTGATTGGCCTCAGTGATCATGTGCGTTGGATTGGACCAACGCTGGGAGACACCGGAGCGCTGGGGACAGGTATATTGTTCGTTGTTTTTTTTTTTTTTACCTTCCCCAAAATAAAGTTTATCCTGGATAAACCCTTTAATGATTGTTTAGTGGCAGTTTTGTGGGTAGACATGCCTATGTGTTTTTAAACTGCCACGTAGTGTTTATCTGTAAACAATGTGAGCTTTCCGATAGGGCTGTGGAGTCGGAGTCGTGGAGTCGGAGTCGGTGCCTATTTTGGTGGAGTCGGAGTCGGTATAAAATGGACCGACTCCGACTCCCAAAATATATAATAAATTGGTACAGTTAGTAGTACAATGCAGTATGTGCTGAATATATTTTCATAAGAATTTGGGAAAATGATGAAATGTTGAAAATGATGAAATGTCCTGTAAAGGTCTGTTCTATTCCTCATATAATGATGGGACTGAGTTCTGAGTGAACCTATAAGGTTTAGCAGTCCAGGGCTGTGGAGTCGGAGTCGTGGAGTCGGTGCCTATTTTGGTGGAGTCGGAGTTGGAGTCGGAGTCAGGGGAAATTGAGGAGTCGGAGTCGGGGCTTTGGCGTACCGACTCCACAGCCCTGCTTTCCGAGGAGGTCTCTGGCATGTGGCAGATGATAACTGACGTGTCTCCTATAAATTCTGTCTTATATGTAACTGTAGTATATACAGCATATATCTACCCTTGGACCATGGTAGCTTTCCTCATCCTTTCTCTCCACACCTTGGACAGAGTGGTATACGGACTGCTGAACAGCCTGGCCAAGTAACTGAGTGAAAAGTTGCTTCTCACACAAACTCCCCCTCCCTTCTACAAACTTACAGTGCCTTGCGAAAGTATTCGGCCCCCTTGAACTTTTCAACCTTTTGCCACATTTCAGGCTTCAAACATAAGGATATAAAATGTTAAAATTTTTGGTGAAGAATCAACAAGTGGGACACAATCGTGAAGTGGAACGAAATTTATTGGATATTTTAAACTTTTGTAAAAAATAAAAAACTGAAAAGTGGGGCGTGCCAAATTATTCGGCCCCCTTAAGTTAATACTTTGTAGCGCCACCTTTTGCTGCGATTACAGCTGCAAGTCGCTTGGGGTATGTCTCTATCAGTTTTGCACATCGAGAGACTGAAATTCTTGCCCATTCTACCTTGGAAAACAGCTCGAGCTCAGTGAGGTTGGATGGAGAGCGTTTGTGAACAGCAGTTTTCAGCTCTTTCCACAGATTCTCAATTGGATTCAGGTCTGGACTTTGACTTGGCCATTCTAACACCTGGATACATTTATTTGTGAACCATTCCATTGTAGATTTTGCTTTATATTTGGGATCATTGTCTTGTTGAAAGATAAATCTCCGTCCCCGTCTCAGGTCTTTTGCAGACTCCAACTGGTTTTCTTCCAGAATGGTCCTGTATTTGGCTCCATCCACCTTACCATCAATTTTAACCATCTTTGCTGTCCCTGCTGAAGAAAAGCAGGCCCAAACCATGATGCTGCCACCACCATGTTTGACAGTGGGGATGGTGTGTCCAGGGTGATGAGCTGTGTTGCTTTTACGCCAAACATATCGTTTTGCATTGTGGCCAAAAAATTTGATTTTGGTTTCATCTGACCAGAGCACCTTCTTCCACATGTTTGGTGTGTCTCCCAGGTGGCTTGTGGCAAACTTTAAACGAGACTTTTTATGGATATCTTTGAGAAATGGCTTTCTTCTTGCCACTCTTCCATAAAGGCCAGATTTGTGCAGTGTATGACTGATTGTTGTCCTATGGACAGACTCTCCCACCTCAGCTGTAGATCTCTGCAGTTCATCCAGAGTGATCATGGGCCTCTTGGCAGCATCTCTGATCAGTCTTTTCCTTGTTTGAGATGAAAGTTTAGAGGGACGGCTGGGTCTTGGTAGATTTGCAGTGGTCTGATATTCCTTCCATTTCAATATGATCGCTTGCACAGTGCTCCTTGGGATGTTTAAAGTTTGGGAAATCTTTTTGTATCCAAATCCGGCTTTAAACTTCTCCACAACAGTATCACGGACCTGCCTGGTGTGTTCCTTGGTCTTCATGATGCTCTCTGCGCTTTAAACAGAACCCTGATACTATCACAGAGCAGGTGCATTTATACGGAGACTTGACTACACACGGGTGGATTATATTTATCATCATCAGTCATTTAGGACAACATTGGATCATTCAGAGATCCTCACTGAACTTCTGGAGTGAGTTTGCTGCACTGAAAGTAAAGGGGCCGAATAATATTGCACGCCCCACTTTTCAGTTTTTTCTTTTTTTTACAAAAGTTTAAAATAACCAATAAATTTCGTTCCACTTCACAATTGTGTCCCACTTGTTGTTGATTCTTCACCAAAAAATTTAAATTTTATATCCTTATGTTTGAAGCCTGAAATGTGGCAAAAGGTTGAAAAGTGCAAGGGGGCCGAATACTTTCGCAAGGCACTGTATCTAATCACAACACCGGGCTACTTGAATGAGCCTGTGGGTTTCTGTGACAGTTGATCTGTCATTGCAGTTACAGTATACGGCTGGAATTGCTTTAGCATACAGTGTGTAGTAGAGTAGGGGCTCCCCAGACATAAGGGCCTAGTCACAATTGGGAACACTGCAATAGCTTTAACCACTGATGCTGTATGTTACAGTGAACAAATTTATTTTTATTCTCCTCTTGTTATTTCAACTTTATTTACTTACTCTGCTTATATTTGACAGAATGCATTGCCCAAAGTGAAAGGAGTGAGTTTGTTGGCAATGATTACTGTACATACTGGAATAGCTTCAACAACAATATATTTACCACTGGAAAGTTGATAATCGCCCCAAGAAAGAAGATTGATAGGCGCATTTTCATGTCTAGCATTATGGTGAGTAAAGATTTTAAAATAAAATGTTATATGAGGTGTAGAGAAAGTAGGGAATAATATACTACTGTTTAGGGAACATTGGTTAATTAGATATGTCTCGATAGTCTACCTTTTAAATGGAAAAATTGTTGCAAAAATGTATTTTTCAACACATTTAACTTTCTTTGCTGGTGGGAGATCATGCCTGATTTTAAAATGTTCTAGAAAGAAACATACATATGTTTGCTTACTTTCTAACATGTAGATTTGGCAAAATAAATCATGTACTGGCTATGAGAATTGTATTATGAGTAAATCTAAACTATGCTGTAGTGTTTTTTGCTTTCACTTTTTGTGAGGTTTAACCTATTTGCTTTGGCTCCTCCTGGCTCTAAAACTTAACATTTGTGAACAACTTCATGTAATTTTGCAGCAAAGTAATTTTTATTTTTTTTGTATTTTATATTTTTTATTTATATTTTTAAGTAATCAAGATTCATAATACATTGTCATAATAAAAGTTAAAAATGCACAGAATTAATTCAGTATACTACTCATACTTATAAATTACACAAACTGAAGAGATCAAAAATAAAAAAGAGACATTCTACTTTTATTACTTCCTTCTTATAACTTGTAATACACATGTGCAAAAGTAGTAATATGCTGTCCAACTAAGAAGAACATATCTTTTTGGTATCATAATTGTAACAGCTTTGTAGAATAATGGGAACATAATTACCGTATTTTTCAGACTATAAGACGCACTTTTTCCCCCCAAATTTGGGAGGAAAATGGGGGGGGTGTCTTATAGTCCGAATGTGGGGTTTGGGGGGGCAGAGGAATGGGGACGATGCTGCGGGCCCTGGGCTTGGAGGAGAGGGTGTCCTGGCGGTGCAAACCCATCCCAGCATCCGCTGTGCTGTTACAGCGGATGCCAGGTCCGTAAAGATGATGGCAGCTGCTCCACTGCAGAGCGGCCGCCATAGCTACTGGATCTCCGCTGCAATGGATCACGGGCATTACTACCTGTAAACCCCCATCCCCCAAAGATATTAAAATTGCCCCCAGGACCGGTAGATACCTTTTTCGTTGCATGCCAGCTCCTGTGCGGCGAGATCACAGGAACCGACCTGTTCCTGTGACAGCCAGGAACCTTATGAAGGTTCTCAGGCTTGTCATAGTAATATTACTATTGCGGCTGGTCTATGACCAGCCTCAGTAGTAATGTATAGAATCTCCCATAGACTGTAATACAGTTGTATTGCAGTCTATGGGACTTGCAATCAAATGATTGCAGGTTCAAGACCCCTAGGGGGGCTAATAAAATAGTTAAAAAAAAAAACAACAAAGTTCTAAATCACCCCCTTTCCCTAGAACACATATAAAAGTAGAAAATGACTGTGAAACACATACAGTGGGTACGGAAAGTATTCAGACCCCTTTAAATTTTTCATTCTTTGTTTCATTGCAGCCATTTGCTAAAAGCAAAAAAGTTCATTTTATTTCTCATTAATGTACACTCAGCACCCCATCTTGACAGAAAAAAAAAACAGAAATGTAGATATTTTTGAAAATTTATTAAAAAAAGAAAAACTGAAATATCACATGGTCATAAGTATTCATACCCTTTGCTGTGACACTCATATTTAACTCACATGCTGTCCATTTCCTTCTGACCCTCCTTGAGATGGTTCTACTCCTTCATTGGAGTCCAGCTGTGTTTAATTAAACTGATTGGACTTGATTAGGAAAGACACACACCCGTCTATATAAGACCTCATAGCGCATGTCAGAGCAGATGAGAATCATGAGGTCAAAGGAACTGCCCAAGGAGCTCAGAGACAGAATTGTGGCAAGGCACAGATCTGGCCAAGGTTACAAAACAATTTCTGCAGCACTCAAGGTTCCTAAAAGCACAGTGGCCTCCATAATCCTTAAATGGAAGAAGTTTGGGACGACCAGAACTCTTCCTAGATGTGGCCGTCCAGCCAAACTGAGCAATCGTGGGAGAAGAGCCTTGGTGAGAGAGGTAAAGAGGAACCCAAAGATCACTGTGGCTGAGTTCCAGAGATGCAGTAGGGAGATGGTAGAAAGTTTCACAAAGTCAACTATCACTGCAGCCCTCCACCAGTCAGGGCTTTATGGCACAGTGGCCCAAAGGAAGCCTCTACTCAGTGCAAGACATATGAAAGCCCGCATAGAGTTTGCTAAAAAACACATGAAGGACTCCCAGACTATGAGAAATAAGATTCTCTGGTCTGATGAGACGAAGATTGAACTTTTTGGCGTTAATTCTAAGCAGTATGTGTGGAGAAAACCAGGCACTGCTCATCACCTGCCCAATACAATCCCAACAGTGAAATATGGTGGTGGCAGCATCATGATATGGGGGTGTTTTTCATCTGCAGGGACAGGACGACTGGTTGCAATTGAAGGAAAGATGAATGCAGTCAAGTACAGAGATATCCTGGAAGAAAACCTCTTCCAGAGTGATCTGGGCCGAAGGTTCACCTTCCAACAAGACAATGACCCTAAGCACACAGCTAAAATAACAAAGGAGTGGCTTCGGAACAACTTTGTGACCATTCTTGACTGGCCCAGCCAGAGCCTTGACCTCAACCCAATTGAGCATCTCTGGAGAGACCTGAAAGTGGCTGTCCACCAACGTTCACCATCCAACCTGACGGAACTGGAGAGGATCTGCAAGGAAGAATGGCAGAGGATCCCCAAATCCAGATGTGAAAAACTTGTTGCATCATTCCCAAGAAGACTCATGGCTGTACTAGCTCAAAAGGGTGCTTCTGGGGGGGGGGGGGGCCTGACTGTGAGACGGAATGGCCACATAGTTACATAGCTCCAGGCCTGAGTCTCAGATAGCGACCTAAAAAACGACGTGCCTGTGGATTACACTGACCCAAATAGCAATAGGAACGTTTCCTACCTCCAGGGATGCCGCGGAAGAGAAAATCTGCGGTGAAGCCACAGAAAATATCTGATTTCTATTTCCCCCATGGTGGAGGAGAGGAACAAAATGGCGCCGGTTCGCGCTCCGACGCGATCTCCGGGGCCTCAACTCCATCTAGAGATCCGCCGGAGGAAGCGCTAACCCTCTCCGCGCAGCGGAGAACTCTGTCAGCGCCATCGATACCGCAGCTGTTAGACCGCGGGAGTACGGGGACACCAGGGCCCGCCAGGGAGAGCGCGGGTCCGGAGCCTTCACCTGCCGACGCAACAAGGCCTACAGGCCTAAACAACGCACAGACGCCTCACTCACCCACCGCTAGCCCGGTCAAACAGAAACCCAGGCTCCAGAACACCGAAGCTCAAGAAGGGGAGGTGAGTGATGCAGCACAGCACATACCACCATCCACCGATTTTTTTTTTTTTTTGTGGATATTCCAGCAACTGAAAGCTTACTTACTGAGGCCTCCATGAAAAATATGCTCATGGCCTTCTGCAAATCACTGATGACAGATATGTCTTTAATGGTTAAACCGCTAGATAAAGACCTTCGAGAATTGCAGAAGCGCACTGTTCATGTGGAATCTAAAATGGCGGAATTCGCTGCATCGCACAATGCTCTTATAGATGCTCACTATGAGGTGGAAAAAGATGTGTCGTTTCTAAAAGCTAAAGTAGCAGACCTGGAGGATCGCTCGCGGCGCAACAATCTGAAGTTTAGAGGGGTCCCAGAGTCCGTACCTGCGAGCAATCTAACTGCTTTCCTCCAAGACCTGATACGCACGCTAATACCAAATATCTCGACAATGGATTTAACTATTGATAGAGCGCACAGAGTCCCAAGGCCTTCACACCTGGATGAAGCCGTACCCAGAGATGTCTTAGCAAAGATCCACTTTTACCGCACTAAAGAGATGGTACTGCTGACCTCACGAAAAAACGGTCGTTTACCTGACCCCTACCACAAAATTTCCATATATTCCGATCTTTCGGCCGCAACTCTACAATTGAGAAGGCAATTCATCCCTTTTACTACAGCTTTACGCCAACATAACATCCTATATAAATGGGGATTTCCAGTCCGAGTGATTTTATCCCGGGATAACCTCACGTGTTATTAAATCTCCGGAAGACGGCAAAAAATTGCTAAATAAATGGGACATTCCTATCGTTGAACCATCACCCAAATTACCACCTGGCCCCGTGTCTGATGGCTGGCACCGAATGAAAACTCCAAGACGTCCACCGAAAGGGCTGCACAGCTAGAGACTCACCTTAAAATGGATTTCGTATGTCCATGACTGCTGAACTTATCCCCCCAAGATCACAACAGCCGCTGGTCCGCTGTACTACACTTCTTTCCTCTGTTTTGTTTAGGTGGCTTAATCACTGGTTTCAATGCTTCCATAGTTTGTTTTCTTCTTGGTTCTGGCACAAGGGGCGACGCGACTACATCAGGCGGAGACGATTCTGTTTCCTATGACTACTGGTAACTTCCGATGCGGGTGGTCATGGTAGGATCTTTGAAGCGTTTCTAACAGTAAAGTATGGTACTTAAAATTATGTCTATGAATGTCAGAGGTCTGAACTCCCCTCAAAAGAGAGCCAATTTGTGGCGAGAGGTCCGAGTTCAGGGTTGTGACATTCTCGCAGTTCAAGAAACACATCTTTTGGAGGTGGATGCCACTCGCATCAGACATTCATCATACCCACATATATTTCACGCTCACTGCTCCTCCAAGCGCAGGGGAACATTAATTGGAATCAAGGATTCAGTAGCATTTCAGATGGTGTCACATTATGCTGACCCTGGAGGGCGATTTGTCATATTAGTCTGTATCCTTAATAATGTCACTTACACGCTGGTATCGGTATACGCCCCAAACAAAAGACAGGTGTCATTCTTGGGAAGACTCATGAGAGCAGTGGAACGAAGAAATCAAGGATGCTTAATATTAATGGGAGACTTTAATATGGCTCCAGACCCAGTGGTAGATACTACTTCTGGCATAACGACACGTCATCCTTCATTTTCGCAAGCTATATGGCGCCACGCTTTATTTGATGTTTGGCGCATCCTCCATAATACCGAAAAAGATTACACCTGCTACTCTACTGTACATAATAGCTATTCACGAATAGATTTATTTTTAGTAGAACAAGCTAGCATTCCCCTTGTCGTACAGTCAGATATTTCACAGATAACATGGTCAGATCACGCAGCAATAATCCTGACTCTAAGGGAAAAATATGAATGTCCTAGAGCGTACGTGTGGAGGTGCAATGAATTCTTAATGTCACAGCCAAAATATAAAACAATTTTGGAGAATGATTTGAAGGAATTCTTTCTGATCAATGCTCCCTCTGCTTCTAGCCCTGACATATTGTGGAACTCCCATAAAGCGTTTATAAGAGGAACATTTATCCGCTTGGGACACATAGAAAAGAAAAATAGATTAGCAGAAATTGATCGACTACTGCACCAAATAAAATCTATCGATAATAGTAACAAAAAAATCCCCTTCCCCCTCCAATGCGGCAAAGTTGGTGACATTACGCCACCAACTGACAGCCTGTCTACTGTTTAAATATGAGAAAAATTTGAAAAGGATGAAAGCGACTTATTATTCCCAATCTAATAAGGCAGGTAAGCTTTTAGCGGCCAAGCTTAAACAAAAACATGCAAAGTCTAAAATTCCGTTTCTTCAGAATACAGAAGGCGCATACAAAATCTATGATCCTAATGGCATCGCTAATGCCTTTAAAACCTTCTATGAAGGCTTATACAATATTAGAGAGGACTCCTCTGTGATATCCCCGGCAAAACATGACACAGTCCATTTTCTTGCTAGTACTCAACTGCCCACACTCACAGAAGCACAACTGGACTCTTTGAATGAGCCCATCACACCATCAGAGTTGCTGTCTGTAATCAAGTCGCTGCCACCTCGAAAGTCCCCGGGCCCAGATGGCCTTACTAATGAATATTACAAAAAGTTTTCTCCTATTCTGCTAAACCCGCTGTTGTCCTTTTTAACAGCGGTGGTAGACTCTGGCACTATTCCGAGGGAAAATCAGGAGGCCCTGGTGGTGACGTTGCCTAAGCCGGGCAAGCCTGCCACCAGCCCCCAAAACTTTCGACCAATATCCCTATTAAACTCGGACTTAAAAATTTACGCCAAAATCATAGCAAATAAAATAGCAGCTTGTCTTCCGAGTCTAATAAATCACGACCAAGTGGGATTCGTGAAAGGGAGACAATCATATGCTAATACTAGACGTATATTGAATATTATTCATCACATTAATTCTAAAAAGATGGAGGCGGTGATTCTCGCATTGGACGCCGAGAAGGCGTTCGACCGCATTTGCTGGTCGTATGCCTTCTTGGTGCTTAGGGGCATGGGGTTCGAAGGAACTATTTTAAGAGCAATTGAGGCGCTGTACTCGGCACCATCGGCAAGAGTATTCACTAATGGGGTAGTGTCGGACCCCTTTTTAATAACGAACGGGACTAGGCAGGGGTGTCCCCTGTCGCCGTTGATATTTGTTCTCTCAATGAAACCACTGGCCCAAACACTTAGACTGGATCCAGAGGTGGGTGGCATTGATATAAGAGACAAAACTCATCTTATATCATTATATGCAGATGATATTATTCTTACTCTGTCCAAACCGCAAGAGTCTATTCCCCGACTTATGAAGATTATTGCCAATTTTGGACACTTATCGTTTTATAAACTAAACATGGCCAAATCACAGGCCTTACCTTTACATATCCCTCCCTCTTTGCTTCAATCCCTGCAGTCGACATATGACTTTGACTGGAGGAGCAATGGCGTTCAGTATCTGGGAATACAGGTGACACCCTCATCGGGGACCCTATATAGGAATAATTATACACCCATTTTGAAAGTACTGCAGGATGAGATGGAGCGAATGTCCAAAGTAGATGTGTCTTGGATAGGACGGGTCGCAGCCTTTAAGATGTTACTATTGCCTAGACTCCTGTACCTGTTTCGCACACTCCCGATATCCGTCCCAGTTTCGTTTTTCGAAACCATGCAAAGGATGATCTCAAAATACATATGGAATGGAAAGAGACCCAGAGTCAATAAAAGCTTCCTATTTAAACAAAAAGAGGCGGGAGGACTGGGAGTACCAGTGGTAAGGAATTACTACATAGCATCATTAGTTACACAATGTGTTAGATAGAGATCAGCTGATACCTCGGTTCCTTGGATTCATATAGAACAATGGTTTATATATCCCTTAAAATTGGCGGATACCTTGCGGGCGCCCTTTTGGAACACTTCTATACCTGAGTCCTTATCCCCAGTCATGCGCGCAGCCCTGATCGCATGGAAACTAATTCACGGGAAAGCAAACCCTAAGAATCACTTTGATGTCTCAGAGATAGCTACCTTTGTCTCTGATGGCCTGGGTAATAGAAGACCTGGTAATTTCGGAGTGGGAATCGAAGGGGGATTACACAAATCTCCCATTTACAGTCCGATTCCAAACAATTTTTATCGTTTACAGACTTAATAGAGAAGTATGGAATTCACTGTGGCGACTTCCTCAAATACTCTCAAATAAGGTACTTTGCATCTAAGAACCCGGTATCGAAATTACCCCACAGCAATACTATATTCACCTGGTTGTCGACTAAGATGAGGGGATTAAGGTTTCTGTACGATAAAATGGATGGAATGTCGACCTTTACTAGATCTACTCCATTCCGTTGTTGGGAGCGAGATCTGGGGAGAGCCATTACTACAGACGAATGGGAACAAGCAATTAAATTAAGTCACTCATCCTTAAAATGTAGCACTCACATAGAAACAGCCATGAAAATTACCTTAAGGTGGTACCGAACTCCATCCACTTTACAAATGATACACCCTTCCGTTTCTGGGAATTCCTGGGGAGGATGTGGAGGGAGAGGGACTCTTCTTCATATCTTGGGACAATGCCCCATAATTCATGGATATTGGAATAAGGTCTTTGACATGCTATCAGAAATATTTAATTTTCACCTCCCCTATAACCCATCCCTGGCCATCCTATTAATTGGAATTCCCGAGGACCTGAATAAATATAAAAAACTCCTGTGCAAAATATTAACTATAGCCAAATTGTTGTTGGTACAGAGATGGAGATCAGTGACCCCTCCGTCCAACTCCACCTTGTTGCTCACTATTAATAATACGTATGTATACCAGAGGGTAATTGCGTTGGGAAATGACTCCTATCATAACTTTGAGAATGTATGGGACACGTGGACTAACTCTCGATTTGCAGCATAATTGAGAACCACGGAATTATATAAAATCCGATCTGGGAACTCAAAGAGGGTGTAGAGAGGTGGGGAACGGAAGCGGGAGGAAATAATGGGAGAGGATCGTTTCTGGAATGTCGCACGCTAACCCTAGAAAAGTGCCCTGATGTTATTGTTATTGTTTATTATGTAATAAATCTTTATCTTCTGTCTTATTGATGTACAATTCAAAGAATATATCCTGTACAACTTTATATCAGACGAAACACAGCGATGTATGTCAATAATTGTTTCTTACATGTATTTTGAAACCCAAATAAAAATTATTGAAACTAAAAGGGTGCTTCTACTCAATACTGAGCAAAGGGTCTGAATACTTATGACCATGTGATATTTCAGTTTTTCTTTTTTAATAAATATGCAAAAATATCTACATTTCTGTTTTTTTTCTGTCAAGATGGGGAGCTGAGTGTACATTAATGAGAAATAAAATGAACTTTTTTGCTTTTAGCAAATGGCTGCAATGAAACAAAAAGTCAAAAATTTAAAGGGGTCTGAATACTTTCGTACCCACTGTACACATTAGGCATCCCTGTGTCCGAAAATGACCGGTCTACCAACTTATAAAAATATTTTTGAACATCGTAGCGGGAAAAAAAAATGAAAAGTGCCGAACTGCCGTTTTTTTCACTGTTTCGCCTCTGATTTGAATAAAAAGTGATGAAAGCAATAGACATTCCCAAAATGGTATAACTAAAAAGTACACTTGACCTCACAAACAAAGATGCCCTCTACATCCCCGTACAGCTGCAGGGTCACCTGTCAATGTGACCTTGCAGCTTTTGCAAAACTACAACTCCCATATGTTAAATATTTTACTACATTTTTTGGTTCAAAAATTTTTTCCCCCATTTTCCTCCTCTAAAACCTAGGTGCGTCTTATGGTCCTAAAAATACAGTATTGACACTGCTTGATGAACAATTTCAACATCCATTTAAAAAAAAAAAAGTATTTTTGCTCTTTTTCTCTTTCTCTTAATTTTTTTTATATACAGTCATATGAAAAAGTTTGGGCACCCCTATTAATCTTAATCATTTTTAGTTCTAAATATTTGGGTGTTTGCAACAGCCATTTCAATTTGATATATCTAATAACTGATGGACACAGTAATATTTCAGGATTGAAATGAGGTTTATTGTACTAACAGAAAATGTGCAATATGCATTAAACCAAAATTTGACCGGTGCAAAAATTTGGGTACCCTTATCATTTTATTGATTTGAATACTCCTAACTACTTTTTACTGACTTACCGAAGCACAAAATTGGTTTTGTAACCTCACTGAGCTTTGAACTTCATAGCCAGGTGTATCCAATCATGAGAAAAGGTATTTAAGGTGGCCAATTGCAAGTTGTTCTCCTATTTGAATCTCCTCTGAAGAGTGGCATCATGGGCTCCTCAAAACAACTCTCAAATGATCTGAAAACAAAGATTGTTCAACATAGTTGTTCAGGGGAAGGATACAAAAAGTTGTCTCAGAGATTTAACCTGTCAGTTTCCACTGTGAGGAACATAGTAAGAAAATGGAAGACCACAGGGACAGTTCTTGTTAAGCCCAGAAGTGGCAGGCCAAGAAAAATATCAGAAAGGCAGAGAAGAAGAATGGTGAGAACAGTCCAGGACAATCCACAGACCACCTCCAAAGAGCTGCAGCATCATCTTGCTGCAGATGGTGTTACTGTGCATCGGTCAACAATACAGCACACTTTGCACAAGGAGAAGCTGTATGGGAGAGTGATGCGAAAGAAGCCATTTCTGAAAGCACGCCACAAATAGAGTCGCCTGAGGTATGCAAAAGCACATTTGGACAAGCCAGCTTCATTTTGGAAGAAGGTCCTGTGGACTGATGAAACAAAGATTGAGTTGTTTGGTCATACAAAAAGGCGTTATGCATGGCGTCAAAAAAACACAGCATTCCAAGAAAAACACTTGCTACCCACTGTAAAATTTGGTGGAGGTTCCATCATGCTTTGGAGCTGTGTGGCCAATGCCGGCACCGGGAATCTTGTTAAAGTTGAGGGTCGCATGGATTCAACTCAGTATCAGCAGATTCTTGAGAATAATGTACAAGAATCAGTGACGAATTTGAAGTTACGCCGGGGATGGATATTTCAGCAAGACAATGATCCAAAACACAGCTCCAAATCTACTCAGGCATTCATGCAGAGGAACAATTACAATGTTCTGGAATGGCCATCCCAGTCCCCAGACCTGAATATCATTGAACATCTGTGGGATAATTTGAAGCGGGCTGTCCATGCTCGGCGACCATCAAACTTAACTGAACTGGAATTGTTTTGTAAAGAGGAATGGTCAAAAATACCTTCATCCAGGAACTGATTAAAAGCTACAGGAAGCGACTAGAGGCTGTTATTTTTGCAAAAGGAGGATCTACTAAATATTAATGTCACTTTTCTGTTGAGGTGCCCATACTTTTGCACCGGTCAAATTTTGGTTTAATGCATATTGCACATTTTCTGTTAGTACAATAAACCTCATTTCAATCCTGAAATATTACTGTGTCCATCAGTTATTAGATATATCAAATTGAAATGGCTGTTGCAAACACCCAAATATTTAGAACTAAAAATGATTAAGATTAATAGGGGTGCCCAAACTTTTTCATATGACTGTATATATATATATATATATATATATATATATATATATATATATATGTGTGTGTGTGTGTATATACAGTACAGACCAAAATTTTGGACACACCTTCTCATTCCAAGAGTTTTCTGTATTGTCATGACTATAGTTGTGTTGTTCAGAAGTCAGGTGGATACACAGCTGATAGTCCTACTGAATGGAGTGTTAGAATTTGTATTATGGCAAGAAAAAAGCAGCTAAGTAAAAAAAAAAAAACGAGTGGCCATCATTACTTTAAGAAATGAAAGTCAGTCAGTCCGAAAAATTGGGAAAACTTTGAAAGTGTCCCCAAGTGCAGTGGCCAAAACCATCAAGCGCTACAAAGAAACTGGCTCACATGAGGACCACCCCAGGAAAGGAAGACCAAGAGTCACCTCTGCTGCGGAGGATAAGTTCATCCGAGTCACCAGCCTCAGAAATTGCAGGTTAACAGCAGCTCAGATTAGAGACCAGGTCAATGCCACACAGAGTTCTAGCAGCAGACACATCTCTACAACAACTGTTAAGAGGAGACTGTGTGCAGCAGGCCTTCATGGTAAAATAGCTGCTAGGAAACCACTGCTAAGGACAGGCAACAAGCAGAAGAGACTTGTTTGGGCTAAAGAACACAAGGAATGGACATTAGACCTGTGGAAATCTGTGCTTTGGTCTGATGAGTCCAAATTTGAGATCTTTGGTTCCAACCACCGTGTCTTTGTGCGACGCAGAAAAGGTGAACGAATGGACTTTACATGCCTGGTTCCCACCGTGAAGCATGGAGGAGGAGGTGTGATGGTGTGGGGGTGCTTTGCTGGTGACACTGTTGGGGATTTATTCAAAATTGAAGGAATACTGAATCAGCATGGTTACCACAGCATCTTGCAGCGGCATGCTATTCCATCCGGTTTGCGTTTAGTTGGACCATCATTTATTTTTCAACAGGACAATGACCCCAAACACACCTCCAGACTGTGTAAGGGCTATTTGACCAAGAAGGAGAGTGATGGGGTGCTACGCCAGATGACCTGGCCTCCACAGTCACCAGACCTGAACCCAATCGAGATGGTTTGGGGTGAGCTGGACCGCAGAGTGAAGGCAAAAGGGCCAACAAGTGCTAAGCATCTCTGGGAACTCCTTCAAGACTGTTGGAAGACCATTTCAGGTGACTACCTCTTGAAGCTCATCAAGAGAATGCCAAGAGTGTGCAAAGCAGTAATCAAAGCAAAAGGTGGCTTCTTTGAAGAACTTAAAATATAAGACATATTTTCAGTTGTTTCACACTTTTTTGTTAAGTATATAATTCCACATGTGTTAATTCATAGTTTTGATGCCTTCAGTGTGAATCTACAATTGTTATAGTCATGACAATACAGAAAACTCTTGGAATGAGAAGGTGTGTCCAAACTTTTGGTCTGTACTGTATATTTGTGAGATTGCATGTCTTAACATCCATGTGAATCTAATTTTTATATGTGTGTGTGTGTGTATATATATATATATATATATATATATATAATTCAGGATTAAAACTTGCATCCATGGGGTGGCTTACATACAAAAATTAACTAAAATAACAGCAAAGTTTTTGTATACTACTGTGCATGTGTCTAAATCAGTGATTCCCAAAGTGGTCCAGGTGGACCCCCAGGGGCCCACGGGAGACTCGACGGGGGTCTACGTTAGATCTAATCTTCACATTTTTTGACGAGTTTTGGGAATATGGTAGAAATGTAGCAGCAGGGGGTCCACCGAAACCAGTAAAATTTTGAAAGTTGTCTATGAGAAAAAAAAGTTTGGGAACCTCTGGTCTAAATCCACAACAGCTTGTGTTCGCAATCTAAAGTGGACCTGTTATCACCCAAAAGACACTGAAATACCACAATACCCTTGTTCTTCTGGTTCCCCTGATTCTGTAGCCACTTTTCCGCTTTTTTGAGTTCCTTGATTCTACTGATATTTCTGATGCTATTTTTATGAATATTAGCTTTTTGGTATCCTAATTAAATCAATAAATTGACAAGTGGAGTTTCTAGCCTTTCATTGTCAACTGAGCATGAACCTTCCCTGCTGTGACAATTTCTAATTGGAGGAGTAGCTTGATTCTCTCCTCTCTTTTTTAGTAGAAGTGCACACAGAAGGAAACCATGTGGAGATCTGTTATTGCACAGTTGCCAAATATGGCTTAGACTATCGAGAATTGTTTCTGTCTGTGCGGTTATTTATACTTATTGGAGAATTTCTCTTGCCTAAGGGATTAGTCCATACTTGGATGAAGATTGCTCATCTGAAAGGTTGTTATACGAGTTAGAGGATCACTCTTATCTAAGGCTGGGTTCACATCTGCATTGGTGTCTCCGCACCTAATCAGTTTTTGTGACCCATTGAAAGACCATAAAAATTGATTAGAATCTCTCATTTAACCCATTTGATTTCAAAGGATTTTTTTAAAACCATCTGCCGGTGTGCATTTGGAGCATTTCCGCCATGTATCTGCTCTTTTGGATGGAGGCAAAAGTCGGATTGGCAGGTCTATGGAATGTGGACATACACATTACATAGCACCACAAATGTTAAAAGTAAAAATAGGGGTGTCAGAATGTGGCAATGTAAAGAATTTTTTTTTTCACTGTGATTGCACTGACCCATGGAATAAACCAAAACGTGTTACTTTTACCACACAATGACTGCAGTAAGTGAAGAAAAAATAAATGGCACAACTGCTTTTTTTTTTCCAATTCCACCCCATTCTGATTTATTTTGAGCTTCCCAGTACATTGCCCAGAATATTAATTGGTGACTTTAGGAAGTACATAGGGACTTTGAGCACATCAGACGTTATGAGCCAAATAGAATTTCTAATTGCAAAAATAAATCTTTGGTCGCGAAAGATTTTCAATTTAGGGGCCAGTTTTTTATTCTGGAGCACTGTAATGGGTTAGGTTTGTTTGACTTGAAGGAAGAGCTTATACGGAATGCAGTCAGATGTAGGAAAAGGATCATTCTGTGGAGAAAAATCCATTTTAGTGCGTGGTGTTATGGCCTTACGGGGTAAACTCATTGCTCATTATCTAGGTTTTCTCCCTGCTGTACAGATGATCTTGGGGTTTCCTCTTCTCCTGCTGCTGAACTGAGAGGAGAGTGAGGTCACATTGTATCAGGCTGTTCATCTCATTGGTCAGTGTCACAGCAGACAAGGTTCACTCCCAACTGATAGCGGAGGATCAGGGCTACCCATTTGGCAATGTATTCATTCATTAACATACCAAAAGCTGATATGCAGAAAAACAATGGAGGGAATAGCGGGACCACAGAAAAACAATGGCCAAAAAAAATAGTTGGTTACAGAAACTATTTCATACTCTTTTGATTGGTGACAGGTGTTCTTTAAATAAAAAAAAAAAAAATATTGCAAACTCTTTAACAGCTAATATACTACCATTTTTCCTGATTAGCACACAGCCTACTGTATATATAAATGCAAATAATTTATACTTGCAACCATCTTTTTGCACAAGCTTTACATTGTAGGTATTTTAACCAAAAATTTAATGCAAATTTAAATTAGCTACTATAGGTGCAAATCAAGCCTACCTTAGTAGAGAACCACTTTAAGAAGTATAAATTGCACTGAATTCGTACATGCCACACATGCCTGTGTCGTCACCAATCAGAACTATAGTAATGCAAAATTATTTTTCCTTACAATTCTAAAAACAGCAATTATGTAACCCAAAACCAAACTCTACGAACATTATAAGATTGCATTCAACAATTTACAATTGTGAAGCTTTTCAAACATTTAAAAAAAAGACAGCCACTAGTAAATGCATGATTAGACAGTATAATTGTGTGATTATTGACAGCACTTTTCCTAAGTGACCTTTGCATGTGACACACATGAATTTATTTTCTGCATGGTGTTTGGTTGCTCCTGCCTCTACAATAGAATGGAGCTACATAATATGCTGCACACATAAAGGAGGGCCATAAAGGTTAGACTTTAGTTGGCCAATTTGTAAATATATTGTAACAATTGTTATCAACAGTAGATTTGTCTGCCAACATACATTCACAATGTATGAAATTAGTAGTTGGCAAATTTGCAGTCTCACTGCATTTTTTTTTCTTTATAACTAAACTTCACCCCAGTTAGGCAGTTAAATGGATATTCCCATCTCAAGGATCCTAACTAAACTGCTAGCTTATGTTTTCCTATATACATTGCTTTTAGCATTACTGCTTGTTTGCCTGATATGTGAAATTATTCATCCTATTGTTTTACACACTGTCTCCTTGCTGTCCATCCTATATCTGATGCCACAGGTTGGAGGGATGAGTCACTGCTGTCGTGGGGGGGCGGGGGGGGGGGCTGAATTCTCTTCCTCTTATGTACAGCTCTGCCGCAGGACAATCAGGTCAGCTAATTGCAGTTTGCTGATAATGGCAATTCTAAGTGTTCTCTAAAAACAGGTGCAATGTAATATACATTTTACCCTGCATATTATTTGATTGCATTTAGATTAGATATCTAGTAAAACCTATAAATATAGACAATGTCTACAGACGTGGACAAAATTGTTGGTACCCCTCGTTTAATGAAAGAAAAGCCCACAATGGTCATAGAAATAATTAGAATCTGACAAAAGTAATATATAAAAATTCTATGAAAATGAACAAATGAAAGTCAGACATTGCTTTTCAACCAGGCTTCAACAGAATTGTTTTAAAAAAAAGAAAACTCATGAAACAGGCCTGGACAGAAATGATGGCACCCTTAACTTAATATTTTGTTGCACAACCTTTTGAGACTTCTGCACCTCTCAACAGGTATTTTGGCCCACTCCTCATGAGCAAACTGCTGCAGTTGTCTCGGGTTTGAAGGGTGCCTTTTCCAGACAGCACGATTCAGCTCCTTCCAAAGATGCTCAATAGGATTTAGTTCAGGGCTCATAGAAGGCCACTTCAGAATAGTCCAATGTTTTCCTCTTCGCTATTCTTGGGTGTTTTTAGCTGTGTGTTTTGGGTCATTATCCTGTTGCAAGACACATTACCTGCGACTGAGACCAAGCTTTCTGGGCAGGACATTTCTCTCTAGAATCCCTTGATAGTCTTGAGATTTCATTGTACCCTGCACAGATTCAAGACACTCTGTGCCAGATGCAGCAAAGCAGCCCCAGAACTTAACAAAACCTCCTCCATGTTTCACAGTAGGGACAGTGTTCTTTTCAAGATATGCTTCGTTTTTTTGTCTGTGAACACAGAGCTGATGTGCCTTGGCAAAAATTTAAGATTTTTGTCTCATTTGTCCATAGGACATTCTCCCAGAAGCTTTGTGGCTTGTCAACATGTAGTTTTATATATTATTACTTTTGTCAGATTCAAGTTATTTCTGTGACCATTGTGGGGTTTTCTTTCATTAAACGAGGGGTACCAACAATTTTGTCCACGTGTGTATATCTAGTGAGGTACTTCATAGTGTCCTGGTCATCAAACACTCAAAGCCTGCCCCTGAGAAGAGACTAGAGGGAAATGGGAAAACCCCTTTTAAGTTGTTAATGTTGATTGTGGGATCATTCATATGGCCACATCATGGGCTTCCAAAATCTTAACATATATGGCTAGCTTTCCATGAACATACCCTCGGTCTCCAAGAGAGTAGCCCCTCTCACCAGTAATTTTTTCTGTTTTGTGTCCTTTATAAATTGTCCTTGCTGATTTCTTATTGGTAATAAACTGTGTATTCAGTTATGATTTCTAAAGGTTGTGTCTTCATTATTCATAGATTTACTATATTGAAAAAGGTCGAGTGCGAGTGAATCTACACAAGTCAGAGCAGATTCTAAAGGATGGAGACTTCATTTTTGTTCCTCCAGGTAAAAAAAGATATTTAAAATAATTTTCATTCTTCGTGCGTAAGAGCTATACAAAGTAAGACTTTACAAATAAAATCTATAAAATGTAATTTAGTGTACACTGAATATAAATATTATTTCTTGTGTTGTGACATGTTCTCTGTTGTAAGCCCAAAGCTACCACTTCAGAACTATTGCACGCACACAATCTTTTGTTCCAAAACCATAGATAACCGAGTACTGTTCTCAGCTATCTAACGGTCCCATGGAAATAAATGGAGGGTCAATTTGCCTGCATAACTATTTCAAATGGGGGTACAAGAAACCCCTTTCTCACGATAGTTCCATGTCCCAGCAGTTGAACCTCACGGATCTACAACTTATTTACTATCCTTAGGATAGGCCATGAATATCTGATTGTAGAGGGGACAACAAGCACCTTTCCCCCAAGGGTCATCTGTTCATATAGTGTTAACTCCCCATACTATTCAGTGCACTGAGCCAAAACGTCAGGAGATGAGCAATAAGAAACCAGTATTTGTGACAATAATTAGAGATGTGTGAATCGAAGCTGGAGAAGTGGAATTCGATCCAAATTTTAGGAAATATTCGATTCGCATCAAATCCGAATTTCCTCACGCTTCGTTGTAACGATTCGCATTTAGTTCAAAATGGCTGTACATAGTAGGACATAGAGCAAGGAACTGTGGGAAAGCGGGATAACTCACAATGCCATGTGTGCAGCCAATCAGTAGCCAGCCCTGTGATGTCACTTCCCTTTAACCCCCTCGCGAGCGCACACGTCATGTTTGACCGCTGCATCCAAGGTGTTAAATCTCCCGATCGGTTATGGAGCAGCGTGTTAGCTGTAACTGACAGCTAACATCCTGCTCCATAACCAATCGGGGTTTTAACACCTTGGATTCTGCGGTCAAACATGACCGCGGAATCCAAGGGGTTCTGCCATTTTAACACCCACCCTGGCTCTCTGCAGCCAATAAATAGCTGTTTTTCTTACGCGATTCGCCGCCATTTAATTCGGATTGAATAGAATCGTATTGCGAAGTTGCCGAATCGAATTTTTTAATACTTCGCTCATCTCTAACAATAATGAAAACTATAAAATTACGAGCATCCTCCAAAAAAAAAATCTGACTATTATAACCTGATGTCCTGTGTAATATAGTGAGGGATAGTTGCAATGTTTCCACAGGCAAACCTCCAACTCTAGGGAGTATTTTATTTCCCAGTGTGGTCAGGTCTGAACATGCATCCAATACACGGTTGTCTATGGAGGGTTTCTACAGGTGTGGCAGTTATAAATACACATGCTGAAGAGACAATAATGATCAGTAATGCCAGGGATAGTTAAAAATTTTAATATCAAGAGCTTTATCAATTGTGATAGCACTTATGTCATCTATTATATAAACTGCAGTATCTGCAATATGGGATACATTGGCTCTACTACCAGAAAGTTTAAAATTAGAATGAAGGAGCATATTAGGGACTCAGGTAATCTAGATCTAATACGTCCAAGCACTTCCCCTTTGTACATGGGGGAGATCTTAATGAATTTACTTTTACACATTCTTGTAATTCAGCTTATGATGCAGAAAGCGATGGATCCAGTAAATCACATATCTGTGAAGAAGAGGAATGAGAACATACTGAGAGTGACATCAAACCAACCATAGGATGACCTGTCAATGTTGTCAGAAAGCCGACTGTATATTCGAACTTCAGCAAAGAACAGGCCAATAGTTGGGATGCTCATCCATGGCCTGGTCTTCAGAGCGAAGACAACCTTTCGCCGCACTTGGTTCTCCAAAAACATCCATTTTATCAGAGAGTGATCAAACACAAAATAACTGAGACCACTAAATTTTAAATAAATGTTTGGTGAATGTAAGGAGGCGGATGAACTGGCGGTAGGGATCATCCTCCTTCCATGATGCTGGGTGTACACATAAGGGGTAAAAAAGTAAGTCTGCTGCATTCAGGGCGAAATTTAGGCTTTATGACAACATTGACAGCTAACCCTATGGTTGGTTTGGTGTCTTTGAGTATGTTCTCATTCCTCCTCTTCACGGATATGTGCATCTACTGGATTCATCCCTTTCTGCATCATAAGCTGATTTACAAGAATGTGCTTAAGCCTCATCACATGTGAATTTACTTGTAGTGGAATTGAATGGGTAATCGGCCATTGCAGGGAGGAGATTGGAAATACCCACCCACAGGACCTGAATTACCATACTGACCTTATCGTGCATAATAATAATTAATAATAATAATTAATAATCCTTTAATAGTCCCACCACGGGGAAATTCAGTGTGTTTCTGCAGCAAAGATAAACAATACAAATACCACATATACAAGAATCTTCCAAGGTAGAGGCATTTCACTGATAGTAGACAGACAGATAAGAAGTAGCGGGGAGGGGGGGGGGGTGTATCCCAAACAGAAAGATATTTCAGTTCTCTGTATGGACTAATCTCCGCTTAGGTCGGTGTTGGTTGTACTGCCTGACTGCAGTAGGGAGGAAAGACTTCCGATAGCACTTCTTCTCACACTTAGGGTGAAGTAATCGGTCACTGACAGTATTGCCCAGCACTATCATGGTCTCATGCATGGGATGGGACTTATTCTCCCACATGGAGATCACCACGGACAGTATTCTTCTGCCACTCACCACCTGCACCGGATCCAGTGGGCTCCCCAGGACAGAGCTGGCTCTTCTAATTAGCTTGTCAAGTTTATTTCTATCCATGTTTGATATACTGCTCCCCCAGCAGGCCACTCCAAAAAAGATGGCTGATGCCACTACCGAGTTAAAGAAAGTCCTAAGAAGTGCCCCCCGGACTCCAGAGGCTCTCAGCCTCCTAAGCAGGTAGAGTCTGCCGTAGGCCATTCTGTACAGGACATCCATGTGATCTTCCCAGTCCAGCTTATTATTAAGGACCACACCCATGTACTTATAGGTGTTGACAATCTCGATGTCCAATGGATTAGGAGGGCATCCGCATTTACGGAAGTCCACCACCATCTCCTTGGTCTTCCCAGCGTTAATCTTCAGATGGTTCCGCTGGCACCAGTCCACAAAATCCTGGTTCAGTTCTCTGTACTCCCTGTCATCATCGTCTGTGATGAGGCCTACTATTGCAGTCATCCGATTACTTCTGTAGGTAGCAGCTGGATGAGTTGCACCTAAAATCTGCAGTGTACAGTGTGAAGAGGAAAGGGGCAAGAACTTTACCCTGAGGTGCCCCCATATTACAGATCACGGTATCTGATACACAGTCCCGGGCTCTCACATACTGAGTTTGGTTTGTGAGGTAGTCTAGGATCCAGTTGGAGAGGTGGTGGTCCACTCCAGCAAGGGCCAGCTTGTCTCTCAGTAGCCCTGGCTGTATGGTGTTAAAGGCACTGGAGAAATTAAAGAACATTATTTTCACCGTGTACCCTGGTTTCTACAGGTGAGAAAAAGCCCTGTGCAGAAGGTTGGTGATCATCCACCCCAATGCCTGGCCAATACGCAATCTGGAGAGGGTCCATAGTGGGGCTCACTAGAGGGAGGAGATGTGTGAGAACCAATCCCTGTAAGATCTTCATCAAGTGGGATGTCAGTTCTACAGGTCTGTAGTCATTGAGGTCCATAGGGTGAGGTTTCTTTGGAACCTGTACCACACAGGAAGATTTCCATTATTCAGAGATGATTTCCAGTTTCAGGCTCATATTGAACATATATGTACTGATACTACACAGCTGATCCCCACAAGCCTTAATTAGCCTTGCACTGATGTTATCTGGCCATGCTGCTATCGAGGTTTTGTCTCTTGTCTTCCCTGGCCGCCTACTACAATACTAAAATATCCTGGACAACCCCTTTAAGCCATGTAAAAGAAAGATTTAAGAATGATTTGACTCTTGCATGTGTCAAGCCTCACAGACTCCTACCTCAAACCTGTTATTCCATGTTTAACAGGTTTAAAGCAGGAGCTAACTAATTATCATCCAAATTACAATCACATGATTTATTTCTAGTATATATCTACAACCTTGTTAGATACAGAATCTTTCAATTTTAACCCTGTGATTTCAATGCCAATAATGATTTATCTTCTCCTAAGGCCTCATGCACACAGCAGCAATTTTATCCACAATTGCGGATAAGAGTACGGGCTTATACATTTCAATGGGCCCATACACACAGCCATAGTTTTTGCAGTTAAGAGTCGCAAATGCTGGAGCAGGTCCTATACCTGTTCGCATTTGCGACTTGGCCCATTGAACAGAATGGATGGTCAGTGAAGACCGTGGATGACACCCGGATAGCAGTCTGTGTATCAGTGAAAATGGCACAGAGGACACTCAGACTGCACACAATCGTGTGCATGAAGCCTCATATTGACACATGAGTTCACTCTTATATATTAAGATCCTCTAAAAGTCTATTATTGAATTGGAAAATCCAAAATGGTGCTCCTTGTAAAAGTCATTCATCTCATAGGCCTACTAAAGGGAGTCTGTTAGTGATAAGGTCATGACCATTTGTGGTCCAATTGACCAGGTCCCCCAGGTAACTGTCGTTGTCCTAATTGATATGAGCTATGTGCTAGTGGTGAGGCATTGACACCAGACACAGAATGTTGGTATGAACCCTCTTTCTTAGCCGAATACAGAAGCGCACTGACCTACTTCATTAAGGCAACATACGTTATGTTAACCCTTTCCTATACTTGCTGCTATATGAACTTAAGTCCTCGTGTTCAATCCTAATTGGTGTAGTATATCTTGAATGCATAGATAATAGATATAAGCCGTTCCGTATAGGGTCAGCCATCTCCTGTCTTGTGCTGTGCCTCTAAGGAGCTGTCTTCTGGCAGCAAGCCAAGGCCATGTCTTCTTGGACACAAAGGATTCTCACTTTGGTATGCAGACACTATCTGGTAGTGTAACATTACATTACACTCAGTTTTAAGGATAACAATGTTTTTTGCACACAATACACCTTAAGAAGATATGAAAATATAAAACAGATACAAAAGTATAAAATTATAAAAAGTTCATTATGATCCTTCACAGTCCCCCCCTAAAAACATTGTTATACTTTCCCTAAGTCCCTAGGGGCCTATAGGCTTACTCTAAACTAGGACGGAAAAGGGTAGGGAATTTCTTCACCAATTTAAGACGAGTGACCCCTTGTAGATCACCCCCCTTTGTACTTGGACTTATCAACAAATCTCTGTTGGTTGTAATAGATATAGTTGATCCAGTCTACATTTTTTGTTCACAATGATAGTGGGTATCTTTATAGGAAAATAATGGCTTTGTACCAGCTTACACATCACTAAATACGTCATATAAAGCATGCAGTACAATTGGTTAAAAATAGAATGGACATTCTGCATGACTAGCATGTGGACATTGCGTGCACTTCTTACATCCACCATCTTAGATGCGTAATTAAACATCTGGCCACATAGGCTCTTCCTTGTCAGTAGACCTTGGAAATCTCATAAAACATTTTTTTTTTTTAATGAGATCTAGCACTTATCGCCATGTAGGATATCTGCAGTTCTGTGGCATAAGCTAAATTTATATTAAACCTAAAAACATGTGGAAATGCGCTAGCCACCAGGTGCGGCCTTCACAGCAACAAGCAGCATCTCATACAAGGACACTGTGGCCATACACCCACGAACATGGCTATTGGATAAGGCACAATAGGAGCTCCATCTCATTAGAGACTTCCAAGGAGGGGTGGATGAGCACTCTTATGAGACAAAGAGGCATATACAATGGATAATACACAAGCTTACATCATCCACGCTATATATATATATATATATATATATATATATATATATATATATATACAGTGGGGGAAAAAAAGTAGTCAGCCACAAATTGTGCAAGTTCTCCCACTTAAAAAGATGAGAGAGGCCTGTAATTGTCATCATAGGTAGACCTCAAATATGAGAGACAAAATGAGAAAACATATCTAGAAAATCACATTGTCTGATTTTTTTAAGAATTTATTTGCAAATTATGGTGGAAAATAAGTATTTGGTCACCTACAAACAACGAGGATTTCTGTCTCTCACAGACCTGTAACTTCTTCTTTAAGAGGCTCCTCTGTCCTCCACTCATTACCTGCAGTAGTGGCTCCTGTTTGACATTGTTATCAGTATAAAAGACACCTGTCCACAACCTCAAGCAGTCACACTCCAAACTCCACTATGGTGAAGAGCAAAGAGCTGTGGAAGGACACCAGAAACAAAATTGTAGACCTGCACCAGGCTGGAAAGACTGAATCTGCAATAGGCAAGCAGCTTGGTATGAAGAAATCAACTGTGGGAGCAATAATTAGAAAATGGAAGACATACAAGACCACTGATAATCTCCCTCGATCAGGGGCTCCACGCAAGATCTCTCCCCGTGGGGTCAAAATGATCAAAAGAACGGTGAGCAAATATCCCAGAACTACACGGGGGGACCTAGTGAATGACCTGCAGAAAGCTGGGACTAACGTAACAAAGGCTACCGTCAGTAACACACTACGCCGCCAGGGACTCAGATCCTGTAGTGCCAGACGTGTCCCCCTGCTTAAGCCAGGGCCCGTCTGAAGTTTGCTAGAGAGCATTTGGATGTTCCAGAAGAGTATTGGGAGAATGTCATATGGTCAGATGAAACCAAAGTAGAACTGTTTGGTAGAAACACAACTCGTCGTGTTTGGAGGAGAGTGAATGCTGAGTTGCATCCAAAGAACACCATACCTACTGTGAAGCATGGGGGTGGTAACATCATGCTTTGGAGCTGTTTCTCTGCAAAGGGACCAGGACGACTGATCCGTGTACATGAAAGAATGAATGGGGCCATGTATCGTGAGATTTTGAGCGCAAACCTCCTTCCACCAGCAAGGGCATTGAAGATGAAACGTGGCTGGGTCTTTCAGCATGACAATGATCCCAAGCACACTGCCAGGGCAACGAAGGAGTGGCTTCGTAAGAAGCATTTCAAGGTCCTGGATTGGCCTAGCCAGTCTCCAGATCTCAACCCCATAGAAAACCTTTGGAGAGAGTTGAAAGTCCGTGTTGCCCAGCGACAGCCCCAAAACATCACTGCTCTAGAGGAGATCTGCATGGATGAATGGGCCCACATACCAGCAACAGTGTGTGCCAAACTTGTGAAGACTTACAGAAAACGTTTGACCTCTGTCATTGCCAACAAAGGATATATAACAAAGTATTGAGATGAACTTTTGTTATTGACCAAATACTTATTTTCCACCATAATTTGAAAATAAATTCTTTAAAAATCAGACAATGTGATTTTCTGGATATGTTTTCTCATTTTGTCTCTCATAGTTGAGGTCTACCTATAATGTCTATTACAGGCCGGCCTCATCTTTGTAAGTGGGAGAACTTGCACAATTGGTGGCTGACTAAATACTTTTTTTTCCCCACTGTGTATATATATATATATATATATATATATATATATATATATATATATATATATATATATACATATATATCATAGGAAAAGAGATAAGAATGACATGTTAGGTGCCAGACAGCCTTTGAAATGCAGCCTTCGTACTAAGAACCAACTTACACAGACAATAGATTATCCACATTCCAAAGCACCCTGGCCTAGATACCCACCACACAAAGTTACATACTAGTATATATACATAAAAGATACACAAAATGGATGATAGATACAAAATGGAGGATCATACTCTAACATTTCTCCATTTTGAGATGGTTGAATACAGAAATTCACATTTAGGTACTTCAGTGACCTAATGTCTACTGCTGGACTTTATTTTATTTCCTTCTCCAGATTCCCATCATGTGCTTCTGTATTCCAACCTTTATATCAATTCCATTTGTCATGGGTTTGGCCTTTCAAGTTTTGATCTACTCATCCTTTTGTATATACACTGTAATAGCTTAAACAAACAAAATTAACATAAGCAAATCAGCACTATGGGTGCAGATCCAACAGTCTTTAGGTTTCCTTTCAGGATCCATATCCTTTATCAGGACCTGGTGGTGTGTAATCAGTTTATTGTTCCTAAGAACATCATTCAGTGGGGAAACCATCGTGACAACAAGGCTTTCCTTGTCGTTTCACAGTTGTACTGGTTGTTAGCAGAACGTGGAAGGGACGGTCAAATCAAGGCCCTTCTCACGTGTCTCTCTATCACCATCAATCTTTGAGTTGTATCTTATGGGTTCCTTCTACTGACTCAGGTTCTGGAGGATGGAGAAAACTCAAAAGTGTACATTAGTCACATGTTTTGAACAATCCATCACATAGTCAACACACCATACTACATCTGGAACAATTGTGAAAAATACAATCCAAATCTAGGGACTGAGGCCAATTCTTCTCTCAGGAAAATACAAATGCAAGTGATAAATACTCTCCACTACTCTGGGGACGGTACAGAGTATGGAACACTTGCTGTATCCCCACGGCCTCCATTATTATTTCTCTCATTACCTGTCCTGTATAGTGAGTTCCATTATCACTTTGATGGTCTCGGGGATCCCATACCTGCACACTACTTCAGTAGTTTATCTGCAGTTCCTTTTGCGATGGATTTCTGCACCAGAAATGCCTCAGGCCATCCTGAAAAGAGATCAGTACACACAAGCAGTACTCATACCTTCCCACCTTTTGGTAACTGTATATAGTTAACCCGCAATCTCCAAAACAGTTAGAAGTGCTTCTGGGTGTGTTTCTGAGAAACCTTTCACTTTTTGGCATACATTGTGTTTGACACATGTTATGCAGCCTTAGACGTATCTGACTGCAGTGATGCTAAATCCTGCAGCTACCCATCATCTGTTCACAAGGTCACACATGGCTACTTTCGAGTGATGCACTTAAGCTGCTTGCGCCATCATTAGGAACAATGCTCTCGGTAACATTCTCTCTTACCACTGGCCATCAGGACTTGTTCATA
This sequence comes from Leptodactylus fallax, assembly GCA_947044405.1. NCBI lineage: Eukaryota > Metazoa > Chordata > Amphibia > Anura > Leptodactylidae > Leptodactylus > Leptodactylus fallax. The sequence goes on from CAMRHE010000347.1 coordinate 253,615, forward strand.
CTCCTTGCGGTTTCCAAATCTTCTTTTTCTTCTGGACCCTTTTGGTCCTGCAATGTTTTTAGAACCTGAAAAGAGAGCTGAGAGTTTTGGTCCAGTATGGTGACCACCTGTGTTGAGGCAAGTTCCCTAGGCTTTTCTGCAGCTAGTTTGGTGGCAGCATCTGCCTACACGTTTATCTACTTTCCGTTGTATCAGCCTTGGTGTGTGCCTTGACTTTGACTATAGCAGCAGGGTCTCCATCACCTCCTGAATAGCCTGGAAATCCTTTTAGGCTTAATATTAAACGCACAGTTCGGACGATAGTCCTTCTATACCAAAAGCACAGCGGGCTTACCCTCAGCCATTTTACACTGTTTCAGTGAGAGCTTTTAGGGGGATTCTGCTTGTTTTACCTATTTTCCAGTAACCATGGCATATCCAGTGTAGAATCTGTCACCTTCCCAAATCGAGAGCCATCTATAAAAGAACTCAAAATCAGGGTTAGCAATAGGTTCATCATTTACATAATCAAACCCAACAGTTTCTTGTGGCGTAAAAACATATTGTCAGCAGAAAATACTCGTGTGGATAAGTTGTCTGACTTTCCTTTCTCCCCCCTGAACCTATTGCTAACAGGTTAAAAGGAATTTTTAGTGACATGCAGCGTGCAAAAGTGACATGAGGAGGCATAAGTAAGGCACACTGTAGTCTTGAGTTGTCCAGCCATTCCCATCTGTGTTTCTAATGCTAGATTTATTACCCCTTGTTAACAGTGTCTTCTTTTTTTTTTTTTTTTTTTTTTCTTGCACACAGCTACTCATCCCACACATAGGTGCACTGGCTCTCCCCCCCCCCCTGCATCTCGCCCTTGAAGAACTATAAGCTCAGCATAACCAGACTTTCAGAACATTTTCTGGCATTCCTTCACTGCATTAGCATCCTCTTTTGCTCTTACAATGTCTGTAGCTGGAATTTCTCTATTCTTGGGATCAGCTCCACACCGCCCAGGCAAATTCTCCATGATTTGCCTATCTCCTGCCTCAAACCCTCACCTTCGGCACATTGTTAATTGAGTGCAGCTTCTTGATTAGAACCTGGGAAGATATATCCCGGGCGCACACAGTAGCCCCGGGTTGCTACATTCTCCTCCACCACAATTTGGAGAAGACGGGCAGTGGGGCAACCTATCCCAACTTTTCACATGATCCAGCACATTAACAAACCAAATGGGATACATGCCAAAAACACAGCACAAAATCTCTTATTGGTGTGGTTATACATTGCTGAAACAAAGAAGGTGGTGCGATTAGTATAATTAACGTAACATGATTGGGTATAAAGTTATAACATAAGTTTTAACACATAACTATTGGATAAAACGTGAAGAAGAATTTTCATCCCATTATAGATAATAGTTTTCAGTAAAGCAAGTAGGGTGATCTCTGGGCAGCGCCCGAGAATGGAATGTAAGATGGTGACAGACAAGCTGCATCACTCATATTTCCCATAAAATATCTATAGAATCCCTTGTGCCTTAAATTCTTGCACCAGGGATTTCACGTTAAAATAAAGATTTTCAAACCCCGGCGTGGTTTGTTTTTTTGGCGACCGAGGGTGAGTGGCCTGCTCCCCCTCCGTGGCCATCTACCCCCACGCAGTGGAGATCCAGAATCTTTTACTGTCACCTTTTTGCTCTTTTTGTGGATACATTATTTCAGGTGATAACAACAGGCAAAACAGTAAATTCACATAACATAGTACAAGACATAACTTCATATGTTTGAATATCTTCCCATACACATTATCATTATACCTTATTTTTTATTTAAACATAGGTTAACCCTTTTATCAAAACATTTTCTTTAGGGCACAAACAGATATCATATATATACTGTAAGCTGCGTACCCTGGTGGCCCAGAGCCAAGCTTCGCTTCTGTGATTTTCTGTGTCCTTGAAGGCTGCATGGCAATCAACAATGTTATTGTTATTCCTTGCAGAACATCTGCAGAGCACTACATACAGAATACAGGAATACAATTTCTGCGCAATTTTCAGATATTTTTCATGGCAAAACACCACCTTTTGTAATAACTTCATATGTTCAGAACCCCTGAATTGTACTTCAGATTACCTTAAGGGCAAACTGCAAGACTTAAAAATTTTCTTCACTGGATTCCTACTAAAAGTTGAACCCCTATGCAACATTACAATATCGTTACAAAAGGCATAAAAAAGTTGTGGGTTTATGTATGAATGCCAAGAGTGTGCAAAGCAGTAATCAAAGCAAAAGGTGGCTACTTTGAAGAACCTAGAATATAAGACATATTTTCAGTTGTTTCACACTTTTTTGTTAAGTATATAATTCCACATGTGTTAATTCATAGTTTTGATGCCTTCAGTGTGAATCTACAATTTTTATAGTCATGAAAATGCAGAAAACTCTTGGAATGAGAAGGTGTGTCCAAACTTTTGGTCTGCACTGTACATAAACCCACAATTGTTGCCTTTTTTTTTTTATCCTTACATTCAACTTCTATAAATCCTTCTTTGGCTATAGCACATGCAGCTCTAAACCACACTTGTGCACTTCATAACATTCCTTTATCCTCCAAAACTCCTTTATTCTCCTTAATGGCAGCTGCCCATTGGGCTGACTGCAATCTCCCCTTCTTAGGCATCTTATACAATTCCATCAAACTTTTCATGTTCCCTACATGCTGCTTTCCGTATCTCCTCGCAACTAAATCACGAGGGTTCTCATGTCCCTCAGGGACAGGCTCCTTAGACTTAAACATAGACCGTAAGCTTTCTATCGCATTATGGGGTTTCTACAGTAAAGACTGAACACTCACAACGTCCGAGATCTGAATATCTGTGCCTACCCCTGAGACACAGGAAGGCACTCACAGAGACCAGCACCACCACTACCCCAAAACCCCCTGAGAACAGTCCTGTGGGGTTTCAGGTAGGGCAAATAAATATAGTGTCTTATCTCACAACTTATCAGTGAGTATAGCACCCCGTGTGCCCGCGCACCTCCCCAAGGAGAAATTACTGGTCTCTGCAACTATATGAGTTGCCCAAAATATTGCAACTTATCATACGACTTATCAGTGCGCGATGCGCCCTGTGTGCCCGCGCACACAAATGGTACAACTTATCACACGACTTATCAGCACTCGACGTGCCCACGCATATTAATATTGCGACTTATCAGCACATGACGCAACCCGCGTGCCTGCGCATATTATAACACATGCACTAATATATGTTCGTTCTGATCTCCTCCGTTAATCATGCACAGTCAGAATACCCAACAGACAGTTAGTCGGTCGCGACTTGCAAATAAACCAGGTTCTTGGGCCTACACAGCAGGGATACTCCCAGTCACTCGGGTGGGCCACAAGGGCAGACAAAGCGTCCCCAAACTCGCACAAGACTAATACACAGATAAGCTACAGTTTCACAGCATCAGCAGACTTACCGTGTTTTAGTGGAGGTGATCAGTCTCCGGATTTAGACTGTCCAGGGTCATCTGGGTGGGCTCAGCGTCGACCAGAATGGTCTCACATCCCCTCAAGTGTAGCCCCATGTTGGGCTCCAATTGATAAAGTCATGGCCCTTTGTGGGCCAATTGACCAGGTCCCCCAGGTAACTGTCGTTGTCCTAATTGATATGAGCGAAGTGCTAGCGTCGAGGCATTGACACCACACACAGAATGTTGGTATGAACCCTCTTTCTTAGCCGAATACAGAAGCGCACTGACATACTTTATTAAGGCAACATAAGTTCATATAGCAGCAAATATAGGAAAGGGTTAACATAACGTAAGTCCTCATGTTCAATCCTAATTGGTGTAGTATATCTTGAATGCATAGATAACAGATTTAAGCAGTTCCATATATGGTCAGCCATCTCCTGTCTTCTTGGACACACAGGATTCTCACTTTGGTATGCAGACACTATCTGGTAGTGTAACATTACATTACACTCAGTTTTAAGGATATCAATGTTTTTTGCACACAATACACCTTAAGAAGATATGGAAATATAAAACAGATATAAAAGTGTAAAATTATAAAAAGTTCATTATGATCCTTCACATTAGCAGAACCCAGCCCCACAGAACTATCACCATTTTTGTCAATATGGAAAAAAGTTCTTTGGAATAATGACAGCACCCTTTATTTCTCCAAAGATGTAATCTGCAACACACTTGTTGAGGCACTAATTCACAAGGGGAAAACACTGTTTGATTCATGTGAACCTAATCCATCTATCTGTAGTACTGGGTTCTGGTGACAAACTCCCTTTAAGGCTACAGACCCAAATTACAGAAAAACAGCTTTTTTTTTGTTTGTAGATTTTGCTGCAGTTTAACCAAAGCCAAGAGTGGATTTAGTAGAACAGAGTATAAGTGCTACCTTCATATTTTGTAACCACTCCTGGGTTTGGCTTTAAAAAATGCAGTAAAATCTGCAACAAAAATATAGCATTTCTGCAGTATGAGCCTTTAGTTGTAAGCCGTTTTCTGAGTTATTAAAAAATGTTGCCCTCTAGTCACAGGGTTTAGGCTCTAATAATTTATCTGTGGACTGTAAGATGCAGGAACATTTCTTTCTTTATTTCTTGCTAAAAAGTATATACATTTAAGGGTAGTTTCATACATACATTTCTTCTTCCTGCTTCATCCACTTCTGACTTTTTGGTTCAGAAAACTTCATCAAAAACTGCAGTATATGTGAAAACTACCATCATGAACAGTTGGAAGATGTAAAACACAGATTGGTTACTTAGGCATTTCCTGACATGGACTTTATAAGTAACGTAACAAAAATTGTGGGTAGTAAACAAATGATTCTGCCCTATCCAACATTGGTTCCTTCATATGAAAAACTTCCTATGTACAGTCCAAGGGCAATTCTGGGTAGTATTTTGCTACTGCAATCTGCATGTAACAACCAATATAACCAAGATATCAAAGAGAATCTTTCATGTTCTCTAATATTGACCGTGTTATATACCACTGGAAAGCTGACAGGGCACTGAATTCAGTGCACTTTCAACTTTGCTAGTATCTGTCCCGTTTACAGAGATATTGGTGCCGTCACTGTCAGATTGAAGGGCCTAGGGATCACCATAGGAACTTGTTCTGGGGGCCCACCCAACAACTTTCTTCTCATAGTCTACACCACAGCTCCTTCACTGAAATCTTGCATATGTACTGACTCTCTGACATTACTGAGTATTTTCCCAGTATAGTCATTCCCTTTAGTACTGTGCATGCCCCAATAGATCCATGGCCTGTTCGTGCACAGTACTGTAGAGGAAATAACACGGCTATAGAGCTCCCCACATTTGCCCAAGATTTTAATGAGCTGTCATGCAGGCATAGCACACAGGGCTGCTATCAGGAAAATGCTATCAGAAAAACCCCTGGAAATTTGTTTTGACAAATATTTGTAAGGTTCGGTCTTCTGTTTCATTTCAGTGTTCAGTCTCTTCAGACCTCAGAGTGTAATAAGTAGAGGCCCAGGGGAGTTGATGGAAAATAACAAACACTTATACTCACCTTGCCTCACCTCTCCTGGGCATCCCTGCGTTGTTTGGCTGTCTCTGGCTTTCACTTCAGGTCTGAGGCTGAGGCCTGTTATTATGATGCCAACTTGGCCCCAGGGTCGCCTGACATCAGCCACAGACCAGAAGATGATGCTGGGGACAGAGGTAAAGTATAAATGTTTGTTTTTACTCACCTCCCGTAGGCAGTCTTCTATTGGACAGGGACCTCCAATGGGCCAGTCCAGTGCTTTTTTCCCAGCGGCACCGATATCACTGCACTATCAGTGGAGCCAGCCTCACAGCTTTGCACGTATGATATTTGGTCATGCTGTACACATTTGCAGATATCCTAGAAATGTGGTGCTTTTTTATTAACATGTCATAGATGTTATGTGTAAGGGTATGTTCACACACAGTTTTTTGCAGGATGATTTTGAAGCAGAATCTGCCTCCAAATAATGCCTCCCATTCATTTCTTTGGGAGTCAGTAGCAGACCTTTTCCTCTTGCTGATTCTTTTCAGCTAGAGGGGAAAAAAACATGACCTACCTTCAAGTGGATTCCACCTTGAAAAACACATTGAAATCAATGGGTAGCCTGAAAAACGTGATGCTAGCGTTTTTTTTTAAAAGTGCAGTTTCCAGGTCCACACAGTATACTGGGGCAAAAAAGAGTGACAAAAAAACCACATCATTTAAAAAAAAAAAATGCAGCAGATTTTTTTCAGCCTGCAAAAATCTCCATGTGAACATACCCTGAAAGGGGTTGGCCACTTTCATAGACAAACGTTCTTGTTTGTATAATAAATAATAATAAAAGTATACAATTTTCCGATATACTTTCTGTATCCGTTCCTCATAGTTTTCTAGATCTCTGCTTGCTTTCATTCAGCTGCTTACTTCCAGTGGATAAAAATTAGTCCATGGTCATGTGATGAACACACAGATGCACAGCGCCGTTTCCAGGCTACACTAGGTTCTCACTAGCGCCACACTCTTATGCCGTTCTGGTTCGTCAGGGGATCCGAATAACAGAGATCTGGACCGTTACAACAGCAGTTACGCACACAGACCGGCAGACCCTATTAACTACAGTGGGTTTGGAAAGTATTCAGACCCCTTTAAATGTTTCATTGCCGCCATATGCTAAAAGCAAAAAAGTTCATTTTATTTCTCATTAATGTACACTCAGCACCCCATCTTGACAGAAAAAAAACAGAAATAGATATTTTTCCAAATTAAAAAAGAAAAACTGAAATATCACATGGTCATAAGTATTCAGACCCTTTGCTCAGTATTGAGTAGAAGCACCCTTTTGAGCTAGTACAGCCATGAGTCTTCTTGGGAATGATGCAACAAGATTTTCACATCTGGATTTGGGGATCCTCTGCCATTCTTCCTTGCAGATCCTCTCCAGTTCCGTCAGGTTGGATGGTGAACGTTGGTGGACAGCCATTTTCAGGTCTCTCCAGAGATGCTCAATTGGGTTGAGGTCAGGGCTCAGGCTGGGCCAGTCAAGAATGGTCACAAAGTTGTTCCGAAGCCACTCCTTTGTTGTTTAAGCTGTGTGCTTAGAGTCATTGTCTTGTTGGAAGGTGAACCTTCGGCCCAGTCTGAGGTCCAGAGCACTCTGGAAGAGGTTTTCTTCCATGATATCTCTGTACTTGGCCGTATTTATCTCTCCTTCAATTGCAACCAGTCGTCCTGTCCCTGCAGCTGAAAAACACCCCCATAGCATGATGCTGCCACCACCATGTTTCACTGTTGGGATTGTATTGAGCAGGTGATGAGCAGTGCCTGGTTTTCTACACACATACTGCTTAGAATTAACCCCAAAAAGTTCAATCTTCGTCTTATCAGACCAGAGAATCTTATTTCTCATAGTCTGGGAGTCCTTCATGTGTTTGTTGGCAAACTCTGTGCAAGCTTTCATATGTCTTACACTGAGGAGAGGCTTCCTTCGGGCCACTCTGCCATAAAGCCCAGACTGGTGGAGGGCAGCAGTGATAGTTGACTTTGTGGAACTTTCTCCCATCTCCCTACTACATCTCTGGAGCTCAGCCACAGTGATCTTTGGGTCCTTCTTTACCTCTCTCACCAAGGCTCTTCTCCCACGATTGCTGGACGGCCACGTCTAGGAAGAGTTTTGGTCATCCCAAGCCACTGTGCTCTTAGGAACCTTGAGTGCTGCAGAAATTCTTTTGTAACCTTGGCCAGATCTGTGCCTTGCCACAATTCTGTCTCTGAGCTCCCTGGGCAGTTCCTTTGACCTCATGATTCTCATTTGCTCTGACATGCACTGTGAGCTGTGAGGTCTTATAGAGACAGGTGTGTGCCTTTCCTAATCAAGTCCAATCAGTTTAATTAAACACAGCTGAACTCCAATGAAGGAGTAGAACCATCTCAAGGAGGATCAGAAGGAAATGGACAGCTTGTGAATTAAATATGAGTGTCACAGCAAAGGGTCTGAATACTTATGACCATGTGATATTTCAGTTTTTCTTTTTAAATAAATTTGCAAAAATAGCTAAATTTCTGTTTTTTTTTTCTGTCAAGATGGAGTGCTGAGTGTACATTAATGAGAAATAAAATGAACTTTTTTTGCTTTTCGCAAATGGCTGAAATGAAACAAAGAGTGAAAAATTTAAAGGGGTCTGAATACTTTCCGTACCCACTGTATAACCAGCTTTAGTCTAGGTTCACATCTACGCACAGGTCTCTGTCGTTTGGGTCCGACGGGGGAACCAAATGACTGAGAGCTGGACTGCTAAAACGGTGGACACCATAGACTCTATAATGGCTCTGCCGGGTGTCCATCCTATTTTTGGTGGGTTTCTGCGCCAGAGTCTCCAACGAAGAGACTCCGGCGCAGATGTGAACTTAGCTTATACACTTGGAACGTAATTATAAGGTCCTTTTTAATATGCAACAACTCTCTGCTCTAAGTAAGAGCCAGTGAGGTCTGAAATGCCTAAAAAAATCATCCATTAAACCAGGCTTGTTTAATATGACTTAGTAAATTGGTTGGTGGATCATTTTACCACAATATATGTAGTTTACCTGTGGCTACATATCTGTCCACTCCACTAGTGTCATTGGGATACCTATTAATGTGGTGTCATATATTCCTTTTTCATGAGCTGGCTCCATTTGTTTTAAAATATGTTACATTTCTTTTATTATTAAACTTAACAAGTCAAGCCAGTGGTCTTTAATTTATTGTAATATCTTTGTTTTTCAGGTAATGTCTTCTCTATAACCAATCTTCAGGACAAGAAAGCGGTGTTGGTCTACAATTTTTTAAAAATGCTCCCATTATTCACAGATGATTAAAACTGTCCCTCTGTGTTGCATACGAGGGACAGTTTTATTTATGGTATTACTACTCAGTAGTGTTGTAAATAATTTTATGGTGTGGAATACTGGCAGCATTGCTGTTCACCAACATATAAGAATGTATTGCAGTGTACCCACCCTACTCTTTTGACATGCTGTGGCTCTCTGCAGCTTTCCTTTCCTCCTGTCTTCCAAGGCATGGTGATGACTTGATGTCTGTGTCAACAAGTATTGTCATGGACAGCATGTCACAGTGGCAGGCACTCTTAAACTGTTTTGTTACATTGTAACGATTAAGTCTTCTTGGAAGCAGCAAGGACTGGAGGCGGAGCAAAATCAATAAGGTGAGAATAATAAAAAGGGTTTTAATTTATTTCACATCCTAAAGGGTACAATTGGTTTTGCAACAAATTTTCTTTCATTGTTGAGTTTCAGATAAGAAATTAAAGGGGTTTACCAGGCAAATTGGAAAACCCAGGACAGTGGGCTAAAATTAAAATAAAGCCATACTCTCCTACCCCTGATCCTCCATTCTGGTGTTGGCTTCCCCTTCCATTCTGTGCGCACACTGGCAGGGCTGCAAGTGATCAGTGGTCGCATGTTGGACACCAGTGATGATCACTGGTAACCAACTTATTACAGCTGAGGCCAGTGATTGGCTGCAGCAGTCACCTGAGTCTCTTCAGTTCCATTCCAGCCAGTGGGGGCATGAAATAGAAACGGAGACCCACGCTGGAACAGCCCTAATTTGCCTAGAAAACCCCTTTTAACCTAATTTGCAGATGGTCTCTTAAAAATTTCTTCTGTTTTGCGTCTACAGATCTTATCCTGACCCATGTCTCCTAGGTGACAGACTACAAACAAACTTTGTACAGTCTGATCCTTGCTAAAATAAATTCCTTAACTTAGCAGGAGCTTGTATAAGGAAGTACAAGTACATAATCTGACTAGACACAGAACATTCAAAATTTTTAAGAAAGGGTATTTAAAAATGTATGTTTTGTTTTTTTAAATTAAAGGGTATACGCATCTCTCACTGTGCTATGCGGTTTTCATAACTACCATTTGCTCCAGTGTGAGTTAAAGGAACAGCACAGAACAGATGTGTTCTAGTCTGGTTGAACACAGCAGTCAGGATTTACTGGAGCATATTTCCATGATTGGCTGAGATGGGAATACACCTTTAATATATACTGAGCAATTTTTAAAAATAGCTGTAATGCTGTACATGTTTTAAGCCCTTTCAGGCCATTTTTGTTTCGGAAATTTTCTTTTAGAAAAACCTTAAAAGTAATATTAGCTGTACCTTTTTCTTCACTCATTGACATGCAGACCCTTCTGTCTGGCCCAGATAAGTTTTTATGCATGTCGATTTTTATGTCCAGTCAATTTGGGACACAAAACCACCAACAGGTCCTTATAGACCTGTGGTTTAGTGTCCCAAATCACCCTTTTTAATGCAATCTGTGGTCGCATTAAAAATAAAGAACCTTTATACTTACCTAGAGAACAGTCCGATGAGTCTCATCGGACTGTTCTCTGGGGCTCCCGGCGCCTGTGCTGTTCTTCAGTGAAGCCAGATATGTACATCCTTTCTTCACTGCGCAATTGCCGGATGTACGGGGCATTTACACTGAAGCCAAGGTGAACTCTGACTTCATTGAAGAACTGCGCAGGTGCGGGGAGTACAGCGGCAGGGTAAGTATAAAGCTTTTTTATCTTTAAAGCGGCCATGGATAGCATTATAACAGGTCGATTTGGGACAATAAACCCCAGGTCCATAAGGGTCTGTGGGTGGTTTAATGTTCCAAATCGACCTGACAGGTTCCCTTTAAGTAAAGTTAATTGGATTGGTGTGTTTTGGAGATATTAGAAGGCTAACTGAATTTTTTAAAATATTTTATTATTACTCCAGGGAACTTGAAATAAGAAAAAAAAGTGGACGTACAGATGTAGCAGAGTTAACCAGAATTTCTGCAGTTAGATAAACTGCTGCAGCCTGATATCTTTTCACTGAAGACAACAAAAATACATTTTTTAATGACTTTTCATTGTTTTTTTTGTGGTCTTCTGTGATAAGATATCACCCTGGAGAAGATTAAGCAATTGCACAAGTTCAGGTTAACGCTGCTGCATCTGTAAATTTAAATATCTTACAGTTTGTTTATGCATTTCCTATGCAGACCTATGTCTACGTGCAAACAAACCTAGTGGGCAGTCTAATCTTGTGGTTTTGTGTTTCTCTCTTCCATCTGATCTCTCCATTACTGTTTGTAGGTAGCAATGCCAATGGAGGGAAATATCACATGACTGCAAGTTTATACTACACACAGTTTATGTAGCTGGTTTCATTGCACAAACATAGGAGTTACGTACAAAATAAGGCAGGTTTTGTTTTATCAAGACTATTTAATTACAATCCATATAAAATATAAATCAATTTTTAAAGAAATTGGTTACAAAAATGCTCATGGCCTTTAACGGGAGTCTATCATTCGCAAAAGCAGTTTTAAGCTAATGGCACGTTGGAATGGCCTTTAAAAAGGCCATTCTTCTCCTACCTTTCCTTGTTTTCTTCTCCCAGCCAATTCCAAAATAATTTGTTTCTTCATGTATGTAAATGAGCACCCGAGGCGTACCTTCTCTTCGGCGAGCATCCATCGCATCATCACTTCTTACCGCCCCTTCGCCCATTGTGGTGACTCCCCTCTTGACCTTCTTACTTCTCGCTCTCACGATTTTTTGCGATTGCGCATGCGTAATGGGCTCTGCCACACTCTTGTGACAAACCACCAGAACATGGCGGCTGATTGTGCATGCGCAGGGGCAGTGAGAAGCGATGACGCAATGGGTGCTCACTGAAGAGAAGGTACACCCTGGGTTTTCCGTGGTGCTCATTTACATACATGAAGAAACGAATTATCTTGGAATCGGCTGGGAGAAGAAAACAAGGAAATGTAGGCGAAGAATGGCCATTCCAATGTGCCATTAGCTCAAACACTGCTTTTGCGAATGATAGACTCCCTTTAAAGGGGTTCAAATAAACAAATGGAAATAAAAGTCACTTTAAAATATAATTAACTTGTTTCTATGTTGCATCATATTACAGTTCATTGAATACAGTCAGCAATTTAAATAGTGGAAGTTTGTTAAATTTTGCCTGATGTGGTTAAATTCAGGTCTGTGTATATAGCGTTCTATAGATGTAATACCAAGTAATTTCATTGTTGAAGAGGACAACGATCTGTCCAGTTGTATAAATGTATATGTTATGTAGACTTTGTGTAACTTTATTAATGTTGATATTTTTCTGGAAAAAATGTAATATTTGTAATGCACAATTAAAAAAAAAACAAAAAAAACAGTGGTTTTCTCTGCTAGCTTCCTTTTAGAAAGAATATGTACCCAGGTTTATAGTACTGGAATTTATCAGTCTAGCTGGACCTAATAGGTATACAAGAATGGTAGATCTGTATGCCTTTGGTAGGCAACTGGTGGCCATGGCAACCCAATGCAAGAGTTTCTGAAGAAATCCTCTCACTGTTGACCTCAGCATTTTTCATTAGAGCAGGATCTTGTGTATTATAGGACATCCAGACACCAATTCCAACCAGTACAGGATACCTCTGTAGGGTTTATTCTGCTCTGCTGTTAAGAAAAGAAAAAAAAAAACATATATGGAGCTGAATAAAGTCCTTTAGTGGCTGCTGTAAAACAAAACAAAAAAACAAACAAACATTGAGGGACACTATGGAGTTAAGTTATGTACACCAACCATGCAGTGGCATAAGGAAGAGAAGTTTGTCTAACATGCCTAGCAGGTTTCACTGAATTTATCATGTGTTGCACGCCATTTTTGATAAATGTGGGTCATTTGAAAAATTTGTAACTGCATGTATTCTACTGTAATATTGATAGTTTTTCTCACGTGTTATTCTTCCTAATGATGAACTTAAAGAGAACTTTTTACCACTTCTGCTAACTCCAACGCTTTACTTCCTTCAATAGACACTGCTTGAATGATTCCTGTGGAATTTTTTCACTAGCCCCTACCATTCCTGAGCAATGGTTTCTGCTAATTTCAGCACACAATATGCTAACTAGACTCCTTACTTTCAGGTGGGGGATCCAAGGATATCAGCTCCAGCCTAGGGACCCCCCTGACAGTAGAGAGCCGAATTAGCATATAGAAAGCTAAAACTGACTGCTCAAGAAAGGTGAGGGCTAGTGAAAAAAGATCCCAACTGTGCTGGAATCAGTGGAGTAGGGTTTGTTGAAGGATGCAAAGAATTGGAGTTTGAAATGGTGAAAGGTCCTCTTTAAAGCATGTGTCTTAAAAATGTAGTTTAATGTACTTACCATTAACATGTCGGTCTAAGTTCTTGTTCATCCAGAATTCCTGGACCTCTGTCAGATTTCTGATATTATGAATCCACTTTATTATTAAAGACTATTAGTCTATTAGAGACTCAGTGGCTCAGTGGTTAGCACTGCAGCACTGGAGTCCTGGGTTCGAATCCTGCCAGTGACAACATCTGCAAGGAGTTTGTATGTTCTCCCCGTGTTTGCATGGGTTTCCTCCCACACTCCAAAGACATACTGATAGGGAATGTAGATTGTGAGCCCTATATGGGGACAGTGACTGGCTATGTCTGTAAAGCGCTGCGGAATATGGTGGCGCTATATAAGGAAGCATAACAAATAAATAAATTTAGATGCAACATCCAAAGTTGTGATTTTAGCATTGTTCTCCAGACTCTCCATTGTCGCTTGGGTTCACTCAACGCTGGTTCACAAGATTTTAGAGACCTTCAGCCAGCGATTACCCCATATGCATAATCTGCAACTTTGTGATCTAGTTCTTCCCAAGAAACAAACTGTCCAGATCTCTTAACATATCCAGATTCTCTATCTATAAGATTTCAGCCCAGTTCCAACAAATGTAGCTAAGGTTTTCAGCGTAGCTAATCTGGTTATTTACCAGGTAAAGATGCCTAAATTGAGTTAAGGAGTCTAAACCCTCAATACGCTTCAGAAGTTTCAATAACAGATCCAGGATTTGGAGTTGTCTCAGGTTATCCAGGTTATGTATAATATAAATCTGATTATAATACAGGTCCAATTTATTCAATGTCACCAACTGCTTTAAGTTATCCATCACCATTATTAGATTTTGACGCTGGCACATGGTCTGAACTTTCTGGAGCACTTTGAATTCCTGAAAAGCTACTATTTGCATAAGTCAACTTTCTCAGTTTCAGTATCCAGGAGAATAGTCATCAAATTCACTGGCGTCTCTGAGTCTTGAGGGTTGAAGGTCTCCAAACTCTTATGAAGAAGCGTAAGTTGTACCTAAGCGACAATGGCATCCGAGTCTGGAGAACAATACTAAAATCACTGCTTTGGATATTGCATGGATTCAGAATATCAGACATCTGACAGAACTCTAGAAACTCTGGACAGGCGACACTTTAATGGACAACTGGGCTGTCTTGGAAGAGCTGAGTGGTGCCAAAGGTTTGCAGACAGGTTATCTGGAAAGGAACCCCATACAGAAAGGTGACTAATACAGGCGCAAAATAATGCTGGCTTTGCCGTCTGTCCACCAGACTTATGCAACGTTGGTCGACGACATTATGCCCCTCTCCCTCCTACTCTAGCAGCACAGTTCAACTCCAACCTCTTTCATAAGATAGAATTTTGTCTGTGTAAAATGTATTTGCATCGTCATCTGTCCGCTGTCATTGCACTCTTTTATGTTTGCCGTGTAACACACTTCACCGCTCTGGTTCTATGGTCTGTGTTCTTTTGCCCATTACACTAATTTCCTTTTTATTAGCCAGTCTCAGGTATGGCCTTTTCTTTGGGATACTTTCCTTCTAGGCAAGGTTTCAGAGTTGAAGATGATACAGGCGTTTGTGGGTGGGTGTTACTGAAATTGGAGACTGAAGTGCTTATATACATGCACAATTGTTACTGAGGCCTTCCACTGGTTAAAGCCAGTCCTGGGCAGTTTTGTGAAAGGGATTTGTAAAATGAAAATAACGCATTACTCCTTTCTACCACATGATGTCGCTAAGAGTATTTAGTATAACTCTGTTCAGAGATTTCAAAGAAGAATTACCTTTTTAAATAATTGAACATTACATTCTACTACTGCATTGACTTAAAAGTATACTTTAATCCAGTGTTTCCAAACCTTTTTAGACTCTGGGCACCCCTACCAAATAATTTTTACCAAAAGACAAAACTTGTGAAAGCACCCTCAAAGCTACACCATTCTATACTTTCCACCCAGAACATACAGCAAATTCACCTTTTAGCATCACCATGCTCCCTTAGTGACACCACATAGTGTATGCTCCCCAGTGGCCCAACATGCAGTATATACTCCCCAGTGCCTCCAGGCAAGTAATAATGTCCTCCAGTGGCCCACAGGCAAGTAGTAATGGCCCCCAGGCAATTAATGATGTCCCCTGGTAGCCCCAAGAGAACTAATAATGTCCCCCAGTAGCCCACAGGCAATTTATAATGTCCCTACTGTGGCCCCTCAGGCAACTATTAATGGCCCCCAGGCAACTAATAATGTTACCATAGTGGCCCCCACACAACTAATAATGTCCCCATGTTGCCCCACACTGTAGTTGTGCTATATAAACAAGAAACAAATAACACTTGCCCATCCTCTGTCCCCAAAGCTCTGAGGTTCTCCAGCTTCTTCTCTGCAGGTTTTCAGCAGGCATCTCTTGCTGATGCTTGAGTGATAGACCAGGAAGCTGAAGCCTTCCTGCTGGACCATTCTATTAAACTACATTGGCATCCTAAGAAAGGCGACATGTAGCTATTTTTCCTCCGGATTGTCACGGCACCCCGGTATGAAATCGTTGCTTTAGTCCATTGCTTCTCACATTGTGAGGCAGGACTCAATAGTGGGGTAACCCCAAGCTGTTAGTCAGATGCACTTGGGCATGTAGTTTTGACATGCTGTATGGATGTCTTTATGGTTGCACCAATCTCAACATGAAATAAAACATAGTTGCAAATTTGCACAGGAAAAATCTAGAGCAGATTACTGTACCAGGCAACTGAATGTAATGTTACAAATCTCATCCACGTTCTGTGGAAATCACTAGATTTTTCTGATCATGAGTTAGGAAGTTCTAAGTATTCTTAGCTGTTTCTGAGTACCTGAGTATAGCATATGGGCAGTACTTTTAGTATTTTCAGTTGTCTAATATACTCCTAGTTTCCTTCTCTGCAGTATAGTAAGACTTAGAAGTCATCAGAAAAAATAAGGATGAACTGATAAGTATACCTGAGAAGCAGAAAATCAGGTCTAAATTTCTGTTTTACATCTTTCTATATCATATACTGTATAGAATTACCAAGCAAGTTTATTCACAAGGTGAAAGTATATAAAATATAAACACCGCATTAAAATAGTGAAATAACAAATAAATCGGAGTACTTATTGACTTTTTTATATATGTATTTCACAATTTGTGTTTTGTTTATTTTATATAAATGTTTTTTCTTGTGATATTTATTTGATAATCTTGTTTAGTGATTTTACATATCCTATAGATAGCAGATGCACACCATGAAATGCAGTAAGACAGCAACTCTACAGTGCTGCCATTGAATTTACCATACAACACTTCTGCGCTCCACCAACGACTCCAGTACATTTGTGCATGTCATATACACTTAACCCTTATGTGCAGGATGTCTGACTGCTGGGTTACCCAGTAATGAGGAGAATGGGGACCTGAAAGTCCCCACGTATCCTCCATGTAATGAAGCATCAGTGCTTGCATGACCAATGCTCCATTTGCTTCTATGGGGCTGCCAGAGAATAGTCTTGACAGCCCCATAGCAGTGACTGGAATGCCAGTCACACAAGTGCGTTCCCCATTTTCCTTATCATTGGGGGACCTGTTGTTTGGACTCTAGCCATTTGACGCTTATCCTCTTATTCACAGGATAGGGGTTAAGTGTCTGTATGTCAACATCCTACATAGAACATGAAGGGTTTCATTGTGCAAAACATACAGCAACCTTGGATATTATAAAAGAGCAATCTCATAACTATGAGATAATATGGTTGTCTGCTGCTTTATAGAACATTTGTACAGTGTAGCTTTATGTGTCCATCTACTGTGCACAAATTTTGTATTTGACATACTGTACACCAATCAGTCATAACATTAAAACCTTCTGCCTAATAGTGTGCCAGCCTTTCTTGTGTCACAAAAGAACTTACAGCTTTATTGTGATGTTATGTGCTCCTGAAAGGAATACCAACATCCTCTCTGCTTCTCTGATGTGCATAATGTGTAAACAGGAGGTCAAACTCATAATGTAGGTTTTATGGAAGTCAGGTCAAGGTTATAATAGAATTGCATTGGGAGCTTGACCTCTTGTTAGTAAAGGAAACGCTGTTATATGAGAGAGTAGGTCAGTGCTCCGGAGCGAAGCACATAACGTCACAATAAAGCTGCCAGTAAGTTATTCAATAACATTACACTACACACAGGCTGATTTTCAAACAGAGTGGTGCAAAACTTTTCTCTTTTTTTTTTTTTTTAAATGGAGTACTGCTTTAGGCTGAAGCCCCACATTGTGAAAATGCAGCGTTTTGGCCACGGCAGAAAAGCTATGACAAAAAACACTGCATTTTACAGTATCTGCAAAGTGGTTGAGATTCTGGCTAATCCAATCCACACATTGCAGAAAAAATCTGCAGCGTTTTTTTTTGTTTTGTTTTAAACTTGTTTTATTGAAAACAGTACAACAGGTTATCCAGTACAAATAGGTAGCACAATCAAATTAGCAGAATAGGTACAAAACGGCATATTGCACAAGACACTCAACAACCAAGTAAACAGAAAAACTGAAACAACCAGAACAGTCCAATATAAAATTCGTGAAGCAGTAAGTAACCCAGAAGAGAGTCCAAGCTGGGGATCCAAAAGGAAGATGGTGAACAGTCCAACCTGTAAAGGGCGAGAGCTTGGAAATATGGCAATACAAAAAGATACAGTCCAATACAGATAAAACTAAATAACCAGAGAGGGTCCCAGGACCAGTACAGGGTTAACAGAGACACAGGGAAGGTAGTGATCTCGTCCAGTCATATTCCCCTTCTAGAAAGTAAATGCACTAAGGGCCGTATGAAAGGACGGGGCTGAGTATAAACTCAATGGTGTACTACACCAGGGACCCCATACTTTTTAAAATGTATTAGGACAGCCCCTTCCTTTATACACCATTTGATTGTAGGTTAGGATTGAGTTCACCAGTTTTCTCCACATCGATAGAGATATTGGGGGGGGGGGCATCCAACGTGAGGCAATGGCTTTCCTAGCTAAGAATAGGGATTTGCATAGGAATATACAAGAATAGTGTGGCCTTCGTCTAAGATACCAAATAAGCAAATTTCAGGACTGACTGGAACAGGGCTGCTTAATACATCAGATACAGCACTCACACCAAAATCCATTAATGATGGGGCAGTCCCAAATCGTAGAAATCCAGTATGCACCCGAACATCGTAAATACCCAGGGTGCTAAATACAAATCAACCGTGGCCAGCTGACACCACCCAACGCACGTTTCAGCTCTACAGCCTTCGACTGTTTAATATAGGCATACTGCGAATGTTCTATTATTATTTTTTGGCCTTATCTACAACTCAGTTTACTACTGTTTAGTCTCATGTATTATTTAGGTACTTGTTTGTGTATAGTGGTGCATTAATAGTATTATTCTTGTTTACAATATTATATATTGACAGCTTTTATCATTAGGGTTGTTGCCCAAGTCTGACACCGTTTCATTGTTATCTTGTCACATTGTTATTTATGTATTTTTTAATGTATCTATTAAAGTTATATATTTTATAACATTGTCATATGTTGAGTGTCTTTTTCCTATTTTTTCTGTTGTTGATATTGTTGTTTTGGTATTTAAGACACGTGTAATTATGGAAGTCGTTTTTACTTCTTTGGGCTTCATTGGACAATTCAGGTGACTTTGTTTATGCCCAATCTCTATACCATGCTACATGTTTGTTTATACCTGAAATCTGTGCATGTCCTTGACTGGCACAGGATCTTCACTTGGTGCGTAAGAATTATTAAGAAGCAGGAGCCTCTAAATATTTCTGGTACCTCTGCTGCCAGTGCTCTTAGTATTAAGAACAGTGCACTATTCTGCAGTCTTCATAAATTCACCCGATGAGAAGAAGGCTATTCCTAATACTGTACTTTCCATTCCTGACCTTTAAACCTGTGACTATTTATGGAAAATTTGAGAATACAGTGCCTTGCGAATGTATTCGGCCCCCTTGAACTTTTCAACCTTTTGCCACATTTCAGGCTTCAAACATAAAGATATAAAATTTAAATTTTTTGGTGAGGAATCAACAACAAGTGGGACACAATTGTGAAGTGGAACAAAATTTATTGGTTATTTTAAACTTTTGTAAAAAATAAAAAACTGAAAAGTGGGGCGTGCAATATTATTCAGCCCCTTTACTTTCAGTGCAGCAAACTCACTCCAGAAGTTCAGTGAGGATCTCTGAATGATCCAATGTTGTCCTAAATGACTGATGATGATAAATATAATCCACCTGTGTGTAATCAAGTCTCCGTATAAATGCACCTGCTCTGTGATAGTCTCAGGGTTCTGTTTAAAGCGCAGAGAAGTTGTGGAGAAGTTTAAAGCCGGATTTGGATACAAAAAGATTTCCCAAACTTTAAACATCCCAAGGAGCACTGTGCAAGCAATCATATTGAAATGGAAGGAGTATCAGACCACTGCAAATCTACCAAGACCCAGCCGTCCCTCTACACTTTCATCTCAAACAAGGAAAAGACTGATCAGAGATGCAGCCAAGAGGCCCATGATCACTCTGGATGAACTGCAGAGATCTACAGCTGAGGTGGGAGAGTCTGTCCATAGGACAACTATCAGTCGTACACTGCACAAATATGGCCTTTATGGAAGAGTGGCAAGAAGAAATCCATTTCTCAAAGATATCCATAAAAAGTCTCGTTTAAAGTTTGCCACAAGCCACCTGGGAGACACACCAAACATGTGGAAGAAGGTGCTCTGGTCAGATGAAACCAAAATCAAATTTTTTGGCCACAATGCAAAACGATATGTTTGGCGTAAAAGCAACACAGCTCATCACCCTGAACACACCATCCCCACTGTCAAACATGGTGGTGGCAGCATCATGGTTTGGGCCTGCTTTTCTTCAGCAGGGACAGGGAAGATGGTTAAAAGTGATGGGAAGATGGATGGAGCCAAATACAGGACCATTCTGGAAGAAAACCTGTTGGAGTCTGCAAAAGACCTGAGACTGGGACGGAGATGCCCTTCTGACAGTGAACAGTGAAATTTAGACCCCCGATATCTCCAGCCCCGGGGCATATAACGGGAAAGCCGGCAGTGTGCTGAATTCAGCGCGCTGTCGGCTTTCTAGCGGTATGTAAAACCTCATATACATGAGGACGTGAAAGGTCCTCTTTAAATAATTTGCCCCTTATTAATAATGCCCCAGGTGTTTCCTAATTAAAAAGGAAAAAAAAATGGGAAAAAAATTTTTTGGGCGTCCAATACCCGGGACCCCCAAGGAACAACTGTTTGAATGACCCGTGGTACCTGTGTAAGCGCCGTGACCCCTTCTCTGTTTACACAGTGTCATTCATCTCATAGCGGCCATGTAATGTAAATACAGCCTCGTCCTATACACATCTATGTGACAAGATTGGAATGACATCACATGGTCACTATAAACAGACAGCATGTGATATAAACAGGCGCCTTAGCCCCTTCATACAGCTGATCAGTGGGGAATCACTTATCTCTTATTGATGTTTTATTCTGAGGATAGATCATCAATAAAAATGAGCTGGAAAACGCCTTAAGGCTAAGGCCCCACGTGGCGTACCGCAGAAAAAAAGAGCTGCGGGAAAAACCGCGGCAGCGATGCATCGCGGTTCTTCCAGCAGCACTTTGCACAGAAAATTCGCAGAGGTTTCCTCTGCAGACTTTCTTCTTCAATTATATCTATAGGGAAAACGCCCACATTTCTGTAGGTATAATTGACATGCTGCGATTTCCAAAACACCGACTGTTTTGGAAATCGCAGATTATCCGCTGTGCATATTATACTGGAAAATAGGGTTGGGGGCTCCATGTGGCGAAAACCAACTGAAAAAAACCGCAACATTCTGGCAAATCCCATCCACACACTGCAGAAAAATACGTGCAGCAGACACATTGCGATTTCCAAAATCGTTGCGGTTTTGGAAATTGCAGCATGTCAGTTATACCTACAGAAATACTGGCGGTTTCCATATAGGTGTATTGAAAACAAAGTCCACAGGGGAAACCTCTGCGGACCTTCTGTGAAAAGCGCTGCGGGAAAAAACACGTTACCGCCGCGGTTTTTTCTGCAGCGCTTTTTTTGCTGCAGCCCGCTACGTGGGGCCTTAGTCTTAATAAGGTGCAAGTGCAACGTTAATTAAATTAATTGACCCTCATATTATGCCCCTGATTCCCCCTGACATAAATACTGCACCTCTAATGACCCTTTATATTAATGACCACCCCCTTATGTTCATAATGCCTCCTAATATAAATGATGCCCCCTAATGGCCCCTTATATAAATAGCCTCCCCCCTTGTATTCATAATAACCCCTAATAACTCTTATATAAATGACCCCCCATCATCATAATGCCCCCTAATGAATCCTCCCTTTATAGTTATATTTCCCCCTCCTAACCACCCCTTATTCTATTAATATACCCACAAAAAAAGTCATACTCACCTGCGATGCTGATGAATTTGCAAAAATATCTACATTTGTTTTTTTTTCTGTCAAGATGGGATGCTGAGTGTACATTAATGAGAAATAAAATGAACTTTTTTGCTTTTAGCAAATGGCTGCAATGAAACAAAGAGTGAAAAATTTAAAGGGGTCTGAATACTTTCTGTACCCATTGTAGGTCTGACGTGTAGCTGACATTTTGGACAGGGTGTTATTCTGTTAGGTTTATTTGGGGTAGGAGATATGTTGAAAACTGTGATGGCTTTATGCAAGATCCTAAAGTGAGGATTTCTCCACAGCTACAGGTGCATCTCAATAAATTCGAATATCTTTAAAACGGTTTATTTCTTTTAGTAATTAAATTAAAAAAGTTAGATCTAGTTAGAAATAAAGGATGTATTAATGGTGGGCCCCAAAAATTCAGTGGGCCCGGGGCAGCCGCCCCCTCTGCCCCCCCCCCCTCTAGCTACGCCTCTGGGATTATGATTTTATGACCATATCTGCCCTGGGGAACCTCTTACAGTCGCGCCGATAAATTCCTCAGGTGGGCCAGGCCAAGGCGGACGTTTAGAGCCCACACAAGATATGGTTCAAAGCCCAGAAAAGGTCCAGACACTGATCTCCTTACCCAAAGGGAGAATATAATGAAATATTATTCTCAGGGATTTAGAAAGGAGGGCGGGGCTCATCCTCCTAGTGACATCACGCAGGGAGGAGACTGGGGATAGTTATACAGTCTCACCTGGATGGAATAGGGGTCTTTTGTTATCTTGTTCCTGGAGGAGATGTGAGGGAAGGTCATGGTGTGGACTTCAGCCATGCGGCCTAGTCATGCGACTTAAGAGGCAGGCCTGAGTCTTCTTGTTCTGGACAGCATGTAGGAGACACATGCTCACCTGCTCTGTAACTTGCTTAAGGAAGAACCCTGAAGCCTACCACAGTCCGTTTCTCTGAGACCATATCTACTTGTTCTGGTATTTTTCTATCTTTTCTTTCCCTTTTTATTTTGTTGTGCTGTATTTTACATTCATCCATATTTGCTTGGTAATTGATATATATCTCTGTATATGTTAATGCTTAGTACTGACCCATTGGGGTTAATAAATATATAAAATTTAGAAAGCTCATTGTAAGGGAATCACTAGCGGAGCGATTCCCCAGTAGCTGCTGGCGAACCCTGGGGGGAGGGGCACAACAAGACAGTGAGCCCTAAAGCTGAAAACCCCCCACTGGCCCTGCTTCTTGCCTGACTGTCCTAGGTGACAGCCGACAACTCGGAGCCGGTCCCTACACTGAATAAGTGACAACACAGAAAGCAGACAGAACAAACGACAAAAGGGAGGTCAGAAAGCCAAGGGGTCGGTAACAGACGAGCAATGCAGTACAGAATCAAAATCCAAGAGAATAGTCAAAAGTCAAGGCCAGAGGTCAGGAATAGGAATACAGGTAACAAAAACAGCAAGGAGTAAAGACCAGAACGCAAGAAGCAATAACCAGCGCCAATGTGAATGTGAACAAAGAATAAATAGGAAGAAAGAACCCGCCCCAGACTTGATAGGAGGAAAGGCTGTCAATCACACAGGCAAGGCCAAAACTAACTATTAGTGGAGTAGAGGAAAACCAAGGTGAAGTAGACGGGCATGGCAGAAAATCAATTACATAGTCTAGGACAGTGTTCAGACTGAGCAACAAGAATCTTAAACAAGGAATCAAACTGAGCAGACCTCCTGCGCCGCCGCGTGCGGGCGGAGGGTGGTGCAGAGACCCGAACAGGCAGAGATGTTACACTCATTTCGTATCATCCTATAATCCCGGTCCGCTCAGGGTGTGTGAGTGGGAGGTTAAGAAAGAAGGTTGGTCGCAGGTGTGCCAAGCGGCTTGGCAAGGTGAGATTATTCCCAGGGTCCAATGAGACTGGGAACTGCACCTGTTTCCAGAAAGCCTATCTCATCCAGGCTGTAATATACGGGTACGAAAAAATATATGGTTACGGAAAGTATTCAGACCGCTTTAAATTTTTCACTCTTTGTTTCATTGCAGCCATTTGCTAAAAGCAAAAAAGTTCATTTTATTTCTCATTAATGTACACTCAGCATCCCATCTTGACAGAAAAAAAAACAGATGTAGATATTTTTGCAAATTAAAAAAGAAAAACTGAAATATCACATGATCATAAGTATTCAGACCCTTTGCTGTGACCCTCATATTTAACTCCCATGCTGTCTATTTCCTTCTGATCCTCCTTGAGATGGTTCTACTCCTTCATTGGAGTCCAGTTGTGTTTAATTAAGCTGATTGGACTTGATTAGGAAAGGCACACACCTGTCTATATAAGACCTCACAGTGCATGTCAGAGAAAATGAGAATCATGAGGTCAAAGGAACTGCCCAAGGAGCTCAGAGACAGAATTGTGGCAAGGCACAGATCTGGCCAAGGTTACAAAACAATTTCTGCAGCACTCAAGGTTCCTAAGAGCACAGTGGCCTTCATAATCCTTAAATGGAAGAAGTTTGGGACGACCAAAACTCTTCCTAGCCGTGGCCGTCCAGCCAAACTGAGCAATGGGAGAAGAGCCTTGGTGAGTGAGGTAAAGAAGAACGCAAAGATCACTGTGGCTGAGCTCCGGAGATGGGAGACAGTTCCATAAAGTCAACTATCACTGCTGCCCTCCACCAGTCAGGGCTTTATGGCAGAGTGGCCCGAAGGAAGCCTCTCCTCAGTGCAAGATATATGAAAGCCCGCATAGAGTTTGCCAAAAAACACATGAAGGACTCCCAGACTATGAGAAATAAGATTCTCTGGACTGATAAGACGAAGATTGAACTTTTTGGTGTTAATTCTAAGCAGTATGTGTGGAGAAAACCAGGCACTGCTCATCACCTGCCCAATACAATCCCATCAGTGAAACATGGTGGTGGCAGCATCATGCTATCGGGGTGTTTTTCAGCTGCAGGGACAGGACGACTGGTTGCAATTGAAAGAAAGATGAATGTGGCCAAGTACAGAGATATCCTGAAAGCAAACCTCTTCCAGAGTGCCCTGGACCTCAGACTGAGCTGAAGGTTCACCTTCCAACAAGACAATGACCCTAAGCACACAGCTAAAATAACAAAGGAGTGGCTTTGGAACAACTTTGTGACCATTCTTGACTGGCCCAGCAAGAGCCCTGACCTCAACCCAATTGAGCATCTCTGGAGAGACCAGAAAATGGCTGTCCACCAACGTTCACCATCCAACCTGACGGAACTGGAGAGGATCTGCAAGGAAGAATGGCAGAGGATCCCCAAATCCAGATGTGAAAAACTTGTTGCATCATTCCCAAGAAGACTCATGGCTGTACTAGCTCAAAAGGGTGCTTCTACTCAATACTGAGCAAAGGGTCTGAATACTTATGACCATGTGATATTTCAGTTTTTCTTTTTTAATAAATTTGCAAAAATATCTACATTTCCTGTTTTTTTTCTGTCAAGATGGGGTGCTGAGTGTACATTAATGAGAAATAAAATGAACTTTTTTGCTTTTAGCAAATGGCTGCAATGAAACAAAGAGTGAAACATTTAAAGGGGTCTGAATACTTTCTGTGCCCATTGTAGGTCTGACATGTGTAGCTGACATTTTGGACAGGGTGTTATTCTGTTAGGTTTATTTGGGGTAGGAGATATGTTGAAAACTGTGATGGCTTTATGCAAGATCCTAAAGTGAGTATTTCTCCACAGCTACAGGTACATCTCAATAAATTCGAATATCTTTAAAACGGTTTATTTCTTTTAGTAATTGAATTAAAAAAGTGACCTATATTTTCTAGATTCTTTACACACAGTGTGTTCTATTTCAAGTGCTTTATTTCTGTAAATGTTGATTATGGATTACAGGTAATGAAAACCAAAATCTAAGAAAATTAGAATATTGTAAAAAAGTTCAGTAATGTAAATTCAATGTGTCACCTGCCAAGGTTTTCTAAGCCTTTAAATGGTCCCTCCGTCTGGTTCAGTAGGACACACAATTATGGAAGACGCTGATTATGAATTGAATTACTGAATCACTGAAATGAATGAACGTTTCAAAGATATTCTCATTTATTGAGATGCACCTTTAGTTCAAGACAGATCCCCTAAGGATATGCTGGCCCCGGGGTATATGCTCTCCTGCTTCAGGAAAGTTGAGTTGCATACCCCAATGGGCAAATAGTATGTTAGGGCTGAACAGTCCCCAACGGTCCCGTAGCCAGAATACATCAAATATACATTGGTGCAAATGGAATCTAACAGCAGGAGCTTGTCCATCTTTTTCTGAATCCTCACATTGTACATTTACAAGCCATGCCAAGATACAAAACTTGAGCAAACTGTAAAAATTAAGTATGAGCTAGAGTATGTTTCTCTAGCTAATGAGGTTTGATGCCATTTAGTAAGTGAAATACTCGCTGAACACCCCGCTCCCTCCACAGACAGGAACCAGGGCTCAGCCCTCCCTGTGTAAAGTACAAAGATGACCACAATGACAAGTGTTTGGAAATTCTATACAACAGTTTTAATTTCTTCCGGATGGCCACATGTCTCGTATGAACAACAAATGTCTAGATTGCCTTAGGACAGCGCCCTAGGGGGCATGTAACAGAACAAAGAGGGACCACGAGGCACAAAATCCTTCCTCTAGTGCAGCGGTAGACAACTTCTTTTGTTCGGCATGCACATTTTAAATTAAAAAAAATCAAAGATGAGGTTCTCTGAGGGCTGTGCAATAATTGTAAGGCTGATGACCCCTATATTAAAGTCATATACCACAAACCATAACACAGAAGTGCTGCCACGAGATGCTTCTGGACACTTGCATTTACTGCTGTTTCCTTGGACGCACCTGTACTTTCCCATTAGAAACAATAAAAGTACATGTGCAGTCCCCAATTAGTGGTAAATGTATGTGTCCAGGAGCACCGTATGGCAGCATCCTTATGATGGAAACACACTATGTATCTGGATGCAGCTATATTCTTAGGTCACTGGTACTTTTACTTCGATGTAAAGCTGCGTTCACATGGTGCGTTTTTGCACACAAAAAAACACCCTGCGTTTTTTTTGTGCAAAAACACAGTTTTATACAGAATAATGTCCGATAGCGGCCCCTCCGCACAGTGTAGTATTCCAACAAATTTTCGCCACTCACCATTTATTATTATACTCTGGGGTCTCAAATACATCATCCTCTTGTAGGAAAACCACAGCCACTTTACATTCCATATTATAATCATGGACATGATTAAAAAAAAAAAAGTAAAAATCTGATGTTGGTCTCCAAGAATAGGTTGTCTGATATTCCACAATACCACGTATTGTAACCAAACTGTAGGTACTGTAAACAGGTGAAAACTGAAAGTATTGGTAACATATTAAACAATGGACATTCTAATGGCACAACAGATTCCGTTATACAGACCCCCTCCTCCTAAATAACATATGATATAGGCTAACGCTAAAACAACAGGTTAGAAAACAAAAAAAAACACCCCTGCCTTGATGTGATGGGATAAAAGTCAATAATATAATAATGCTTCGGGAACCCTGAGCTAGCATTGTCAGTATTTCAACTGCTGAACTTTTTGTAACATATATAAAGTCCTGCTTTAGGTCTTCTGTTTATGGCCCCCTCTACCTGACCTGCTGGACAACAAACCACTGAGGCCTTCACAGAACAGGTATATTTATACTGAGGCTAAATTACACACAGCTGGACTCTATTAACTAACTAAGCGACTTCTGAAGGCTGGATACTTTTGCACGTTACACTTTTCAGATTTTTAATTGATTAAAATGTTGAAAACCATGTATCGTTTTCTTACCACTTCACAATTATCTGCTACTTTGCGTTGGTCTATCACTTAAAATCGCAAAAAAAATACATTTAAGTTTGTGGTTGTAAGGTGACAAAATGTGAAAAAAATTCAATATGAATACTTTTGCAAACCATTGTATATCCCCGAAGAATCTGTTTAGAGGAAACGCATTGTGATGCAGACTTTACTATCAATGACCACAATTTCATAGAGTTTGTCCGTTTAAGGACAGTCAGGGCCAGTGTTACACTAAATTAGGAATGCTAGAGTAAAGCGAGTATAGTGGGTTTGCCCTTTTTAGGACAGCCAGAGACAGAACTATTGGTATCCTTAGGGACAGTACAATGTCTAGTCACTACTTTTTCTTTGGCCTTTAGTTATAACACCTACATTTGTTTTAGGGGGTGTGTCCTGGCTATGGCGGTGTAAGGGTGTGTGTGTTCAACTCCGCTCTCCCCTCGCTAATCCAACATCTTCATCAGCTTGGCACTTTCCTTTCGAGGGCAAAGAACATGGGTGGCATCACTGATGACCCTGGCCCTCTCAGCCAGGATATCCAGACCTTCATCCATCAAGGCAGCACAGCAGCACCCTCTGAAATGGCTGAACCGCACTCCATCCCGCCTCTTCAGTCCCCAATTGCAGTCCCGGCTGGTTCTCAGTTTCCTCACATCCTTGGGAGCTTCTTCCCCTGTTGGGACCTATAGCAACACTGCATCTCTGACTCACAACAGTGCAGGTTGCCACACTCCTTTCCCTGGCCATGACCTCATCTCCTATAGCTGAGCCCCTGTCTCACCGGGATCTCAACACACATGGTGGACAAGATGGTGCAGGAGCACCTGCTCACCACGTGCCCACTAGAACTGCCTGCACCATTGGGATTAGAGTTTGGCAAACTAATTGGAATATTCGGGTTGAACCCGACTCGTGACGAAATGGATTCATGTATATCAAAACTGAATAAATGGTGATACGTCTCAGACCAACTGAAATGGCTGCTGCTGCATGTATTGGGCAGTTGAAATACAGAAGAGACACGTGTCTGTGAGTCACTGGGATGTTCTGGTGTCACCTGATATCAGCTGGCAGCCTCTCAGCCAATAATCAGTGGTAAGTGGGCACCTTACAGTGCTGATGTCATTTACAGTATATAAGGTGCTGTGGGCTGAAACACAAGGCATTTCAGTGATGGTGGAAGTAGGGGATGGTTGTGTTATTGATCACTGCATGATATAGAGCACTGAGTGCAGCAAAGCTTGCATTACAGCTAGAGAATTTTAGGAGTAGGAGAATTACAACACAGTTTAGTCAGATTAGTGATAGAAATAGATAACAGTGAGGGAGAATATCTGCCATGTGAGCCAACTGCTGCAATAATACAGACAGTATTGAAAGGAAAAGACAGTTAACCCTTTCATTGTCAATTGTCTAATTTTGTCTGTTTTGTAATATAGAAGTTTGATCTAAGATTATCAGTTAAAACATTATAAGTCACAGACAAAGTCAGTCATGTTAGTGAAAAATCTTTTCTTAACAGTTTTATGAGCAAGAGTTTACATTTTTTTTGTTAACATTTTTTCAGATTACTGCAAGTGGAATCAGTGGTTTTGCTGCTCGAACAGCAATTTGTATTTGTTTTTTTTTTTTTTTTTGTTTTTTTTATAGTAGTTGTGCTGGTAGGGGCACTAGGAGAGAAATCTGTTAGGAATTTTGAGGACATAGAAGAATCCCATTTCCATGATGAGTCACACAAAAGTGGGAAAGATGATGACATTAATAAATTCGATGACAATTCTATCACAGATAAGATCTGGCAAGCGGATCAGGGTAAAATCACAGTAAGAGGGTGGTGGCAGCTGCAATAGTAAAAATTCTACCCAATGTGCATCCAAAAACCTGCCTGGGGTAGATCTAAGGCAAGCTCAGGTGCTGATGGCACTGGCAGACACGTTTCAATTGCTGTTGGTTATCGTCATTATCATCTCCATCTGCTCCTCCTCCACGCTTATGTCAGTCATCGTGCACAAAGGAATGTGTGTCCAGTAAACAGCAATCTGTGTCTAGTTTAGCCAACTGATGGCATGAGCAAAGTTTTGATGGAGAGTACTTAGCCGTCATTACTTCTCTAGGAAAGCTGTCCTTGCTTGATATCGCCATGTGGGCCTCTCCTTGTAAATGTCCATGTGGGGAAAGCTGTTTTTTTTTTTTTTTAAATGACAGGCGCACTGATGGTGTGACACAAATTTTTCTTGAAATTCTGTAATTTATCACTCGATGGTGCTGCAAGCTTATGGATTGGGTGTCCTCTAACCTCCAGTCCATGCTCCCTGATGCCCCACTCCTGTAATGCCCCTGCTCATATGCCTGTGAGATGGATCACTGGGTTGGTAGACTGGGGCTAGCATTCCTAGCACACTTAGATCCATCCCATCCAGGAGCAAAATAGAGGGCTATGTTGTCCTATTGGAGGCCAAGTGTCAGTCTGTGGTTAAATCTATCAAGGCCAGCATCAGACAATTAGATACCCAGATTTCCACTGTTGAGATCTCCAACAACAACATGGTGACCTCCTAGGTGCTTACCCATCAGTTGGACTTTCACACTGCCTATATTCAACATCTCTACAGATCTATGGAAGACTCTGAGAACTGTAATATACAAAATAATATTACAGTCCGTGGCCTCCCTAAGGCAGCTGGTCTGTAGGATTTTGAAAGTTTGTGGCAGGGAACGGGTTATATATAAGGGGACTACTTTGCAACTTCTAACTGACCTCCTGAGAGCCACTCTGGGCCAATGATGACTCCTGAAACCTTTGCTGGATGAACCGTGGAGTTTTCCCTTCCAACTTCAAGTCTGTCGCAGGGGACAGCAGCTGATCTTGTGGGCCTATAGGGACCTGCCAAATTTTTTTCAGGCTCTGCAGGCTACTGCTCATTACCCTTCCAGATTGAACTGCTATAATGGACCTCTTCCTGGGGTGGGATGGCCAAGCTCCATGAGCCTACCCGGGGCTACCTCACTGCCCCAGAGCCAGAATCGCCGCAGAGAGGCGCTGCCCTAAGTGGAGCCGGAGCCTGCATGATTGATGTTTTTGGCCTTTTCATTTGATTTCCCGTCTGATAATTATGTTGTAAAGCTTTTCTTTTTATCTAGGGCTCCTTCATGTTTGATGCTTTAACTTGCATAGTAGATGAGATGAGGTTGGATTACGACACAGGCCCATTGAGTCCAAACTGTAACCCTACAGAGGATCCAGAAGAAGGCAAAAAAACCCACGAGGCTGATGTCAATTGCCCATATCAGAGGAAAAATTCCTTTGTGACTCTATATCTGGCAATCCGTATAAAACACTGGATCAACTTGTCTTTACCAAATTCTAAAACCCATAATCCGTAATATTTTTCCATTCATGAAAGGTATCTAGGCCCTCTTTGAACTTGCACAATATATCCACCATCACCACGTGCTAAGCCAGTGAGTTCCATAGTCTCACTGCTCTCATAGTAAAGAACCTGTTTTTGTTACTGGTGAAATAGTGGATTTCTTGTCACTGTCACTTAAAAGATCATTAGAAAGTTCTTTGTGCTGTCCCTTCATGTATTTGTACATTGTTATTATATCTTCCTATATACGTCTTTTTTTTCTGAACTGAATAACCCTAAGTTTTTTAATGTCATTGTACTCCAATCCACCGATTCCCCTTTTTATCTTGATCGCCCTCCTCTGCAATCTCTCTACTTCAGTTATGTCCTTATTGAACATTGGGGTCCAAAGTTACATTTTTCTACCTTAAACTTAATTTTCCAAGTTCCCACACATGCTTCCAGCTTCCTTAGATCCCCCTGTAATATTCTATTATCCTCCTCATTTTTGATTACCTTACAGAGTTTAGTATCATCTGCAAATATGGACACCCTGCTCTGTAAACCCTCTACCAGGTCATTAATAAAGATATTAAACAGGAGAGGACCCGATACTGACCCCTGTGGACCCCATTGGTGACTGTGACCCAGTCTGAATAATTACCATTAACAAGCACACTTTTTTTCTATCCCAGTCCAAAAATTCTCATTTTGTATACCAGACTTTTTATGTGGTACAGTATCAAAAGTCCAGATACACCGCATCCTCTACATTACCCATGTCCAGTCTAGAACTGACCTCTTCATAGAAGCCGATCAGATTCCTCTGTTTCGATCTTTGCCTCCTTTTGTCTTTTACACAATTTTTATTTTTCTAATTTTTTAATGCTGCTAACTTCTTGTTTTAGTTTTTAAAAGCTTTCTTTTTCTCTTTCATTGCACTCCTTACAGTTTTAGTTAGTCATATTGGTTTTCTATTATTTATAAACTGCTTCTTCCATTATATTTGGGAATTTGTAACAAACCCCTTGTGAAAGATCCTCAGTGCGCCAACACCGCTGTGGCCCCACCTGAGTCTTCTTTCATATAAAAACCACACTCACCGCCAGTGAGTGTCGGGTTCACAAGATAAATACAAGACAAGCTTTCTAAATTTTATATATTTATTAACCCCTAAATGGGTCGGTATTAACATCTAACACATGCAGTTCAGAACAGATATGCAGATGTATGCAAGCATTAACAGTTACTAGTTACAAGATACAGTACAATAAAAATAAAAAGGGAATAACATTGAAATAATTACTTTACCACACATCTCCTGGATGTGGCTCTATAGCCCAACACTCACACATAGCATGTGGAGTTCACCAGTGGAGGCTTCTTGGCATGTGGCATTAACTCCTAGCATGTGGCATTAATACAATAATCCAGCCTGCATGCTCTTTACAGTGGTCTGTCTGTAATATTCTGTAGTCTCAGCACAATCTCCATAGCATAATCTCCCCCCACAGACTTCTCACCTCATCTTTTATACCCTTTATGCCACCTCCCAGAATGAGGTCATCGGCGGCAGCAAGTCTGATGGATTAATCCACTCAAGTCCAGATTCTTTGCAAAGAGCTGAGACCAAGTGAAATGATACAATGTTATCAGCCATATCTGATCTATCAGTGCAGACTGGACAATGCAGGTGTTTGATCACTCAGGGCTGTGAAGGAGTACAATGGATCCCTGCTGGGATGGATACAAAACCCTATTGTTACAATGTTGCTTCTACTGATAACATACAACTAGGATTATAGCTGCGCACCTTATGAGTAAATGGAACTAGAGAGAAATACGCTACCCAGAGACCAAAATACAGCTCTGAATTATAGCCATATTTAAGCAGAATCATCACACCCCTATCACTATTTTATTATTTCTCCTCTTATTTCCACCCAAAAGGAGTCCGCATATTCATTTTCCTCCCAGATCTCATCACGCAGGACCAGCTTAAGACAGGATTTTACATACAAGCAAAATCCTCCCCCTTTCCTCTTTGTACGCTCTTTACTAAGCATACAGTACCCCTATAGTTACAGCCCAGTCATAGTTAAGAGTCCAAAAAACTCACCAAGAGCAATTATATTATAAACCATAAATATTTATTCGTTCAAACAATACACATATATGTATCAAGAAAACTGTTTCAAACCTTTTCTAGATATTTAATGCAGCACAAATTTTAATGGGGCTATATATATTTCTATCGTTTTTTATTTGAGGTTAATTGTTGTATGTTTTTCAGTATTGTCAGATGGGTACTTTTGTTGTCGATGGATATGACAGCATTTACAGAATATGTTCCAATGTTCTGATGATCTGGGATCTTCATCAATTTATGGACATAGTGGATAATTCCCCCCCTCCCTTTTTTTTCTGCTGCTATGTATAACCACTAAATTGTCTATATGTTTTGGCTATATTCATTTAATGTATCAATTTTATTTATTATGGTATATTGTTTCAATTACTTGATTTGAACTGATTTCAATCATGTTCCGTATCTTTCACTATATGTATCATGTTATGTATTGATTTTAACTGCATACACACGTGGACAAAATTATTGGTACCCCTCGTTTAATGAAAGAAAAACCCACAATGGTCACAGAAATAACTTGAATCTGACAAAAGTAATAATATATAAAAATTCTATGAAAATGAACAAATGAAAGTCAGACATTGCTTTTCAACCATTCTTCAACAGAATTGTTTAAAAAGAAAACTCATGAAACAGGCCTGGACAGAAATGATGGTACCCTTAACTTAATATTTTGTTGCACAACCTTTTGAGACAATCACTCCAATCAAACGATTCCTGTAACTGTCAATGAGACTTCTGCACCTCTCAACAGGTATGTTGGCCCACTTCTCATGAGCAAACTGCTCAAGTTGTCTCGGGTTTGAAGGGTGCCTTTTTCAGACGGCATGTTTCAGCTCCTTCCAAAGATGCTCAATAGGATTTAGGTCAGGACTCATAGAAGGCCACTTTCTTGGGTGTTTTTAGCTGTGTGTTTTGGGTCATTATCCTGTTGCAAGACCCATGACCTGCGACTGAGACCAAGCTTTCTGACATTGGGCAGAACATTTCTCTCTAGAATCCCTTGATAGTCTTGAGATTTTATTGCACCCTGCACAGATTCAAGACACCCTGCGCCAGATGCAGCAAAGCAGCCCCAGAACATAACAGAACCTCCTCCATGTTTCACAATAGGGACAGTGTTCTTTTCAAGATATGCTTCATTTTTCCGTCTGTGAACATAGAGCTGATGTGTCTTGCCAAAAATTTTGATTTTTGTCTCATCTGTCCATAGGACATTCTCCCAGAAGCTTTGGGGCTTGTCAACATGTAGTTTGGCAAATTACTTTTGTCAGATTCAAGTTATTTCTGTGGCCATTGTGGGTTTTTCTTTCATTAAACGAGGGGTACCAACAATTTTGTCTACGTGTATGTCATTGTGCAATGTTTTTATATTGTCTTCACTTGCTTTGTTCTCATTTGTTTCGACTCAATTATTATGTATTAGTATATGAGGTCATGTTTACACACATTAATGTTTTCATTATTTTAATTATATATTACTTTTATTTCAGCACTTGCACTTATTTATCATTGTGTGGATTTTTATCACGGCACACTTTTTTTTTCCTGGGTGGCCGATTATATATATGTATTGCTATGGTGTTATTTTTTTGCTAATATTATGGGTTTATTAACCTATATCATTGCACTGTGTTGTTGTTTGTGCATATGCAGATGTTGGGGATTCTATTTTGGTTCAATGTTTCACTTTTTTAGATATTGTTGCCAGCTTGGTTTTAAGCTATTTCTCTTAGTGGGTAGGCACGCTGCTCACTCCATGTATTCAAATAATATTCGATTCCCGTGTTGTGCTATATATAGTGCGTGCACACGATTTTTGGGGATCCTATTTTTTCTGTATAATATGACTTATTCATTTGCATGGATGTGTGATACCATGTGCATGCATGCACTTTAAGGACCGTTATCCATTTGCTATGTAAAGCCTATCTGTTTAAAGGGAATCTGTCAGGGCAATTTGGGACACTAAACCACCCACACGTCCATATGGACCTGGGGTTTAGTGTCCCAAATCACCCTGTTATAACGCAATCCATGGCCGCATTAAAAATAAAAAAGCTTTATACTCACCCTGCCGCTGTACTCCCCGCGCCTGTGCAGTTCTTCAATGAAGCCAGAGGAGTACACCTCGGCTTCAGTGCGCATGCCCCGCAATTACACAGTGAAGCCGGGGTGTCCATCTTTGGCTTCACTGAAGAACAGCACAGGCGCCGGGAGGCGTGCCAACGAAGAAGCTCATGAATAAGCCAGACTGTTCTCGCCAAACAGCATTGATTGGACCCTTCTCTAGGTAAGTATAAAGGTTTTTTATTTTTAATGCGCCTGCGGATTGCATTACAACAGGGCGATTTGGGACACTAAACCCCAGGTCTATAAGGACCTGTGGGTGGTTTAGTGTCTCAGATTGACCTGACAGATTCCCTTTAAGTGCATGCGCGCGATTTATCATGCACTCTGTGACCTGAATGTGGCTTTATATGTGACTATGCTAAGCCCACATATGCTGACGTGTAAGCCGTGCACCGGGGTGGGCTCCCCAGGATACAGCGAAGTCACGAACAAAGGAAGCGACTCCAAATCAATTTAGTAAAAAACAAGGTTTTACTTTGTGTAGAAACACCTCTTTATCAAAAAAACACTCCCAACTATTTACATACACTCAGCCAGTAAGCTGAGACCCTGGTGTTGTACAGCACGATGCCCTCTCATGTGCATCTCCAAAACACTCCAAGCTTTTACCTATCTGCAGGCTTCAACTAACAGCCGCTTGTTACCTTTTTATCACCCTAGTCTAGTCACAAGAACAATTCAGTGAGTGTGATAGGGGCACCGGCGGTATAACACAAGAGCTTACAAACTTATCAAAATACCCCTATTCCCCACAAACAAAGTACAACCAAGTAAATATAATAGTAGGTCAGCTTGCAAGCCAAAGAAATGTGGCAATGTATAAAATGTCGCTTCTAGACTTCCTCAGAAGCTCCTCTCTGGGAGTATAGTATAGGTAGATAATTCACCAGTAGTGTGGCCTGTGAAGATGAATATGCCTAACTAGTCTAACTACAGGCCCTTACTCAGTCCCAAGCAAAACATTGTAATGAGGTGCGTGCACGATTACTTCTCTTACTGATCCAGCTTTGTTGGGTACCTCTTTAGCCTTGATGTTGAACAGCTGAAAGCGGGGCTCATCCAGAAAACATGCGATCTCACTGACAGGGCCACTTCTCAGCCGGGTCCTTGATAGCAATCTTCAACTTAGGATGCTGTCTGAACAAACCCTGGAACAGTCTCTGTTTCAGCACCCCCTTGTTATATATGTGATCCCTTAAGAATCTTTTTTCCTCTCACTTCAGTGCTTCTTCTTCTAAAAGCTCAAAAGCACACTCCTAAGATGGCTGCCACACACACTCTGCTCCTTCTTGATCCTCCTCTGCAGAACAGGGTCTCCACGTCACTACTCCAGGGAATTACAGAATTATAGTCCTTCCCATTTCTGAGGTAACAGTGGCCTCTTGTGGTCAAACAAACAAATGTCAGTTTATAAAAAAAAAATAAACTTATTTACAGAAACAGGTACATTCATAACATGAGGGCTGTTTCCCCATCTTACATGCCACCCCACTAGAGGTTGACGTCCCTGGCAACCTTCTCCATACAAACTCATCCTGCACATAGTGCACAAACTCATCCTGCACATTATATGCGGTCGTGCGGGAACGTTCAATACCATAGAGCTGATACAGCTCACTCATCAAAGCACCCTGAAAACATGCCCCCTGATCTGAATGGATTCTCTGGGGACACCCAAACACTTGTATAAAGTGTTTACAGACTGCCTCAGCAGCTGATTCAGCTGTCTGATCTCTGGTGGGTACAACCACTGCATATTTTGTAAAGTGGTCCGTCATGACCAAACAGTAAGAGTGTCCTGAGGTAGAGTACCCAATCTGTACATAGTCAATCATTAAAATTTCTAGGGGGGCAGTTGTTTGAATAGTTTGTACAGGGGCCCGTTGCTCGGGGCTTTTACTCAGCCCGCAGGATCGACACTTGAGGCATGCCTCGGTTACCATTTCTCCCAAATCTGGACAATATATGAATCACTGAAGCCATTGGTACGTCTTAACACTTTCAAAATGAGCCCCCTTTTCATGGCCAGATGTAAGTCCGAATCCACTCTTTCACTTTCCAGAGGTCTGGGCAGCTATTTTGAACCCTTTCCCAATCTTCCAACACGTTCCCCAACACCATTGGCATCCCTGAAGCCACCCAATTTGAATGTTTTATGTTCTGGAATGGCGGTACTCTGCCATGGTGTGGGATTTCAATGTCTTCTAGCCCTTCATCCCCACTCTTGGTCGGCATTCCTACAGGGACTCGGGAGAGGGCATTAGCGTTGCCGTTCTCCCTTCCTGACCAGAACTGGATGTGGTATTGGTACTTGGAAAGGCGAGCCATCCATCTCTGCTCAAGGGAACCTAGCTTGGCGTTTTCCAAGTGCGCTAACGGGTTATTGTCCGTCATCACAATCACTTCTGCACCCGTCAAATACTCTGCAAATCTTTCAGTCATGGCCCATACCAGCGCCAAAAGCTCCAACTTAAAGGAGCTATAGTTATCAGGGTTGCGCTCCGACTCCCTTAGAGAC
The DNA here is from genome assembly GCA_947044405.1 of Leptodactylus fallax. NCBI lineage: Eukaryota > Metazoa > Chordata > Amphibia > Anura > Leptodactylidae > Leptodactylus > Leptodactylus fallax. The sequence continues at coordinate 291,329 of CAMRHE010000347.1, forward strand.
CAACTGCCATAGGCAATCACCCTCTCCCGTCCGTCTTGAACTTGAGATAGCATGGCTCCAAGACCATGTAAACTTCCATCCGTGTACAACAAGAACGGACTATCAAACCGTGCATAGGCCAGGATCGGGACACTGGTCAGAGTTCTTTTCAATGCCTCAAAGGCTCCTTGCTGTCTTGGCCCCCACTCAATGGGGCGATTCTTGGGTCCTCCAGCTGTGCCTCTTAGCAGCTTGTTTAGTGGACCAGCGAGATGTGCAAACTTGGGTATAAATCTCCTATAATAACCGGCCAATCCTAGAAAGGCCTGCACTTCCCGTAGGTTTCTTGGCTGGGGTCACTTCTGGATAGCCTCCACCTTGCTGGGGGCTGGTTGTACCCCTTCCGGAGTGACCACATGTTCCAAGTACTCTATTCGCTGCCGAAACAGTTGGCACTTCTTGGGCTTGATTTTTAGCCCATGGTCTCGCAGTCATTCTAGGACCTGCTGCAGCTTTTGAAGATGATCTTCGAATGAGGTCCCAAACACCACAACGTCATCCAGATATATCAATACAGACTCAAAGTTTAGGTCACCCAGACAGAGCTCCATCAAACGCTGAAATGTCCCTGGAGCGTTGAACAGACCAAACGGAATTCTGTTGAACTCATAGAGTCCCATGGGTAAGATAAAGGCTGTCTTCGCCTTGTCCTTTTCGGCCACTGGCACTTGCCAATATCCACTGGCCAGATCAAGCGTGGAGAAATATTTGGCACGACCCAGGGAGGATAGTGTCTCTTCGATCCGTGGAAGAGGATAAGCATCGCGGACGGTCTGAGCATTCAGTTTCCGGTAATCTACACAGAACCTGAGACTTTCGTCTTTCTTCCGCACCAGGACCACCGCAGCAGCCCACGGGCTATTACTCTCCTGTATCACCTGATTCTCCAGCATGCTGGCCACCATATCTTTCACCTCCTGATACATCTTGGGCGGGATTTGCCTGTACCGCTCCCGAATTGGCACAGCGTTGCCGGTAGGGATTTCATGTTCAAGGGCGATAACACACCCGAAGTCTTTATCATGTCTTGAGAACGCCTCCTGGAACTCCCACAGAGTGTCTTCCAGAAGTTTCTGCTTCCCCGGGGTCAGAGACTGGGGGTCCACTCCCATCAGAGACATGATCACTCGTCCGTTCCATTCTGCTGTTGGGGTCTGTTTTTGCTGGACCTCCACAGCATAGGTCCAAGCCGACATCCCATCAGGCTGTAGCGTGAAGCTCTTCCGGCGAAGGACATCGCCCTCAGGGACATAAACTTCAGCCAGCAGGGTATTCCCAGGAACGATCAACTCACTGTCCAAGACATTGAGACAGCGTATAGGCATGCGGCCATCTTTCACAGTGGTGACTGCTCGGGCTACCAGAGGGCGTGTCTGCGTTTCTCCCTGTGGAGCAGGCTCTATCAGGACCTCTAGTCCATTCAGTGGTCATCCAGCCCCCACTGGAAGCATCAAAATTTTATCCTGTCGTGGTGGAATCTTCACAGGAGCACTCAGCGGTACTTTCACGTTCCCAATAGAGCGCCCTGATATGATGCTCTTTTGCAAACTACAGCTCCTCACCATCTGCTGTAGGACCTTCTGAGTTGGCCGATGTGTGGTGGTCCGCTGCCAGTATTTAGGCCCTTCTTTGGCATAAAGGTGATGATCTAGGTCTCTCAGCACGTTCATGCCCAGCGCTACATCTAATCCTCTTCTGGATGGATGGTCTACCAGCACGATCCCCTTTTTGCCAATGTCTTGCCCAAACAGCCGAACCCGCATCCAGACGATCCCTTGTACGTCCATTGCACCGTCATTGGCAGCTGTCAACCTAATGACACTTCCATCTTCCGGCTCCATCATATGTCCGAAGTGTCTCTCGAAGAACTCTGTGCACTCTGATCCGATGTCAACTAGGCAGCGTACCTTCTGGCCCTCCAGCTCGGCTTCCATAATGGGGCTGCTAGCATATAAGTCGCGTTCATCGCGTATGGGGCTTAGTTTTTGGTGAACCACCACAGGACGCCCCGTTACTGCGGCAGTCGGAAGTTTAAGGCCAGCTCGGGTTCCATCTGTCCCTGGCACTCTCTGGCGATATGGCCATACTGTCAGCAGCTCCAGCAGAGGGGTTCCCTTGATCCCCGCACACCAGATGGGCCTTGGTTGGTGGGCCCTCGCACCCGAGGTACTCTCGGTGGAAGATGGCAGAGTGATGTGACCCTTTCCGGAGCCATGGATGAACCTGCTTTCATCTGGGACACCTCCAGGCGGAGTTCTCTCATTTCTGCCTGTAGAGCCTGGACTACATCCTTCAAGGACCCCCGTCTTCAGGACCTACTCGGGCCCCTTTCGCTTGGTTGCTACTCACTGCCTTCACACTTACAGCCATGGGCTCTTCTTCCCTCTCTACAGCAGCCAGGTAAACATTATAGAATGTCAGGTTGGCATCTGCCCGAGTCATCTCTTGCAGTTTATCCTGTAAAAACTTATTGGATAATCCTAGGATGAATTGGTCTCGTAGTAGTCGGTCCACGTCTTTGAAGGCTCCCATAGCCTCCGAATCTCGCAGCTACACTTCATTCTGCATCTCCTGTAAAGCGTTAGAGTATTGCATTAAAGCCTCACCCTCTCACTGTGACCGATTAAAGAAGTTGCTTCGCAACTGTGCTACTTTGGTACGCCCTCCCTGAGCTCCCTCTAGCAGGGAGAATATTTTTTCCAAGGTGTCTCTCTCTGATTCGGGCCATACCATCACTGTCCATCTAGCGTCACTTTCTAGGGCCCCCAGTGCTATCTCGGCATGCAGCCCCGGAATCAGGTTACTCAATTTAACTACGCTTCGTACCCTTTTGGTCCAGTCCTGCAACGTCAGATTTTTACCGTCAAACTTTGGCAGATGCTGCATTAGTGCTCCAGCTGATAAGTACCCTACTTGGGCTGGCATGACTGGTACTGGGGCTGGTAACTCTTGCTGTGCAGGGGCACCCTGGACCGGTGCAGTTGGAGCCGGGAGATTAATTCCCACCACGTTCCCGTCCATGACGGTCGCTGTATCCTGCCAACTATGCCAAGTTGTAAGCCGTGTATCGGGGTGGGCTCCCCAGGATACAGCGAAGTCACGAACAAAGGAAGCAACTCCAAATCAATTTCGTAAAAAACAAGATTTTACTTTGTGTAGAAACACCCCTTTACCAAATAAACACTCCCAACTATTTACATACACTCAGCCAGTAAGCTGAGAACCTGGTGTTGTACAGCGCGGTGCCCTCTCATGTGCAGCTCCAAAACACTCCAAGCTTTTACCTATCTGCAGGCTGCAACTAACCCGCCACTTGTTACCTTTTTATCACCCTAGTCTAGTCACAGGAACAATTCAGTGAGTGTGATAGGGGCACTGGCGGTATAACACAAGAGCTTACAAACTTATCAAAATACCCCTATTCCCCACAAACAGAATACAACCAAGTAAATATAATAGTAGGTCAGCTTGCAAGCCAAAGAAATGTGACAATGTATAAAATTACAGAATTACAGTCCTTCCCATTTCTGAGGTAGCAGTGGCCTCTTGTGGTCAAACAAACAAATGTCAGTTTATAAAAAAAAAAATAAACTTATTTACAGAAACAGGTACATTCATAACATGAGGGCTGTTTCCCCATCTTACAGACGCATGTACACTGTGTTCTCCCTATTGAGGGGAGTTCTGGCACATTTCTGATTATGCATGTTAGCCTCATTGTGATGCGACTCAGTAACAATGTCTAGTGGTATGTGCCGATCTGTTTCAGATGTTTCTTTTTATGCATTATTAGTACCCTTTAAATAGCCTTGGATTTAGATGTTATTTACCTTCTGATGAAGTCTTGGTATAAAACAAAACACAGTTTGGGGGTAACCCATGCTATGCGTTACTCTGTCCATGGGTAAATTGGTGACCTTGATTTATTTATATATCTGCATACATTACTGCAATCATATGCTTATGCATGTTTGGATATACCTTTATGCTGATCCATGTAGGAGTATATTTGTGGATCTATCTAAGGTGTAGTGGTCTGTTATATTTTTCTATATAATTGTTTTTTAATACATGTATAACACATATTTGATACAGCTTAGTCTATTACGGCTGGTCTGTGGTTTTTCCACCTATATAGATATATACACCTGAAGCTCAGTTGCTTTTTGCCACCTTTTGTCCCATATGCACCTTGATCGTGATTTTTGTTATCTCTCCATGCGAATTTGTTATATAACTGGTATAATTTGCTGTGAGATAGGACTTGGTAGTGTGGAGTTGTTTCCCCCCTCACTCTTTTTTTCCTTCCCGTGTTCTTGATTGTAGTGGAGATAGGTCATATTTTATACCCCTTTCCAATTTTCAATGTTGTACTGATATAATCGTCTTTTTTTGATACATATATACAGTATGTATTGTGTGAACTAATAAATATTTATGCTTTATAATATAATTGCTCTTGTTGAGCGTTTTGTAGTTTAAGTTGTTATTCAAGGAGCTGTTTTTGGTATTTTGAGATATTTGTGGTCCAGACATGTCTCACTTATCCCCATTATATCATATTCCTCTTACAACATTATCAGTTCTAGTTCCTTGATCTTGTTAGTAAGACTTCTGGCATTAGTATACATGCATTTTATGTGATTATCCTTATTCCTACTCTTTCTCTGTCTAGTGACTGTTCTCACCCCACACCCCACTCCACCCCCAGTTACATTGTTTAGCTCCATTCCCTGTCTACACTATCTTGCCCTCTACATCTGTTATTGCCCACCACCCCAGTCCCTAGTTTAAACACTCCTCAAATCGTCTAGCCATCTTCTCCCCCATCCCTACCATAGAATATGTAGTCCACAGCAAAGTCTGTCCACTTCTCCAAGGACCCAAATGCCTCCTTCCTACTCCAGCTTTTGAGCCACTTGTTGAACTCCCTAATCTCCTGCTGCCTCATCTGTGTGGCCTGTGGTACATTTAGCATTTCAGAAAATACCACCTTTTGAGGTCCTTGCCTTCAGCTTGTGTCCTATGTTCCTGAAATAATTTTTAAGTACCTTCCATCTACCTCTTGCTTTATCATTTGTACCAACAAGCACCATGACTACTGAATCCTCACCAGTCCCTCCCAGTAATCGAACAACCTGATCCACGATTTGCCAGGAAGGCAAAACACACCATTTGACAATCCCGGTCTTTGTGACAGATTTCCATGTCTGTTCCCCTAATTGAATCCCTCACTAACAGCACCTGTTTAGCCTGCCCTGCTCTCCTATTCACCTTCTTACTGGAGCAGACGTTCCCCTGGCGGTCAGAGGAAGTGTCTTGCTGCAGCAGTGTTACCCCAGTACTAACATCCCCCTCATCTGCCAATTTAGCTAACTTGTTGGGGTGTGCCAGTTCAGGACTTATGGAGACCAATGGAGAGTACCAATAAGTGATTCATTTTTGAAACTGCACCCATTATTTTGACCCCAGATATTGTGAGTATATGAGCCAGAGGGCGCTGTTGAGCGACCCAGGCCCAGCCCTGAAAAGACTCTCAGCCACGCCTTTGAGGGGGGCGTGTATCTCCAGAAGGCTGGAGAAACCTGCTTGGAGCAGGAGATGGTGGACCCACCTGGACAGATAGACGGTCTGTGCCAGAAGTGCTCGGGTCTACAGGGGACTGTTGCTGGAGCTGAGCAATAGTCAGGACCAGCGAGGACAGAGAGAGAGGCTCTGTCCAAGAGGGCTGGATCCAGAGAGGACTTACAGAGATTAAGTCAAGCTCTTATTGCCCCCCAGAGGCTAGTTAAGGACTCAAGGAGTCAGTTAGTGCCCTAACTGTGGCCTAGGTGTTTGTTGTTTTGTTATGTTGCAGTTAAGCTGAATAAAACCACGTTTATTTTACACTTGGACCGTCTGAAAGCTATCTTTCCGGCACCTAGTACCACGAACCACCGCTGTCCGGACCAGGACAAGCCGCCATTTTGAGTGTAATTCCCCTAAGCTGTCACATATGGTGGAGAATGCGGGCATAAAGAGATCCACGCAAGTCCTGGAAGACAAGTGGTTTGTGATTGCAGTACTGCTAAGTGTGCATTGTGGCCTACAGCTGGAAGAAATCTGTGATTTCAACTGAAGAAACCCAGGAGGGGTGAGTGAATTGCAACATAGCAATGTGTATAGAAGCTGGATATTGCAAACAAGTGTATGTGAAAGGCTATGGTGCCATGTTGATGTTTTCTGTGGAAGACAGAAGAAAATGCTGGTTGTTGTAGTGCCACATAAACAGTCTATGTGAAAGGCTATGGTGCCATGTTGGTGTTTTCTGTGGAAGACAGAAGAAAATGCTGGTTTTTGTAGTGCCACATAAGTTAACTGTTTGAATACATGTGACTGCAGAAGATAGCAAAAAGTTGCTGCCGGTTGCTGTGGAATATTGTGTAATCTTGTTAGTAAACCATGGGCAAGAAAAAGAGAATTTCAGCTTGTAAAAAAGCAGAGAAGTCATGCACAGGTTTATTAGTGCAACAGTCTGCATGCAGAGAGACGCAAAACCCGGAACAGATCAGGTGGAATGCAAGTAAAGATAATGGGTTGCATGAAAGTGACACAGTTTGTCTAAAGCACCTCTGTTCTATGATTGAATATGTCCCTGCTGATTGTATGTCTCATATTGGAGTGCGTCAAAGCACCAAAGATGAAAATGTTATGGTGCAGCAGCTTCAAGTTGAGATTAAAGCCAACAGGTTCTTGTATGAAGCTGAAATATCTGATTGGAAATGGCAACTTGAGTTATCAGAGAAAGAGAACCTTTGGTTGAAGAAGGAGCTTGAGACTATAAAGAGTTTATATCCTAGTCATTGTGAAAATGTGGTACTGGGTTTGCCTGGAATGGACTGTGTCACTAAGGAGTTTGCTGATATGAAATGTGCTCTATCTAATAAAGTTGTACAGAGTGTAGAGCAAAAGCAAGTGCTTGAGAAGCAATTGCAGGATTTAAAGGAGCAGCATGTCCAAGACTCCATTGCCAAAGAGAGTGTCATTGAAAAATTAAGAGATGACCTTGAAACTGCTAAACGTGAGAGAAGTGAATTTTTGCAGACATTGCAGTCAGAGCAAAACTTGCATCAGGTTCGCTTAAATAGTGAAATCCACAAATGGCAAAGTAGAGCTGGAGTTCTGGAACAAAGAGAACGGGAACTCAAAGCTAGAGTATGTAGCCTGGAGAGGTCGCTGTCAGGATTTTGTGAAGATAATGAGATGTTGTCTGTTTTGGTGCAAAATAAAGACGAAGAATTGAATAATGTCACAGGGCTTCTTTCTCAAGCAGACAGCAAGTTTATCAAACTTTCCAAAGATTTTTCTACACTAGAATCGCAGCTTCAGGACACCCAGGAACTTTTGCAAGAAGAAACCCGGCAGAAGCTTGACCTTAGTACAAAACTAAAACAAATGGAAGATGAGAAAAATGGTTTCCTTGAGCAACTAGAGGAAGAAGAGATAGCAAAAAGAGATCTGACAAAGCGGATTTCAACACTACAGGCTCAGGCCACTGATATGAAGAAAAAAATAGAGGATAGTATTGGGTCCTTGGACTCTGTTGAAGAACTAAAGGAAAAGTTGCAAAAGGAGCTAGAAGCTACAAATCAACGATTTGAGGAGAAGGCTGCTGCTTATGACAAACTTGAGAAGATGAAAATTAGATTGCAGCAGGAACTAGAAGATGTAGGTGTAGATCTTGATCATCAACGTCGGATGGTGTCAAATTTGGAAAGGAAGCAGAAAAAGTTTGATCAATGGCTTGGTGAAGAGAAGACTCTTTCTGCTAGATATGCAGAGGAACGTGACCGTGCTGAAGCAGAGGCTCGTGGAAAAGAGACCAAAGCTCTTGCCTTGGCTCACTCCCTAGAAGAGGCCCTTGAAATGAAGACCGAGTTAGAAAGGCTCAACAAGTAACTGTGTGCATTGAAATGGAGGATTTGGTTAGCTCCAAGGATGAAGTTGAGAAAAACCTGGAATCTGTGCAGATATTGTATGAGAACAAAGCTAATGCTTATGACAAGCTGGAAAAGGCCAAGAGAGAATTGGACCTCCAGATAAAAGACATGAAGATTCAGTTTGAAGGACATCTGTCTAATTTGTCTGCTGAGATTGTAGATCTAAAAATGCTTGTTGCTAAACTAAAGGTGCAAGTGAACAAGCAGGAGGAAGTCAAGAAACAGCTTGGGTTTCAGATGGAACAGTTGAAAGCCAAAGTGGAATCTAAAAGAGAAGAATTGGATCGATTGCAGCAGTTTTTATCCAATACTGAACAGTCGGCATCTGCCCTATCTTCAAAGCTGGCAGCACTAGAAGCTGAGAAGGACTCGCTGCAGAGCCTGTTAACCTCTAAAGAATTAGAGCTGTTATCCCTGAAAAATATGATTCAAGAACTAGAGTCTTTATTCAACCAAGAGCAAGATAAGAGAGCCACTGAGATACGGGACTTGAATGAAAGACTTGACAAAAAGTCTGCAGATGAGCAGAAGCTTTATCAGAAGATGTTGGAGGATCAATTTAATATAATTCAGGGAACAGTGAGGGAAGCAGAAAATACCATCCAGGATGCTGACCTGACAAATGTTAGAAGAACGCTGCAGAATATCCTAGAATTAGGAGACATAGTGGATAAAGAGATGGCATCTACATCTGCTGCCATAGAAGGTGTCAGGAAGATTGAGGAAGTTCTGCAGGTTGCAATAGTAAAAACTGAGATGGAGGCTGCTCAGAAAAATGTGGCAGTTCTGGAGCTGGAATCAGAGATTTGTGCGCTACAGAAGGCGTTAGAATTAGAGAAAGCTGCCGGCATAGATACCAATGATCAGATTATGATGAAACCACGTGATTCAGTAAAACGTCAAGTAGATGGTATCATTCCCTAGGAAGATGCTGCTAAAGGTGGACTATCTGCAAATTGTGAGGAGGCCAAAGAAGGTCCAACAGAAGAAGAAACTGTGATTGGTCACACACTGCCTGTGACAGAGTGGGTCCAGCTTCAAACCAATGAGGTCCAAAGCCTAGAGGGCTGTGAGATAGTAAATAAGGTGAAGGGTCACCAAAAGTGTGGAACAAGAGTCCGTAAGAAGACTGACCACGCATATGTTGTCCCAACAGCTAAAGTGTCTGAAGCCATTGTGGATAAAGGTGTTGCTGTGCCTGTCTCTAGCCAAATGTCGGGTGGACAAATGGTGAAAAATGACTCCATGTTGTCTGTGAAGGGGGAGTCAGGAAATAATATAGTCAACCCAAAAAGAGAAGAAGAGGCAGAAGTTGTTTTACCGCCTGATGCTAATAGCAACAAGAAGAGGCTGAGATACAATGTTACTATGTCCCTAACTAATGAAAGTAACCGTGGTAGAGGTTCTAATGCAGAGACTGAGCAGCCGTCATTTGCATGCAGAAGTAAGAGATGGTTACATGTCACCAAGGATGTGATAGTTGTTAAAGACATACCAGAAAATGTAGTTCAGCGTGATCTATTATCTGAGGGTGTACGGTATGGCCCTGGTGCAGAAGGAGAAGATATTGCAGTACAGAGCTTGTGTATCTCAAACAAAGAAGAGAGCAAGCAGCCTATGTCTCCTAAACTTCTAAGCCTTGATGGTGATGACAAAGTTTGCTTTGGAATGAAGGTTATGGAAAAAGTACCTGTGAAATAGTTATACTCTAAAGACATTGATGTGCATGAAGTACATGTTAGTTGGTCTCTGAGCTCCTGTGGATTCATGATAGGTAAAGATGAAGATTCTTATGGCTATTCACTAAAGGGATCAAGGTCATGCAATGGGATGGCTGAAGAGTACGGCGAGAAATGTGATGAAAATGATGTGATCCCTTGTATGGTGAATTTTGAAGGTGATGAAGGAGAACTTGCCTTTGTACAGAATGGCCAGGATCTTGGCGTAGCATTTAAAGTGCTGAGAAAACGGAGAACTCGACGGAGCAGTACTTGGAAGAAAAGACCGCCTGACTGGGACTTCTGGAGAGACACTGAACAGGCATATTTGGTTGAAGAGGGACTTTGTCATAGGATGTCTCGTCCCATTGTAGCTCACCCCATGGGTAGTGAGCTGAGGGGGAGGGTATGTGAGTATGTGAGCCAGAGGGCGCTGTTGAGCGACCCAGGCCCAGCCCTGAAAAGGCTCTCAGCCACGCCTTTGAGGGGGGCGTGTATCTCCAGAAGGCTGGAGAAACCTGCTTGGAGCAGGAGATGGTGGACCCACCTGGACAGATAGACGGTCTGTGCCAGAAGTGCTCGGGTCTACAGGGGACTGTTGCTGGAGCTGAGCAATAGTGAGGACCAGCGAGGACAGAGAGAGAGGCTCTGTCCAAGAGGGCTGGATCCAGAGAGGACTTACAGAGATTAAGTCAAGCTCTTATTGCCCCCCAGAGGCTAGTTAAGGACTCAAGGAGTCAGTTAGTGCCCTAACTGTGGCCTAGGTGTTTGTTGTTTTGTTATGTTGCAGTTAAGCTGAATAAAGCCACGTTTATTTTACACTTGGACCGTCTGAAAGCTATCTTTCCGGCACCCAGTACCACGAACCACCGCTGTCCAGACCAGGACAAGCCGCCATTTTGAGTGTAATTCCCCTAAGCTGTCACAATATGCTTTACAAAAATATTGTGCAGTGGATGGTGCAAAATTAAATTTTAAAATTTCCCAGATGCATGCCCATTTAGTGTCTGATATGTCATGCCCAGCTTGTGGCATTGTGAAAAATCAGCTCTCTAGTTATTATGATCCATTTCCTGATTTTAGAATTACCCTACATGCGACCTTGATCTTTTGCCTGGAAATACGACAGGGCTCAGAAGTAAAAGGGCACATGCACCTGATTTAGTTATTTACACTGCATTGGCAGGCAAATGCGGAGGCTCTGAGGTAAAATAAAAAAAAAAAAAAAAATGACCTCCAAAATATAATTTTGACACCCATTTCAGAAAGTACACCCCTCAAGGAATTTCTCAAGTGGTATACTTGGGCATTTTAAGCCCAAGAACATTTCCAAAGAATGAATGTGCAAAGTGATTAATTTTTAACCATTTCAGTACCAGGCCAATTTCTGGTTCAGGACCAGACACATTTTGGATTTTTTGTATGTGCAGTTTTGAGGGCTATAACATTTTTATCATTTGCGTTATTCAACTAATTTCTGTATCTTTTTTTGGTGACACATAGGGCGCCATCATATTCCTCAGCGCTTTACAGACATTGACAGTCACTGTCCCATATAGGGCTCACAATCTACATTCCCTATCAGTATGTCTTTGGAGTGTGGGAGAAAACCCACGCAAACACGGGGAGGACATACAAACTCCTTGCAGATGTTGTCCCTGGCAGGATTCGAACCCAGGACTCCAGCGCTGCAAGGCTGATTTGCTAACTACTGAGCAATCGTGCTGCCCTAATTTCCCTTTCCCCTTCTCCTAATTTCCCCTTCCCCTAATTTTCCTTGCCCTTCCCCTGCCCTTGCCCTTTCCCTTTCCCCTCCCCATAAGGTCATTATATACCTTTAGGGACATCTACTCACTTTTTTTTTTTTTTTGTGGAAGAGGCTGATTTCCCCTGTAACTGGGGCTGATGCATATAGCCCCAGTTGCAGGAAGAATACAGCCTCCTGTCCATAACTTAAGAGCTAATCATGGTCCTGTAGGACCCAGCAGCTCTAACAGACTCTGATCATGGCAGATCATATGACCGCCGGATCAGAGGTGAACCCCAACATGGCAGCTCCCATAGCTGTGTATACAGCACTCATTGTACACAGTGATCGGGAAGGCAGGGATGGTAATAATCCTTCCCTGCCTTCTCTAGGGGAGCCCATTTCTGCAGTTGCATGATTTCACGATGTCCTTGCAGAACAACAGAGGGACCACCCGGGTGTATATAGTCTATGGGCGGTCCGGAAGAGGCTAAAGAAATATGCCATTTCAGTGGCCAATATGTTGTACCAACTTTGTGTCAACAGAGACATGAACTACAAAATGTTTAAGTTATCCTGGGTACAAAATGTTGTATGTGTAAACTGCTGTTTGGGCACACAACAGAGTTCAGAAGGCAGTGTAGATTTAGAGGAACTGTTTGTTTGTTTTTTACACCATGTCACTTTTGCAGAGCCCCATATTGGTGCCATTAAAGTGGAATTCCAAAATGGAAGTAGTAACTCCATTTTGTGAACTACACCCCTCAAGGAATTTATCAAGGGGCGTAGCAAGTATTTTTAACCCTTGAGTGTTGCTTAATATATTTTCCAGACATGAAAGCACAGCTGCTCACTACACCCCTGGAGAAGTTCCTTATAGAGTTCAGTTTCCAAAATGTGGACACATGAAAAGTGATTCCACTTTACTTGTATATTGGCAGTTCTGCAAAAGTGGAATGGTGTCCTAAAACCACATAAATCTGTGCTCCAAAAACCAAATAGAACTCCTTTATACCCTCCTTTATTATTCCAGGTACAATATCATACCTGATGTACGCTTATACATTTCCCTTACTACAGTGGCCAGTTTTGTTCTAGAGATGTGGTGATTTTTGTTTTTTTTGTTGTTTAATTGTACAAGCTATATATATTTTTTTTATTTTCTGGTGATGTAGCCATATCAGCGTTTGTTTTTTGTGAGATGAGATACACTTTTTAATGGCACCATATTGAGGTTCCTACTATATAGTGACTAAATTTTATTTACTCTTTCTGGGGGGATAAAAAAAAATTGCATCAATTCTGGCATTGCTTTAACTTTTTAATAGATGTTTCATAGATTGTGTAATTTCTGGCATTCATAGCCTCTGCTCCTCTTGTTTGAATTGTTAGTTAGATTGTTATTCTACTGTATAATATATCTATACATGTGCCCTTTGAAATGTAAATTGCTTCAGAATATACATAGTGCACAGAGAAAATACAGGTGCATCTCAATAAATTAGAATATCTTTGAAACGTTCATTCATTTCAGTAATTCAATTCATAATCAGCGTCTTCCATGATTGTGTGTCCTACTGAACCAGACTGAGGGACCATTTAAAGGCTTAGGAAACCTTGTCAGGTGACACACTGAATTTACAATACTGAACTTTTTCACAATATTCTAATTTTCTTAAATTTTGGTTTTCATTACCTGTAATCCATAATCAACATTTACAGAAATAAAACACTTGAAACAGAACATTCTGTGTGTAAAGAATCTAGAAAATATAGGAGGCCACGTTTTTAATTTAATTACTGAAAGAAATAAACGTTTCAAAGATATTCTTGTATAAATACCAATAGGCCACTAGATGGGTCCACAAAAATTATAAAATATAACTTTTAATATATCAATAGATAAAAATTGTGTAAAAACAAAGTGTGTATATACATAAATTATAGACATCAATAACATAAAGATAGGGAGGTAGGCACAAAACTGGCCCATAAAAATAAAGTGCAATGGGCCAGTATGTCCAAGGACAGAAATTATCATCAAGCTGTCCCTCACAATGAACTGACCTCCCTAATCACAGACGAGAATCACCACATCCCAGTGAAATAGATGAATGTAGGCTCCAGGCTAGATAAGAACACCAAGGGTGAACCCAGGTGGTGAGGTTACTGGCCTACTGCCACGCCAACATCACCTAAGGTCTCCAAATAGCTCTAAGCCATCTATCAAAGGGAAGGGTGATGCTCCTACTGTGTTTCTCCTAAAATAACACCTACCCCGAAAATAAGCTAGATAGATTTTCCAGGTTTTTTGGAGTAGTCTTGAAATATAAGCCCTACTCCAAAAATAAGCCCTAGCTAGTTTAACCCCTTCCCGACATCTGCCATGTGATTACGGCAGATTCCTGGGTCCTTAAAGATGGCGGTTGGCTGCAGAGCAGCTACCATAGCTACTGTACCCAGTCTCTGCTGTAATGTACAGCGGAGTCCCGGAGTTAATGCCCGCTATCAATGTCTGATCGCCGGCATTGTTGAACGTGAACCCCCCCCCCCCACCAAAGTATTACAACTGCCCGAGGCCGGTCCGCAACCCCCCTTCCCCCTCAACCCCAAAGTAACATACCTGTACCTGGGGCAGGTCCCCACCACCACAGCTACTGTTCTGGGTCTCCACTAACGTACAGTGGAAACCCGGAGTTAATGCCCACGATCAGAGTTTACAGCCGACCTGTTCCTTTATGAAGGCTCCCAGGTCTGTCATAGGAATAGTAATGTGGAGAATCTCGATTGCAGATTCAAACCCCCTAGGGGGGATTAATAGTAAAAAAAAAAAAAAGTGAAAAAAAAATATAAAAAAACAAAACAATAAAAGTTCAAGTCCCCCCACTTTCACTAGAATACATATAAAACTAAAAAATTACTGTGAAGCACATACACATGAGATATCCCTGTGTCCGAAAACATCCAGTCTACAAAATTCTAAAAATATTTTTCCTGTATGGTGAACACCTTAGCAGGAAAAAAAAATTAAAAAGTGCCGAACCGCCGTTTTTTCACTGTTTCACCTCTGATAAAAATTAAAATAAAAACTGATCAAATGTGTGACTGTTGTTCATGGAAAAAAAATTAAGACCTACCCTGAAAATAAGCCCTAGCTGTTTTTTCAGAGAAAGAAATAATATAAGACCCTGTCTTATTTTCGGAGAAACGTGGTAATAGCTGCCAAGAGACCCTATGAGTTTCCTATGTAACAATTCATCAGGGGTCCGATAAGTAATAGCAGTGAAAACTGCTGTAAATGTCTTCAGATATGGAATCCAACACTATGTATCGTTGGTGGTATACTGTAGTGTGACCGCATCTGATGACAACGGCCTATGAAAACAGTTGTTGACTTGTATGAGATTGCAGAATGTCATTAGTAGAGATGAGCGAATCGAAGCTGCAAAAGTGGAATTCGATCCAAATTTCAGGAAATATTCGATTCGCATCAAATCCGAATTTCCTCACGCTTCGTGATAACGATTCGCATTTAGTTCAAAATGGCTGCTGTACATATTAGGACATGGGGAAAGGAACTCTGGGAACGCGGGATCACCCACAATGCCATGCGTGCAGCCAATCAGCAGCCAGCCCTGTGGTGTCACAGCCCTTTAACCCCTTCGCGAGCACACACAGCATGTTTGACCGCTGCAAGGTGTTAAATCCCCCGATTGGTTATGGAGCAGGGTGTTAGCTGTCAGCTACAGCTAACACCCTGTTCCATAACCGATTGGGGTTTTTACACCTTGGATGCAGCGGTCAAACATGACCGTGGCATCCAAGGGGTTCCTCCATTTTGACGCCCACCCCGGCTCTCTGCAGCCAATAAATATCTGTTTTTGTTACGTGATTTGCCGTGATTTAATTTGGATCGAATAGAATTGTATCGCGAAATTCAGCAAAGTTGCCGAATCGAATTCTTAAATACTTCGCTCATCTCTAGTCATTAGTACTGAGGTTCTTATACAAGAGGCTTTTAATCATGGAGTTCTGTAATACTCTTATGCAGTGTTTATATAGCATTAGACATGGAAAGAGTAAAGCATTTCAGTATTTAGGTCAAGCAAAAGAGTAATTAAAATAATCAGGAAAACAAATAGTAATTTGCAATTAATTATAAAAGAGCTTTAGTTTATACTGTACTAGAAACTAGACTGACATTTGCAAATAGTTGGTAACCAATATAGTTTTATAAGCAAACCAATGTTATGCTTGTTTATAGAAATGTACACAAATTCCCAGATTACTTTTAGCATCAATTCTTCAAGATGTTTGCTTTCACCAGTAAATTTTGTTGGGTGTCAAATGGGAGAAAGTCTCAATTTTATGGCAATGCAATAAAAAATGCAAGTTTTAACATGCCGAATATGAATCAACCCCCATATTTTTCAATACAACAGGCAAGGGGTAAAAATACATTGATAAATTTCCTCCACACATCTCTGATTGAAAAAAACTCCACCACTGGGGGAGCTCAATTGAAGCTGGAGTAATCTCCTTACACTTTGCACCCCCTACTGGCAGCTGCAGGAAAATACAGTAAATTAGTATGGGGAATCAGAGGAAGAAGATCAGTGCTAGGGTCCCCTCCCTCCTTGGCCCCATAACAGCTGAGTTGTCTGCATACATTGTAGGTATGCCACTGATCTTGATAATTTGACTCCAATGTATAGTAATTGAAAATCAGGCACCAAGATTAGATGGTTCAATTAAACATTTAAATAATTTAAATACAATATTAGATGCTAAACCTCTTCTGGTTTGGATTCCCAGAATTCTTTTGTGTTGCATTTACACATTCAAGTTTTTGCATGCAGTTTTTAAAGCCAAAACCAGGTGTGAATCATAATGTAAGAGAGAGTATAAATGACATGTGCTACTTCTCTCTCTCTTTTTTTTTTTTAATCCTCTGCATGCAAAAATCTGAACGTGTAAATGCACTTTTAGGGGGATATAGTTTTTTTTTTTCCTTTTTAGAATTTTTTCAAGAAATCAGTCATTGCAAGATACCAATACTTTCTCTCTTCAATACTAGCTCCAATAAAAATGACTAATATTTCACTCGGCAATAATAGTAACACAACTGGCATCTCTCTGTCTAGTTATAGCATAGGTTTTAGCTATGTCTCTTATTGCTTCTCTTAAACTGTGGTAAAATGAAACCCTTAATATTTTTTTTCCAACTACCCAAAACAACATTTAAAGTATTAAATGGTTCCTTTGGAATATACAATTTGTCCTGAAAAAACAAATCTCAATATAGCTATGTGAACACAAAAAAGTATGGCTTTTGGAAGAAGGGAAGGAGAAACAAAATTTCAAAAATGGAAAATAGTTGTGTCAGTAAGCAGTTCATTTTTTAGTTACTTTTTTATAATTAGTTGAGTATTTGTATATTATCTGTAAGGTTTATGCTGACTTCCTCACATGAAAATCAAATTTTTATTTCTATAGCATTACTTCCTTTGTGTTAGTACTTAAAGTGGTATGTGGTTTGCCTATTTGTTAAATTATACTGAAGAAAGGACAGTAGATAATAATGAATAACAGAGTGGTTTCATTAAACTGAGCAGAGATTGTATGTTTCCTGAGTATAGCTACATGGGACGCAGTCCTTTATTTAATAGAGACAGAAGTATTTTCATGCTAGATCAAAAGGACAACATCTATCTCATTTGTAACTTTGACAGCTAGGGGGAACAATAACAGACAGAAACATGAGCTAGAGAAAAATGGAATATTAGGATACAGATCCCAAGAAAAAAAAACTGGTTAAATAGAATGTAAAAGTATTCACTGCAAAAATTAATATAAGATATAATTATTATAATTTTTACATAAAAAATGCAAATCAGTTTAATTATAATTGTGTTCTATTTCAGTTATTATCATTCATTGATATACAGTATATTCAGGAGCTAGTGTAGCTTTTAAGTAGGATCCATGATAAGTCATCCAACATCTGATTGCATAGTGCACCATAAAAAAATGAAAGGTGTTGTATTATTTGGACCACTTTTAAAAATGACGACTCATCATCTGACATCACTGAAAGAAGCTGCAAGTGCACACAGCAACTTATATAGTGACTAGATTTTTAATAGCTGTATATGTGTTCTAATAGAGTGTATCCATACTTAAAAGAGTTGTCAATGACCAACTCCTGTAGAGACTGGGGAGGTGAAAAATAAGCATACTTATCTGATTCGTCTCAGCGGTCGCTGGTAAGAAATTGGCGACGTATGTGAGTGACGTCACTGGTCCCTCTTCAGGGACAGCTGAGGCCACTGACTGGCCGCGTGGGTGATCATCATTGCTGTGACGTAAGTAATCAGCATAAGTTATTGCTTAACTTGTGATATACATACAGTAGCTGGACATGTCTAGCCAAGAGGACAGGCAAAGGAGGACACATCTGCAAGGACAGAGGTTAAAATGTTAAACTGCTGAGTGGCTCAATTTGTTTTACTGTTTTACCACATGCAATATAGAGTATGATAGATACAGGATTATACATTATAATATGACTTTTTTGGGCAGCCGCTCTGGGCCCAAGGCTCCTGTGCAGAGGCGTAGCTAGGGGTTTAGCACAGGGAGGTGAACATGTCCAAGTGGGCCCCCAACTTGGACATGTTTGTATACCGATACTATGAGTATACGGTGAGCCTATAGTGGTATATAGCGGCTCTACACAGGGCTCTGCAGACGATTTAGGTGAACACAGTGCAGTAATATTTAGTGACTTACTGGTGACGTTTCTGACTAATCATTCACATTCCCCGTCTCTTTCATCTGGACAGCCATGACCACTTCTTTCAGTCTCTGTAAAGTTTGCAACACACACATCTTTGGCTCCTTACTTTTCCAGGCACCTGACCCATATTGTCCTCACCTACACAAAGCCCCCATCCTGCTGCTACCCCCAATTATAAAATATATAATATAACCCCCCCCCATAATAAATAATACCCCCAAGTGCATCTTTAAATTTATAACTTCCCTGTGCACCCTTTAAATAGTTCCCCTTATTAATAATGCCCCAGGTGTTTCCTAATTAAAGAAAGGAAAAAAAAAAAACAAGGGAAAAAAAAATTATTGGGATTCCAATACCCAGGACCCCGAGGATCAGCTGTTTGAATGAACCGCGGTACCTGTGTATGCGCCGTGACACCGTCTCTGTTTACATAGTGTCATTCTTTTCACAGCGGCCATGTAATGTAACTACAGCAATCGTCCTATACACGTCTATGTGACAAGACTGGAATGACATCACACGGTCACTATAAACATACAACGTATGATATAAACAGGCGCCATAGCCCCTTCTTACAGCTGATCAGTGGGGAATCACTTATCTCTTATTGATGATTGATTCTGAGGATAGATAATCAATAAAAATTATCTGGAAAACGCCTTAAGGCCAAGGCCCCACGTGGCGTCCTGCAGCAAAAAACAGCTGTGGGAAAAACCGTGGCGGCGACGCATCGCGGTTCTTCCTGCAGCACTTTGCACAGAATGTTCGCAGAGGTTTCCTCTGTGGACTTTCTGCTTCAATTATATCTATAGGGAAACGGCCGGCGTTTCCGTAGGTATAATTGACATGCTGCGATTTCCAAAATTGCGACTGTTTTGGAAATCGCAGCGTACCCGCTGCGTGTATTTTACTGCAAAGTAGGGATGGGATGGGGCCCCATGTGGCGAAAACCCACAGAAAAAAAAAACATGGCATTCTAGCAAATCCCATCCACACATTGCGGAAAAATAAGTGCAGCAGACGCACTGCGATTTCCAAAACCGTTGAGTTTTGGAAATCGCAGCATGTCAATTATACCTATGGAAACACCGGCGGTTTCCATATAGGTGTATTGAAAACAGAAAGTCCACAGGGGAAACCCCTGCGGACCTTCTGTGAAAAGCGCTGTGGGAAAAACCACAATGTTACCACCATGGTTTTTCCTGCAGCCCACTACGTGGGGCCTTAGTCTTAATAAAGTCCAAGTGCCACTCATTAAATTAATTGACCCTCATATTATGCCCCTGACATAAATACTGCACCCCTAAAGACCCCTTATATCAATGACCACCCCATTATGTTCATAATGCCTCCCAATATAAATGATTCCCCCTAATGGCTCCTTATATAAATACCTCCCCCCTTGTATTCATAATACCCCGTAATAACCCTTATATAAAAGATCCCCCCATCGTCATAATGCCCCCTAATGAATCCTCCCTTTATAGTTATAATTCCCCCTCCTATCCACCCCTTATACTATTAATATACCCACAACTACGCTAAAGAAAAGAAAAAAAAAAGTCATACTCACCTGCGATGCTGATGAATGGAGCCGCCGCCGCTTCCTCTCTGTCCACGCACAGGACGTCTGTGTCTGAGCGCGGGCGGCGTGATATTGTGACGTCATTGCGCCGCCTGTGTGAGAAGCAGACATCTGTCTGTGGTCTCAGGGTCTTGTAAACCGCAGGCCTCATGTGGCTTGCGGTTTACACAGTGGTGAACCTAGCCTCTTTGCTGCCTGAGGTGGACTATAGAAAGACGCCCCCCCCCCCCAAAAAAAAAAACAAAAAACTGAGTTTCCATGCTACTAGTTTAACACACTGTTATCGTCGCACAATATACACAATACACAAAGTTATAAAACAGTTTTTAAGAATTCTTCTTCCTGTATTACTTCAGTATCAGATCAACAACACGGCATTAACAATGAAAGTAACTTCACATATCTTCTGCTTGGTGGATGGACGAGCCCACGTGGCCCCCATTCTCTATAATAGGAGCCCCGCAGATAGCTGAGTACTGGACTTCGGCTATCTTTGGCACTCCCATTGAAGTGAATGAGAGCCACGCGGGTTCGTCCATCCACCAAGTGACACACCTATATATATGGCTGCAGCCAGGCTGGATTCCCACCTAGTGGGGGAAAAAACCCAATTCTCAGGCTCAGTGGGGGTCTCAGCAGACAGACCCCCATCAATCAGGTATTTATCCTCTATCATTTAGGTGTATACAGTGCAGTAACATTCTGTGACTTACAGGTGACGTCTCTGACTAATCCTTCACATTTCCCTTCTCTTCCCTATGGACCGCCATGACCACTTCTTCCAGCTGTGACTTGTCTCTGTAAAGGTTACAACACAGACATCTTTGGCTCCTCACTTTTCCAGGCATCCAACCGACATTGTCCTCACCTACACAAAGCCCCCATTCTGCTGCTACCCCCAATTATATAATATATGATATAACCCTCCATAATGAATAATACCCCCAAGTGCATCTTTATATTAATAATGTCTGTGTGTACCCTGTATAAATAGTGCCCCTTATTAATAATACCCCAGGTGTTAACTAATTAAAAGGTTTTCCAGGTCATTAATAAACTAATCAGTGGGGTTCAAAAACCCAGGACCCCCACTGACCAGCTGTTTGAATGGTACCTGTGTAAGCGCCGTGACTGCTTCTCTGTTTACAAAGTGTAATTCATCTCATAGCGGCCATGTACTGTAACTGCAGCCTCGTCCTGTACATGTCTACAGTATGTGACAAGGCTACAATTACATCACACGGTCACTATAAACAGACAGCGTATAATATAAACCGGTGCCATAGCCCATGTTTATAGCGCCCCATTTACACACACTATAATGTTCCACAGCAGCGCCTGCACACAGTATTACACAGTGTTATGGCCCGCAGCGGCCCCTGCACACTGTATTATGCCTCTCAGCGGCCCCTGCACACGGTATTATGCTCCATAGTGGCCCCTGCTCACGGTATTATGCCCCGCATTGACCACTGCACATGGTATTATGTTCCACAGCAACTCCTGCACACAGTTTTATGCCCCATATTGGCCCCTGCACACAGTATTATGCTCCATATTGGCCCCTGCACATGGTGTTATGCTCCACAGTGGCCCCAGCACACGGTATTATGCTCCATAGTGGCCCCTGCACTGGTATTATGCTCTATAGTGGCCCTTGCACTGGTATTATGCTCCATAGTGGCCCCTGCACTGGTATTATCCTCCATAGTGGCCCTTGCACTGGTATTATGCTCCATAGTGGCCCCTGCACTTGTATTATGCTCCATAGTGACCCCTGCACCCGGTATTATGCTCTATAGTGGCTCCTGCACTTGTATTATGCATCAGAGTGGCCCCTGCACAGGGTATTATGCTATACAGTGGTCCCTGCACAGGGTATTATGCCCCATAGTGGCCGACCCATGAACTATTATTATACTCTGGGGTCTTTTCAGACCCCAGAGTATAATGATTGGAGACCCAGGGGAGAATACAAACATAAAAACCAGAGTTACTTACCTATCCTGGACACCGATGCACTCCTTGCAGCTTTCGGCCCTGTTTAATTGCGCACACACGTCACGTGATCAGGCCGGCGACGCGACCTGATGATGTCACCACAGGCCTCAAGCCTGCTCGGAGTTTCATCGGATCGCAGGAGGTGAATAACACTGGTTTTTATGTTCCCTCACCAACCCATGGCCTCTGATTATTATACTCTGGGGTCTGAATAGACTCCGGTGTATAATAATGGTAGTATTTGCGGCCCGCGGCCTAACTTATCGATTCCCGCGGCCGCTCACAGCGGCATCCACTTCCCTTTCTGCGGCCCATAGCAGAAGGGGAAGCGGGGGGCGGCCACGAGCAGACGTGGGGTAGGTAAATAAATAGGCCCTGACCTGCCGGGGATACTCCAACAGGTTACGGCCTATTTATATATATTAAAAAAAGCTATACTCACCTGCGATGCCTTGATGGAGCCGCTGCCTCCTCTTCTTGTCCGCGACGTCTGTGTCTCAGCGTAGGCGGTGTGATGACGTCATTGTATCGCCGCCTGCGCTGAGATGCGACGTCTTGTAAACCAGCCCAGGACAGACCCCGCTCAGCTCTGTTTTTTTGTTTTTTTTAAAGCGGCCTGTCCTGGGCTGGTTTACATTAAATAGTAAAAATGCCGCCCCCCGGACAGTGCCACTCGAGGCGGCCGCCTTACTTCACCTCATTAGCGGTGCGCCCCTGGGTTTACAATACTGTGAAGTTGCAGGATACGTTTTAACTAGATCAGTGTCTGCAGACACCGATCCAGTTAGAAATAAAGGATGTATTAATGGCGGCCCCTCTGCTCCTGTGGGACCCATAACCACCTAAATCTCTCAGCAATGTTAAAAAGTGGAAGCCACTTACAAGTGTCTTGTGGTGGAAGTAGAATTCATACATACCTGCAAATATGTGCCTGGATGGAACCAGTTTTCTCATTAGAAAGGGGTAACATTATAGTTTGGATGGTGCATGCCTACTACCAGCATAGAGAGGAAGTCTGCTGTCTTTCACAGTTTCAGTCTGAGAGGTCTGCAGTGTCAGTCTGAAGTGCCTAGGGCCTACCAGAAGGACTTTTTCTGTGGGCCCACCCAACAGCTTCCTTCTAATAGTTTTCACCACGGATCCTTCACTGAAATGTTGCATATCAGCTGACTATCCAGCAACCAGTGCTATGCATTACTGAGTATTTTCCCTGTATCATCATCCCCTATAGTACAAGATTTTAGTGAGGGAGCTGTGATGCAGGCATAGCACACAGGGCTGCCATCAGGAATTTTGGGGCCAAATACTGTCAAAATCTGTGGGCTCTCCTTCCCGATAATGCTGCACAGCAGTCTCACACAGTATAAAAATCTCCCCAGAGCTGCCCCACAGTATAATGCCCCACAGTGGTCCCACACAGTATGATATGCTCTCCAGAGCCTGCCCCCACCACAGTATAATGCTCCACAGTGGTCCCACACAGTATAATATTCTCCGCAGAGCCTCCACCCACAATATGATGCTCCGTAGTGGCCCCACACAATATATAAAGCTCCACAGAGCCTCCCACAGTATAATGCTCCATAGTGGCCCCGACACATACAATATACTCCTCAGAGCCACCCCCACAATATGATGTGGCCCACACGTTATGATGCTTCATAGTGGCCCCACACAGTATAATATGCTCCCCAGAGCCCCCACAGTATAAAATACTCCCTACAGCCTCAAGCCACTTCAGACAAACCCATCACAATTAATTTTGACGAATATTCATGAGGGTTGGCCCTCTGGTTCAGCTCTTCAGACCCATGAGAATAATAAGTGGAGGCCTAGAGGACGTGAGTAAAAATAACAAACATACTCACCTTGCTTCAACTCTCCTTGGCAACCTTGTGTCTCCAGCTTCCTCTTCAGGTTTGTGGCTGTCATCACGTATCTTGGGGGGTCATCACTGAGGCCTGTGATTGGGCCTCAGCGGTCACATGTGGCTTGCTGACATTATGACGCTGGCCAGTAGATGACGCTGGGGACCACCAGACGCCCAGGATAGGCTAGTATAAATGTTTGTTATTTTTACTCATCTGCCCGCGACAGGCTTCTATTGGAAATTGTGCTGCCAGGCCCCTTTCCATTAGGGATGTGGCCGAATGCTCCAATCCTCCAGTGGGCTAGTTCGGCACTGCCAATATCTACTCCGAAGCCATTAAAATTATTTTCAGATACACTCATTTGGACGCTAGGTTTGGCAAATTCCTGGTGCATTTTGTACGCATTTCATGCACAATGTATAAACTAACACTGGGGATGATTGAGAATGAGCATTTGTATGAACAGGGCTGTTTTAATATATTGGTGGGCCTAATACAAAGATTTCATAAGCAGGCCCCCCCCCCCCATAGCCACCACTTAGGCACACCTCTCAACTTTGAGAACACACAAAGATTGTTAAGTGTGGCAGCCCACTTTGGTGTTATGATTCAGATGTAAGGCCACAATGACAAAGTAAGTAAGGTACAAGCTTTAGGAGAGCAGCAGCAGAAAAGGGCTGGCAACTGCGAGCAGTAGTAAATGCTACCTAAACGCAGCACACCTCTGCGAGCCAAGACCGGCCCCAGACGCCTTCACCAGAGCTCCTCGCAAGAATAGATGGAACTTTCGCCAAATCTGAGGACCAGAATTGTCACCTAAACAGATGAGTGTACTACAAGTAGATGCACTGCAGCAGATACCAAACACCAAATCCACAAACTACTCACAGGAACAGAGATCATAGAATGGTTGTCAAATCACAGGTCAGCAGCTGAAGAGAGCAACAGGAAACCAAATGGTAAGACAAAGTCGAGTCTGGAAAACCAATCCAGTAGTCAAATCCAATCAGGAATGCCAGAACAAAATCGCAAGACAGAGAGGAATCCAGGGACAAAGCCAGAGGTCAGAATAGGAGTAGTAAATGTAAAGTCAGGAGTAGCAAACTAACAGGTCACAACTGTGTCAGGAGGACGTGGCTTTATATAGGCCTCCTCTGCTGCTAACTGGACCAAGCCAGGAAGCCTCTGGAACTGCAAAAGCTTCCCAGGTTGTCCAGGCAACGTTAAAGGTGCAGCAGCTGGATAGAGAATTCTAACACTTGGATTGCTATGGAACTCTCACCTAGTAACCCACAATAGGGGTCCAACACCCAGGATCCCTGCTGATCAGTTGTTTGAAGGGGCCTCAGTGTTTGCGCAAATGCTGTGAAACATACACTGTGTACATCTTATGACCTTTGTTTCATAGCGGCTATGTGATATGAAAACAACATTATTCCATAAAAATTAATGGAACAAGGCTGTAATTACATTGCATGGTTGCTATGAACTGGATAGCATATGATGTTAGTGAGGGGAAACGGCAGAGAAAGCTGCAGCCTGCACTGTGTCCTTGATTAAAAGTGTGTATAGAAACGTCTGCCAAGAAGGAATAGGAAGGTGGAGGCAGAGCTGAACATTGCACTTACAGAGATTAGCTCAAATGCGTATCACAACGTTGAGCATTTGACGTCAGTGAGTGCACGCATTGCTCAACGTGGTCCCTGTTGCCTGGGTCTGGCTTCATTTTCTCAAGTAAGTTTAACACTTGTGAGGATGACTACCTTACCTGTATATTGCAGCGGCAGGTCCAGTGTGATGTGGGAATTCACCACTGATGCCGGAGACTGTGAATGGGGATGACCTTGATTTGGAGATTGGAGTCCTGATTGATTTGTAGCATATACAGCAATGCGATGGCCAGCCAGGGTCGACCCTGCTGCATCTAGGCTGTCATCAGGGGTTCCCCCAGGCAATGCTTTCTTATGCTGCTGAGCAAATCTCATCGGCAGTGAAGGCACACTGAGTTTGTAACACCAAACTTCATATCTCCTGCACCAACTGATTTAAAACAAGTCACACACCTCCTTATAAATCAGGGGCACAGTCCAAACAGAAATCTATGCCAACTCATAGATGGTGTACATTTCAGGCATCATTTATACCAGTAAATGAACAAAAACCTGGTGGGGTGAGTGGGCTCCAGGAAACTCACCACACACCCTTCCAGGAGAATGTTGAGGGTAATGTAAAAGGGATAAATGGCACAAATTTTCGCATAAAAAAAATTGAATTGCAGAAAAATTTGTGACTTTTTTATAACTTGTACACCAGAAAAGCGGCATACAAGGAATAATAATTCTTCCTCAATGAGTGATGTCTATAAAGCTATGGAAGCTGCTTTGTTGTGATGCTTAGAGAACCAAGACCAGCTCTTCAATGAGTGATAGGACGCTGTAATGTATCATCCCCAGGGAAAATCCGTATAAAAGATGTAACACCACAGCCCTGGTGACACAGAAGCTATGGATCACCTACACAAAAATTACTGTAACACAGAGGGATGACTATTTATCATTAAAGTTTTTTGTTAAAGGTTTTGCAAGGTGATAGAAATCAGAAGCAGAACAAGTGAAAAGTGCTTCCATAACAGAGGTAGGATTGGGATCAATGGAGCAGGGGAAGTAGGATGACATCATATGGGGAATGGGCAAGACACAATGGGAGAGAACAGGGTGCATAAAGCTCTGATGCAGCAGAGCGGCAAAAAACAAAGACAATGTAACAGAGAGAGACAGTTGCAATAAGGTAATTAATGTAGAGGGGAGCGTACCTCCCATCAGACAAGGGAATACAAAAAAGCGTCTGGTAGGAGAGTGGAGGTACACATGGGGACAGAAGTTGGCAAAGGGCCAGAGCATGGAGAAGGGTAGGTAGGCTAGAGTGAGGACGAGAAAGGTTAATAGGAAGGGGAGTGAAAGGAGATCTGATAGGTGGTCCATAAGAGCCACACTTTTGATGAGCACTGTCATCTGGTCTGAGTTCCGTGACCAGGTCCTCCATACGCCATATGTATAGGATCTCTTGGAGCTATGCTGAGAGGGTTGGGGGTGAGATGAATTTCCACAACCTGGGTATGATGGACCTGGCTGTTACAAGCAAAAAAACAACCAATTTGCAGATGTGTTGTGGTAGCTTACAGGGGAGAATTGATAAAAGGAGAGAGGCCAGGTCATCCTCCAACGCAATGCCAGTAACCAGTTTTATAACTCTGCGTATTTCATACCAAAAAGGGCGTATCAAAGGGGAGTTCCACCAGATGTGTAGCATCGTGCCCTGGGCTGGTAGTACACCTCCAATAGTGTTCTGATGATGAGGGAAAGATCTCGTGACAGACGGAGGAGACTCTATACCAGTGCAAGAAAATTTTATAGTTTGTCTCCTGTGCTTTACATGAAATAAAGAATTTGTGGCAGGACTGGAAAGCGGTGAGCCACACATCTGGTGGAAAGGAAGTTCCTAGCTCCCTTTCCTAGCCCGCGGTAAATGGTGGCAGGAGGTCATCTTTATCATCAGAGAGTAAACTGTAAAAGTCAAGATAGAGTGGGGTGGCATGGTGGAGGACACACAGAGGCGTTCAAATAGAGGCAGCGGTCTGTGTGGGCTTTGTGTATTTTTTTTTTAGGGTAGAATAGAAGTGGTGTAGCTGTAGGTATTGCCAGTGAGTGGTTATATTTCTAGACTCCTGAGGGACTAGATTGGCACACGGGGAAAGTGAGATTGGGGAGAGAATTTGAGTAAATGTGAGGGTTATCTGTGTCATGCGGTGAGTAAGAAATGTAGGTCTAAGGCTATGGGAAAGTCTGGGTTGCCCAAGATGGGAGTCAGTGGACCATCATTGGTGAATAGCCGCATAGTGGCGCAGTGAATATGACATGTACCCAGCACCTGATAAGCGACAAACAGAAGAGCAGAGATGGCTTTGTCCAACCAATGGCGTCTATGGAGGGATGGAGAGGGTAGGGGCACAGAATCCTCTAAGGCAACCCAGAGTTTCAGGTGGGTAGAGTGTTGCCAGTCCAGAATGCGTGCAGTGACCGAAGCCAAGAAGTAGTGAGTACAATCCGAGACCACTAGGCCGCCTTTTTGTTTGGGTTTGGTCATTATGTGTTTAGCTATTCTTGGGGTTTGGAGGCCCAAATGAACTTAGCAAATTGGCAAGTGGCTATTTCGTGGAGGAGGGAAGGGAGTGTTGTCAGAGGTTGGGTGATGAAGAGAAGGGCATCGTCTGCGAACGCCGACATTTTTAGGAGTAGGTTTCTGGCGCTTAGGCCTTGGATGTTCGGATTACGACAGACGGCAATGAGGAGGTGTTCAATGACTAGAGCAGGAGTTCCATGACTAGAGCATATAGGATTGGGGAAAGGGGGCAACCCTGACGAGTGCCGTTGTGGATAGTCAGAGGGGGCGAGAGGGTACTATTAACCCAAATTTTGGCCTGCGTGGAAGCATATATCGCACAAATATGTGTGAGCATAGTGGGGCCTAGACCTATCTGGCAGAGGGTCACCTCGAGAAAATCCCTGTCCACCCTGTTGAAGGCCTTCTTCGCAGTAACATCATGGGTATCTGCGATTGTTGGGTATTGTGGATGGCGGAGAAGGCCCTCAGGTTGTTGTCCTGGGCCTCGCTTTGTGGGATAAAGTCCACCTGGTTGGGACAGATTAGGGTGCGCATGTGGTGGCCCAATCTATTTGCAATTAATTTCGCAAACAATTTGGCATCAAAATTGATCAGGGAGATGGTCCTGTAACTGGGACAAAGTTGAGGGTCTTTTCCCTCTTTAGGTATGATTGTGATATGGGCATAGAGGAAGGAGGGGAGGAGCGTATCAGGGGAAACTGTATTGAAAGTTTTCAATAGAAAAGGGACCATTTCCATTTGCAGGGCCTTGTGGAAGCGTGCCATGTAACTATCTGGGCCTGGACTCTTATCCCCCCAGGAGGTCAGAGATAGTAAGGTCCAGTTCCATTTGGTAAACAGGGGTATCCAGTTGGGTCACATCGTCCGCAGTAAGTGAGGGCAAGGCCGTGTCTGAAATTTACTGGGAAAGACTAAGGGAGGGGGTCAGGCCTTTGGTGGAGGGTCTGAATGGCCCGCCTTATTGCCCCATTCAGAAAAGGAGTGCTGCCCCAGTTGTGGAGTCGCTGTTGCGTGTGCTCAAGGAGAGAACTGTTTGTATAAGCAGTGTTAATCTCCAGACTCTTCGAAGGACAGCTCACAGAAAGTTTATAAACAAACATGTCCACTAGGACATGCTGCCCTAGACTGAGTGTCTGGCCTTGCTCTCAGTGTATATCCTTATCATTGAAGGCTGTAAGCTTCTTCTACTAAATGCATTTCTATAATTTTTAAGAATAGCAAGCTAATGAGAAGTTAAAGAGACAGACATTTAATTTATATAACAATGGCGTGTTGCTGTAAGGGTAGAGCATCGAAGAGCGAGTTATGCCAGTGTAGCAGGCCAAATTAACCCCCTGCCAGATTAAGCCCAGGTATAGTTTGGCCCAGGCCAGAGTATACCCCAAGGATTAACTGTCCTAGGCCAAACTATACCCCGACGTATAAAATAGCCTAGGCCAAACTATACCCCTCCAGGCCAGAATATACGCCTCTAGCGTGGAACCCAGGCCCAGGCCACAGTATACCCTTGGGGATAAACTTTATACCTGGGGGTGTAAAATAGCCTAGGCCAGACTATATCCCTCCAGGCCATAATGTCATCACTCCATCGGTTTTCTCACCCTGTCTCTAATTTCTTGAAAAATCTTTTTTATCATATCAGGCACACAGCTGCTTCCTCTAGTTGGAAAATACAGTACAATGCTTACATTGAGCAGAGTATATGGTGCGGTCCCATCACTACATAGTAACTTTTTATGCATGTTTCTCTCTGCTCTCTATGACACCAAAGTTTTTCCAATTTTGACAACCATGGAATACCAACTGTATGACCAGCTTTTGAGATTCTACATTGCAACACAACAAAAGTGCCGCCAGTGGATCTACGATCTACCTCCAGAGAAACGTGTAAATGCCAAGTCCCAGTTCAGACAAACAGCTAAGCCATATCGAGTAGACGGAGGGATTCTTTACCATGGGGAAAAGGAGGTTCTCACTAAAAGCTGACTGCCAAATATCCTGAAGGCCTGTCATGACTACCCAATTTCTGGTGGCCATTTTGTCAGAGATAAAACATTAGCCAAAATCTCTGACCGTTATTATTGGAAGGGAATGAAGAATGACGTTCACCAAAATGTCAAAGCCTGTCAATAATGTTTTGTCATAAATCCCAAAATCAGCAAGGAAGCTCCACCATCTCAACAGTATACCAGTGTCTGGAAAAGTATGGAGCTTAGTTGCGATTGATATGATTGATCTTCTTCAGGAAACATCAAATGGCAACAAATTATATAGTTGCTGCCACTGATCATTTCTCCAAGTGGACTGAAGCAACATCTGTCCCAGATAAGAGTCAAGAGCCAAGTCAGTAGCAATTTTTTTGTACTTCGTTATTTGCCGCCTTTGCTGTATGGTCACTCTTATTAGTGACCAGGGTTGAGAGTTTGTGAACTTGATCATCAACAACCTAATGGAGCATTTTCAAACAGATCACCACTTTTCATCTGTCTACCACCCACAAAAATATGGCCAGTGGGAACGTGACAATTGAACACTCAAAGAATCTCTTAGTATGCTTGTCAATGACCAAGGAAACAACTGGGCTCAGTTCATCCCTGGAGTTCTGTTTGCCTATCACACATCTGTGCATGCCTCAACCAAGTGCACTCCATTTGAGGTCATGTATGGACGGAAGACCAAGCTTCCTATGGAGCTCAATCCCTCAGAAAATGACACTGTGGACCCCATGCCCAATTTCAGATGATGTCAACCCTGATGTGCTAAATACACTGACTACCATTCTTAAAACGCTCCACCCAACCGTCAGTACCAACATCCACTCTGCCCAGGAACACCAGAAGCGAGCTTTTCATCACCAACACAACAGCAACAAAGAAATCACTGCTGGTACCATCGTTTATATCAAGAATCAGCACCGTATTCATCAGACAGGTTCAAAGATGGAACCATGCTGGATTGGACCCTACTTAGTTGTGTAATCCTTGACCAAGGGATGAGTAAAACTTAAGAACAATAAGACTGGCAAGATACTGAGCATCACCTACCACACCAGCAACCTTAAGATTTACTAGGATGAAGTGACTTCTCCACCACCCCAGCCCCATGATGATTGTCCCAGTGGCTCTACCACACAGAAACACAAGCAAACTAAGACTTTCAACCCACTACCAAGTTCAGGAAGGAAGTATCTTAGAACCACTCTTGGCCTTATGTTTGGTAGGGTTGTACACTAAAAACCAAACGTGATGGGAACTGCTACTTCAAGGCCATCAGCTACATCCTGACAGGAACAGAGGACAACCACTCCCTTCTCAGAGATAAAGTCATCCACTACATGAAAACTGACTTGACAAAAATACTACAGGACTACTTGAACCAAAATGTGGATGAATATGTGAACATCTCTGGAATGTCTCATGATGGAGTCTGGGCAACTGATTCAGAGATCATGACTACGGCTAATCTGTTGAGTTGCGACATCATCTACACTAACGTCAATGACTTCATGGATTGGTTGACATATCCCGCATGCTTCAATCTGCAGTCAAAAACAGAACATGTACTTTATCTGGAAAATAAGCCTGATCATTGTAATGATGTTAATAAGTGTTTACCTTTAAACATTTATATTGTAGCAAAGACTTGCTAATGTAAAGGTCCCAATACACAAGACGACTATTGGGCAATTTGTTGTCTCGAATAGTTGTCCCTTGCATTGAGCGATAAGTGACTTATCACTAATGAGAAATCGCTGAGAAAAAATAAATAAATTTAGATACTCACTGTCCAGCATGTCCTGGCCCTCCTCCGTCCCTCCTCCATGTCTCCGCCAGCCACCATTTCTTGCTTCTCTGGCAGCAGCTTTTGAATTTTGCGCTGTCTCCCATCCCCACGGGTCCTCCGGGTCACCTGATCAGTGTATGACATGTCATGCGCTGATCAGGTGACTCATAAACATTCAGCCAATAATCACCCCATGTAAAGCCACCATTATAAGTTGAAGTTTCAAGACGTTATGACTTTTATTATATTATCAACCGTCAAGTTATACTGGTTGAAGTAATAAAATTCTGTCTGTTTGTTTTTTAAGAATTAAGTAAGTTAGCTTTCTCACTTAACTTACCAGACAAAGCTGAATCCCCAATGTGATGATTCCACTGAAATATGGCTATAACTCAAAGCTGTATTTTGGTCTCTGGGTAGCGTATCTCTTTACTCATAAGGTGCGCAACCATAATCATAGGTATATTGCCAATAGTGGGCGGACTAGAACAATAGGGCTTTGTATCCATCCCAGCAGGGCTCCATTGAATTCCTACACAGCCCTGAGTGTTCAAAGAAACATGCATTGATCAGTCTGGGCTGGTAGATCAGATATGGTTGATAACATTGTATCATTTCACTTGGTCTCATCTCCATACAAAGACTCGTGACTTGAGTGCGTTAAGCAATCAGACTTGCTGTTGTTGATGACCTCATTCTGAGTGGTGTCATCAAGGGTATAAAAGATGAGGTAAGAGGCCAGTGACAGAGGTTTTTACAGACAGACTACAGGAGATTACAGACAGACCACTGTGAAGAGCATGCAGGCTGGATTGTTGTATTGATGCCACATGCTAAGAAGCCTCCACTGGTTATCCCCACATGCCATGTGTGAGTGTTGGATTATAGAGCCACATCAAGGAGATGCGTGGTAAAGTAACTATTTCACTTTTATTCCCTTTTATTTTAAGTACTGTATATTGTAACTAGTAACTGTTAATGCTTGCATAAATCTGCATATCTTTTCTGAACTGCATGTGTTAGATGTTAATACCGACCCATTTAGGGGTTAATAAATATATAAAATTTAGAAAGCTTGTCTTGTATTTATCTTGTGAACCCGGCACTCACTGGCGGTGAGTGTGGTTTTTATGAAAGAAGACTCAGGTGTGGGCCAATGCGGTGTTGGCGCACTGAGGATCTTTCACATTGGTGGCAGTTTAGTGGGATCTTATGATAAACAGCGTGTGTTGGTGACCTTTATCACTCACATGCTGGGGATTGTGGTAATCCTATGAGACAAGCTCGGTATTAAAGCAAGCATTAAGATACAGTGAAAGTTTGATATAGTGCTGTTCCCCTCCCTTACTCTTTGTATTCTATCCTATCTTTTATTTGGCAAATACCAGTGGATGGCTAGTGGGATCAGAAGCAGAGCTCAAGAATTGTTGAACCAGGCTTTTTGAGATCCTGAGCTGAAATGGAGGCAGCCACAGCCATGCAGAGAATCGAGCAGAGTCCTGATTTTGGGGCTAGGCCAGGAAGTGCAGCAAGCAGCCCGATCCCAAGGATTACTTCACCAGGAGAGACCAGTAACTCCAGCCTTGTGGGAGGAAAGGCTTCATACTGGCAAACGTCCCTGCAGCAAGTAGGCACCAGTGACCCTAACACATACCTGCAGGGGTTGTGCCGTTTTCGGGAAGCTCTAGAACGGCAGGCTGCTGAGCGACAGGCAGAGAGAGAGAGAGAGGAAGGCTGCTGAGTGACAGGCAGAGAGAGAGAGGAAGGCAGCAGAACGGCAGGCTGATCGTGAGGCAGCAGAACGAGAGCGGCAGTATCAGCTTGAGCTCAAAAGGATGGAGCTCTCCCAGCGGGCACAAACCGCCCCTGCGCAAACTCCAACAACCCTGCAGAGACCCTCAAGTTGGAAGGAGAAGCCAGGCCGGAGTTCATCACAGCCGTCTGTCGTCAGGTCGGGTGAGACAAACTATGCCCCGGGTGGTCCCTCCCCCTGTCCCAAGAACTCTGGGCACCCTAGTGACCTTCCCCAAACCCCAAGGGGAGGTGCGGTGGGGCCATGCCTGTAACCAGACAGGACATTTCAAGGAGGAGTGCCCCAACCGCCCTGAGAACTTCCCTGCTTCCCAAGCCACAGCAGGTGACCCATCTGTGTATCTGGACTAGGGTGCAGGAAAAGGAATGCGGACTGTGGGACTATTGACTGATTTGCCTGCTAATGTACTGTTGGGAAGTGATTTAGGACCTATGATGTCCCAATATGGGGTGGGGAGCACCCCAATTTACTGTGATAAACTGTCTATGATTAATGCTGATAATGTGTCTGTCATATCTGCAGAGAGGGCCCGTAACCCCCCCTCTGAGATACTTCCCATGGCAGTAAGTGTACATGCTAATGAGTTGCCTTCAGCTGAGAGCAGGGAAGATGCAACTGAACTTCCTGCAACCCAGCTCAGCAAAAATGTTATTGATGCTTTGTTCACCCCGTGCTAGGAGCCAATGAGATCTGGTCGGTAGACACACCCACATCTGCGGGGGCGTCTCCCTCCCAGCTTGTCAATATGTCTACCACCGATCTTATTGAGGCCCGGTGTGAATTAACAATTGCTGATGAATGTACTGTCAATGTAATTGCCAATGCTTGTTGTGAAAGTGTACAGGGTAGCTCTTCTGAGTCACTGGAAGCGACTTCTACTATTTCGCCCAGTGCATCCGATAAGCACCCAACTGCTGACCATGTGCCAGGTAGTCAGATAGGCTATGTGGATCTCATGGCCGATCCAGGTGAGGGACGGACTGCTGGTAGTGCGGTGTTAGCCCGCAGCCAGAGTGCTACAAGGGTGGAGGGCGTTCCAACCCTTAAACTGTTGCCTACACCACCTGGAGTCGGTGCTGAGACCGCCATGACTAGCCTCACTCCCTTGAAGCCGGAGGAGTCAGGCCGGTATGAGACATACACGTCTCTTCTGTCCAGTTCTATTCCAGGAGTGCCCATGGCCCAAGTGCAGATGGCATGGGGCACTGGAGATGTGATCCAAGAAGAGGGTATGTCAAATCTATTACCTGTCAATGTATGGTGGGAGAATGGTTTGGGGAAGCATGATCTCAGTCATTTGCCCAAGGTATCACCATCACCCACCCAAGTACAGGAGGAACGGGGTGTAGGCCCAAAGGGGCCAGGCGTCTGGGAGGGAGGACAGGGTCCAAACATACCTGTGCCAGAACCAGATGTGCCCCT
Source organism: Leptodactylus fallax (assembly GCA_947044405.1). NCBI lineage: Eukaryota > Metazoa > Chordata > Amphibia > Anura > Leptodactylidae > Leptodactylus > Leptodactylus fallax. The sequence continues at coordinate 326,265 of CAMRHE010000347.1, forward strand.
AGGTTTGGAAGCAAAGGGGGAGGTGCAGAATCCCCTAGAACTCTCCCAACTAGCGGCTAGTGTGAGAGAGACCCTGAGAGACCGCCGGGATGGGGTCTCTGAACTGGTATCCCAAAGACCTGGGGTCATGAGTGTGGCTCCACAAGATGCCAGCACTCAGGAAGCGGACCCAGAACAGGCAGGAGGTAGCCAAGTGTATGTGGCTCAGAGCCTGAGCCTTAGAAGGGTCCCTAGTCAGACTAGAGAGCCAGAAGAGTCCAGCAGCTATGTAACATGCACCTCTCTTTTGTCTCACTCCAGCCAAGAGTTCAGAGAAGCTGTCCAAGCTGACCCTAGTCTGGCCATATTGAGGGAGCGTGCCGCTCAACCACCCTCGGAGTCTGACAAGGTCCGAGTCTGCTGGGACCCCGGGGGGAGGTGAGGGAGCCTTGGGGCCAGAGCCTGAGAAGCTGGAGGCGGAGGTGCTTTCAGAAGAGGGGCGTAGGCCCCTACTTCCTACAAGCCCCATCTAAAGGGGGAGGTGTGATGATGCCACTGAAATATGGCTATAACTCAAAGCTGTATTTTGGTCTCTGAGTAGCGTATCTCTTTACTCATAAGGTGCGCAGCCATAATCATAGGTATATTGCCAATAGTGGCCGGACTAGAACAATAGGGCTTTGTATCCATCCCAGCAGGGCTCCATTGAATTCCTACACAGCCCTGAGTGTTCAAAGAAACATGCATTGATCAGTCTGGGCTGGTAGATCAGATATGGTTGATAACATTGTATCATTTCACTTGGTCTCATCTCCATAAAAGATGAGGTAAGAGGCCAGTGACAGAGGTTTTTACAGACAGACTACAGGAGATTACAGACAGACCACTGTGAAGAGCATGCAGGCTGGATTGTTGTATTGATGCCACATGCTAAGAACCCTCCACTGGTTATCACCACATGCCATGTGTGAGTGTTGGATTATAGAGCCACATCAAGGAGATGCGTGGTAAAGCAACTATTTCACTTTTATTCCCTTTTATTTTAAGTACTGTTTATTGTAACTAGTAACTGTTAATGCTTGCATAAATCTGCATATCTGTTCTGAACTGCATGTGTTAGATGTTAATACCGACCCATTTAGGGGTTAATAAATATATAAAATTTAGAAAGCTTGTCTTGTATTTATCTTGTGAACCCGGCACTCACTGGCGGTGAGTGTGGTTTTTATGAAAGAAGACTCAGGAGTGGGCCAACGCGGTGTTGGCGCACTGAGGATCTTTCACACCCAATATGTTGAAAAATCCCCAACATGTTAAAAAATTAAGTAATTCTTGTGTATATAACTCAATGCTACTGATGGGGGTTATAATATGACCTGAGGGGTATGATTTAAGCTTTGCTTTATTACAATCAGTCGTCAACAAGCATACATACAGATGTACTGCGACGCAGCGCAAAAAACTGTGTTACAATACATACAATAGATAAATAACTTGCATCCTGACGGACACAGTGCAAAATACGGCGACAGGAAATACATACTACACAATATGCTACACTATATCCTGCTTTAACATACTTTGTACAATTAACAAGGCATACAGACATATGACAGGAAAGAGGGGGAGGGGAGATCACAGGCCTGAAGCTTTATTGAAAGACCACAACACACAGAAGGGAAGGGTGGGTACAGCAAAGAAATATATGCATATACATTCCTAAACTATCCAGCGACCCCCTAACCTAGCACTAAATAAAGCTGTAAAACATTATATGTAAATGCAATAAAGACAATCAGAACAAGTGATGGGATGGGGGAATGGAAAGAGGGTAAAGGGAGGGGGTAATCACAAGGCCTGAAGCTTTATTGCAAAACACAACACACATGAAGGGAGGGTGGGGATGGAGAGGGCGATTTCAGTCCTCTTCTTCCTCTTCGGAATTCAGGCTATCCAGAATGGAATAGTCCCATTGCAAGCTGTGAAACAGCCTGCAACAATCCTGATAGGTGACACTCTCTCTTCGCAAAATAAGTCTATTCCTGGCAAACCAAATAGCGTCCTTAAAACAGTTCATAAGGCGCCAAGCCTCCAGGATCTTGCTGCCTCTGTGAATACCAGGAAAAAGTCCATAAAATACCAAGTGGTATGAAAGGCTGCTCCTGGGTACTGAGTCCTCAAGTTCATGTTCCAAGGCATCCAACATGCCCTGAGCAAAAGGGCACTCCCAGAAGAGGTGCATAGCTGTTTCCTCCCGGAGGGGGCAACTGGGGCAGTACCTTGTCTTGCTCAGGTTGCGGTCATGCATGAATAACCGGAGGGGCTGCCCTCCCTGAATGGCCATCCAAGACAAGTCCTTGTGCTCGTTGGTCAGCAGATTTGAAGAGACGTTTTCCCAAACGACCTTCGTAGAATCTGCTGTAAGTCCTGGAACATCCTCCATCAAATCCTTAGCTCGGATGAGCTTGTGAATTGTCTTTGGCTTCCAGAGATTGGTTTTGAGACCCTCCAGTGAATGGGAAGGGGGCAGGGGAGGCCGGTCGCCAGTCCCCGAAGAGCATGGCTTCTGACTTCCCGCAGTTGACTTTGGCCCCTGAAGCTTGTCCGAATTTCTCGCAGGTCTGGACGAGTGCAGTCACCGAACGCTGGTCAGCGCAGAAGACGGTCACATCATCCATGTACAGCGAGCACTTGACTTCATGACGACCAGGACCTGGTGCGATGATTCCTCTAATCCCTCCATTCTGCCGGATAGACTCAGCGAAGAGCTCCATAACACAAACAAAAAGGAGAGGTGAAAGAGGACAGCCTTGTCTGACCCCAGAATGGATTGGAAAGGGGTCAGTCTTCCAGCCGTTCACCAACACCGAGCTGTGTTAATCAAAGTACATCAGGTTAACATAATGACAGAACATCTTACCCATACCAAGTTGGCAGAGCGCCTTGGCCATGAAGTCGTGAGAGACACGATCGAAGACCTTCTCCTGATCCAGAGTGATGAGGGCCGCATGTGCACAGCGGTCTCCGATATAGTGCAATGTATCTCTCACCAAGGCTAGGCTGTCTGCTATCCTCTGACCAGGAATGCCGCAGGTTTGGTCCGGATGGATGACTCTGCCGATGACAACCTTCAGTCTTGATGCCATGATCCTCGCCAGGATCTTGTAGTCCACGTTGAGGAGCGAGATGGGACGCCAGTTCTTCAGGTCACACCTTGCTTCCTTCTGCTTGTACAAGATCGTGACCATTCATTCCCGCAGTGACGGTGGCATCGTACCCTCCACCACCTTCTCCTCATAGAGCTCCTTCAGGTCCGGACAGATCAGATCCCCCAGAGCTACATATAGCTCATCCGGGAGACCGTCAGTGCCCGGAGTCCGTCCGGTTCTAAAGGATTAAGCGGCTGGGAACACCTCATCCACCGTCAAAGGGGCATCCAAAGCCTCAGCACCTGTAGGATCAAGAGTGTTAATGATACCTGACAGGAACTTGGCTGCTTCTTTGCTGGTGGGCTTCTGGGAGTAGAGGTCACGATAGTAGCTGCTAACAACTTCCATCACCTCCTGCTTCCCCCTTCTCATGTTGCCGTCTTCATCCTTCATTTCTGTAACAGGCATGTGGCCTGAGTGGAGTTTCCTGAAAAAGAACGAGTTACATTTCTCACCCTTCTCCAGATGTTCCACCTTGGAACTGAAGATGGCTGTGCTGCGATTCCTCCTCAAAGTGCCTCTTGAGACCATTCTTGGTTTCCGCCAGTAGATCCCTGACGTCCCAGCCGCAGTGCTCGAGGTCCTGCAGGGAACGTAGCTGACGCTGCATCTCCTTTAGATCCCTCTTGTGCTGGGACACCTGATTGTGTCCTTTCGCCTGAAAGAAAACAACAGATTTGGACTTTAACATATTCCCACCATTCAGACACAGTCCTGAAAAAGAAATGATCATTACGCCAGCACAGGTAAGCATCACTCAGTTCCTCCAGAACTCCCTCTCCTTCCAGTAAAGCACAATTCAGCTTCCAGGAGCCTGGACCTGGTGGAAAGCCTTGGCCCATGACACCCTGAAAGAGAATGCCCCTGTGGTCAGAGAAGAAGCAGGGGACCATGGAATGACTTACCTAGGTGACTGCCCGAGAGGTAAACACGAAGTCAATCCTGGAACGAAGTGAGCCATCAGGGCGACACCAGGTATAATTAACTGATGCCAGTTCCATCGAACCCACAGCGTCCCTAAGAGAGGCCTCGGTCACCATCTCGATCAGCAGCTTGGATGTAACGTCTAGCTTGGCAGTTGCAGATGAGCTTTGTCTGTCTTCTTCCACAGGGCAGTTGAAGTCCCCAGCCAGCACCACTGCCCTAGTGGTGGCGAGCTGAGTCTGCAGGATCTGGAAAAGCTCCAGTTGCTCGGCCTTCATGGGGGAAGCGTACATGTTGATGAGCCTAACAGGCTCGCCTGCCCAGGAGCCGTCTATGACCACAAGGCGGCCACAGACGAGCTCCTGGACAGATTCAACAGTGAAGGTGTTCCCCCTAATGAGGACAGCTATTCCTGCGGACTTGCAGTCGCCCCTACCAGACCAGTAGGACGGACCATGGCTCCACTCCCTGCTGAGGTGAAGGTATGACCTGAAAGAAGGAGGACAACACTCCTGCAACATAATAACATTGGCGTTAGTCTGAGAGTGAATAAAAGACAATACCATCTGACGTCTTCTCTTCTCTTTGATACTCCTCACGTTAATGGATAGAATGTTGATCCTAGCCATGGTAAGGGAAGAAAGGAAAGGTTAAACAGCCAAACAATACCACTCCCATCGGGGGGGTCCTCTTCCTTTGTGTCTGCCAGCATGAGGTCCAGCAGGCATTATTCTAGCTGTTGCAGGGTGGAGAAGGAGATTGGGGTTTCCTCCATCTCCTCGCCCTCGCAGAGGTGAAGGACCTGTGCGAGGTCAACAGAAATCGGGCTCAGCCACCAACTCCTTGACCATTTACTCCAGCTCCGAATCCTCAGGGATCGGGTCCCTGTGAACTTCGACTGCGATCTTCTTAGAAGTTTCAGCGCTGGGGCTGTCTCTTCCTTTTCTCTTCCTCTGTGAAGTGCCTGGAATGATAAGAGGAGAAGGGGGGAATTCCTCCAAGGAGGGGACCTCAGCAGCTGGAGGGGGATCAATTAGTGCTGCTTCAGCAAGGGAGACCGGGGGAAGGGTGGGATGAGGGGGGGCAGGGGTAGCCACTGAGGTTATGGGGGGAAGGAGAGGGACAACCTCAATGGGGGGGAACAGGCAGAGGGAGGGGGTGGTCCTCTTACCATCTGTTGACTTCAGGTTTTCCTTCTGTTGCTGTTTGGGCTTGCCATCCTTCTTCTTGGGCTGCACCTCGGGCTTCTGTGGCTGGCTTGCAGCAACATTAGCTCAAGACCTGGATCTCTTCGGGCAGACCTTGTAGGTATGGTCTGCATCCCCGCACAGGTTACAGATTTTCCATGTGGGGTAGTCCTTGGTCACATGCCCCACCACTCGACAATTCCGGCAGGCGTCCTCTTTGCAGTCCTTCCCTTCATAGCCTTCTCTACCACATCTTCTGCAGTGATGTGGCATGTCCGGATAAAAGCTCAGTCCGAAGGAGTTGCCCAAGGAGAAGGTCGGTGGGAGATGTTTGAGACCATCAGGGCTGGAAGAGTCTTTGTGTAGTCTGATGATGACTGACCACTTACTGTTCCAGAAGCCAAGCTTGTTCAGGATCTTGTAGGGCTCCTTGACCACCGTACAATACCTGCTCAGGAACATGGAGATGTCTCGTCCCGGTGTGTGGGGGTTCCTCATTGACACAGTTATCCTCCTCTCTTCTCTCTGGACGAGGCAGTTGCCCAGAAATCTGGAAAAGGGGGATCCCGGAGTTGCAGTCTTCACCGCTTCCCAGTAGTGGTGGCAGATTTCCACGCTGGCAAACGTCACGTTGAAAATCCCCGTGATGAAGGCGTGGATCGACAGCATCTCAGCCTTGGAGAACCCCTGTTCCAGCACCATCTTCTGACAGAAGATCTCCTCTGTAGTGTTGGGGCGCCTCCCATCCACCTCCTTCAGCTTTAGGGCAACCGTCTGCCTCATCCAGGGCTCCAGGGCTGGAGAATCCTGGCTGGGCTTCTAGCCTCCCGTCCGGCTGTTGGAGGCTTCCGGGGAGATGGTGGCTGGAGCTTGGGCCTCCTTGGCTGGCGTCTTCTTCTTCTGGATGGCACCTCCTGCTGCAGACAAAGTTGCCATCTCCTCGCTGTCTTGGATCTGTCCCTCAAAGAGTCCTCCTTGGCAGGCTTCCTTCCCGGGGGGCTGTCCCTCGAAGTTCCTCCATGGCGGTTTCTCTTCAGGGGCAGATCCTTCTTGCTTCTCCCGACGTCTTCAGAAGGTTTATGCTGGCTTCCTGCTGGATCTTCCTCGTCGTCGGCTTCCTGGTGCTTGTAATCCTCTTTATGTATACCGGGCCAGTAAAATCTTTGCAGGATGCGATCTTTTGTTTTATCATAGGCAAAATGTCCTCCTAACATATGGGAGTGAGCAAGATCCATCACCCTTCAGCAATCTGATTGAGGGACTACAAGTTTCTCTACAACCTTCCCACCAACCTCATTGACTCTATATAACAATTCATTTTCTAGTGCAAAATGTGTGAATATTTTCTCTGCACCAGATTCTTGGGGTACCCCATTTATTACTTTCACATTTTCACGAGCCAGGTTTAATGTAGGGTCCTTGAGTTGAGCAGTCCCAAAATTATCACTGGAGACTGGCAAGTCAGGGAGACCAATTTTGGGAGTGTCTTCCTCGACATCCCCTGCAAAAACCTCTACAGGAAAGGTCTCATTCTCACCCAGAGATACACCTACGACTTGTACCTGGTCAGGTTCTCCCAAGGGAACTGGATCAATAACAGATACATTTATACATTTCTCATTAATTTCCCATAACTGCCAAAACAAAGGAAAGTCACATCCTAGAATGACATTATGGAGTTGTTGGGGGTTAAGTTCCCCTGGTATGGATGTCACCGTAATCCTAATTAAATAAATAACCAGTTTCGAGCGCTCGGGAAACAAGACGTACACAGGTATCGTGTATGAACCGTTTCTACTTTATTGCGTAGTTCAATACAGTTTTAAAGGTAAGCTCAGTTACATAACAGTCATGTGATCAATGTACATATTTGGTCTTTCCAGTTCCGTTATCAGACAAATTTGTTCAGTTACCCATCACCCCAGATGTTTTCCTTTTCACCTTATCTGAATGTCCTTCTTATCATTCCTGAGAATACCAGTTCTGCTGAGAACATCAGAATTGTTTATATTCAGACCCTGAGATTATATTCTATCTCTAAACTATTTAGCTTGCATGGAGAACATTTCACCCTGTGTCTTCTGTATACTGCGTCATAGAATATAATACAAATTATGCTTTAACCCTTACAATTCCCCCATTTTAGGAATTTATTTTTAATCAAGTTCAATGAATACCTTCACACTGTTTGTGTGCCATCTGCGATGGATTCTCCATTGAAGAGGTTAAAAATAACATCCTATCTTACATATTGGTTAACTGTATTCCATTTCCTTCTCAGTGCTTAAACTTTCTTGTAATGTGAAGCGTGTATTCAGGTAGATTTTCCCTCCAACTTTACTGAGGTGGCAGTTGTCAGCAATATCTGGAAGGGGCCATCATATCTGGGTTCAAGAGATTTCATGGAGTGTCTTTTCACCAGGCTGCAAGCTATACGTTCCTGAAAAAATCAGAAGGGTCTGGAATAGAAGAGAACACTTGTTTATGTGTTTCTTTCAGTTTGTTACACAAGTCTTGTACATAGCTGGCAACACTGTCATAATTAAGCTGTAATGTCTGAGGGAAGTACAATCCTGTTTTGGGTGCACTTCCAAACAATATTTCAAATGGTGACAACCCTGTCCTCCTGTTAGGGGTGGTTCTTACTGAATATAAGGCTAGAGACAGGCATTCAGGCCAAGGCTTTCCTGTCTCTGCCATGGCTTTCTGAATCTTCAACTTAAGTGTACCACTCAACCTTTCCACTTTGCCTGAACTCTGAGGATGGTAGGGTGTGTGGAAAGCTTGCTCAATCCCTAGTGCAGACATTATTTCTTTCATTATCTCACCTGTGAAATGTGTACCTCTGTCAGACTCAATCACCTCGGGCACTCCAAACCTACACACAAGCTCGGACATCAGTTTCTTGGCAGTTGCTTGTGCGGTTACTTTGCTCACAGGGTAGGCCTCAGGCCATCCTGAAAACAGATCCACACAGACCAATACATACTCGTATGTTCCAGACTTAGGCAACTGTATGTAATCTATCTGTACTCTCTGAAATGGATACAGGGATTTTGGTGTACACTTGGTGGGTGTTTTAACTACCTGTACTGGGTTGTGTAGAGCACATATGTGACATGCTTTTACGTGGTTACTAGCAGCTCTTCCAAAACCTGGGGCAAACCATAATTTACCCACTAATGACTCCATGGCATTTCGAGAGGCATGCACCTTACCGTGGGCCAAGCCAGCCATCTGGGGGTAGACTGCTACGGGCAGACATAATCGATCCCCCATTTTCCACATACCATCACCTTCTGTAGCACCTGCTTTCTTCCATCTTTCAGTTTCCACACTGGTAACCTTTGAGTACAGCTCTTTTGGGTCTGCTAGGTCAATGTCCATTTTGCTCACCTGGTTGGGACCCCTTCTGGCCAGGAGTGCTGCAGCCTTGGCTGCTCTGTCAGCTCTCTCATTTCCACAGCTTTCAGGGTCCCTTCCTTTTGCGTGAGCTCTGACTTTCACAATTGCCAGCTGCTTTGGGAGCAGTATGGCCTCAATCAATCGACTTACCACATCTCCATTCTTAATTGGCTTGCCCTGGGCCGTTAGGAAGTTCCTTGACCTCCATATCGGACCATAATCACGTGCGATGCCAAAAGCATACCTGGAGTTAGTGTATATGTTGGCTGTTCTACCTTTGGCTACCTTACAAGCCTCCATAAGGGCTTTGAGCTCAGCTTCTTGGGCTGACATGTGTGGTGGAAGAGCTTCCTGGACTATGATGTCATGTTCAGTGACTACAGCATACCCTGTAACAAATTTGCCTTCATCTGTCAGATACCTTGAGCCATCCACAAACATCTCATAATCAGGATTTTGTAATGGCACATCCGTGACATGGTCAAATCCCACTGTTTCCTGTGACATAAGAGCCACGCAATCATGCTCATGCTGGCTGTCAAACAGTTCTTCTTCAGAGAGAGAGTTTAAAAATAACTCATCTTCCACTCCCCCTTTTGAATCATGAACTCCTACAGGAAGAAGAGTTGCAGGATTCAAAGTTAAACAGCGTTGAAAAGAGATGTTTGAGGAGGACTGCAGAGCAAATTCCATTTTGCACTGCCGTGCCAAAGAAAGGTGACGTCTGTCTACTTGTGTGAGGATAGCATGGATGTCATGAGGTGTATACACAACCAGTATATGATCTAGGACAATGTCTGAGCTTTTCTCAAGCAATGCTTGTAGCGAGAGGACAACACGCACACAGGAGGGGGTCCCCCTGGCTACAGCATCTAACCTTGAGCTGTAATGTGTTGTTGTGTGAGAACTGCAGTTGCGTGCCCCATCATCTCAGTCACGTAGAGCTGAAAAGGTTTCTGATAGTCAGGTAGGCCTAGGGCCGGAGCACTGACTATCTGCAACTTCAGCTGGTAAAACGCATCCATGGCCTCAGATGTGAGGCTGAATGGCTTTGAGGAGAGGCTATCGTACAGAGGTTGCATGGTCAGAGATGCAGATCTGATCCATGGCCTACAGTAGGATACCAATCCCAAGAAGGTACGTAGCTGAGCATGAGAGGTCGGCACCTGCATGTCTCTCACCACCTTGGTCCTCTCATCTGACAGGTGCTTGGTACCCTGGCCGAGACAGTGTCCCAGGAACACCACTTTTTGTTTGCAAAATTGCAACTTGTCCTTGTTGGCCTTGCAGCCGTTCTGGTAGAGGAAACACAACAGGCTGATGGTTGCCGCTTCACAGGTTGGTTTGTCTGGAGCACAAAGAAGAAGATCGTCAACATATTGTAACAGAACAACATCATCATGTGGAAAATACCAAGTACTCATGATAAGTGTGAGACACCTTGTGAATTGGTTAGGACTGTTTTGCGCCCCTTGTGGTAGTACTGTCCAAGTGTACTGTTTACCCCTGAATGTAAATGCAAACAAATACTGGCAATCGGGGTGTAAAGGTACAGAAAAATATGCATTGGAAAGATCTATACAACTGTACCAGGTGGTACCTGTGGGGACAGCTGACAGCAAGGTGTGTGGGTTAGGTACCACTGGGGTTTCAAGTAGTGTTACTTTATTCAATTCCCTAAGATCATGAACCATACGGTATGTGTCTGGTTCTCCCTTTTTGCCCTTTTTCTTCACTGGGAAAAGAGGAGTGTTTGCTACAGAAGTGCATTCCTTCAATGCTTCTGCTTTCACTAATTCCACTATTGTTACTGCTATGGCATCCTCTTGGGCATGGGTCAGAGGATATTGTTTAATCCTGGGTGGCTGAGCACCAGGTTTCAGGGTTACCATAACAGGGGGTACATCCAATTTACCTAAGTCTGTTTTCCCAGTTGCCCATAATGCTGTTGGCACTTGGGATAACAGTACATTTTCTTCTTCAGTGAGGACAAAAATACAGTTTGGTGTACTTAACTCGGCAGATAACAAGCATAAAATCTCATGGTTAGTATGTGTGACTTTTACAAATGCTTCTCCTGATGAATGCAACATGATATTACAACCTAATACTCCCATCACATCTGTACCAAGAATGTTATCTGATGTGTCTGAGACTAAATACCTAGTGAGTATCCTGCAACCCTGAAATGGGGTTTCTACAGGATCAGTTTGATCTAAAGCATCCACCGTTTTAGTGAGAAGTCTTCCATAAACTTCTACTGATTCACCTTTCTCTCTTTTAGCAGATACCTTACTTCAGATGATAACAGGCAAGACAATAAATTCACATAACATAGTACAAGACATAATTTCATATGTTTGAGTATGTTCTTGAATATTTTACACATATATATTGTCATTGTACCTTACTTTACATTTAACCTTAGGCTAACACTTTTATCAAAATATTTTCCCTTTGGGCATAAATAGTCATCATACACAGGCTGCGGACCCCGGAGGCCCAAAGCCAAGTTTCACTTTGTAATAATTGACATGTAACATTACTGGGTAACAGCATCATGTTCAGCTTGTGATTTTCTGCGTGCGCATCACATCAGATACAACGTCCTTGGAGCTACTTGGCAGTCAATTAATGTTTTGGTTATTCCCTGCAGAACATCTGTAGAGCGCTACAACAGAATACAGGAATACAATTCAAGCAGATAGCAGTTAATACTGACACCAAAATTACATATTACTATTTTTGTACAATTTTCAAATATTTTCCAAACCCCACCTTTTGTCATTACCACAGGTGTTCAAAACCCCTGAGTTGTACTTCAGGTTACCTTAAGGGCAAACTGCCAGACTTTTAAATTTTCTTCTTTTTAGGGGACATTTCCTGAAAGCGGATTTAATTTCACAAAAAGCATAAAAGTTGAATCCTGGCATTGATATAAACAGAATGAATATTACAAATACAGGTTGACATATATATATATATATATATATATATATATATATATATATATAATACATAATCCAATAAACATCATACTGCTGCTGGACAGTTTTTCTCTTTGCACTATATCGGATTCTCTGAGTATTTTGTTAAGGCAAATAATATTTCATACAGAACTGGGAGATAAGATGGGTTATATTAATCAATAATACTGAGAAGGGGGATGTCTCCCTTCAAGCCTGATTCTCGGAGTGAGGTGGGGGTGATTCATTATTTCCTGAACTATCATCCCTTATCCTATTCTATTGCTTCCTTCTATTAGGGCATAAATGCCTCTTTGCAACTTTTTGTCCTGAATCAATCCCGCATGATCTAATCTCCACTGATCCCAAAACTTACTGTCTACTAACCCAGTCTGGTGTATTCCTGCTCTTTTTAGGATTTTCTTTACCTGTGCGGCTACTTCTTTCCCTTCCCCTATTTCTATTAGTTCACATGGGGTGTACCATATCTTAGAGGGTCCCATCCCCATCTTGGCTGGTAGCTAATCAGCCGATGAGTCTCTCATTCCTCTAGGGCAACCTTGAGACAATAGAGGGTCACTTATGACTACTTAGTGAGAACTCCCAGACAGACTCTTCTGTCTTCTATGAACTACTCTACCTGTGCAAGTTCAGGAGTAGTGCTCAGGGCAATGCCTCAATTGGCTTCCACAGGCTCAACTTTCTGCCTGTGTCCCCTTACCAAAACACTCCCAAATCACTACACGCACTTCTTCGCGTGGATTCTGCTAAGTCCTTCGTGCTACTACTCAGGTCCCATTCGACCTTGACCGTCCAGGCACGGCTGGAGGCTAGTGTTCCAAAACAAGGACTTTTCAATCACTCAGTGCTTCTCAGTTCCGAACCTTGTCCGCAACTCTAGACTCTAGGGGTTAAGAATAGAGAACTTTTCCCCATTCTTTGCAGCCTTATATATCTTATAACACAGGTAACATGCCTTCTCAGTAGACAGGTAAACAGGTAAGACAAAAAGCAAAGAAAACAATTTCCATATCATTTACAGGTGACATGTCCCTTTTAGATTCTTCCGTACTATACAATTGGCATCGAGATGTCATATAAGCATGCAGCAGCTTACCTCACTCATCGATACAGAGAATAGACACACAGGAACCTCAGATATACTAACTGGCAAGATTAAAGGCTTACCTTCACAGTACTGTTTTTATCTATCTGAGGTCCTCTGGTCCCGTCCTCAAGTCGATCGGTGAGTGGGTTGGCACTCTATCGGCTGCACATCAGACGATCTCGAGGCTCCACGTCGTTGGGCGTCAATTTCTGTTGGGGGTTAAGTTCCCCCGGGATGGATGTCACCGTAATCCTAATTAAATAAATAACCAGTTTCGAGCGCTCGGGAAACAAGACGTACACAGGTATCGTGTATGAACCGTTTCTACTTTATTGCGTAGTTCAATACAGTTTTAAAGGTAAGCTCAGTTACATAACAGTCATGTGATCAATGTACATATTTGGTCTTTCCAGTTCCGTTATCAGACAAATTTGTTCAGTTACCCATCACCCCAGATGTTTTCCTTTTCACCTTATCTGAATGTCCTTCTTATCATTCCTGAGAATACCAGTTTTGCTGAGAACATCAGAACTGTTTATATTCAGACCCTGAGATTATATTCTATCTCTAAACTATTTAGCCTGCATGGAGAACATTTCACCCTGTGTCTTCTGTATACTGCGTCATAGAATATAATACAAATTATGCTTTAACCCTTACACAGTAAAATCTTTACAACTCCAACTTCATGAGTACTATTTCCACATGGAGTCTCAAAAGACAATATGGCAGTGGGGTAATCTTTTGTATCGCCATGTATGCAAATGACTCCCATCTTCCTGTGTTGTAATTTCCTGGTGTCAACCAGGCTGGCATTCACAAGAGTCACAAGACTACCAGAGTCCAACAGAGCATTAACAGAGCATCCTTCAACAGTCACAATATAAGTTTGTCGCTCTATGCCTTGAGAGAGCGAAGCAGAGTAGGCAGGACTAGCAAACAGGGACATCCTCCGCCCAACATCACACTGCATAGGCTCATCCACCAGTGGACAATTGGCAGCAACATGGCCCAGTCCGTGACAACGCCAGCAAGTAACGTTCAACGGCATTTTGGGGCGAATTGGACTAGAGTTCCTGGCTAATAGTTCTGAGCCAGTTCCTACTCTACGGGCCTCCTTCATCCCCTTTACATTAGGAACAGTCTTACCCTTTTCAGGATCAGGTGTCCACTTCTGTTTCCTTGGGGCTGGCCGAGCATAATTGTAGTCTTGGAGGTAATCCTCTGTATTCAGATACCGCTCTACCAGGGCAACTAGCTGGTCCACATCCTTGAGCTCAGTTTGTCCCACACAGCGCTGTATCTGCACTGGCAAGGCTCAAACAAATCAGTCTATGACAACTGTTTCCATGACCTCAGCTGCAGTAGAGAATTCGGGCTGTAGCCACTTTTTAGCCAGGTAAAATAGGTCGTATATTTGTGACCTCACAGGTTTATTCAACTGGAACTTCCAGGTATGTACCCGCTGGGCTTTGACAGCAGGGGTAACACCTAAGCGAGCAAGGATTTCTGCCTTTAGTTTGTGGTACTGTCTGCATCTTGCTCACTTAAATCAAAGTAGGCTTTCTGGGGTTCTCCACTGAGAAATGGAGCAACTGTATCCGCCCACTGGTCAGTTGGAAGCCATTCCCTCTCAGCGGCTCTTTCAAAAATGGTGAGGAATGCTTCCACATCATCCTCTGGGGTCATCTTTTGTAGAGATGCTTGTACTCTCCTTCCAGTAGTGACACTTCCCGCTTGGACTTGAGGCCTTTCCGCCAGCAACTTTATCTGCTCCAGCAGATTATTAATCTCCTGCTGTTCCCTGAAAGCTGCTTGTGTGGACTCTGTGAGCAGACGGTTGGTCTCATGCTGGTTGGCATTAGTCTCTTAGTGGTTAACATTTGCTTGTTGCAGCTGAATGTTAGCCTGAATCAGCTGTTTAACCACTTCCTCCATGCGTGCAGGATCTGGTTTTGCAGGAGCCACAGACTTAACCCACGACATACAACTTGCTGGATTTTTGTGCCAGCGTAGCCTCCACCATTTGTAACGGGATTAGCTCAGTTAGATGAGCACTTTAGGCACAGTAATAACAGTCCAGTCCAGTCCAGTCAAATATGGTGACCGCAAACAGTTTTATTAGTTCTTCCAGGCAAAACAAAAATAATACAAAAGAAAATCCTAGCCTTCCGGCTACTACCCGTAACACAGGTAAGTAACTATTGAGAGCTGGACCTACTGCACAGCTCCCTAAACACACAGTTCACACTCACAGTGGTTTCCCAGAAGCAGAGACAGCCAAATACCTGAGTGCTGTCTGCCCTTATATACAGACACACTTCATGAAACAAGAAATTAACCCCCTGTCATCCCAAAACCTGAAGTGGCTGAATATAGTAGAGCCACACCCAACTCTACCTACTCCAGCAGCCAGACCTTTTACCAGGGTTTTGGTAAAACCCTCCAGCAAGGAACACAGCTTTCTTTTCCCAAGTGCTTTTAGAAGGTATATGACGGGAACCTGGGAGAAATGTATACTTCTTCTACCACTTTGCCCCTCGTCCTGTCACAATATATATATATATATATATATATATATATATATATATATATATATATATATATATATATCCTTGCAGTGTTAAGAGTGGACCACATGGATGTATAAAGTCAATTGGGGGTCCAAAAAAATTAAAATAGTCTATGATGATGATGTTTTGCATTTCGTACAGACTAAATAAAATATAAAACTTTGCTATTTGTATAACCTGTTGCATAATTTCATAGATATTCTGTATAAACGAGATAAGTTGGCCCTTACTGTATCTCTGTATGCATCTGATTTCATTCAGAGAGAGATTTTTTCAGATTCCAGAGATCATTTTTGGCCATGTTCCATCCTTGTAATGCCATATTACAGGGATTTTCTCACCTACAAAAATTAGGGTAGAATATTTTCATTATTTAGTATCATATGGAAGCACCATACAGCAACACACAAAATGCTTACAGATCCATAATACAGGGCCTTTTGGATTCAGTGTCCCACTATAATTTACTGTGTGCATGAAGTCTATTTAAAAAAAATAAATAAATAAAGAATATAGAAACACTTTAACCACTACTGTTGAAAATGAAAGTTACTATAATTTTTCATTTGAAGATTTCATTATTAGAACTGAGATATGAGAATACACATTGTTAACATACAGATTTGAGATATTTCTCTTCAAACTGTAAGAAAAAGAATTAATATAAGATGCCCATAACAAATGTATGCAAAACCTAGTGTAAACCCCTCGCCCCAATCTTATATATGGGTTTACCCTTTATATCTACCACTGCCTTTCTGAATAGGAGTTCTGGGTGGAGAACAGCTGAAGCAATGAATACCTGCTCAGTTTGTACATTACTGTACAGTATTAACTCCTATTCTAACATGTGTACATGTATTTAAAGTGCCACTGTCTTATGGGGTCTTAAACTCTCCTTGGTAAATGAAATGCACACAGAAAAAATCTGAAATTGACGGGCCACATTCCTCAAGTTCCCTACATAGTGTTCCCCAGTGGTGTAACTAAAGTCTTGTGGGCCCAGGGGCTCCCTACCCCCTCCCTAGAGCGAATTATTGATAGTGACGGTTACGGGTGCTGCAGCGATATCTCAGATACTTGAAAGGGATACAGCTTTAGTACCCACAACTGCAGTTATCAAGAATAAGAATACTGTGAGTGAGCAGTGCAGCCCCCAGCATGTAAACAATACTGGGTGTAACAATGCTAGTTATCTGATCTGGAGTCCAATTGGTGAGGCAATGGCACAGTACTTAAACAGTAGTAGATGAGGAGTTAAATAGTATCTCAGGAGTAAGAAGCAACCGTGGTCAGAAGTATGCAGGATTCGGTACACAGGAGCAGTGGATTAGCCGTAGTCAGACGTATGCAAGATTCAGTACACAGAAGCAGTGGATCAGCCGTAGTCAGACGTATGAAAAAATTGGTACACAGGAGCAGTAGATCAGCCGTAGTCAGACGTATGCAGAAATTGGTACACAGGAGCAGTAAAGTAGTGGTGAGGATCAGGGCAAACAGGAAGCAGCCAACCAGAATAATCAGGCACAGGATGGAGTAAGCTATGGGTTTATATAGGGATTGCTATACTGTGATTGACTACAGAGCAGGTGCGATCCCTAAACTAATTATTCCAATAGAAAAGTCCAGGCTAAGCAAGGCAACGAAAAAACAGGCTTCTTCAATGGCATAATGGTCAAGGCTGCAGAACATGGCCAGGAAGTCAAGGGTTCAAGACCCAGTGAGCTCAGTACCTGACACTGGGACAGTATTACATGCTCCTCATTGGCCCCCAAACAGTATTAAGTACTCCACAGTGACCCCCACACAGTATTACGTGCTCTGCATTGGCCCCCACACAGTTTTATATGCTCACAGCTCACCTCTCCTTGGCATCCTCGCTCCATCCGTCCTGTCTGCGGCATCCTCTTCTGTCTGGCGACTGAGGTCTCGCACGTCATTACACCGGCGCGCCCCATGTAACCACTTTCGTGACGTCAGTTACCGGCAGGAAGACCCCAGAGTGGATGCTTAGCCCAGGATAGGTGAGTATAAGTATTTTTTTACTTTTATACACCTCCCCGGCCGGGCCCCTTTCTATTAACAATATGTATAGCGGTCGGGGAACAAGGCTTTCCCCGACCACTATCATGGTGGTCCAGGACCCCGGCCATTTCCAGCTGGCCACATACCCCTCCGGGCCCGGTCGCGGTTGCACGCCCTGCGACCACGATACGCCACTGGTGTCCCCCATACAGTGGCTGGGTTCCCATTACAGTCCTCATACAGAGGTGATTATTAGTACAATACTTACCTCACTGCTCCCCAGCTCCCCCTGCTCTGGGTGCTCTGTTCTCACATGTCATGTCCACCCGTAGTAGGAAGGAGCTCAACAGACTGGGCAGCAAAGATGTGAGTACTGCACTGACGCTGCCCACAGCTTATAGGCTGCAGGTTTAATGCAGTCTGCAAGTATGGCTCCTGTTCTCCCTGGTTCTATGATTGACTGCATTTTTAACAAATGGATTGGCAGAACCGGGAAGACCTGTGGGCAAAAGATGACTGCTTTAGGGGCCATATGTTTGAGACCCCTACTTTAAAGCAAGATAAATGTTCCATATTAGGGGCACATTTACATATTATGTCACCATCCAGTACACATAAATTTTCATACATAAATTATTAAATTTATGTATGAAAATTTGTATATATATTCTGTTCAGGAAAGAAACATATTCATGTTATGTTAGGATTGCCAAATCCTGCACTCTGAAGTAAAAGATCATCACAATGCATGTGCTAGCTATAAGTTAAAACTCTTATGGGAAGATTTTTACAGTTGTTAAGCATTACAGCATTACAATTATTTTTATTGCCAGAGGTTGACACACACCAACCACACTGTGCAGTCAATTGCCAAACCGATATGAGGGAAAATTATGTTCTTCTCATGACCTTTATATGGTTTCTTTCTTACTTCATGGGCTGCTCACTGATGGCAAAGGCAGTCAAAGGTTGAAAAATGTGACCATATTTTGCAATTCACCCAAGAAACTACTCTGTAGCAAAGTAATTTCTTGCTCCAAATCCTATATAATTTATCTATGCATCTTCAGCCAAGCATTTCATTGAAACCTTTTGTTCCAAGATGAACTATAATAATGGTCTGCCATCATCAGAAAAGCCTGATGTGAAAGTGCAAAGTCATTTGTGAAATAAACTTGTGCAGCTACATTGCATTGCTTTCTCAGATAATTCATTAGTAGCATTATAGCCTATTAATAGTGATTGAATTTATTGTACATGTATGGAATGTTATAAGTTGTTGCTTGTTATTGTTGTCCTTGCAAGGGGAAGACATTTCTGGACTACAGATGTGCGGTAGATAATTTACTATTTGTCTGTTACATAGTAACATACTTAGTACGGTTGAAAGAAGAATATGTCCATCAAGTTCAACCAGGGGATGGGAAACGTCATGACATTCTATATATATATATATATATATATATATATCAATAAGTATCAATGTTGTTTGTCTCTAAAAAGGCATCTAATCCTTTCTTGAAGCTGTCAACTGTGACTGCTGTGACCAGCTCCTGGGGTAGGCTATTCCAGATTTACAGTCCTTACAGTGGAGAAGCCTTCTCTAGATGGAGGGAGTTCCCCCTTGTCTTTTGTGGAGACTTTTTACATAAATCACCTTTTCCCCATAGTTCTTGTATGGGCCATTTATATATTTATACAGGTTTATCATTTCTCCCCTTAAATGCCTCTTCTCCAGAATAAATAAATTTAACTCCTTTAATCTCTCCTCATAACTGAGGTCCTGCATGCCTCTTATGAAATTTGTGGCCCTCCATTGATCCTTTTCCAACTCTAGGACATCCTTTCTATGAACTGGTGCCCAGAACTGAACTGCATATTCCAGATGTGGCCGCACCAATTATTTATATAGTAGTAATATAAATGTAGTTTTTAAATGAAGGTCTTCATTATTAAAGGAAAAAGCAATCAAAACCTACAGGGCCCTGTGTGAAAAAGTAATTGCCCCCACCCCCCCTTAAAACATAAACTAACTGTGTTTTGTCATATCTTTGGGAAGCTGAGTTCAATTTCCCTAGCCTCACCCAGGCCTGAGTACTGTCACATTGTTCTCAAGCAAGGAAGCACTTAAATAGGACCTGCCTGACAAAGTGAAGTAGACCAAAAGATCATCAGAAGCTAGACATCATGGGGAGAGCCAAAGAAATTCAGAAACTAATGAGATGATGGGGCCCCTCTCCGTTAACATGTATAGCGGTCGGGGAAAGCCTGGTTCCCCGACCACTATCATGGTGGTCTGGGCATTTCCAGCTGGCTGCGGGCCCCGTACCCCCTCCGGGCCCAGTCACATCCCCATGATTGTTACATCCCCATGATTGCTGTGGACTGACGAGACAAAAGTTGAACTTTTTGGAAGGTGTAAGTCCCATTACATCTGGTGTAGAATCAACACAGCATTCAGAAAAGGAACATCATACCAACAGTTAAACATGGTGGTGATGGTGTGATGGTCTGGGGCTATTTTGCTGCTTCAGGATCTAGAAGACTTGCTGTGATAAGTGGAACCATGAATTCTGCTGTCTACCAACAAATCCTGAAGGAGAATGTCAGGCCATCTGACCTCAAGCTGAAGCACACTGAAGTGGGTTATGCAGCAGGACAATGATCGAAAACACACCAACAAATCCACCTCTGAATGGCTTAAGAAAAATAAAATTAAGACTTTAGAGAGGCCTAGTTAAAGTCCTGACCTTAATCCAATTGAGATGCTGTGGCATGACCTTAAAAAAGCGGTTCATGCTCGGAAACCCTCCAATGTGGGTGAAATACAATAATTCTGCAAAGATGAGTGGGCCAAAATTCCTCCAGAGTGTTGTAAAAGACTCATTGGCAGTTATGCTTATGCTTGATTGCAGTTGTTGCTGCTAAGGGTGGCACAACCAGTTATTAGGTTTAGGGGGCGATTACTTTTTCACACAGGGCCCTGTAGGTTTTGATTGATTAGAACTCTCTGGATACAATCCTTTAACCAGTTTTCAATCCAATTACAAACTATATTTTCCAAGCCAATGGACCTGATTTTACCTATTAAACATCTGTGAGAAACAGTGTTAAACGCTTTTGCAAACTCCAGGGACAATATATCCACAGCCTCCCCCTTTGCTCACATTTAGTTTGTTTAGCTTGGCTTGGACCATTTCTATGTTTATCCAGTTTAGTATATGGGTTCATGCATTACCAGCATTGGTGACACCTACATCAACTACACCCTGCTCTCCTGTATACACAGAGCTAAAGAACCTATTTAGTAGCTCTGCTTTTCTTGATCTCCGGTGACCAACTCTCTATTACCATTATTTAGGGGACCTACCTATTCTGATCTTGGTTTTTTGCATTTATATATTTAAAGAATTTTTTGGGGTTAGTTTTGCTTAACTTAGCCACCAGCATTTTAGCTGATTTTATTTCCCTTTTGCAGATTTTATTAAGTGCTTTATAATTCTCAAAGGCTACAGCTGACCCTTCGGATTTATATTTTTTAAATGCCTTCTTTTTTATTGTTTATCGCTCTTTTTAGCTACACACGTGGACAAAATTGTTGGTACCCCTCGTTTAATGAAAGAAAAACCCACAATGGTCACAGAAATAACTTAAAAAAGCCAGACTGGAATTTGCCAAACTATATGTTGACAAGCCACAAAGCTTCTGGGAGAATGTCCTATGGACAGATGAGACAAAAATCGAAATTTTTGGCAAGGCACATCAGCTCTATGTTCACAGATGGAAAAATGAAGCATTTCTTGAAAAGAACACTGTCCCTACTGTGAAACATGGAGAAGGCTCTGTTATGTTCTGGGGCTGCTTTGCTGCATCTGGCATAGGGTGTCTTGAATCTGTGCAGGGTACAATGAAATCGAAATCTCAAGACTATTAAGGTATTCTAGAGAGAAATGTGCTGCCCAGTGTCAGAAAGCTTGGTCTCAGTCGCAGGTCATGGGTCTTAAAACAAGATAATGACCCAAAACACACAGCTAAAAACACAGCCACACAGCCAAGAATGACTAAGAGGAAAACATTGTACTATTCTGAAGAGGCCTTCTATGAGCCCTGACCTAAATCCTATTGAGCATATTTGGAAGGAGCTGAAACATGCTGTCTGGAAAAGGCACCCTTCAAACCCGAGACTACTGGAGCAGTTTGCTCATGAGGAGTGGCCAAAATAGTTGTTGAGAGGTGCAGAAGTCTCATTGACAGTTACAGGATTCGTTTGATTGCAGTGATTGCCTCAAAAGGTTGTGCAACAAAATATTAAGTTAAGGGAACCATCATTTCTGTCCAGGTCTGTTTCATGAGTTTTCTTTTTAAAAAAAATTCTGTTGAAGCATGGTTGAAAAGCAATGTCTGACTTTCATTTGTTCATTTTCATAGAATTTTTATATATTATTACTTTTGTGAGATTCAAGTTATTTCTGTGACCATTCTGGGTTTTTCTTTCATTAAACGAGGGGTACCAACAATTTTGTCCACGTGTGTATAGCTGTAAGCCATGGGGCGGTTAATTTAAGATGCTTATACTTGTTCCCTGTGGGTATACATTTTGCTGTATACTTGCTCAATGTAGATTTAAACGTCTCCCACTTAACATCTTTATCAATATTTGACAATATCTGCTCCAAGTCTATATCCTGTAGTGCAGCCCTTAACCTGGGGAAATTAACCTTTTTAAAATTAAGGTACTTTGCCCTCCCAACCGCTGGGTGTTGTGTTTTACAATTTAAGTGGAATCTGATTAGAAATGACCAGATCCAGTAGAGCATGCCCTCTAGTTGTATCTTCTACAAGCTGGACCATAAAATTATCCTGCAATAAGTTGATGAATTTCCTCCCCTTTACAGATAAAGCAGAACCATGACCCCAGTCAATATCCAGGTAGTTAACATCTCCCAACAATACCACTGTTTAAATTTGTAAAACAAGGATAACATTTGGCTTTAAACGACTATGGAATGTACAGTATTCTCAGTGCTACTGTTGACCAATTTAAATTTGAAATCAAGTTTCTTTTAAAGTTAGTGATTTTTTTCAAATTTTTCATTATTCACAGGGGAATCAAATCCTAAAATATTGCAGTTTTTATATTTAACACCTACGCTAACAATAGATTGATATTGCTAGGTATGGCCTGCATTTTCAGGGGGAACAAACTGGGCAGTTGCAGGGGATTCATTCCCCAAAGGGAGGCCCCTTTAGACTTTTCACCTCCCTCTTGTGGCCTTCACTGCTCTTCTTACTTCACAGGGTCCATGGGCCCATGGCTCCTGTATTCCCTGCATGGTGACCTAATTTGCCCAGCATGCAGGAGTTAGAGCAGGTGAAGAATCTGGGGTCTGCATGAAGAAGCAGATTTAGACCATCATCACAGGGAATAGCATAGGAGAAGGGATTATGGGGCAAGGGTTGGCATACCACATGTGCACATACCTCCTAACTTTCAAAGGACAGAAAGAGGGACAGAATGTGCCGCAAATTTAGCCCCACTCAATTCCACTTTGACTCCATCCATTCCCATTATTTTCTCTTTCTGCCCCCACACAGTATAATGCCTCGACCGTCACCCTAACATAATTCTCCCTGACATTATATTGTCCCCTCCAATTGCCCCCACAGTATATAGTCCCTTTCCTGGTGCACCCACAGATTAATGTCCTTCTCCAGCTGCCCCCACAGTTTAATGCCCCCATCCAGTTGCCTTTGCAGTATAATGTCCCCCTACAGCTACCCCCATGGTTTAATGTCCTCCTCCATCTGCCCCTACAGTTTAATGTCCCCCTCCAGCTGCCCCCACAGTTTAATGTCCCCCATGCAGTTTTCCCCACAATATTATGTCATTCTCCTGGTACAAAACAAACGTAAAAAGCCTAATACTCACCTCTTATAATTATTATTGTTTATTTATATAGCACCATTAATTCCAATGTGCTTTACATTTGAGGGTTTACATACGGTACACAAGATATACAAGACAAGTATAATAATAACAGTGACCAACTGGCACAGTGGTATAAAGGGCCCTGTCCGCCAGGGCTTACAATCTATAACGGAAGAGGGTGTACAGATGGTGGTGTGGTTACAGTAGCGTCATTGGAGGTTGTAGGCCTTCCTGAATAGGTGAGTCTTCAGGGCTTTCTTGAAGCTTGTGATTGTGGGGGTCAGTCTTATGTATATTGGTAATGAGTTCCAGAGTATGGGTGATGCACGGGAGAAGTCTTGGAGATGGTTGTGTGAAGAGCGGATAAGAGCAGAGTAGGAGGTCTTTGGAGGATCGAAGGTTACATGTGGGCAGGTAGAGGGAGATTAGGTCGGAGATATATGGAGGGGACAGATTGTGTATGGCTTTGTATGTCAGCTTTAGCAATTTGAACTCTATTCGCTGGGCAACAGGTACCCAGTGAAGGGCTTGGCAGAGGGGAGCGGCCGATGAAGGACGGGGGGAGAGGTGTATTAAGCGAGCAGCACAGTTTAAGGTGGACTGGAGAGAGGGGTGAGAGTATTTGCTGGGAGGCCATGGAGAAGGGTGTTACAGTAGTCTAAGTGGGAGATTATGAGGGCATGGACTAGCATCTTTGTAGTTTCAGGGGTGAGGAAGGAGTGGATTCGATGGATGTTCTTGAGTTGGAGGCGGCAGGAGGTGTTGAGGGTTTGGATGTGCGGCT
Organism: Leptodactylus fallax; assembly: GCA_947044405.1. NCBI lineage: Eukaryota > Metazoa > Chordata > Amphibia > Anura > Leptodactylidae > Leptodactylus > Leptodactylus fallax. The sequence continues at coordinate 350,354 of CAMRHE010000347.1, forward strand.
TGAAGGATAGGTCAGAGTCTAAGGTTATCCCAAGGCAGTGGACCCATGGGATTGAGGTAAGTTTAGCACCATTAACTATAATAGATGGATCAGGTAGAGGGGCCATGCAAGATGGGGTGAAGATGATGAACGCCGTTTTCTCCATGTTGAGTTTGAGAAAGCGGGAGGAGAGAAAGGAGGCTACGGGTGCTAGACACTCTAGGACTCTTGTCAACAGGGAGGTAATGTCTGGTCCAGAGAGATATATTTGAGTGTCATCAGCATAGTGATGGTATTGGAAACCATGATATTCTATGAGTTGGCCAAGACCGAGGGTGTAGATGGAGAACAGGAGGGGTCCTAGGACGGAGCCTTGGGGGACACCTACAGAAAGAGGGCATGGGGGGGAGGTGGTTTGTGAATGGCAGACACTGAATGTGCAGTTGGTGAGGTAGGAGGAGATCCAGGAAACGGTCAGTTCTGAGATTCCAAGGGATAAGAGCGTTTCTAACAACAGGGAGTGGTCGACTGTATCAAAGGCGGAGGAGAGGTCAAGGAGGAGCAGGACAGAGTAGTGAAGCTTGGCTTTGGCAGTTAGAAGGTCGTTAGTGACTTTGGTTAGGGCAGTTTCTGTGGAGTGATGAGGTCTAAAACCTGACTGTAGTCTGTCAAAGAGCGCGTTGAACAAGAGATAGGAGGACAGTTCAGAGTGGAAATGTTGTTCAAGCAATTTAGAGGCATACAGGAGCAGTGAGATGGGACGGTTTCTTAAGTATAGGTGTGACGGTAGCATGTTTGAAGGAGGAAGGGAAGGATCCATTGGTTAGGGATAGGTTGAAGAGATAGGTTAGGGCCAGAGTAAAGATTTAAGTGAGTTTGGGGATGAGATGTGACTGGATCAGGTCAAGCACGCAGAAGGTGAGGTAGGATTTAGAGATTAGGGTGGAGAGCTTTTCATCAGAAACGGTGGAGAAACAGGTTAAAGAAGAAGAGCACCGAGCAGTTGGGTAGAGTGGTTGTCCGGGGTGTAGGGTGTCTCTGATGGTGTCGATTTTGCTTTTGAAATAAGAGGGAAAGTCATCAGCTGTGATGAGTGATGTCGGAGGGGGCACAGGAGGACGGAGAAGGGAGTTAAAGGTAGTGAATAGCTGTTTGGGGTTGCGGGATAGGGCAGATATGAGTGTGGTGAAGTAGACCTGCTTTACAGAGGTGAGTGCATTCTTGAATGTGAGTACTGCCTCTTTATACCTGAGAAAGTCCTCCAGAGGCGTTCTGCAACCCGTGAGGCACGTTTTTTAGTCAGGTCAGTGTGCCAGGGTTGCCTATTGATCAGTTGGGCTCTGGTGTTTGTGAAGGGGGCCACAGAGAGAGTCAAGTGCTGAGGCCAATCAGCAGCTTCAACGGAAGGGATCCGTGACGTCACAGCCAGTGAACAGTTTCACTTTAAGAAGACGCCGGAGCAGAAGGACTGGAATGCTCCGGGAGGACACCGGAGCATCTGGGACAGGTGTGTATGATTTTTTTTTTTTTTTTTTCACCCCCCCCTGGTGGTCCAGGCATTTTTAAAATGCCTGGACAACCTCTTTAATATTCTGGCTCAGCTACACACTAATTTAGCCTAACAATAGATATGTATACACTACACACAGTATGTTTCATCCTGTTTGAATAATCAAATCCTCAATTTATGGATTAATAAAATTACATGGGAGTGGACATAGAGTATGTAAGACACAGAATCCTGTTAGTTGAGCGTGTTAGCAAAATGCTTATTTAACACTAGAAGTCCCAGAGAGGGGTCATTTAACATTTCTACCTTTGGAACCCAAAGACGGGTCGAATGACCTGAAGGATTTAAGCAAACAACCTATAATCACCGCTTTTGTTCTGTAATTAAGGCCATTACTGTCACACCACAGGATTTACAATAGGCTGCTGTGGGGGGCGCGTGTGTGTGTGTGTGTGTGTGTGTGTGTGTGTGTGGCATGTCCTTCTTGTGTGACTACTCAGTAACTGCGATTTTTTTTCGATTTTTTTTTTTTTTTTTTTTCTGCACCCATTGACTTGAATCTAAATATACAAAAATGTAAATATACAAAAGAACAACTGTTATTTGTTTCCATGCTTTTTATTTTTGTTATGAAAATAATAAAAAAAATACAAGGAATAAAACAATTCCACACATATTTACAATAGGCTGCTGTGGGGGGCTGCGTGTGTGTGTGTGAGTGGCATGTTCTTCTTGTGTGACTAGCATTTCAGCACTTACTCAGCAGTCTGTCTGCACTGTCGGAACATACCTGGCACTGCCTGGGTATGTCCCTGGTACATTTGCCACACGTGTATTTGTAGCAGTCAACACATCTCTCAGTTGCACAATTGTTCGTGCATCGATGGTTGACCTGACACTTCGCCCTTTTGCCAGGGCTGGGTGTGGAAGGTTGTTGCCGAAGGAGTTTCTCCTTGCGTGCCTTCTTTTCAGTCACATGAGAGCCACCTAACTCTTTTGCAAGCTTAACCAGAAAGTCCACCCGTCTCTCCTGCACCCCAGTGCATGCCTGATAAAGAACATGAGCATTCAGTGCTGCCATGTCAATCATGTTGTAGAACACGGCGACTGGCCATCTCCGTGTTCCTGCACGCACGCTGTACTCCCGCACCATTTGGTCCATTACATCCACACCGCACTTTGTGTGATTGTATTGTGTGACCGTGTTTGGCTTCCTTTTGTTGGTATCCTCAGTCTCAACCACGCTGTGCATACTGCTGAGAATGTAGACGGCCTTCTTTCGTTTGGGTGCATACACTGTCAGTGTGGCACCAGTGGTTGAAAACACCTGGATGGTGAATTCAGTGCGGTCCATCTGTCTAGCGGATTGAGGAATTTCCCGGCGACTCTTGTTGACTGTGCCGAGGATAGTGGTTTTTCGGCTAAGCAGTCGTTGTGCAAGTGACAATGATGTAAAGAAATTGTCTGTGGTTACAGTTCTGCCCTTGTCCATGAATGGTTCCATCAGCCTCATCACTACAGTTTCGGACAGTCTCTCCCCGCTGGGACGACTGGGGTCCTTGCCAAGATATGGGAGGACATTACAGATGTACTTTGATTTCAAGTTGCAAGCCACCCAAAACTTGATGCCAAACTTGTCTGGTTTTGTTGCAATGTATTGCAGAAAACAGCAGCGAGTCTTTGACGGGAAAAGCTGTTCATCAATAGTGATGTGTCGACCAGGGTTGTAGGATGCGATGCAGTTGGTGACAAACGATCTCCACACATCGGAGATTGCAGCAAACTTATCGGTCTCCACTCGCTCACTGCGTGTGAACATGTCATCAAAGCGTAGGTGTTTCATGATGTCTTGGAAGCGGTTTCGGGTCATAGTTGCAATGATCCTTGGGTTTGCTAGGTTTGCTGACCAGCTGTCACGTAGTGATGGAACCTTGGTCACCCCCTGCAAGATAATGACTGAAATAAATGCCATTAGTTCCGGGAGACCCATGAACCAATCCACCTGCTCTGTGTGACGTGCATGTTGAGTAGTCCATTCTTGAATGCTACGAAGCATGTCAAGAGTGATAAAACAGAGGAAGCTCTGAAGGCGACTCCGGACACTTCGTCTGGCCTTAGCACTTGGCTCTCCATCTGTAGGGTACGGTTCTATTGGGGTGAAATGGAGACGTTTCCCCACTTCTACTTCACGCCACACTGTGCCATCTTTTGCGGTCTCTGTCGGCTCACTCGCCAACCGAGCTCTCTTTTTCGGTAGAGGAGGAGTCTCCTCATCTGCAAGATAAATAATTTCAAATTAACATTTTGTTTTGGTTCTAAATAAAAAAGATAGTCAGGAAATAAAAATCGGTAATTTGAAAAAATCTAACCTGAAGACAGCTCAGAGTCCGAATCCAGTTGAAGGACTATGTCTTCTCCATCTGAGTCAGAAGGGTTGGTGTTGCTCAGGATCAGTTCCAATGCCTGTTGAATGGTGTGCCTTCTCTGCATTTTGTTTCTTGTGAACAAAATAGGTGAAGCAGTCCCTTCACATCCCCCACAGCACAAAAGGCTGCATGCAAATTTGCTAAGGTGTTAGCAACCTTATGCATATTCCCAGCACAATAATGCAGCTGGGGGATGGGCAGACACACTCAAGAGCATCTTACATTCTTTTGTTTACACTCTCTTACAAGACCTGAGGTGGATCAACACAATTCCCCCCTGCAGATTCCTCAGACAATGGCCACATTTACAAATGAAAGGAAATGCTAATTGGAGCCATCAGAGTTGTCAGTTCGGACTAAGGGTCATTTGACCCTCTTTCAGGACTTCAAGGGGGAGCTCGAAATTTCTGGGACTTCTAGTGTTAATGCACTGGTGGAGATTTCTGTCATAATTTGCATCAAGAAATGAGCTAACATGCTTTGGCCACATTTATGAAGTGTTTTACAGACACTTTTTATACACTATTACAACTTGTACGCAAAATAGGCATGGCTTATTGAAAAGTGGGCATGACCTAAGTTGTAACACAATGCACCAAAATTTGGCACATTTTTCTGGCATAAACTTAGCCATCTAGACTGTCTAATAATATGACTAGAAACTTTTCTGGATATTTTTGTGCATTTTAAGACTGTATAACTTGTAGACAGTATTGGTAAATCTGCCCCTCTGTACTTTATTACTTAATGTGATCTTTTATCCCTGGATTACAGAAACATGTTAATACTTAAAGCCAATAGTGTTGATACAGCCAGTGTAGCTAAATTGTAACCTGCTTTCTCTGTAAAAATCGCTGTACCTATTAAAATTCATTGTGAACTTGTAACTATAAAAGTACATGATAATCTGTTGGAAAATGTGGACTGGTATACTTGGAGGCATGCCTGCCTATGGCCCCACTTTTTTTTTTTTTTTTTTAAATCACATTTATGGGATAGATATCTAATACTTGTATACAGGCCGTTTTAATACATTGGTGGGCCCATTGCAAAGGTTTCATAAGTGGCCCCCCTGTGATGATTCTGCTTAAATATGGCTATAACTCAAAGTTGTATTTCGGTCTCTGGGTAATGTATTTCTCTCTAGTTCCATTTACTCATAAGGTGCGCAGCCATAATCCTAGGTGTATATTGGCAGTAGTGGCAACGCTGGAACAATAGGGCTTTGTATCCATCCCAGCAGGGCTCCATTGTATTCGTACACAGCCCTGAGTGATCCAAGAAACATGCATTGATCAGTCTGCACTGGTTGATCAGATATGGCTGATAACATTGTATAATTTCACTTGGTCCCAGCTCTTTACAAAGGATCTGGACTTGAGTACATTATTCAATCAGACTTGCTGCCGCCGGTGACCTCATTCTGGGAGGTGGCATAAAGGGTTTAAAAGATGAGGTAAGAGGCAATGGGAGGAGATTATGCTATGGAGATTGGGGGCTGAGACCATCATAGACTACAGAGTTATTACAGAGTTGTTACAGACAGACCATGAAGAGATTATGCTATGGAGATTGGGCTGAGACCATCACAGACTACAAGAGACTATTACTGAGAGACTATGACTGAAAGACTGTGATGAGAGCATGCAGGCGGGATTATTGTATTAATGCCACATGCTAACAAGCCTCCACTGGTTACTCACACATACCAGAGCATGTGTGAGTGTTGGACTACAGAACCACATCAAGGAGATGTGTGGTAAAGTAATTATTTCACCTTTATTCCCCTTTTATTTTAAGTACTGTATCTTGTAACTAGTAACTGTTAATGCTTGCATATATCTACATATCTGTTCTGAACTGTATATGTTAGATGTTAATACCGACCCATTTAGGGGTTAATAAATATATAAAATTTAGAAAGCTTGTCTTGTATTTATCTTGTGAACCCGGCACTCACTGGCGGTGAGTGTGGTTTTATCTGAAAGAAGACTCAGGTGTGACCACAGCGGTGTTGGCGCACTGAGGATCTTTCACACCCCCCATCACCAACATATCCGACCCACCCAAATTAAAATGGCCCCCACATAGTATAATTCATTCTTACTGGCCCCATGCAATATAAGTGGCCATGTTCCTGCACTTATAAATAGTAGTCCCCCCCTTATAAATAATATGTCCTGTTCAAAGCTAACTGCACCCTTATCAATAATAATTATTTATATTCAGGGACTATTATTTAAAAGGGGGGGCTAAGATTCCTTGCTTATAAATAATAATTCACCCTTATAAATAAGGGTCCTTGTTTATAAATAGTACCCCTTATCAGTAATTGTCCCTCCTTATAAATACAGTGCCTTGCGAAAGTATTCGGCCCCCTTGAACTTTTCAACTTTTTGTCACATTTCAAGCTTCAAACATAAAGATCTAAAATTTTAATTTTTTTGGTGAAGAATCAACAAGTGGGACACAATCGTAAAGTGGAACGAAATTTATTGGTTATTTTAAACTTTTGTAAAAAATAAAAAACTGAAAAGTGGGGCGTGCAATATTATTCGACCCCCTTAAGTTAATACTTTGTAGCGCCACCTTTTGCTGCGATTACAGCTGCAAGTCGCTTAGGGTATGTCTCTATCAATTTTGCACATCGAGAGACTGAAATTCTTGCCCACTCTTCCTTGGAAAACAGCTGGAGCTCAGTGAGGTTGGATGGAGAGTGTTTGTTAACAGCAGTTTTCAGCTCTTTCCACAGATTCTCGATTGGATTCAGGTCTGGACTTTGACTTGGCCATTCTAACACCTGGATACGTTTATTTGTGAACCATTCCATTGTAGATTTTGCTTTATGTTTGGGATCATTGTCTTGTTGGAAGATAAATCTCCGTCCCAGTCTCAGGTCTTTTGCAGACTCCTTCAGGTTTTCTTCCAGAATGGTCCTGTATTTGGCTCCATCCATCTTCCCATCAATTTTAACCATCTTCCCTGTCCCTGCTGAAGAAAAGCAGGCCCAAACCATGATGCTGCCACCACTATGTTTGACAGTGGGGATGGTGTGTTCAGGGTGATGAGTTGTGTTGCTTTTACGCCAAACATATCATTTTGCATTGTGGCCAAAAAGTTCGATTTTGGTTTCATCTGACCAGAGCACCTTCTTCCACATGTTTGGTGTGTCTCCCAGGTGGCTTGTGGCAAACTTTAAACAAGACTTTTTATGGATATCTTTGACAAATGGCTTTCTTCTTGCCACTCTTCCATAAAGGCCAGATTTGTGCAGTGTACGACTGATTGTTGTCCTATGGACAGACTCTCCCACCTCAGCTGTAGATCTCTGCAGTTCATCCAGAGTGATCATGGGCCTCTTGGCTGCATCTCTGTTTAGTCTTCTCCTTGTTTGAGATGAAAGTTTAGAGGGACGGCCGGGTCTTGGTAGATTTGCAGTGGTCTGATACTACTTCCATTTCAATATGATCGCTTGCACAGTGCACATTGGGATGTTTAAAGTTTGGGAAATCTTTTTGTATCCAAATCCAGCTTTAAACTTTTCCACAACAGTATCACGGACCTGCCTGGTGTGCTCCTTGGTCTTCATGATGCTTTCTGCTCTTTAAACAGAACCCTGAGACTATCACAGAGCAGGTGCATTTATACAGAGACTTGATTACACACAGGTAGATACAGTAGTTTATGCTTCAGTGTACCCCATGCAGTATTAGATTCTTCACAGTGTCCCCCATACAGTAGTATATGCTTCAGTGTTCCCCACACAGTAGTATATGCTTCAGTGTCCCCCACACAGTAGTATTTGTTTCAGTGTACCCCATGCAGTATTAGATGCTTCACAGTGTCCCCCATACAGTAGTATATGCTTCAGTGTCCCCCACACAGTATTAGATGTTTCACAGTGTCCCCCACACAGTATTAGATGCTTCAGTGTCCCCCACACAGTAGTATATGCTTCAGTGTATCCCATGCAGTATTAGATGCTTCACAGTGTTCCCCACACAGTAGCATATGCTTCAGTGTACCCCATACAGTATTAGATGCTTCAGTGTACCCCATGCAGTATTAGATGCTAAACAGTGTCCCCCATACAGTAGTATATGCTTCAGTGTCCCCCCACACAGTATTAGATGCTTCACAGTGTCCCCCATACAGTAGTATATACTTCAGTGTCCCCCACACAGTATTAGATGTTTCACAGTGTCCCCCACACAGTATTAGATGGTTCAGTGTCCTCCATACAGTATTAGATGCTTCAGTGTCCCCCACACAGTAGTATATACTTCACAGTGTCCCCTACACAGTATTAGATGCTTCAGTGTCCCCCATACAGTATTAGATGCTTCAGTGTCCCCCACACAGTAGTATATGCTTCACAGTGTCCCCCACACATTATTAGATGCTTCACAGTGTCCCCCACACAGTATTAGATGCTTCAGTGTCCCCCATACAGTATTAGATGCTTCAGTGTCCCCCACACAGTAGTATATACTTCACAGTGTCCCCTACACAGTATTAGATGCATCAGTGTCCCCCATACAGTAGTATATGCTTCAGTGTCCCCCCCACACAGTAGTAGATGCTTCAGTGTCCCCATACAGTAGTATATGCACCACAGAAGGCCCCCACACAGTAGTTTGTTACTTACCTTGCCCCCCCTCCTTCTTCTTCTGATCGCAGGCGCTGATAAATTACGTCATCGCGCCTGCGTCGGGGCAGAGATCACACTCTGCAGTCAGTGTAGGCCGCGGACCGCGGCCTACGCTGACAACTTTCAGCTGTATGTACAGTACAGACCAAAAGTTTGGACACACCTTCTCATTCCAAGAATTTTCTGTATTTTCATGACTATAAAAATTGTAGATTCACACTGAAGGCATCAAAACTATGAATTAACACATGTGGAACTATATACTTAACAAAACAGTGTGAAACAACTGAAAATATGTCTTATATTCTAGGTTCTTCAAAGTAGCCACCTTTTGCTTTGATTACTGCTTTGCACACTCTTGGCATTCTCTTGATGAGCTTCAAGAGGTAGTCACCTGAAATGGTCTTCCAACAGTCTTGAAGGAGTTCCCAGAGATGCTTAGCACTTGTTGGCCTTTTGCCTTCACTCTGCGGTCCAGCTCACCCCAAATCATCTCAATTGGGTTCAGGTCTGGTGACTGTGGAGGCCAGGTCATCTGGCGTAGCACCCCATCACTCTCCTTCTTGGTCAAATAGCCCTTACACAGTCTGGAGGTGTGTTTGGGGTCATTGTCCTGTTGAAAAATAAATGATGGTCCAACTAAATGCAAACCGGATGGAATAGCATGCCGCTGCAAGATGCTGTGGTAACCATGCTGGTTCAGTATTCCTTCAATTTTGCATAAATCCCCAACAGTGTCACCGGCAAAGCACCCCCACACCATCACACCTCCTCTTCCATGCTTCACGGTGGGAACCAGGCATGTAGAGTCCATTCGTTCACCTTTTCTGCGTCGCACAAAGACATGGTGGTTGGAACCAAATATCTCAAATTTGGACTCATCAGACTAAAGCACAGATTTCCACAGGTCTAATGTCCATTCCTTGTGTTCGTTAGCCCAAACAAGTCTCTTCTGCTTGTTGCCTGTCCTTAGCAGTGGTTTCCTAGCAGCTATTTTACCATGAAGGCCTGCTGCACACAGTCTCCTCTTAACAGTTGTTGTAGAGATGTGTCTGCTGCTAGAACTCTGTGTGGCATTGACCTGGTCTCTAATCTGAGCTGCTGTTAACCTGCGATTTCTGAGGCTGGTGACTCGGATGAACTTATCCTCCACAGCAGAGGTGACTCTTGGTCTTCCTTTCCTGGGGCGGTCCTCATGTGAGCCAGTTTCTTTGTAGCGCTTGATGGTTTTGGCCACTGCACTTGGGGACACTTTCAAAGTTTTCCCAATTTTTCGGACTGACTGACCATCATTTCTTAAAGTGATGATGGCCACTTGTTTTTCTTTACTTAGCTGCGTTTTTCTTGCCATAATACAAATTCTAACACTCCATTCAGTAGGACTATCAGCTGTGTATCCACCTGACTTCTGAACAACACAACTGATGGTCCCAACCCCATTTATAAGGCAAGAAATCCCACTTATTAAACCTGACAGGGCACACCTGTGAAGTGAAAACCATTTCAGGTGACTACCTCTTGAAGCTCATCAAGAGAATGCCAAGAATGTGCAAAGCAGTAATCAACGCAAAAGGTGGCTACTTTGAAGAACCTAGAATATAAGACATATTTTCAGTTGTTTCACACTTTTTTGTTAAGTATATAATTCCACATGTGTTAATTCATAGTTTTGATGCCTTCAGTGTGAATCTACAATTTTTATAGTCATGAAAATACAGAAAACTCTTGTAATGAGAAGGTGTGTCCAAACTTTTGGTCTGTACTGTATATATACAGTATGTGTTATATATATATATATATATATATATATATATATATATATATATTAGTGTGGAATACTATGCCATATTTGCTTTTCAGGGTTCCTGGAAAGCTGGGTAGCATACCAGGTAATGATGTAATAGGGACTAAATAATGAATAAAGTAATATAAAATAAATCTTCCTCCTTGCTCCAGAGCTTGCCAGATTTCCTTTTCACACTTCTTGGAAAGCTGGGTAACATAGCATGTGGAGCTGTATTATAGAATACTTCATACTATATTTATCTAAATAAATGTACCTCCTTGTGCTATAATCATACCTACGAGTCCCCTATCAGAATGTTGGGTAACATACCAGGTAATGCTGTAACTGGGACTGTTGAGTACTAAATATACCAGATAAATCCCTCTGCTAACCATCTATGCCAAAGCTTCCTAGATTTGCCTTTCAGGGTTCTGGGAAATCTGAGTAGCATAGAATTTGGAGCTTGTGATAGGAAATACTATCTAAATAAATCCCACTCCTCACTACATAATTGTGTCATTTCTTGTCAGATGTGCTTATCAGGGTCCTGGGAAAGCTTGGCAGGAGACCAGGCAATGCTGTATTAGGGACTGGTGAATATGGAATATAGTAATATAATATAAAATAAATCTCTTTCATTATTCTCAAGTTATGCTAAAGCTTGTCAGATTTGCCTTTCTTGGTTCTGAGAAAGTTTCTTAGCATGCCAAGGTAATGCTGTAATAGGGACTGCAGAATACTAAATACATCTATATAAATCCCCCTGCTTTATCCCAAATTATGCCAAAGCTTGCTAGATTAAAGTTTGCTAGATTTGCCTTTCTGGGTACTAGGAAACCTGGGTAGTATAGCAGTGATAGGGTATATCTAAATAAATCCCACTCTTTGCTATATAACTGTACCATATCATGTCAGACATGCTTTTCAGTATCCAGAGAAAGCTAAATAGCAAACTCCAGAGTATAATAAGTAGAGGCCCAGGGGAAGTGATTAAAAATAACAAACATTTATACTCACCTTGCCTCACCTCTCCTGGGAATCCTCCCTCTGCCTGGCTCTCTTCAGCATCTTCTTCAGTCCTCCTCTGCCTGTGACTGAGGTGACGCATCATTATGCTGGCGCACCCCATATGACTTCTGGGGCCCAATCACAGGTCGCAGCCACGAATTGTGGAGTGCGTGACTTCAGTCACAGGCCGGAAGAGCCATGGAGAGGATGCTGGGAATCGTCAGAAGTCCAGGAGAGGTGAGTATAAGTATTTCTTATTTTTAGTCACCTCCCCTGGGCTGGCATCTATTGGAAAGCCGGGCCCCTTTCCATTAACAATATGTATAGCAGTCGAGGAACCAGGCTTTCCCCGACTGATATCATGGTGGTCCGCGGCTCCGGCCACCCCCTGCGACCGCGATTGTTACGCCACTGCCCCTAATAGCTGTATTTCTTACAGTTACTGTATAAGTATTCTATTTTCTTACAAAAAAAAGTTAAAAGAATGGAATCTTAACCACTCACATGTTTTATACTTGACACTTTGGCAGTACATTTTGACATCCTTATGAAATGGCATGAGGTGAGCACATTATCAGAATCCAACTGCGTAATGGCAAAGTTAAAGTAATTAAAACAAATATAAAGCTGCAGGTGAAGACTGTTTTGTGATCTGTTTGTTTCACAGTTCTCTGATATTAATTATTAATCCTTTCAAAAAATAGGAACTCTCTTTAGACTTAGACTATGACTTCTAATTAACTCATACATAACATTCATCTATAATTTCATATAAATCTTTGATGCATAATTACTGGAATACTTAGGGAAAGCATGCAGGGATGTATGGAGAGTTCAGGCAATGCTCTGCGAAAAAAAAAAAATGCAATTAACTATTCTCCAGAATGAAGACTATTGATTCTAAAGCACCATTTTTATGACTTTTTCCAATGTCTCACAACAGAAGTTTTAGGACAAACCTGTTCCACAGACACCAAATTTGGATCTAATCATCATAAAGAGGGTTATCTTTTGGATATAAAATTTTACTGGATATTTGCAAATTAAAGGGGTTTTCCGGGTTTTATTTTTTGTATTGCCTATCCTCAGGATAGGCCATAAATATCTGATTGAAAGGGGGCTGATACCTGGCTGCCAGACCAATCATCAGTATGGGGCTGGTAGTAGAAAACTCTGTCTGCTTTATGGTGGCTGGGCAACTTCACTGCAGTTCAGCTCCCTCTGACATCAATGGGAGCTGCCCGGCTGCTAGACAATGGGCAGAGCTTTCTGCTTCCGGCCCCTTATTGTGCACTGAAGGAAGGGGTGCTGGAAGCGGCTCTGTTCAGTCTGGGGGCTAACACTTTCTAGAGCAAAGATTTGTTTAATATTGGTAATCTCTTCAGGACATAAAACAGGAAGCACTGGATAAAATTATTTGTAACACCAGTGGTGGGTCCTGCTCCTTCCACCATTCCGCACATTCAAACATTCCACTGGGTTTTGTGCCCATCTGCTCTCTTTCCTGATTTGTAAACTGGTGCTCTGTGAAAACTGGAACACTGTCCCCCTTGTACCTATGTACCTCTCACCTCTTTCCCCAGTCAATCTCTAATGTCCAAAACATATTTAAAGCAGTCACGCAGTCCACCTGGTACCTGAGCAATCTAGGTTACTACTATGCTAGTTCTTGCAAGGGTATTCTGTTTCTGCTTTCTGATTAATTCTCCACAGACTTTGTCCTGTCCCTGACCTGTGAAAATTAGCTGCCTACCTTGACCTTTTGACAATGAAATACATTTATAATGTGCTATTCTCACAGGGACTCAAAGTGCAGGAAACATGGTGGAGTTGTTTTACAGGAAGACAAATTACCTATCAGTATATTTTTTTAGGCATGTGGGAGGAAACTGGAGTACCCGGAGGAAACCCACACAAACATGAGGAGAACATACAAACTACATGCAGATGTTGTCCTGATTTGAACCCAAGAAAACAGCAATAACCACTGAGCCACTGTGTGACCTTGCACACCTGTCGTCTGCCCGTATCTGACGACTCTTTTGCCTGACCCTGTGGTGCTTTGTATTGGAGTCTTTCTGGTCTTTAGCTACTCACCACCTATCAGGGGACGAAGAAGTAGCAACCTGGTAACCTCCCCGACACCAAGGTTTTTGACTTCCCTATGGCTTTTTATTAGATCAGGGCTACACAATGATGCATGTGCCATCCTAATAGACGGAGCATGTACAGTGCATGAATTTTTTTTTTTAGGTAGAATGGCCAGTTAAGAAGCTGAAACAGGATTAGCTCAGGGATCGTCAGATAGACGAGCACTTTTGGCACAGTAATAACAGTCCAGTCCAGCCAAGTATGGTGCAACTGGCCGCAACCAGTTTTATTAGTGGATTAAGGTAAACAAAACAATAAAAATACAAAATAAAATCCTAGCCGTCCGGCCACTACCTACAATACACAATAGCGGTATCTAACTAGAGAGAGCTGGGCGTACTGCACAGCTCCCTAAACACAAAATACAGCAGTTTAACTCACAGTGGTTTCCCAGGAGCAGAGACAGCCAAATACCTGTGTGCTGTCTGCCTTTATATACGCACACTTCAGGAACCAAGGAATTAACCCCCAGTCATCCCAAAACCTGAAGTGGCTGATTGGAGTGGAGACAAACCCAACTCTACCTACTCCAGCAGCCAGACCTTTTACCAGGGTTAAGTAAAACCCTCCTTCAGGGAACACAGCTTTCCCAGGTGCTTTTAGAAGGACTATGACAAGAACCTGGGAGAAATGTATACTCCTTCTACCACTTTGCCCCTGGTCCTGTCACAAAGCCTACAGAGCAAGATGCGCCTGGGAAATGTAGTTTTCATTAGTAAACAGGCAGTCACATGCTGCATTGTAAGGACCACCCACTCTGGCTATTGCATATAGAAAATGTAATGGTGCTATTGAGGTGCAGATCTTGAAAGAGAGGGCACCAAGGAGGTGGGTGAAGTCACAGGTACAGTGGAAATTGGTTATCTGTATGGTTGTTCAAGTTTTTTTTTTTTTTTTTCTTTTTACAAAAAGTTGTATGTTGGGTAAACCCCTTTGTTACACATATAAGAAAAAGGCAGTTTCTTTACTGTAAGAGCAGCAGCACCATTGATCTCTCTGCCAGAGGAACCTACCATAATTAATTTAAAAAACTGATAAGGGTCTGGAGGCCTCTCATGAAAGTAATTATATTTCATTGCAATAGATGTTAATTCAAGATTCATTGGGAAGATTTTTTTTCCTAAGGTGAGGAAAATTATCTTCCATCTCATGTGATTTTTTTGCCTTTTTCTGGATCAACATTAGAGAAGAATAGGTTAGAAGGGGTACTATGTCTCCTTAGGGAGACGTCACCTTTGCAGACCACCTTGCAGTGCAGTGTCCACAGACCATGGTGGATTAACTAAATGGATGTATGTCTTTTTTCATCCTTACTATCTAAGCAATGGTTTTAACAGAATAGAACTAAACAAAGAACTTAAAATAAAGTAGACTTTTTTCCTATCTTCATGATGATGCTAAAGAATTCTTAATAATTTGTACTTGTTGATTAATTCAATCCTATTTTCATTTGTACAGTGAAGAATAAGAGTGACTTGATTCCAATGCATGTTGCAAATTTCTCGCCTCAATAATCTACTTGCTGCTCCTTTTATTTGATAGTTTAGTAATGAATGCCTATTAGATTTCCTAGATCTGGTTCCATTGTGAAATTCATTTACTTTTTTCTAGAGCTAACACTGAAAAATGATGTTATAAAGAGATTAATAAGATTTCATTGAAAGTCCATTAGTTAACTGTAATTGCATTTCTCAATATAACTAATTTAGAATGCTTGAGTAAATAATATTGTGCTATAATGTTGCAGAGCTTCCATATTTCATGAAACCTGGGTAATTTGTCAACTTGTTTTTCTCAAAAGACTTTTTAAGCAAGCAACGTAAATCATTATTAAATATATTAAGACCATATCTTTGTACTTAAAAGTATTACTGGAGATTTTGTGATCTTTAAAATAGTTTAAATTATTCAGCATTTCTAGAAACATTTGTAGAACCTTTTATTTAATTTGGTTTAAAGGGGTTTTCCAGCCAAAAAATATTTTTTCCAAAAAGGTCTGTTAGTGCTATTAATTGGTTAATAAGTGCAACTAAATACCTTTAGCAGTGTTTTGAGTGATTTCTGGGTTTCCCTGTGAGATGTTCTCTGTTTTCCTACAACTACCTTGATGCCTTGGGCTTTACTCAGAGTTGAATTACACCACCTCCCTCTCTCACTCCCTCCCCTCCCTTTCTCACTTCCCTTCCCTGTTTCCTTAGCTAGCCCACCCACTTCTAGCCCTTCCTAACTAACTCACCCTGACCCATCATACTTACCTGTCTTCCAGTCCAGATCTTCTTCTGAACCGAAGTGCTGGCATGCGCAGTAGCCCAGAAGAAGTGATGTTCAGTGCCCAGGAGATCTGCACCGGAAGAAAGGTAAGTATGATGGGGTGAGGGGGTGGGTTAGTATAGGTGACATTCTGTTTCCCCCCTTCCGGAAACAGAACGTCGCTGGAAAATCAGAAAATGTTCCTGGGGCAGTCACATGACTGCCCCACGATCTAGGTAAATATAGATTTTTGGTAACCTAAGTATTTTAGAAGGTAGGTGGGGGAGGGGTGTTTAGCTTAGTTTAGAAAGATCAATTTATCCCAGACAAACCCTGTAACCTGTAGTCCACAACTTTAAGGGACTACTTGTTTTCCCATGTCCTACAATATGTATATCAAAGTTCACATGTACATGGTGTGTGCAGGGCACCTTTATGGAGGACATGAAGGTCAATTCAGCTATGTACTAGGGAACATCAGTCATTCTAAGTGATATTCAGGGCTAGTTATAAGGGGTGGCTAACTGGGTAATTATTATATTATGTTAACAGTGTATGGTGGTATTATTTTGGAATAGAACTGAGTGGCAATATATTCATGCCTCATTCATGGAGTACTATTTGGATATTTATTCACCCACGGTGCATAATTAATCCATCAGGAAGTCCATCCAGGATCAATTCAAGGACACCAGTGCTATAGTTAGATGCCTGCATTATTTGGATACCACATATTGTTTGTAACCAATATTGTGATAATTTATCGGCTCTATATGGCAATAATATTTTGGCATATTTATCATTATTTGTTGTATGTGGTATATGTTGTATTTGTTGTATGTGAAATTATGAGAAATTGTATGAAAAAAATAGCAAACTGAAGCCCTTGTTGCCCTGGCCCCATTTTCTACAAAACATGTCCCTTGTGTATTGTGTGACATATGATTCATTTTTCAATTTGAAAAATTCACATCCAAGTCACATTTAAGAAGGAAAGTAGGCACCCACAGCTTGTAAAGGAAGTGATCCCTAAAACAACATTGTATTACAGAATTACTAGTTTTATAATCCCCTAATATTATCATTATCTTATTGGAGCTTCACTTTATTAACATATTGAGGGGATTTGATCTTCAGTTAGTTACACTTAATAGAATTTCTCATTCCATTCTCTTTACAAACTTCATTTGTAAATGTATCAGTACAGATATTATATTTTATCTTGGATTAGGTAAATTGTGTTTCATGAATATTATATAATACATTATTAATTTCAACAACTGTGTACTTTTCTAGTCATCTGGCAAGTGCAAATCATCCCCTTTCACGCCTTTTGAACATAAAAAGTAGTGTTCAGTTCTGTGCTACTTTTTTTTAAAGCTAATCACCAGATGCTCTGACTTTGCCGAAACATACAAGCTTGTGACAAGTAGAAAGTTGGCGTTTTCATTAATGTCTCCATTGTGATTAGCCGATCATATTATTTTGTACTGTCAGCTACAACATATGGTGCCAACATCTTTTTGTAGATAAGTTGAGAACACCATATGTATTTTCAATGGTTCTGCACACTGGAAAAGCTTCACATCAAGCAGACAGGCCTGCTGCTACATTAAAATCACATTATATCATGAGATATGCTTATATTCCTATCAGCATTTTAACACTTCATGTACATCAAATATTCCTTGTTGTAATATTATATGTGGTAAAGAAGATACATGTTTTAGAATTGTACACAATACTGTAATTAGAACAAATGTACTACCGGTAATATTATAATATATGTAAAATGTTCATTTTGTTAAACACTTTATATAGCTAACTAAAGTAGTTTAGACGAAGATTTCTCAATCATTTTTTATTAGGACCTCAATAGCCAGGACATCACCATGCAAGGCACAACAAAGTCCATAACAAAGTTAAAAATACAGTATACTGTAGCTTAATTTAACAATTGGCTCCAAAACTAAGTATAACAGTACAATAAGCACAATGGAGTAAATTGTGTTACTAAAACAAGAGATTTGTGGAGTCAAAACTATGCAGCATAGAATTAGGACAATCATATATATATTTGTATAGTAGACAGAACAGGACTGCAGAGGGATTGTTTTAGATGACAATGAGCAGCAGCTACAGTGAATTGCTGGTTATTGGCCATATGTGCAGTTGACATAAATATCAGTTGCTCAGTGATTTTGTTCTCTTTCTTACATGTGTAGATGCCACAGTCATGACATACATAGTCTAGTCGTTTGATCCCATCAAACCATTTTCCCGTGCATTGTCTGTAGCTAGAGATGAGCGAATCGATTCTGCAGAAGTGGAATTCGATCTGAATTTCAGGAAATCTTCGATTCTCCACGATTCCGGATTTCCTGATGCTTCGTGGTAACAAATATTTAGTAAGGACCTTTGTGACATCAGACGGTCACAAGATATTCTCTAGTGATGTGATTGGGTAGGTGTGTCTTTGCTTGTTAGCAGATCCTTCCACATGAATAAAACTTGTCCGTGCTGAAGAGAGAGAGAGAGAGAGAAACATGACCGCGGCATCCAAGGGCTTCCGGCATTTTGCCGCCCACCCCAGCTCTCTGTAGCCTGGAAATAGCTGTTTATTGGCTGTGAAGTAATTCGGATCGAAGCAAATTTTTTTGGAACTTCGAATCGAACTGCCGAATCGAACTTTTGAGAAATTCACTCATCTCTATCTGTAACCAATGCTAAGGAGGATGACAGGACTAGGCAGTTAGAGTTCATTAATGGCCACTTATACTACAGTCATGGCCAAAAGTTTTGAGAATGATACAAATATTAATTTTTACAAAGTCTACTGCTTCAGTTTTTCTAATGGCAATTTGCATATACTCCAGAATGTTATAAAGAGTGATCAGCTTAACAGCAATTACTTGCAAAGTCAATATTTGCCTAGAAAATGAACTTTATCTCCCAAAACACATTTCAACATCATTGCAGCTCTGCCTTAAAAGGACCACCTAACATCGTTTCAGTGATTGCTCCATTAACACAGGTGTGGGTGTTGATGAGGACAGGGCTGGAGATCAATCTGTCATGATTAAGTAAGAATGACACCACTGGACACTTTAAAAGGAGGCTGGTGCTTGCCATCATTGTTTCTCTTCTGTTAACCATGGTTATCTCTAAAGAAACACGTGCAGTCATCATTGCACTGCACAAAAATGGCCTAACTGGGAAGAGTATTGCAGCTAGAAAGATTGCACCTCAGTCAACCATATATCGCATCATCAAGAACTTCAAGGAGAGAGGTTCCATTGGTGCCAAAAAGGCTCCAGGGCGCCCAAGAAAGACCAGCAAGCGGCAGGACCATCTCTTAAAAGTGTTTCAGCTGCGGGATCGGGCTACCAGCAGTGCAGAGCTTGCTGAGGAATGGCAGCAGGCAGGTGTGAGTGCATCTGCACGCACTGTGAGGCGGAGACTCTTGGAGCAAGGCCTGGTCTCAAGGAGGGCAGCAAAGAAGCCACTTCTCTCCAGAAAAAACATCAGGGACAGACTGATATTCTGCAAAAGGTACAGGGAGTGGACTGCTGAGGACTGGGGTAAAGTCATTTTCTCTGATGAATCCCCTTTTCGATTGTTTGGAACATCTGGAAAACAGCTTATTCGGAGAAGAAGAGGTGAGCGCTACCACCAGTCTTGTCTCATGCCAACTGTAAAGCATCCTGAAACCATTCATGTGTGGGGTTGCTTCTCAGCCAAGGGAATCGGCTCTCTCACAGTCTTGCCTAAAAACACAGCCATGAATAAAGAATGGTACCAGAATGTCCTCCAAGAGCAACTTCTCCCAACCGTCCAAGAGCAGTTTGGCGCTCAACAATGCCTTTTCCAGCATGATGGAGCACCTTGCCATAAAGCAACGGTGATAACTAAATGGCTCAGGGAACAAAACATAGAGATTTTGGGTCCATGGCCTGGAAACTCCCCAGATCTTAATCCCATTGAGAACTTGTGGTCAATCATCAAGAGACAGGTGGACAAACAAAAACCAACAAATTCAGACAAAATTAAAGCATTGATTCTGCAAGAATGGACTGCTATCAGTCAGGATTTGGTCCAGAAGTTGATTGAGAGCATGCCAGGGAGAATTGCAGAGGTCCTGAAGAAGAAGGGTCAACACTGCAAATATTGACTTGCTGCATTAACTCATTCTAACTGTCAATATAAGCTTCTGTTACTCATAATATGAATGCAATTATATTTCTGTATGTGATAAAAACATCTGACAAACACACATAAAAACCAGAGGGCAGCAGATCATGTGAAAATATAATATTTGTGTCATTCTCAAAACTTTTGGCCATGACTGTAGTATAGAAAACAGCACAAGACCGGATCAACAGCTCTGCCAAATACTTTCAGCCAAGTATGCACTGTATTAAGTATGTTCTGCTGGCTTTCATTTTCTGAACTTGATGCTGACACGTAAAGAAAGCTGACCAGTGGACCCAAATTGTCTAAAGAAGTATTTTTATTGTGCAGCAGGTGTTTATTATCAGTGGACTGGTGTTCTATCAACAGTGACCTTAATTCTCCTGGCCCATTTAATTCACAGATGGGTTAAACATATCTAGATAATACTATTAGCATTTACAGGCCACTGGTTTAAGACAGTTAGTAATTGAATTTAATGAGATTCTGTATGGTGTTCAACCAAGGGGTGGTTCACACGTTGGAATTTGACGCTGAATTTGTCAAGCAGAAATTTTCTTCTGCTTGACAAAAACTGACGCAGATTTTGATGCTGAATTTGAAACAGAGTTTGGAGAAGAGTGCAACTGTATTTTGCTTATTTTGCATTTATTGGGCAGGGCCAAATTCCACAAGCGGATTTTGACAATTTCCCATGTGAAATTCCTCGTCCTATTCCATGCCGACGGAAAACGTGTCTTTTCCGCCTTCTATTTATTACAATGGGAGTTCTCAGATGTTTATTTTTTCCGCCTGCTGAAATTAATAAGAGGCAGATTAAAGGTGGATTTTGAGGTGAATTGTAGCTCCCCTAATACCTTACTAACAAAGAAAATCTGTATTTAGTATGTAAAAAACATTCTGAATTCAGATAAAAAGTCCAGCCTCCCTCTCTTCTACCTGCTGGGCTGCCTATATAAAGCTTATATGTGCCCTACAGTTATTTAGTGTTTATTTTTATAGTGCTTTTTTATGGACAGCCATCCATTTTTCATGGCCATCTTGCAACCGAGGGTTGGCCATTTTCAT
This sequence comes from Leptodactylus fallax, assembly GCA_947044405.1. NCBI lineage: Eukaryota > Metazoa > Chordata > Amphibia > Anura > Leptodactylidae > Leptodactylus > Leptodactylus fallax. Next base: position 371,374 of record CAMRHE010000347.1, read on the forward strand.
GGATCCCCCATAGATTTCAGTGTATGGAGAGATCCGTAAAAACGTTCAAAAATACGACCTGATCTATATTTTGACAGTTTGTGACCACAAACTGTCAAAATAACTGAGAATAGCTTCAATTCACTAGCTTTACTAATATGCATCCAGATGCTCTAGGAAGGAGGGGGGAGCATAGATATTAGAAACAAACAGTTCTAATAATGAAACATAGAAAAAATTTGTATTGAATAGGGAAGACAGCAAAGGACACATATAAATCACAGATTTTATAGGCAGTGGAGCGGGAGATAGAAAATATTTGTTACCCATCTTCAACTTTTATAGTACACATTGAATATGTTTTTTCCTAAGCAATGCTCAGTTAGAAAAAAATTGGGAGAGCCACTTCAAATTCTGTTTTCTAATAAAAATATCCTGAATATCCTAAAAAGTATATAAGATAAGTTGTTGAAAATCACTTCCCCTGCACCTTAAAAAATGACTGTGAAACCTTAAGGAATAGCTGTATGGGCTCTGTTTCACTTTTATGCTAGTTTTTCTCTATCAGTCAGTTATTTCTGAGGATGAGATCCAGGCTGCATTTGCCTCAGGCAGCAGATTGCAAAGTCCCTGAGGGGGTGGCACTGGCAAATGGGTCAGGTGCAGACAGTGAGTAAGACGCTGCACCGCTGGCTGCCCCAGAGTTGTGGCCTGAACATCTCTCCTGGCGTACCCCTATCCCTACAGTGTTAAGCTCACCTTTGTGTGCTCCTACCCCTGTGCGCTGTATAATTATATTGTACTTACAAAACAGTGATGATGCAAGCAGGAGCTGCACTGGCCTGTGTGCATGTTCTGTTCTCCCAGCTCCCAGCGGTACCATAGAGTAGGAGTTGGGGTGCTGGGAGTAGAAAAGAAGATGAACACAGCTTGTTTGTCAGAGCAGCTCCCACACTCTACATCACTGCTCTATAAGTACAATATAATTATACAGTTCTACAGAGAGGGCTGAACAGTATGTGGGGGGAGTGGGGACTATTACCTGTGGGGGGTGCTATTAGGGCACTATTATAGTAATAGTGCACCCCACAGGTCATTGTCCTTCCACATAGGATTACATATGTGGTAGAGCACTATAACCTATTAGTTATGTGGGGGGAGGCTATTACTTGTGGGGGAACTATTAGGGCGATTCACATGGAGGAAAATGAAGAGGAATTGATGCAAACTTCCACTTCAGATTTCTCTCTATTTTCTGGCCGTCTTGCTCCCCTCCTTTCACTTAGTGAATAGCCTCAGATGAATGGGGATAATCAGCAGAGTGGCTCGCACTGTGGTTTCAGTGGCTGATCAGCTGTGGATCGAGCAAGATGCTTAATTTCTTCTAGGGGAGTGAACATTCCAAACAGGATAGGGGAGCAGGGAACGCTCTTTTAATTTTTGCCTCAGGCAGTAGATAAGCTAGAATCGATCCTGGGTAGAATGCATCAATATTAGAAACCGGTGGTTCAGTAATGAAAAAAAAAAAGTTGTTTCATGCAATCCACAAATGCAAATTAGGTTCACAAGGAATATTGTAGCAATCAGTAATAAACTGATCTTAGATGATAATGTTTTAATCAGGGTCTTAGTTTTTATTCACACGATTGTATCATCGGTTTGTGTGAGTGCTTTAAATTAAGGGACAAAAATAGGATCAGATTGTGTTATTTGTGCACAGCATGACAGTATTATTACTGTGCTGAGTACTGTGGCTGTATTTATATACAGGCATTAGTATTAAAACATTGGGGCAGTAAACTACTATTGGCTAAGTTTTACAGAGAGCAAGCGCTTATTTATTGGGGGACTGTCGGCTCTATTAGACTGACAAATTGTCAGGAACGAAAGCTTGAATGGCAGCTAAATGGCCTTTCAACTGTGACAGATATCTCAAAGTATATAAGTCTCTATTCAGCTGACCATGATGCAAAATGGCTGTGAAAAATGGAACATTTTCTTGGCTGTTATGCATCCATAGTGCACTTGTTTTCATGGATTTCTCATAGACTTGACTCTACTGAGGGATCTGTAAAATCTGGCAAAATTAGGACATGTCCTATTTTTGAACAAACTGTTAAAATGTGTCATGTTAATAGCAGCATTAAAATGAAGTTATTTAAATGCAGCTGTGTTACGGCCATTATAAAAAGTCTGCACCTTATGATAATTATTGTCACATATACAGTTATTATGATATGGCCCACGTTTAGTACTAAGTGAGGTTATTTGATTTTAGGATCAGCTTATAGAAATTGAGTTCTATTTAATTCACAGCTCACTCCCATCAGTTCATTCTGGCACATATCTCTTTCTAATGGAGGGCTGTAAGAAGTATTTTCAATGAATTTAGAGAGCACTAATTCCTCTACTTAACAAGAACATTCTCCAAGCTATTTTTTCAGCATTCTGGTAGTATGGAGGGTGCCTACCTTGTTTTGTGTATTTGAGCAGTATTGTGCCCTTGCACCTACTGAAATGTTCCCACTGTGTTACTGGTTCTAGAGACCAGGTGTCGGCCCCCTACTGATCAGATATTTATGACCTATCCAGAAGATAGACCATAAAAAAAATTAAGCCCATACAACCCCATTAATATACTGTATGGGGGGGGGGACCAGTGAAGTGGCCACTGTATGAGGGCAATAGTGAAGGGGCCACTGTATGGGCCATTTTTTACCTTCCCCAGCCTAATATAAAAAAATGCTTATCCTGGACAACCCCTTTAATGATTCCCCCTTTTATAGCTATAATGCCCCATAATTACCCTTTTTAGAAATGATTCCACATTTAGCCTGTGGTAAGTATCAGTACTTACCTGGCTCCTCCCTGCTCCGACACATATGACATCATAACAGTGCCCCCAGAGCAAGAAGGAGGGAGGACTGGGGTGCAGACATTGACCCAATACTGCTATAAGGGGGGTGAGTGAAGCGGCCACTGTATGGCCCATACAGTGCCCCTTCACTGGTCCCCCCCATACAGTGGCCCACTTCACTGCTCCCCCCACACAGTGGCCGCTTCACTGTTCCCCCCATACAGTATACACCAGTGATGGGGCCATTATTTTGTGTGGGGCAGTGATGGGGCTAATATCCTGTGGAGGGGCATTAAAGTGTGTGGAGCTTAATTTTTTTATGGTGTATCGTCAGGATAGGCCATAAATACCTGATCGATAGGGGGCAACACCTGGCACCATCAGCTGTACAGAGCTGTTTCCGGCACCCGTCCTGTACACAATATGGGGTCGGAAGCAGAAAGCTCAGCCTACTGTATAGGAGCTGGGTGTCTTCATTGGATCTCAGCATTTATTAAAGTCAGCGGGAGCTGCACTGCGGAGATGGAGTCCGGCTGCTATACAGGAGATGTAGCTTTCTGCTTCCAGCCCCAATTGTGTACAAGACAAGTGGCTCCGTACAGCTGATGGGGCAGTGTGTTGGCCCCCTACCAATTAGGTATTTATGGCCTATCCTCAAGATAAAAAAAATTAAGCCTGGACAACCCATTTAATATTCTCCCCTAATGCCCAACACACTTTAATGCCCTCCCCCCACAGGATATTAGCTCCCATGACTGCCTCACAAAATATAATGGCTCCATCACTGGTCCCTATACAGCAGCAAACTTTGGCAAATTTTCATTTGTCTCAGCTTTAGGCATTGAGCTTTTGCCGCTCGATACTCCTCTGGCGGTTACTGGGGCAGATTTTGCCCCACTGGCCAGGGGTAAGGTCCAATGCAAGACCCCCTTAATCACGTTGCAAGTGGGTGCTGCACATTCTGAGGTCATAAGCTTTTTTGTTATGGAGCATCTGTCTTCCAATATTGTTTTGGGGCTTCCCTGGTTGAACCTCCATAACCCTATTTTTGATTGGGGTAAAAGGGAGTTAGTGAAATGGGGAGATTAGTGCTCATCCCACAATATTGCTTGGCACAACTTAGATTGTGTCAGTGAGGAGACTGTCTCAGCTACTAAGGGTTGGAAACGGCAGGAGAATAAAAAACGTTTGCCTGGTCCACCAGCACCTCTTGTTGCTCAGGGAGATCTAGAATTTAAGACAAACAAAATACTGTAGCCTTCTAAAACTGGTTTGTCTGGTGAGAGTCCTGTGGCCCCTAATGAAAGGGGGGGTACTGTAACGTCTCTGCCTGTTCGGGTCTCTGTGCCACTCTCTGCTCGCACACTGTGGTGCAAGAGGCGTGTTCAGTTTGATTCCTTGCATAAGATTCTTGTTGCTCAGTCTGAACACTGTCCTAGACTATGTAATTGAATTTCAGCCAAACCCGTCTCCTGCACTTTGTTTTTTTCGGCTCCTCAATAGTTAATCTTAGCCTTGCCTGTGTGATTGACGGCCTGTCTACCAATCAAATCTGGGGCAAGTCCTGGACTTGCTATAAACAGGTAGTCAGCTCACACATGGGGGCTGGCTATTGAGATTCTGTCTTATGACTTTGTCCCTGCTAGCTCCTTTTCTGCTATTACCTGTGTTCTTATTCCTGACCACTGGCTTTGACTTTGACTACTCTCATGGATTTTGATTATGTACTGCATTGCTCAACTGTTACCGACCCCTTGGCTAGCTGACCTCCCTTTTGTTGTTGTTTTTCCTGTCTGCGTTCTATGTTGTCACTTATTCAGAGTAGGGACTGGCTCCAAGTTGTTCCTGTCATTAGGACAGTGAGACAAGTAGGCAGGGGCAGGGTCTGGGTCAACTTTAGGGCTCACTGTCTCTGTATTCCCTTCCTCTCAGGTTTCTGCAGCAGCACTGGGGAATTACTCAACTGGCAATTCCCTTACATATGACCTCAAATTGAGTACAACGTCTTATAGAAAGCCAACAGCAACAAACATGTATCTTTAGTTCCAAAGCTATCACCCAGAATTTATACGGACAACTATACCTTATGGTCAATTTATGTGATTGAAAAGGATAAACCTGAATGTAGAGAAGGTTTAGGTGCAGGAGATGAAGATGCACTTTGTTGAAAGAGGGTACCCAATAGTGAACGAGAATGTTTTCTTTTAAATATGATACGAAGTCTGATAAGTTAAAAGGTATTGTTAGGAATATCTGGCACATTATAGAGAGGGACCCATTCTTACATGATGTAGTGATTAGAAAGCCATTTATAGTGTTCACAAGCATCCAGATACTTAAAGATATCCTTGTTAGGAGTAGATTGTCTTGAACCATGTATTCATTCAATCAATTCAATGGAGCATGCCCAAGATGCTCCCCTATGATGTGTATTTTATGGTGAACGTTGGTTGCTCATATACAGGAGTAGATTAACAACAATAAAGATTGGTTAAGTAAGGGAGAACTAGGGGGAATTTTAAGCTGGGAAATTGCTATCTATATTGTTTTAATTTGCAAAAAAAGTTCAGGTTAACCAGATTATAAACTGAAAATCTTGTTATGTAGTGTACACGATTATTTGCTCTTGTGGGTGTTTTTACATAGGCAAAACAATACAAAATATTTATGTAAGAGAAGGGAAGATAAGGGAACATTTTAAATCTATTAGTACAAGTCAGGGCAGTCCTAGACTAATTGAACATATTCAGGAAGAACATAAAAGTGATTTTAATGTGTTATATTTTGTAGGATTGGAAATAGTTAATGTCCCTTTAACACTAGAAGTCCCAGAAATTTCGAGCTCCCCCTTGAAGTCCTGAAAGAGGGTCAAATGACCCTTAGTCCGAACTGACAACTCTGATGGCTCCAATTAGCATTTCCTTTCATTTGTAAATGTGGCCATTGTCTGAGGAATCTGCAGGGGGGAATTGTGTTGATCCACCTCAGGTCTTGTAAGAGAGTGTAAAGAAAAGAATGTAAGCTGCTCCTGAGTGTCTGCCCACCCCCCAGCTGCATTGTTGTGCTGGGAATATTTGCTAACACCTTAGCAAATTTGCATGCAGCCTTTTGTGCTGTGGGGGATGTGACTGCTTCTCAAAGTAGTCTGCGACTTGAAATCAAAGTACATCTGTAATGTCCTCCAATATCTTGGCAAGGACCCCAGTCGTCCCAGCGGGGAGAGACTGTCCGAAACTGTAGTGATGAGGCTGATGGAATCATTCATGGACAAGGGCAGAACTGTAACCACGAACAATTTCTTTACATCATTGTCACTTGCACAGTGACTGCTTAGCCGGAAAACCACTATCCTCGGCACAGTCAACAAGAGTCGCCAGGAAATTCCTCAATCCGCTAGACAGATGGACCGCACTGAATTCACCACTCAGGTGTTTTCAACCACTGGTGCCACACTGACAGTGTATGCACCCAAACGAAAGAAGGCCGTCTACATTCTCAGCAGCATGCACAGCGTGGTTGAGACTAAGGATACCAACAAAAGGAAGCCAAACACGGTCACACAATACAACCACACAAAGTGCGGTGTGGATGTAATGGACCAAATGGTGCGGGAGTACAGCCTGCATGCAGGAACACGGAGATGGCCATTCGCCGTGTTCTACAACATGATTGACATGGCAGCACTGAATGCTCATGTTCTTTATCAGGCATGCACTGGGGTGCAGGAGAGACGGGTGGACTTTCTGGTTGAGCTTGCAAAAGAGTTAGGTGGCTCTCATGTGACTGAAAAGAAGGCACGCAAGGAGAAACTCCTTCGGCAACAACCTTCCACACCCAGCCCTGGCAAAAGGGCGAAGTGTCAGGTCAACCATCGATGCACGAACAATTGTGCAACTGAGAGATGTGTTTACTGCTACAAATACACGTGTGGCAAATGTACCAGGGACATACCCAGGCAGTGCCAGGTATGTTCCGACAGTGCAGACAGACTGCTGAGTGAGTGCTGAAATGCTAGTCACACAAGAAGGACATGCCACTCACACACACACACGCAGCCCCCCACAGCAGCCTATTGTAAATATGTGTGGAATTATTTTATTCCTTGTATTTTTTTTATTATTTTCATAACAAAAATAAAAAGCATAGAAACAAATAACAGTTGTTCTTTTGTATATTTACATTTTTGTATATTTAGATTCAAGTCAATGGGTGCAGAAAAAAAAAAATAAAATAAATAAATAAATAAATCGCAAAAAAAATCACAGCTACTTGCGATATTTTTGTGATCTGTCCCATTGGTCATATAGATCACTCCTCTGGGATTTTTTCGCACGAAAAAAATCGCACAAAAAAAAAAAAAAAAAAAAAAATCGCAGGAAAATCGCACCTATGAAAAAAAATCGCACGAAAAAAAAATCACAGGTGTGCTTGGTGCCATTGAAATACATTGGCAAATCGCAGAAAAAAATTGCATCGCATTGCGATGCGATTTTCGCGCAATTTTTTTTCGCTAGTGTGCTTGAGGCCTTAGACCAGGGGTCGGCAACCTATGGCACGCGTGCCACTCTTGGCACGCGAGGCTTATTCCCCTGGCACGGCAGCGGACTCCTCACCCAGCAGTTTCGATCGGACCAAACACGGCCGAAACGAAACTGCTATTATTATACTGTGGGGTCTCTTCAGACCCCCGAGTATAATAAGCGGAGCCCCCGGGGAGATGATCAAACATAAAAAACAATGTACTCACTATTCCACGCTCCGCAGCCGCTCTGTACTCTTCGGGCGCTTCTGCCTGCAGGGGCCACTATAGAGCATAATACCGTGTGCAGGGACCACTATGGGACATATACCATGTGCAGGGGCCACTATGGGACGTATACAGTGTGCAGGGGCCACTATGGGACATATACCGTGTGCAGGGGCCACTATGGGACATATACCGTGTGCAGGGGTCACTATGGAGCATAATACCGTGTGCAGGGGCCACTATAGAGCATAATACCGTGTGCAGGGACCACTATGGGACATATACCGTGTGCAGGGGCCACTATGGAGCATAATACAGTGTGCAGGGGCCACTATGGGACATAATACCGTGTGCAGGGACTGCTATGGGACATATACCGTGTGCAGGGGCCACTATGGGACATATACCGTGTGCAGGGGCCACTATGGAGCATAATACCGTGTGCAGGGGCCACTATAGAGCATAATACCATGTGCAGGGACCACTATGGGACATATACCGTGTGCAGGGGCCACTATGAAGCATAATACCGTGTGCAGGGGCCACTATAGAGCATAATACCGTGTGCAGGGACCACTATGGGACATATACCATGTGCAGGGGTCACTATGGAGCATAATACCGTGTGCAGGGACCACTATGGAGCATAATACCGTGTGCAGGGGCCACTATGGAGCATAATACCGTGTGCAGGGGCCACTATGGAGCATAATACCGTGTGCAGGGGCCACTATGGAGCATAATACCGTGTGCAGGGGCCACTATGGAGCATAATACCGTGTGCAGGGACCGCTATGGGACATATACCGTGTGCAGGGGCCACTATGGAGCATAATACCATGTGCAGGGGCCGCTATGGGACATATACCGTGTGCAGGGGCCGCTATGGGACAAATACTGTATGCAGGGGCAGCTATGGGACAAATACCGTGTGTAGGGGCCGCTATGGGACATAATACCGTGTGCAGGGGCCGCTATGGGACAAATACCGTGTGCAGAGGCCGCTATGGGACATAATACCGTGTGCAGGGGCCACTATGGAGCATAATACCGTGTGCAGGGGCCGCTATGGGACAAATACTGTGTGCAGGGGCAGCTATGGGACAAATACTGTGTGTAGGGGCCGCTATGGGACATAATACTGTGTGCAGGGGCCGCTATGGGACAAATACCGTGTGCAGAGGCTGCTATGGGACATAATACCGTGTGCAGGGGCCACTATAGAGCATAATACCGTGTGCAGGGACCGCTATGGGACATATACCGTGTGCAGGGTCTGCTATGGGACAAATACTGTGTGCAGAGGCAGCTATGGGACAAATGCCGTGTGTAGGGGCCGCTATGGGACATAATACCGTGTGCAGGGGCCGCTATGGGACAAATACCGTGTGCAGAGGCCGCTATGGGACATAATACCGTGTGCAGGGGCCACTATGGAGCATAATACCGTGTGCAGGGGCCGCTATGGGACAAATACTGTGTGCAGGGGCAGCTATGGGACAAATACTGTGTGTAGGGGCCGCTATGGGACATAATACCGTGTGCAGGGGCCGCTATGGGACAAATACCGTGTGCAGAGGCTGCTATGGGACATAATACCGTGTGCAGGGGCCACTATAGAGCATAATACCGTGTGCAGGGGCCGCTATGGGACATATACCGTGTGCAGGGTCTGCTGTGGGACATATACGGTGTGTAGGGGCCGTTATGGGACATATTGCTGTGTGCAGGGGCCGCTATGGGACAAATACTGTGTGCAGGGACTGCTATGGGACAAATACTGTGTGCAGAGGCAGCTATGGGACAAATGCCATGTGCAGAGGCAGCTATGGGACATATACCATGTTGAAGGGGCCGCTATGGGACATAATTCCGTGTGCAGGGACCACTATGGGACATTATTCTGTATAACAGTGTGTTTTCTATATTAAGGATGTGTTTTTGCATAGAAAACTCCGGCTTTGTTTTTTTTTTTTGTGCAAAAATGCACCAGTTTTACATTGAATGAAAAAGTTCCAAATATAGCTGCATCCAGATACATAGTGTGTATTCACCATAAGGATGCTGCCATACGGGGCTCCTGGACACAATAAATTTACCACTAATTGGGGGCTGCACATGGACTTTCATTGCTTCTAATCAGAAAGTACAGGAGTGTCCCAGGAAATAGCAGTAGATGCATGTGTCCTAAAGCATCTGGTGGCAGCACTTCTGTGTTATGGTTTGTGGTATATGACTTTAGTTTAGGGGTCGTCAGACTTACAATTATTGACCGGCACTCCGAGTACCTCATCTTTGATTTTTTTATTAAAATCGGCACGCCGAACAAAAAAGGTTGCCTACCCCTGCCTTAGACAAATGCTTCTGGTCATTACTCACAGCTGTACCTTGCTCTAAAATTTCTAATTCTATTTAAAATATATAAAAAATGATTAATTGTTTCAGTGCTTTTTTGCTCAAATAAAATTAAACTAAATACAATATGTATAGTCTTTATATTATCAAATACAATAAACTGAATAGAACTAACTAGAAACTAAATGGCTAAACTCAATGGAAAACAACAACCTCCTGTGGTGTGACAGTAATGGCCTTAATTACAGAACAAAAGACGGTGATTATAGGATGTTAAATAAAACCCTTCAGGTCATTCGACCCGTCTCTGGGTTCCAAAGGTAGAAATGTTAAATGACCCCTCTCTGGGACTTCTAGTGTTAAATGGTGGTGATTGCCATAAGGAACTTTTGAGTAGAGAGGCTAAGTGGATTATTAAAACTAATGCTTTAGGTGCCATAGGTTTAAATTATCGCAACAATCTAAGGGTATTTCTGTAATAAATAACTGTGTTTTATATGGCCAGAGAGATCTGGCTTAGTGTTTTAGCATTGTGTATATGTACAGTAACCATGACAGTGTTGCACAACATGCCCCCCGGTAATAGGCGCTTGCGCACACAGTCAAGTGATCTGGGCCGGAGGAAACGAGGAGTCCGTACAGTGTTCTGTAAGGCTAGGTTCACATCTGTGTTGGAATCGCCATACGAGATTGCACAGCAGATTCCGCTTAAAATTGGTGGAGAGAAAAGTCCTGCAAGGAAACACAGTGGACCCTATTATAGTTTATGGGGTCCATGTTTTTCTGCAGGTAACTGCTTTTTAAGTGGACAGGGTCTCCGTCATTCAGGTCTGCATGGGGACCTGTAAGACGGAGACTCAAAAGCTAGTGTGAACCCAGCGTAAGTTTGTCCCACAATATAGCACATAATAAAGAATTCTGCCGTTCCTGCTTTGATTTCTCTGTGAAACTTATTACAGTAATAGTTCCCTCCCACATAAGTAATGCTCTTACCTGTAGAGGCTCTATACCAGTGATGGTGAACCTTTTAGAGACCGAGTGCCCAAACTGCAACCCAAAACCCACTAAATTATCGCAAAGTGACAACAGGGCAATTTAACCTTAAATTAACCAGAATCTGTTTTATAGTGATCGTGCGATGTTATTACAGCCTGTAATATCACAAGTCTGCTATAAAACAGATACTGTGTGATATAAATAGTGAAGGTCCCCCACACAGTACAATGCACTCCACAGTGGCACCCAGACAGTATTATATGCCCAGGGTGGCTCCCTCACAGTATTATACGTTCCACAGTGGCCCCCGCACAGTATTATATGCTCCACAGTGGCCCCCGCACAGTATTATATACTCCACAGTAGCCCCCACACAGTATTATATGCTCCACAGTGGCCCCAGTTTAAACTGGGAGAAACTAGAGGGGCACATTAAACTGGGGTAGCTGGAGGGGGACATTAACCTGGGGCAGCTGGAGGGGGACATTAAACCGTGGGGCTATTTGGATGGGGACATTAAACTGGGGGCAACTAGAGGCAGACATCTCCCCCTCCAGCTACCCCCATGGTTTAATGTCCTCCTCCAGTTGCTCCCAGTTTAATGCCCCCTTACAACTTGCCCTCAGTTTAATGTCCCCCTTCATCTCCCCACAGTTTAATGTCCCCCTTCATCTCCCCCTTCATCTGCCACCAGTTTAATGTGCCCCCTTCATCTGCCACCAGGTTGATGTCCTTCCTTCATCTGCTCTCAATTTGATGTCCTCCCTTCATCTGCTCTCAGTTTGATGTCTCCCCTTCATCTGCTCTCAATTTGATGTCCTCCCTTCATCTGCTCTCAGTTTGATGTCTCCCCTTCATCTGCCACCAGTTTAACATAATAAAACACTGATACTCACCCCTCCTCGCTCCGCTGCCGCTCTGTGAGGTCTCTTCTTCCAGACTGTTCAGGGAGCTTCAAGCGTGATGTGAGTGACGTCATCACATCGCGCCTGCAGCTCCAGGGACCGCAGCACACAAGGATGTGCTTCACACACAATGGTGAAGCAGGGGCTGTCCGGAGATGGCTCCTGCTTCATCAGTGTACTTAACTCGTCTGCGTCCAGAGCGGCCCTGCATACAGCTGAAAGAAGCGATCACTCACATCCCGTACCGGATTCCTCGTTAGTGAGCGATCATGGCAACGGCGCGCGTGCCAACTGAGAGAGCTCTGCTTGCCCTCTCTGGCATGCGTGCCATAGGTTCTCCATCACGGCTCTATACTGTGTGACAATTTGGGGGGATTAGCCTCAATGGCGGCGGCCTCCTGAACTCGACAGCGTTGTTGGTGGTACTGGGAGCCGGAGAAGCAGCATTCGGATGGTGCTAGTGTAAAGTAAATGGCTTTATTTCAGCTTTAAAGGTGGAACATAACAAAACAAAAATAGCCTGGGCCACAGTTAGGGCACTAACTCACTGCTTGATCCCTATCTATCCTCTGGAGCAACAAGCAGCCTGACTCATGCTCCGCTCGGACCAAAAGTCCTCTTTTGGAGGCCAGCCCTCCTGGGACAGACCACCTGTCTGTCCTTGGCTGGTTCCACACTCCGTGCTTCCTGCAGGACTCGACAGCAGCTCTGCCGCTGTATCCACTCCCTCTGGAGTTACGCCCCACCCATAGGTGTGGCTGAGGGCCTTTTCAGGCCTGGCCCTGGGTCGCTCAATAGCGCCCTCTGGGTTCACACACTCACATACCCTCCCCCTCAGCTCACTACCCATGGGGTGAGCTACAATGGGACAAGACATATTATGTCGACGTCCCTCTTCAATCCTGTACACTTGTCCAGTGTCTCTCCAGATGTCCCAATCTGGCGGTTTCTTTTTCCAAATTCCAGTCAGTCGAGATTTCCGTTTTTTCAGCACTTTAAATGCTACGCCAAGATCCTGGCCATTCTGTGCAAAGGCAAGTTCTACTTCATCACCTTCACAATTCGCCATACAGGGGATCACATCATTTTCATCACATTTCTCGCCATAGTCTTCAGCCATCCCATTGCATGACTTTGATCCCTTTAGTAAATAGCCATAAGAATCTTCATCTTCACCTATCATGAATCCACAGGAGCTCAGAGACCAACTAACACGTACTTCATGCACATCAATGTCTTTAGAGTATAACTGTTTCACGGGTACCTTTTCCGTAACCTTCATCTCAAAGCAAACTTTGCCATCACCATGAAGGCTTAGAAGTGTAGGAGACATAGGCTGTTTGCTCTCTTCTTTGTTTGAGATACACAAGCTCTGTACTGCAATATCTTCTCCTTCTGCACAAGAACCATACAGTATACCCTCACAAAATAGATCACGCTGAACTACATTTTCTGGTATGTCTTTAACAACTGCCACATCATATATTGGAATGGCTTCTTTATAATGCTTCCACATCTGTACGGCAGCAGGAGAACCACTTCCATACTCTAGTCTTACCTCCTCTTTCTCATATGCATAACTTCCTGGAGGCGTGTTGCGGTACTGTGATAGATTGCAAGAATTTTCGTGAAAACCCCTTTCTGACAGTATAGGAGCTGGTGATATCGTCATCTCAACATTCTCCAAGTTATTTTCATTCTCTGTGCTAACACTGGAGGACTGGGATACCAAGTTTCCAACATCACAGTCTTTACTGTCAGTACCCAGATGCCTTTTGGTTACATGTTCTGGCTGCCTTAATGGCTCTGCTTTTTCTGCCTCTATACTGGCAGCTTTCTCCAATTCTAACGCCTTCTGTAGCGCACAAATCTCTGATTCCAGCTCCAGAAATTTCTTCATTGCCACATTTCTCTGAGCAGCCTCAATCTCAGTTTTTACTATTGCAACTTGCAGATCTTCCTCAATCTTTCGCACTGCATCTTCTATGGCAGCAGATGTAGATGCCATCTCTTTATCCACTATGTCTCCTAATTCTAGGATATTCTGCAGTGTTATTCTAACATTTGTCAGGTCAGCATCCATCAAAGACTGCTTATCCTTCAGCTCATTCAGATACTGTAAACTCTGGCTTCCATATTCCCTGCAGTTGCCTACAAGACGATCTCCATGGTCTGGTGGTGCCAAGTGAGACGTTGCACTGCCATTTACAATTGTATCTGCTGTTAAATGTGCAAACTGTGCCAGTGCTCCAACTAAGTCAGAGGCATCTGTCATATCCTGTAAGTATTTGGAGTGCCCATTCGAGAGGGAGGTTAATGAGTCTATAGCAACTTTTGCTCGGTTTATCAGGTAATCTGGTGAACTAGTGCAGCGGATATGTAGAGGATCATCCAGTTTAGCAACTGCATACTGGATGATATTTTCTGCTTCCCGAACTGTTCCCTGAATTATATTAAACTGATCCTTCAACATCTTCTGATAAAGATTCTGCTCATCTGCAGACTTTTTGTCAAGTCTTTCATTCAAGTCCCGTATCTCAGTAGCTCTCTTATCTTGCTTTTGGTTGAATAAAGACTCTTGAGTCACGTTTTTCAGGGATAACAGCTCTGATTCTTTAGAGGTTAACAGGCTCTGCAACGAGTCCTTCTCAGCTTCTAGTGCTGCCAGTTTTGAAGATAGTGCAGACACCGATTGTTTAGTATTGGATAAAGACTGCTGCAATCGATCCAATTCTTCTCTTTTATATTCAACTTCGGTTTTTAACTGTTCTATCTGAAAAGTGTGCTCTTCCAACTTTATTTCTGACTCGCGCTTCACTTGATCCATCTGAAACTCCAGCTGTTCCTTGATGGGTGCATCTTCCTCCTTTTTGTCCACTTGCAGTTTTAGTTGAGCAGCAAGCATTTTTAGATCTACAATCTCAGCAGATAAATCAGACATTTTTTCCTCCAATTGAATCCTCATGTCTTCTATCTGGAGGTCCAATTCTCTCTTGGCCTTTTCCAGCTTGTCATAAGCATTGGCTTTGTCCTCATACGGTATCTGCACGGATTCCAGGTTTTTCTCAATTTCATTGTGACTCTCCTGTAAAGTTTGTAAATTCTGAGCATGGACAGACGACATCTCCATCAATTATTTGTCTTTTTATTTTGCACCAAAACAGACAATTTCTCATTATCTTCACAATATCCTGACAGCGCCCTCTCCAGGCTACATATTCTAGCTTTGAGTTCCCTTTCTCTTTGTTCCAGAACTCCAGTTCTGCTCTGCCATTCCTTCACTTCATTGGTTAGGCGAACCTGCTTTAGTTCATGCAAGTTTCGCTCTGACTGCAATTTCTGCACCACAGATTCTAAATCACTCTCTCGGTCAGATACCGCCTTCCTCAGCTCTGCAACTTCATTTTCTTTATCAGTTAATGCAACTGAAAGTTTTTCACACTCCCTGACTTGGTCATCCAAACATTCTGACTGACACTGCAAAAATTCACTTCTCTCACGTTTAGCAGTTTCATGGTCATCTCTTAATTTTTCAATGACACTCTCTTTGGCAATGGAGTCTTGGACATGCTGCTCCTTTAAATCCTGCAATTGCTTCTCAAGCACTTGCTTTTGCTCTACGCTCTGTAGGACTTTATTAGATAGAGCACATTTCATTTCTGCAAACTCCTTCTTAGTGACACAGTCCATTCCAGGCAAACCCAGCACAACATTTTCACAATGACTAGGATATGAACTCCTCATAGATTCAAGTTCTTTCTTTAACTTCAGGTTCAACTTAAGGTTCTCTTTTTCTGATACCTCAAGTTGCCATTTCCAATCAGATATTTCATCCTCATCAATGAACCTGATGGTTTTAATCTCATCTTGAAGCTGCTGCACCATAATATTTTCATCTTTGGCGCTTTCATGCACTCCAGTATGAGACATACAGTCAGCAAGGACATATTCATTCATAGAACAGAGATGCTTCAGAAAAACTAAGTCACTCTCATGCAACTCATCATCTTTACTTGCACTCCACATGCTCTGTTCCGGGTTTTGTGTCTCTCTGCATTCAGACTGCTGCACTAATAAACCTAAGCATAACTTCTCTGCTTTTTTTCAAGCTGAAATTCTCTTTTTCTTTCCCATGGTTTACTAACAAGATTACACAATATTCCACAGCAACCTTGGGTTCAACCAGCAGCAACTTTTTACTATCTTCTGCAGTCACATGTATTCAAACAGTTAACTTATTTGGCACTATAACAACCAGCATTTTCTTCTGTCTTCCACAGAAAACACAAACATGGCACCATAGCCTTTCACATAGACTGTTTGCAATATCCAGCTTCTAAACACATTGCTTACCTTCTTGCCATCAGCAAGCACTTTACAGACTTCTGAGCCACAGTATACACAAAGTCCATTCCCTGGATTCCTCTTCCAGAGTTTTACTTTCACCAGTTTTTTCACACAATTTGCTATGTTGCAGTTCCACTCACCCCTTCCTGGGTTTCTCAGTTGAAATCACAGATTTCTTCCAGCTGTAGGCCACAATGCACACTTAGCAGTACTGCAGTCACCAAACACTTGTATTCCAGGACTTGCGTGGATCTATTTATGCCCGAATCCGTAGCACCATATGTGACAATTTGGGGGGATTAGCCTCAATGGCGGCGGCCTCCTGGACTCGACAGTGGTGTTGGTGGTACGGGGGAACCGGAGAAGCAGCATTCGGACAGTGCTAGTGTAAAGTAAATGGCTTTATTTAATCTTTAAAGGTGAAACATAACAAAACAAAAACAGCCTGGGCCACAGTTAGGGCACTAACTCACTGCTTGACCCCTATCTATCCTCTGGGGCAACAAGCAGCCTGACTCATGCTCCACTCGAGCCAAAAGTCCTCTTTTGGAAGCCAGCCCTCCTGGGACAGACCACCTGTCTGTCCTTGGCTGGTTCCACACTCCGTGCTTCCTGCAGGACTCGACAGCAGCTCTGCCGCTGTATCCACTCCCTCTGGAGTTATGCCCCACCCATAGGTGTGGTTGAGGGCCTTTTCAGGCCTGGCCCTAGGTCGCTCAATAGTGCCCTCTGGGTTCACACACTCATAACTGTAATAGTGGCTTAATAGTGCCCCCCACATACTGTTCATTCTGTTCTGTTGAACTGTATAATTACATTATCTTTACAGAGCTCTGATGCAGCAGGTGGGTAGGTGAGTGCTGCTGTGGTGCACAGCCTGTGTGCAACATTTATTCTTCTCCCGACATCCTGACTCTTACTCAACTGGCAGCTGGAAGGGGAATAGAAGATACGGACAGTATGTGTACCATAGCAGCTCCTGCCTGCCCTATGCATCACGGTTCTGTAAGTACAATATAATTATACAGTTCTGAGCACAGGGGATAGTGGCACCCAAAGACATCTTTAAGAATGTGGAAACAAAAGGGGGTGCTGGTGGAGATATGCACGGCGCAGGTGGAGGGGCAGACATAAGTTCACCTTGCCACTCAGTGTCTGCACCCAAACTGCTTGTTGATATCACTGCCTTAAGGACTCTGTGATTTGTTGTATGAAGTGAGATGTTCAGCAGATGGAGCCCTGGGTAGATGAGTCTGGGTTTGCAAATGCTAGGAGAATGGTACCTGCCTGATTGTAAAGTTTGGTGGAGAAGGGATAATGCTATGGGAGGAACTCAACTGGCCACTTGGCGCCCTAATCCCCAACTCCATTGAACAGCTTTAACGTTAACTAGAATGGAGATTGCGAGTCAAGTCCTCTCATCCAACATCAATGTCTGACCTCACAAATGCCTCATAATCCACATCATCCACAAAATTCCATAGACGAGGGAAAAGTGGAAGCTGTTCTAACTGCAAATAGGTAACCAACACCATATTAATGTATTTATTTATTTATGTAGAATAAGATGTCATAAAAGCACCTGTAGATGTAAGGTGCAGGTATACCAGTACTTTTGTCCACATAGTGTATCTCCAATTCTCATAACTTCCAGAATGATTTATATGCAAATTTGTGAAATATGTTTCTTGCTCTTTTTATATACTTTACTGGCATAAGCTTTTACTTTATGTTTCATGCTATACATAATGTATATGCAACTAGTTATCTAGTTTGGATGTAATCAAATTAATAGTGGCGCATTATATAATTAAAAATTAATTATCTTTCTTGTGGATTTAAAGTGGTTTTCCAGCACATGAAAATGAATTAGAAACAACTAATGCTTCGTTCACACCTGCGCTTGCTGTCCGTCCGTTGTCAATCCAGTGAAAATCTCGGCGAACTGGATTGGCATCGGATACAGACAGGTCAGCGACGCATTGGTTAAAAACCCATTCATTTGAATGGGTTTTTAAAGCAATGCGCGGGTGTGCGCTTACACCCTCTGCGCTCCGAAGCCGTTTTTTTTCGTCGGACACAAAGTCCTGCGTGTCCGACTTTGTTTCCGACGAAAAAAAAGGATTCGCAGCGTAGAGGGTGTAAGCGCACACCCGCGCATTGCTTTAAAAACCCATTCAAATGAATGGGTTTTTAACCAATGCGTCGCTGACCGGTCTGTATCCGATGCCAATCCAGTTCGCCGAGATTTTCACTGGATTGGCAATGGACGGACAGCAAGCGCAGGTGTGAACGAAGCATAAACAGGGGCATGTTAACATACCAAGCTCTCCCGAAACCCCCGCTGCTCCAGTCTATTGGCTGCTTATGCCCTGTTTATGCTCTATTTCCTTGTGTCTCTTGTGACACTTAAAGGATTTCCCGATGTAATCTTCATAGTCAATGAAAAAGTTCATACACCTGCAATCATCTAAAATCTACTCAGCTTTCTGTTTTTTCCTAAAGCCCATATAATGTTATGTTTGCTTAGGTTACTTTAGCATTTCAGTTTTATTTTGGCACAACTTGTGACTATTTTTGACAACATGACCTTGTAAATACTTAGTTATACAATTATAGAGACCTGGCTCTGAGAGGGTAAAAACCAGTAAGCTCTGGCTTTATAAATATTTAAAAATGTACTTTTACCACAGAAAACAGATCAGTTGCATACTAATACAGAACCGATATAGGGAATTAATGAATAGTGTATTCAAGAGGTCTTATTTTGTTATGCAAGGCTTGGTTTCAATTAAGGTGGCTAATATTTTGAAACCAAAAAAGTTGTGTTACTTCTAGGGTGAATTTTATGCAGATCAACCCAGGCAGCTTCAGGTGTCCTTCAAGTCACTGTTCCAGTACAGATATCTACTTACAATTTTATGAGCTTCTCTCAGAGGTAGAGCAATTGGATTCTGTGCTTTAAAACAGCATCTGAAAATAATTTGTTTTGCAAAATACAGATAAACAGTAAAGAGATTTCCTTAATGGCAATCACATTTCCTCTACAAAATGCATGTGGCAGGTGTTAAGCTAGAGGTTATTTTACATGTGCAGAAGGATATGCATTCATATGTATGAGTGCATACATATTTATTGATCATTTTTATGAATATTAGTAGAAAAGTACATCGTGTGGAGTCATTCATGTACACTGGAAAAAAGCAAGAAAAAATGGATTTCTCAGAGATCTTCCAGTATGGATCTGACTGAGAAAGAGTGGTCATAGTAACCAATTCAGTTTTCATTTTTCACTGATTCTTATGGGTATTGTTGGACTGGGGTGCCTAGGACCCTCCGTTAAAATTTATTCTGGGGGCCCACTGTACAGCTGTATGCAAGTATTACCTGCCCTCTTAACAAATTCCTAAAGTTGCACACATATTTCTTCTGTATTAGCCTGCTGCCTAGATCTTGTCTTGAATTGTTTGTCTGGTTGTCTATCCAGGTAGCCTGCTGACTGTCTCTTGCCTTGTAATAGGGACTTCTTAGCTCTGTGAGCCAGGAATATGTGTTCACACAGTGGCAAGCTTCAGGCAGCAGCATGGTCATTGGTAATGGGCACAGTGACATTGAAAAGGTAAGACCTGGGAGGATATTGACTGGCTTACCTCTGCACTTCAATTTCATCTCGCCCACCCAATGTTTAAATTAGCCATAGCAAATGTACTGACCAATAGATAAAGGCCCCCTTTTCCACCAAGAATTGGACAAAAAATGAAGCAAATGTGGAAATAATAAAACTTAACTTTTACTCATAATAGATAAAATGGCACCAAAACACTAAAAGCATAACACAATAGAGAGGATGACTGTTTCCCTCAGAGTTTCATAGGAGATCAAGACAGTCCACAGCTATCCCTTAAATATAAATATCCCTTGGATATTTATATTTAAGGGATACCTGTGGACTTTCCTTGCCAGGGCGGGAGCTCTTTTGGGGTCCAGGGTCAATTTTTAGGGAAGGGCCAGTGACTGGTGGCCATGATCCAGACACTCAATAGCTCTGTATAAGAGAACAAGCAGGGGAACACCCGCTGAAACAAGACAAACTGCAAGTGGTGTGATCAAACCATTTTTTCCTGTACTACTGTTCAGTCTGGTGATGATATCCCCAGATATTGCTCTGCTGAAACACTTGGGGGACCATTGTATTATATACATAAACTTAGGTTGTTCCTGGATATCGCTTTACTGTTTGGAATCAACCTTGAACTTCTTTATGTGACTTGTAGTGTCTCTGGGGATGATGCTCTTTTGATCCCCTATGAAACTCTGAGGAAAACACTCTTCCTCTCTATTGTGTTATGCTTTTAGTGTTTTGGTGCCATTTTATCCTTTATAAGTAAAAGTTAAGTTTTATTATTTCCACATTTGCTGCACTTTTTGCCCACCCAGTGCATCTATGCTACCTGTCTGTATATAGTTCAGTGAGTGTTATGGCGTCTCAGATTAGAAACTGGTATCTGATGATGGCATATTGTTATCAAACATCTGTAGCTGAAATATGTATGAATTTCTTACTGACATACACAGCTACCATCATAGAGGCAAATGTTTTGCTCCACTTTTTTTGCACCAGTGTTTGAGAGAATGTTCAGGTAGGGGATGCCTCGATGTGTCAGATTTACTGTACCTTCCTGCTCAGGCTGTGTGAGATGTTGGAGGAAAAGTAAGAGGGCAGGCCATGGGCATACTTAATTTGATTAGGCTTAGAGTTTGTGTTAGGCCAGGCCACAGCTACATGATGGAGGGTTGAGTACATAACTGGGGCTGGGGTAGGCAGACACTTTGACTGCAAGAGTGGGACTGGCATGTCTGGGGTTGTTAGGTTATATGAGTGAGTAGGTATGGTAGGTCTGGGGAGGGTGTGTGTGGCAGCTACATGACTGGGTGGGCAGGCAGTAGGTGGCTGCACTGTATTAGTGTTCACTGCACTTACACTCATGTCACAAAGCTCAGTGAATACTTATGAAATGGCTCACAGTCCCACCTCAGGCTCCAGTACAGGCCAGTATATACATGATTCTTTTTTGTAACTCACTTTCTCTCCCATAGTCTGCCAGATCGTGAATGGAGCTCACCACTGGGCTCTCTTTCCATTAATGCTGTGAATGAGCCCCTAAAGGCAATACCGCTAGTACTACCATGATGTATGGGGGATTCTGTTGCTAACATGGAGGCAAATGTGCTTCTCTCTCATGTAGGATGTCAAAAAGTGGAATTTTTAAATATAGTATTTTTTATCTATATACCATACATATGCAGGGGAAGAAAAAGCTTGGTATGAGATAAAAACATACCTAATGAAAAAAAATAAATAAAATATGTCTTTAGCAATTTTGACTAATGACTATTTTTGACTAAATGGCATAAATAAAAATGTTGCAATTGTTTATTTCAATTAACCACTAACAATCTGATTTCTAATATTATATGGGATCTGGATATAAGTCACTGTGCCCTTTTATAAAGTCAACATCCCTTAAAAAGTCCACTCCCACTTTTGCCATTTGTGAATCAAACTGTGAAGGGCTCTGCCAGGTTGACGTCTCTGACGATATAACCTGACTTCTATTTCTAACCCTGTGCCACCACACTTTTTTTTTATTAATCAAATCCTGTTGCCCAGTCCTTGCCTCAGATTGTTTCTGTCCTGGGATCCTGGTGATTGGGGCAACAACACAGAAGGTGAGACCCACAGAGGGAGAAAGGGAGGATAACAGATGTGTTTATTATTTTCTATTTTACAGCTCCATTAATTCAATGGGGCTATTCATATGAAAACATAGAAAAACAAGGGAAAGGGAATGAAGGCCACGCATAATAAACTGGCTAGTTTTTAAAATAATCTTATTTTATTCTATGGATTGCCTATCTGTATGTAAAACAGTGAGTGTATTGTAGGGGACTGTGATCTCATCATGGCTCAAAGGCCAACTGGAGATATACCTGCCCCCTATGGGTTAGTCCAAGAAGGGCAAAAAATTACCACTATCATGTACTCTATTGTTGCTGTGGAATTTAAAAATCTGACATTCCTCTGGCCTCACCATTTCATTTCATCCATATAGGTGATAACATCAATATTTTCTATACCCCCTAATTTATTATTTAGCCTTCAAAATTAAAGTGAAGAAGTCTCTAATTCCCATCACTTCCTTTGAAAATTGTCAACATAGTTTAACAGCCAGTGTTTTTAGGAACATCTTATAAAATAGACTTGTACTGATGCAGAGTGATACACTCAGTAAATACCTCTAAAAGTTGACACATTCCTGGCACAATTGCAAGATGTGTACCATTTTTAATAAGACATGAGTGATCAGAAAAAACATGTCTGTTATTTTTAATGTGTTTATATTAAACAATGATATATTACACAGTATCACATTTATTAAACAAACCACAGCAATAAAGGTAATAATAAAATGCTCATAACCTTAGTGGGAGAAACTACAGTGGGGGAAAAAAAAGTATTTAGTCAGCCACCAATTATGCAAATTCTCCCACTTAAAAAGATGAGAGAGACCTGTAATTGACATCATAGGTAGACCTCAACAGTGGCGTAACTAGGAATGGCTGGGCCCCAAGGCGAACATTTGACATGGGGCTCCCCCACGAAACCGGTTACGGGTCCCCAAACAGTAAAATATGCTCAACAGTGGCCCCATACAGAATTATATGCTCTACATTGCTCCCCCCACACACAATATAATATGCTACCCACAGTGGCCCCACACAGTATAATATGCTAAACACAATGGTCCCCACCCAGTATTATATGCCCCCCACAGTGGGCCCCACCCAGTATTATATGCCCCCCACAGTGGCCCCCACCCAGTATTATATGCTCTACAGTGGCCCCCACTCAGTATTATATGCTCCCTACAGTGGCCCCCACACAGTATTATATGCCCCCCACAGTGGCCCCCACCCAGTATTATATACTCTACAGTGGCCCCACCTAGTATTATATGCTCTACAGTGGCCCCCCACCCAGTATTATATGCTCTACAGTGGACCCCACCCAGTATTATATGCTCTACAGTGGTCCCCACCCAGTATTATATGCTCTACAGTGGCCTCCACACTGTATTATATGCTCTACAGTGGCCCCCACCCAGTATTATATGCTCTACAGTGGCCCCCACCCAGTTTTATATGCTCTACAGTGGCGCCCACCCAGTATTATATGCTACATAGTGCCCCCACCCAGTAGTATATGCTCTACAGTGGCCCCCACCCAGTATGATATGCTCTACAGTGGCCCACACACAGTATTATATGATCTACAGGGGCCCCCACACAGTATTATATGCTCTACAGTGGCCCCCACACTGTATTATAAGCTCCCAACAGCCCCCCTCCGCTTCGGTGCTATTATTATACTCTGAGGTCTCCTCAGACCCCAGAGTATAATAATCGGAGACCCAGGGAAAGTGATTAAAAATAACAAACATTCATACTCACCTTGCCTTACCTTTCCTTGGCATCCTCGCTCCATCCTGCCGTCTTCAGCGTCTTCAGGCCCTCTTCCGACATCGCCGCTGAGGCCTGTGATTGGGCCTCAGCGGTCACATGGCGGTGCACTGACGTCATTACGCGGTCGCGCCCCATGTGACCGCTGGGGCCTAATCACAGACCTCAGTCACATGACGGGAGAGCGCCGGAGAGAAGGCTGTGCCCAGGAGAAGTGAGAATATGTATTTATTATTTTCAGTCACCTCCCCTGGGCTGCCATCTATTGGAAAGGGGCCTGCAATATGCCAGGGTCCCTGCCAAAAAACGTAATTTCTATTGCAGGCTACATAGAGTAGCCTGCAATAGAAACTAATGAAAGACAGGCCTGGGAGCCCTTCACAAGGCTCCCGACTGTCATAGCAATGGGATGCCGGCCCTGGAGCTTGCTCCGGGTGCCAGCGGTCCCCGGCAAAATGGAGGCGCCAGAGCTCCACCGGTAAAATGGCGCATCGGTCAGCTTTGACCGAGGCGCCAGGGTTTCACTCCTAGTTTCATCGTAACCAGGGCCAGCGTTAGGGACGGACGGACTGGGCAATGGCTCAGGGCCCCCCATCCCCAAAGGGGCACCCTATGATAAGCCTGCCCAGGGAGGTCTGTAAAAATAACAAACATTTATATACACCTCTCCTGGTTGTTCGGTGATCTGGCGTCATTTTCTGGTCATCTCTGGCCTGTGGCTGATGTCACGCATTTCGGGTGTCACCACTGAGGCCCAATCACAGGCGCTTTTGCATCATAACGTCAGCGTGACCCAAGTGACTGCTGAGGCCCAATCACAGGCCTCAGACGTCGGCGATGTGTGACGTCAGCCACAGACCTAAAGAGGAAGCCAGCGGAGACAGCCGAACGATGTGAGGATGCTCATGAGAGGTGAGGCACCTCCCCTGGGCCTCCGATTAATATACTCTGAGGTCTGAGGGGACTTGGCTAATTCGTAACCAACGTAACTAGATGCTAAAAAAGTGTTCTGATCCCAACAGGGATGCAGATTTCTCTATCTGTGGGCCAGTCATCAATTGTAAGCCCTTCATAGATTGTAAGCCCCTCATAGATTGTAAACCCTCATAGATTGTAAGCCTTTGCGGGCAGGGCCATCTATCTCACTGTGCCAGTTGGTCACTGTTAGTATTGTACTTGTCTTGTATATTTTGTGTACCGTATGTAAACCCTCAAATGTAAAGCACCATGGAATTAATGGTGCTATATAAATAAACAATAATAATAATAATAATAATAATAATAATATACTTGCCTACCTAGTATGATGTAATCATCTATAGCCAAACCGCTGCTCATTTATATCCATATATAAACAATAATGGATGAGAAGGGATCAATTCCATTGCTGGCTAACACATATAGCATGTTTCTCTGAAAATAAGACCTACCCCGAAAATAAGCCCTAGCATGATTTTTCAGGATTTCTGGAGTATACTTGAAATATAAGCCCTACTCGGAAAAGAAGTCCTAGTTACAATTCATCAAAAAAATGTCCTTGCTGCTATACATGTAAATCAGTAAATAGAATACAGTAGACCTTTCAAGGAAAGCAGACACTCCCAAAAGAATAGTTCCCTTAAAGTCAATGTCCAATTCTTTTCGGGGTGTTATCTGTACAACAGATAGTTCCCTTGCCACAGATGGCACTAGTGAAAGAGTTCTCCACATCAATAAGGGTTGACTACCAGTAGTGCCGGACTCTCACACACAGATTGGGTAGTCCTGCTGGCATCACTCCGTTGTGGCTGCTTCTGGTCACCAATGGGGAGCCAACTGCAACTCTTGGTTGCAGTGGAACGCTGCTGCAATGGTAAGAGGCCTGACAGTGACATGCCTTTGATGGGAGTGACACAAATCCACCACTGGCACTTGCAGATAGAGATGAGCGAATCGATTCTGCAGAAGTGGAATTCGATCCAAATTTCAGGAATTCTTCGATTCACCATGATTCCGGATTTCCTGATGCTTCACGGTAATGAATATTTATTAAGGACCTATGTGACATCAGACGGTCACAAGATGTTCTCTAGTAATGTGATTGGGTAGGCGTGTCTTTGCTTGTTAGCAGATCCTTCCACATGAATAAAACTTGTCCGTGCTGGAGAGAGAGAGAGAGAGAGAGAGAGACATGACCGTGGCATCCAAGGGCTTCCGCAATTTTGCCGCCCACCCTGGCTCTCTGAATACCGGAAATAGCTGTTTATTTGCCGCGAAGTAATTCGGATCAAAGCTAATGGAACTTCGAACTTTTTGGAACTTCGAATAGAAGTGCCGAATCGAACTTTTGAGAAATTTGCTCATCTCTACTCGCAGACTCTGTTTTGGATCTAAGGGGGTCTGGTGAGTAGATTGTTGTTCATATAAAAAAAATTACACATCCCCTGAAAATAAGCCCTAACCCATCTTTCAGAGCAAAAAATAATATAAGACCCTATCTTATTTTTGGAGAGACACACGTATATATACAGTACTGGGTACATAGGCATACATACCCCAGAATAGATACAGTAAATGGCATCTACATACAATAAATATCAGATGCTAAAGACAGATCTTGCTACTAGATCCTTAGTATACATGGATAAAAAATAAACAAATGAGAAACTGTCACCGGAAAAAAACAAAAGGGGAGATATAAATTATACTATATACAGGACCATTATTATGTAATGGTAGATCTCCCCCAAAAAAAGAGGCAAGGAAGAAGAGAGGGAGGGGAGGAGGAGAGAATTACCACACCACCCACCAATACATCTCTAAAAGCTAAATAGTAACAGATGATGGTATGTAATTCACACAAAACTACCAAAAGACAATTGGTCATTCAACCCCTTAGGATGAATGGTATCCAAATGAAAAATCCATCCTGTTTCCTGTTGCAGGATTTTCCTGTCCCAATTACCTCCCTGTGTATTGGGGTAAAACGCTTTTATACCCATAAAGGAGATGGCTTTTGAGTCATCCTGATGAACTTGATGTAAATTCTTTTCAAGGGGGGGGGGGAGATGGGGGGGGTGTCCCGCAGGTGGTGGTTAATGTCACCTAAGCGATCTCCAATCCTACGTCTCAATTTGCGATGTGTTTTTCCCACGTATTTGAGGCCGCATCTACTTGTAGCCTTGTAGATGACGCCCTAAGTTTTGCAAATTATGAAATCGCGTATGTGGTATGTCTCAACAGAGACATTACTTTTAAATAGTTTGCCATTCTGTAAATAAGGGCAGGGAACTCAACCCCCCAGCGAAAACACCCATCAATTTTCCGGTAAGTGAAGTTATGTCCAATTTTCCTTTTTTTTCCTTTTTTTTCTGTTTTTTTTTGTGTTGTTCCAATATACACTAAGGAAATAAACATTTGTATAACAAAAAATCATTTTATCGGAGAAATACTTAATTTTCTGGAAAAATTTCAGGGGTGCCAAAATTTATGGACATGACTGTATATGAGGGGCTATTATTAGGGTGAACTATTATTAATGGGGTCTATTATTTATAAGGGTAACTATTATTTATGAGAGGGCTATTATTAATAAGGAGGAACTATTTATAAGGGAGCAGTATTATTTTTAAGGGGTGACTGTTACTGATAAGGGGAAACTATTACGAATAAGGGAAACTATTATTTAAAGGGGGTATACATACAATATGAAGTTGGCATACTGGTAAATAGTTGACAGAAATCCTTTTAGACTAAACCTCCACATTAAATTAAAAAGTGTTATATATAGTTGAGCTTTCATGTATAAACAACATATTCGAATTATATAGTAAAATCAATGCCACATTGTTCATGTTTGGTTTACATTTTATAGCAGATTTCTTGAAAAATAAATATATTTTGATAAAATAAGTCTATGAGTTAGCGTTTAGAAACAAACATTCAGAATACGAGATCAGCCATTTCAACCTTTTGAGTTCATTAGCCTGTGAAACATATTGTAATAGTATTGTGCTTTCACATAGAAAACTGCAGGTGTTATACAAGTGGCAGAACTTAATTATCCAAAATACAATAAAGGCACAAATGAATTCTCTTATAAAAGTCTCTCACTTGCAGTAGAGAAAACAATGGAATAAAATATGTGAATTATGTAATTTAGTAAAAGATTACAAAATATCAATGTTAATATACCATGATATACAGTAGAATATGCTGTAAATGAATAAATATTTCTAAACTCAGAAGCACAGACTTATTTTGTCCTGTCAAGATAGTATAATTGTATAATTTAAAGATGCTTTGCCAAGCATAGTGTACTTTAAGTCCAATGACTTTTTCTTGGTACATATGTTTTCTAGGTTCTAAATTGGGGTTGAGACTCTATTTTCTGCAATAAGTAGGACCATGTTAGATTATCAGCGATATTACGCAGTTAATTGGTTCTGACAGTATGCCTCAGCAGCAACATGGTATCCTACTGAGGTTGAACCAAGGACATCTATCAATCTAAAACAATAGCATCAACCAGGGAAATCTAATTGAAGAGTTGTTGAAGCTTTAATGATGTGACAGTGAAATAAGGAAGCTTCAGGGCTTCTCTTTTCCTTGCATTTTTCTACCTTTAGATGAGTGGAATGAGTAATATTGCCAAAGGGTTTATATTGTCATTTTTTTTTTTATCACTGTAGGCATGACATTCTGCAAATGAGCTATATGTGCTGGAAGATATATTATTTAGATGTTTAATAGGATTTACCAAAAACTGGTTCCTTGCATAATCATAATGATAATGCTACAATACCAAAATTAATTTATTGTACTAAATAAAAAAAAATTTAAATGTATTTTCTCAACACAAGAAAG
Source organism: Leptodactylus fallax (assembly GCA_947044405.1). Taxonomy (NCBI): domain Eukaryota; kingdom Metazoa; phylum Chordata; class Amphibia; order Anura; family Leptodactylidae; genus Leptodactylus; species Leptodactylus fallax. The sequence goes on from CAMRHE010000347.1 coordinate 399,926, forward strand.
CCACTAAATCAATCATAATTGATCAATATTTTCTAATAATAATATTTTACACAGAAATCCTCACAAGTGTCCAGAAAAATATGTGAAGGATGTATTTTCTGCATTGCTCTCATTATTACGTGTCCTAGTTTCAAAGTCTATTATGATCTCATAAAAAAGTGATATTTGTAGTTTTGCACATTAGCTCCTTTTTGTGAAGAAATACTGATGTTGCTACATTATGTTCAGCATCAGCACCAGGCATACCTGCGCAGATGCCGGAACCCACTATTCAGCTGAGAACTGAAAACATCAGTTTTATTAACAAAACACACTTAGGCCAGGGCCCCACGTGTCGTGAACGCCACAGTTTAGCATTTTACAGTCAAAACTGTTGCGGTTTTGGAAGTTGCAGCATGTCAATTATACCTACGGACACAGCGGTGGTTCCCTATAGGTATAATTGAAGCAGAACAACTTTATGTGAAAAGCGCTGTGAAAAGTGATGCGCTACCGCCACGGTTTTTCCCGCAGCACTTTTTTGCTGCAGCCCGCTATGTGGGGCCTTAGCTTTAGTCGTTTTCCTTGCTAAATTTGCTGCCATTGTGTGCAACCACCTGTCTGCTAAAGTTTCTTCTCTTTGATCTCTGAACCCTCTCAGTAATTGATAGCTATCCAAACTATTTTATAGAACCAACTAATATAAAGGTTTAATTGAAGCCTTTTGTTGTCACAATTATGTCAGTAAGGGTATGTTCACACAGTTTTTTGCAGGCTGAAAAAAATCTGTTTCAGGAATTAGGAAATGTTTTTGTGACACTTTTTTACATGGTGCGATTTTTGTTGAGTTTTTCATTGCGGTTTTTGTCGTGGTTTTTGCTGCGTTGTTTGCTCCAACACACTGTATGGACCTGAAAATTTCCCTTTAAAAGATGATTGCATTTTTCAATGGGTTTTTCAAGGCGGAATCCTAGCTAAAAAAATCAGCTAGAGGAAAAAAACTGCTACTGACCCCCATTGAAATAAAAGGGAGGTGTTTTTTGAGGCAGATTCAAAATCAGCCTGCAAAAAACTCTGTGTGAACATACCCTAATAGTAATATCAGTAATAGAGTTTCCAACCAATAGTAATTTCCAACCAAACATAAATATAGTCATATTCTAGTAAACCAGTAGCTTGGTAATTGTGTTTGTTCCACTTGAATATAGATTGGCTTTTAAAGCCCCACTCTGGAAAATTATTTTAGTGTACAGGGCATACTGATATTAATAGTGAGTTCACTCACTTGATGTATTTTTCACTGTATTCAGCTGCTGAATGGGTCCGCTGGTTGGCCATGTTATTGGCAGACATCTGATGATTAACACGGCAGCTGGGAGTCCCTATTTTCTATATAAGTCTATGAGAGCATTACCTCCAGGCTCTCATAGACTTACATAGAAATAGTAACTTTGTGAAGAATCCACTTCCTTCACAAAGTGAAGTCCACTTGAACTCACTGTGAAGTATTAGTATGCATACCTCCTAACCATCCCAGATTCTGCGGGACTGTCCTGGATTGTGGGTCCTGTCCCGCCATCCCGGTCGGCAGGAGGTATCTCCCGGATTCAACTCATCTGTGTCCAGGAGAAGAGACAACAGGGGAGTGAGGAGAGGTGAGTATCAGTGATTTTATTATGTTAAACTTTGGGGGGGATATTAGACTGGAGAGAGATAAAGGGGAACATTAAACTGGTGGCAGAGGAAGGGGACAATTAAACAGGGGGCAGATGAAGGGGGCAATTAAACTGGGGCAGATGAAGGGGAATATTAAGCTGGTGGCAGATGTAGGGGGGGCAATTAAACTGGAGGCAGATGAAGGGGGACATTAAGTTGGTGGCAGATAAAGGGGGACATAAATCTGGTGGCAGATGTAGGGCAATTAAACTGGGGACAGATGAAGGGGGACATTAAATTGGTGTAAGATGAAGGAGGGCATTAAACTGAGGACAGATGGAGGGGGACATTAAAATGGGGGCCACTGGAGGAGGACATTAAACCGTGGGGGTAGCTGGAGGGGGACATGTCTGCCTCTACCCCCATGGTTTAATGTCCCCCTCCACCTGCCCCAGTTTAATGTTCTGCTCTAGTTGGGGCACGAGGAGAGGGACTTCATACTGTGGGGCAATTGGAGGAAAACATTATAATGTGGGGGCATATAATGTTAGGGTGACTGTAGACTCATTATACTGTGTGGGGGCATAAAGAAAAATGGGTTAGAATGGGCAGAGTCAATGTAGAAGTGGGTGGAGCTAAATTTGCCGTGACGCGCATAGCTCATAACACATTTTGTCCCTCTTTCAGTCCTTTGAAAGTTGGGAGGTATGAGTATGCTCTGTACTAAAGGGCTCAACTTTAAAATATTTTTTTTTCCCTGGGTCCACAGGTCTAGCATCACAGGTCTCCCATATTGTCTTCAGCTCTGACCAGGGGCGTAAATACCGGGGTAGCAGCGGTAGCGGCTGCCACAGGGCCCGGGACATTAGGGGTCCCGGAGCCCTGTGGCAGCCGCTACCGCAAACCCCACAAACCAGTGGCTTAACGATCGGGCCAGGCAGGGTATGGTGCCGATGGTCGGGCCCCCGACCACTATGATAGCGGTCGGGGAAAGCTTGGTTCCCCGACCGCTATACATACTGTTATTGGAAAGGGACCCTGGCATATTGTAGGTCCCTTTCCAATAGATTGCAGGGCAGGGCACCCAGAAGAGGTGACTGAAAACAATAAATACATATTCTCACCTCTCCTGGGCACAGCGTCCTCTCCAGCGCTCTTCCGTCATGTGACTGAGGCCTGTGATTCAGCCCCAGAGGTCACATGGGGCGCGGCCATGTAATGACGTCAGTGTGCCCCCACGTGACCGCTGAGGCCCAATGACAGGCAGCAATGTCGAAAGAGGGCCTGAAGACGGCAGGATGGAACGTGGATGCCAAGGAAAGGGAAGGCAAGGTGAGTATGAACGTTTGTTATTTTTAATCACCTTCACTGGGCCTTCGATTATTATACTCTGGGATCTGAGGAGACCCCAAAGTATAATAATAACACTGAAGAGGATTGGGGCTGTTGGAAGCTTATAATACTGTGTGGGGCCACTGTAGAGCATATAATACTGAGTGGGGGGCACTGTAGAGTGGGGACCACTGTTTGGAGCATATAATACTGAGTGGGGGCCACTATGGGGAGCATATACTACTGGGTGGGGCCCACTCTGGAGCATACACTACTGAGTGGGGGTGACTGTAGAGCATATAATACTGGGTGGGGGCCACTGTAGAGCATATAATACTGAGTAGGGGCCACTGTAGAGCATATAATACTGAGTGGGGGCCACTGTAGAGCATATAATACTGAGTGGGGGCCACTGTAGAGCATATAATACTGGGTGGTGCCCACTGTCGGGGGCATATAATACTGGGTGGGGCCCACTGGTGGGGGGCATATAATGCTGGGTGGGGGCCACTGTGTGGAGCATATTATAATGTGTGTGGGGGGAGCAATGTAGAGCATATAATGCTGTATGGGGGCCACTGTGGAGCATATAATGCTGTGTGGGGGCCACTGTTAAGCATATTTTACTGTTTGGGGACATGTAAGAGGTTTGGGGGGGCCCCATGTCAAATGTTCACCTTGGGGCCCAGCCATTCCTAGTTACGCCACTGGCTCTGACCCTTTAACTGGATTAAGTACCCTCCTCTAACACCCTCCTTCATGCAACTCCATGGTTTTCCCTTTTCATTCTCCATAGGCACTATAGCGCTACATAACCACTCCTCTTCCCCACCCAGGTTGGTTTTTAGGTTTGTAATATCCCTTTATAACCCTTCCCCATTTTATGTTTACATCTATGCTGATTCTTAGATGTATAGCTGTACCTCTGGTTTTCACTTGTCTTCCTTTATATGCTGGTACCTACAGTACATTATGCTTACTTTGCTGGTTACTATGTTTTATGTTACTGCTTTATTTCAATAAATCTCTTTGAAACTAAAATATATTTTTTTTTAAATGTTAAGCATTATCTATTAGGCAGTGGCAGCCTTATTGTAAAAGTAATAATGGGAATTGCTGCTGTATTTGCTGCTTCCTGCTGTATTTTGTCCATGTGTGTATATATTTATTGTAATTTGATGTTTCCTGAAGAGGACCGATCATATCAATCCCGACTAGGCTCCATACTTTTCCAGACACTGGTATACTGTTGAGTGGTGGAGCTTCCTTGCTGATTTTGGGATTTATGACAAAACATTTTTGACAGGCTTTGACATGTTGGTGAATGTCGTTCTTCATTCCCTTCCAGTAATAGCCGTCAGAGATTTTGGCGAACGTTTTATCTCTGACAAAATGGCCACCAAAAATTGGGTAGTTATGACAGGCCTTCAGGATATTTGGCAGTTGCTTTTAGTGAGAACCTCCTTTTCCCCATGGTAAAGAATCCCTCTGTCTACTCGATATGGCTTAGCTGTTTTTCTGAACTGGGACTTGACATTTACACGTTTCTCTGGAGGTAGATCGTAGATCCACTGGGGGCACTTTTGTTGTGTTGCAATGTAGAATCTCAAAAGCTGGTCATAGAGTTGGTCTTCCATGGTTGTTTAAATTGGAAAAACTTTGGTGTCATAGAGAGCAGAGAGAAACATACATAAAAAGTTACTATTCACTGATGGGACCGCACCATATACTCAGCTCAATGTAAGCACTGTACTGTATTTTCCAACAAGAGGAAGCAGCTGTATGTCTGATATGAAATTAGAGAAAGGGTGAGAAAACCAGTGAAGTGATGACATTATGGCCTGGAGGGATATAGTCTGGCCTAGGCTATTTTACACCCCCAGGTATAAAGTTTATCCCCAGGGGTATAGTGTGGCCTGGGCCAGATTATACCCGGGTTCCATGTTAGAGGGGTATATTCTAGCCTGGAGGGGTATAGTTTGGCCTAGGCTATTTTATATCTGGGGTACAGTTTGGCCTAGGATGTTTGTTTTACACCTCGGGATATAGTTTGGCCTAGGACAGTTATTCCCCGTGGTATACTTTGGCCTGGGCCAAACTATACCCGGGCTTAATCTGGGAGGGGGTTAATTTGGCCTGCTACACCGGTGTTTCCATAGGTATAATTGACATGCTGCCATTTCCAAAACTGTCAGTTTTGAAAATCGCAGCATGTCTGCAGCGCGTATTTCTTTCACAAGGTGTGGATGGGATTTGCTAGAATCCCATCCACCTTGCTGTTACTGTAAAACACTGCGTTTCTTCCCGCGCCATTTATGCTACATGGGGCACCGACCTCACACTAGTTTCTGTAAAACTAATGCAAAACTGACAAGCAATATGGCTGTAAGTCCTGCAAAAAAACTGGCTACCACAAGTGAATAGAAAAGAGAACAAAAACAACCTTTGGCTAATGCTCTTATTTTTGATCTGCTAAAGTATCTGTGTGAACATTTTATATTAAATTGAAGGACCTTGGGAACACCAGAGTGAGTGATTTAGAGAAACCACTGTTGATCTATACAGAACACATTCACTTTTAATTGCATTGTAAATATTACTGTTATGATTCTGCATACAGAGGTCATATAGTTAGTAATGTTTAATAGGTTACTTAAGAATAAGCCCATAAAAGTATTTATATCAAGTTATAGTATCATTTGTTGGCCCTTCTGTATTTTATTGTAGAGCAGTCCACAATATAGCACAATACACTAATTTATTACTATATAGTGTTTCTACTGTATATCATAACACTGATTCTGGAATTGTAGAAATTTGCCCAATGACCTTATGTTATTTTGACTTTTGTTGTGAAGAGATATTCTGCTGCACAAATAAACTCTAAACATAAAAACTTAACTTTTCCTTTTTAACTGTGAACTTTCAAATTGAAACATACAGCAAAAGCAAAGTGAGATCATCTGGAAGCACCGTAGGTGGTTGATGAGGAAAATATAATAAGCACAGGATGAAACAAAGTTATTCTGATGAAACTGTTGAATACACAGTGTGATTGATTTAGGGTTTTTCTTTGAGCCTTCAAGACAAGTTTTGGGCAGAAATAGTGAACTTGTGAGATGACAAATGATGGTCAATCTTAATGACCAGGTCTTAATGGGCAATAAAGTGTTTTACTCTTTAATGGGATATACACTATCCCCTATCCACAGAAAATCAATACTTGCTGAATGATCCCAAGATCAGGGGCCTGAAGTTCCCCTGATTTCTCCATGTGGATAGAATGGCAGTGTCCACTATTTCATTTGTGTCTATGGGACTGCTGGTACATTTTTTCAGTTTCTGCCTGTCTGCCTTTCAACAGCCATACCGTTTACATTTTTCCATGGAAGAGACTGGTTTTATTCAGGAATTGTTAATATTGTTTGTGGGTATACAAAATAAAACATATTTTATACCAAAATAATGGATTTATTTATTTTTTTTAAATCCCATTGTAGAATTGCTATTTTAAAACTTAGCTATTTGTATGCTAAAACTTTGTAATGTGTCTCTTTGACACAAACTGTTGTTAGGGCAACACTAGTGTGGCCTAACATCAGGATCACTGAGCAGACAGCCCTGGGCTGACTGCAAAGGATACCCACATGCAGTGGCGTAATGATTGCGATTGAAGGGGGTGTGACCCTGACCAGACCAGGAGGGGTACGGAGCCTACAGCCAGCTGGAGATGACCAGGACCCCGGACCATCATGATAGCAGTCGGGGAAAGCCTGGTTCTCCAACCGCTATGTTGGGATATCGCCTGGCCCCTTTCCAATAGATGCCTGCCCAGGGGATGTGATTAAAGATAAGAAATACTTATAGTCACCTCTCCTGGGCTTCGAACAATTCCCATATCCTCTTCGGGGCTCTTCCGGGCTGTGACTGAGGCGTAATGACGTCAGCACACCCCACGTGACCACTGAGGTTATTTTTAATCACTTCCCCTGGGCCTCTACTTATTATATTCAGACCCCAGAATATAATAATAGCACCGGCTCTAGGGGGGGCTCTTGAGAGCATATTATACTGTGTGTGGGCCACTGCGGAGCATATAATATTGTGTGGGGGCAACTGTATGGAGCATATAATACTGTGTGGGGACACTGTAGAGCATATAATGTGTGGGGGCCACTGTGGATCATATTATACTGTGTGTGTAGGCCACAGTGGAGCATATTATACTGTGTGGGGTCACTGTGGAGCTTATTATACTGTGTGGGGTTCCACTGCGGAGCATATTATACAGTGCCTTGCTAAAGTATTCATACTGTTAGAAGTAGAGCTGGAACCTCAGTGATTGCTGCTGTGTGTGTACCAACTTCCCTCTAATGTCTTTTCTACTTGGTGTGTGTTCCCCTTTTATGCTTGATCATGTGTCTGTTTCCCGGGTCTTTAAAAGGACACTCCTGTTTGAACCTTGTTGCTGGCTATTCAGTTTTTGTCCTGTTGGTTTGGCTTTTGTCTCTGCACCTTACTTTTGTGTTTCTGACCCCTGGCTTCGCTGTTTGACTTTGCTCCTATCTACTGATTTGGCTCCAATGTACCTGTTTGGTTTTGACCATTGTTTGCCTCCAAGACCTGCCTTTGCCTTATGCTCTGTACCTCTCTGCCATCTTGCTGGCGACCGGCTAGACGACTACTCCACTGCTACTCCCATTTGTACTTCACCGTCATCTCTGCTGCCGACGGATAGACAAGCATCCTACCTCATTACTTCTCCGGGCACTACAGCTCTCACGGTTTCTCTGCAGCAACGTAAGTCACCTTATTCTCGTCTGCTATGAAAGTTCTGGACGTCTGAATAGACGTGCCCTCCTATTGTCTGCCAGGTCCTACGTTCCTAAGGTGAGTAGTCTGAGATTCTGGGTCTGCTGCTACCTGTGGTGCGCCAATTTACAGTACACTATTCAGTTGTTGCTAACTCCGGCCAAAGGAACCGGCAAATTCCAACTCCACCACTAGGAGCTCTGGTGAAGACGTCCGAAGGCTGGTTTGGTTTCAATTAAAGTGTGCAGTATCTCTGGTAGTAGCTTTTGCCATAGTAGTTGGTAGTCCTGGTTTTGTGACCGCTTCCTGTAAGCTGAGTGTGAACTGCTTTGAACATAACCCCTTGAACTTTTTCACATTTTGTCACCTTACAAGCAGAAACCTACATGTATTTTATTGAGATTTTAAGTGATAGACCAACACAAAGAAGCAGATAATTGTGAAGTGGAACAAATATGATACATGGTTTTCAAAATTTTAATGAAATAAAAATCTGAAAAGTGTGACATGCAAAAGTATTTAGCCCCCCCTATATCAATACTTTGTAGAGCAACCTTTTGCTGCAAATACAGCTGCAAGTCTTTTGGGGTATGTCTCCACCAGCTTTACGCATCTAGAGACTGAGATTTTTACCCATTCTTCCTTGCAAAATAGCTGAAGCTCAGCCAGGTTGGATGGAGAGCATCTGTGAACAGCAATTTTCATGTCATGCCACCAATATAATCGGATTTGGTCTGGACTTTGACTGGGCCATTCTAACACATGAATATTCTTTGATCTAAACCATTCCACTGTAGCTCTGGCTGTATGTTTATGGTCATTGTCTTGCTGGAAGGTGAATTTCCTTCACAGTCTCCAGTCTTTTGCAGCCTCCAACAGGTTTTCTTCCAGGATTGCCCTGCATTTGGCTCCATCCATCTTCCCATCAACTCTCACCAGCTTCCCTGTCCCTGCTGTGTAAGATGGGGAAACAGCCCTCATGTTATGAATGTAACTGTTTCTGTAGATAAGTTTATTTTTTTTATAAACTGACATTTGTTTGTTTGACCAGAAGAGGCCACTGTTACCTCAGAAATAGAAGAGACTGTAATTCTGTAATTCCCTGGAGTAGTGACGTGGAGACCCTGTTCTGCAGAGGTGGGTCAAGATGCAGCAGAGTGTGTCTGGCAGCCATCTTAGCAGTGTGTGCTTCTGAGCTTTTAGAAGAAGAAGGGCTGAAGTGAGAGGAAAAACATTCTTAACCCTCGTCCGGCTGAGTAGGTACAATTGTACCTATTCCTATGGAGCCTGTAATGTTGTAAAATTATGCAGCCTGACGAGGGTTAAAGGATCAGAGACATATCAAGAGTGTGCTGAAGCAGAGCCACAGGGCTCCGACCCCCTAATTTCCCGGGCCCTGTTTCAGCCGCTACTGCTACTACCCCGGTATTTACGCCCCTGATGCAGCTCCCAGTATTGTTTACATGCTGAGCACTGCGCTGCTCACTCACTCACATACCACTACAGCGCTCGACAGTCACTATCAAGAATTCGCTGTAGAGAGGGGGCCCCAGACAAAGGTTTGCATCGGGGCCCACAAGACTTTAGTAACGCCACTGCCCACATGATTGACCAAAGGGAAGGGGGGTACCTTTTCATGTTTCTCCATTTATGAACTGCAACTATAAAAGGGTTGACAGCCAAGATCAGAGCTTCTTTTGAAATTGTCTGTAGAACAGAATGCTGTTTTAATAAGCAGAGCTGTTGTTGGATCAAAAGACAGCAGGAAGTTGATAAGGGGTTAACTTACACATACAGCAATTACAGTGAGTGCAAATATGATTTATATTGTATCGTTATTCTTTAGAACTTAATTATTCAGCACCTAAAAGGGTCCCTCTGGCTGGCCATGCGATTGGCAGAGAGACCTGATGATTTACACGGCACCCGGAAGTTCCTATTTTCTATATAAGTCTATGATACCTATAAAATCCAGGCTCTCATAGACTTAAAGGGAGTCTATCATTCAAAAATCACATTTTTCACTAACCCCACATTGGAATAGCCTTTATCAAGGCTATTCTAGTTCTACCTTTGTTTTTTTTATGCAGGCAGCCGTTTCTGCATAAAATAGCTTTTTGCTATTATGCTAATGAAGCTCACAAAGCACAGGGGGTGTTCCCCCTGTGCTCCAAGCACAGAAGCATCATACCCTTGAGAGTGTTCGTTCCTTCCTCCTGGCCATTTTCTTCACGCCCCATTCAATGATGAGCTCTCATGGTCTGCCTCCTCTTTGCATCGTCATCAGTAGCATCTATCTTCTGCGAGATCACATGTATTCTTATTTTCTTTGTATTTTACCTAGTTTCCCACAACTGCAAAGAGAAAATTTCCAATATCTAATACTACTTAGCGCTTTAAGTAAAGTATTATTTGCCAGGACACTACAAAGAATTGTAGACAACATTGTTTTGCCCAATAACAACCAGGGTGAATACTAGCTGCATGGTTTAGATTTTGAATTTATTGACAATAACAAAATATAAGTTTTAAGTCAAAAACATGCAATATCTTTTTCTAACATGAAGTTTTATAATAATTGCAGATTCCACATTTCGGGGGCAGTGCATGCCCCTATTTTCATGACTTTTACAAAAGGCAAAACACACTTCGCCTTGTGTTACATAGCTAATGTGACTGTCCTGATTTCTCTGTCAGGATTTACATATTTATTCTGCCACCCATGTCCCACATAAAATTTAATGTCTAAGGAAAGGCGCATTAGTCCAACACATTGACTGTCTATATTTACAAACCAAGGACTACTTAGTGATCAAAAAAGTAGCTTTCTAAAGTTGTATGGATTTGAGTATTTACATGTAAGGGTGGGTTCCCACTTGCACCAGCACTCCATCCGCTGTGCATCTGACCTAAATGTCGGAAAAAAGGATTGGGGCAGGATAGGGAAAGGTTTAAGACGGTTTGCTTAAAAACCCATTCACTTTAATGGTTTTTTAAAGTAATGTGCGGGTGTGTGCTTACACCCTCTGCGCCGTCACCGTTAATTCGTCGGAATTAAAGTCAGACATGCAGGATTTTGTTTCCGACAAAAAAAAAAAAAACAGCTGTACAGTGACTGTAAAACGCCGTTTTTTTCCACTGAGATTCTGCTGTGGGCAAACCGTGGCGTTTACGCCACGTGGGGCCCCGGCCTAAAAAAAAAGAAAAAGAAAAAAAGGAACAACAGTACTTTACTACATGGGCAGAACAAAAAAAATCTAAAATATCTGACAGCAATGGAAGCACAATTTCATCTTGAAGTGAATTTGTGCATAATCTATTACACATTGTGTACCCCCATTGTGCATGCAACTAGAAAAGCAGCAAAACTGCAAATAATAAATTACCCCATTGTCTTCTGTTTGGATTGCCAGGTCATTCATTAGTGCACATGTTATTTCATTGATAATATTCATTCATCTAATCTGCTTTCTATTTTTTACTTTTCCAACACCAAAGGAATCAATATGTATGTAATTGTATAAATCCTTTTATTTAATTTTACCATGCTAAACACAAATAGTGACTCATATAATCATATTCTTGATTTATATACAATTAATTTCATTTAAACTGCTTTTGTATGAATTTTATTTTTACAATGGTAAACCTAAAATATGAGCAACCTGTGAAGCTGTGTCAGGGACTTATTGTATATGCCCATAAAGCAGTATACAAAATAGAGAAAGGTTCCCTAAAGAGGCAACCTAAATAACACATAATAAAAAATGAAAAAAGGAAGGGGGGATGGGCAATCAGTCACACCATGCATGAAATAACACAACCATGATAAAGTCCCCATATGTGTGAATAAATAAAACCTCATGCTAACAATTGGGGCGCGTTTTTTTCTCTACACGTGGTATGGTATGAGGTTTACTACATGGGCTTTTTCCAGCCATTCTGGTGGAAGTGGAAGATTATTTCCTGTCTTTATGTCATTGGCCTTAATAACCTACTCCCTGTGAGTGGGATGTTACAGTAGGGTGGCCATGCTAATAGTCCCAACTATAAACACCCACTCCACATCCATAGTCTTTTTTCAGTCTCTACTTTTTGCACTGGGACAAAGTATTTTCCATTCACAGGTTTAACAGTCACAGTAGAATCTCTCTGTCTTTTATGCCTGTGCTCAACACAGGGTTTCTGTTGGGCTGCTGGACTGGTGATTTAAGCCACACTAATTATTTTTCAGGCCAACTGCTCATGGCACACACAAGGTGATCTCCTAGGGTTCATATACAGCATATAGACACTGTATGCTCAATCAGTGTACAGTGTATGTACACCTTTGCTCACTTTTGGGGCCTGCTCACAGCTCCTTTTATTGATTAAATGTGGGTCTCCTCCTCTGATGCAGTGTCAGTTTACAGAGAACTGCACTATCCACTCTCCTGCACTAGTGGGGTAATGTTATGGCACTTGGTACTATTGAGTGCCATTAGAATGGTGATGACGACATCCTCCCACCAGTGGCGTAACTAGGAATGGCTGGGTCCCAAGGTGAACATTTGACATGGGGCTCCCCCCCGAACTGCCACCACCAACCCCCCCACAAACCACCCAACCACAAACCGCATTCCTGCACACACTATTATGCGCCATAGTGGCCCCTGCACACATTATTATGTCCCATAGTGGCCCCTGCACTCAGTATTATGCCCCATAGTGGCCCTTGCACACAGTATTATGCACCATAGAGGACCACTCATGAATGATTATTATACTCCGGGGTCTTTTCAGACCCCAGAGTATAATGATCGGAGACCCAGGGGAGGATACAAACACAAAAAGCAATGCTACTTACCTCTCCCTGGCTCCGCTGCACTCCGGTGCGCTACTTCAGCCATCTTCAATGTTGGACGAGATCTCATGTGTCACAATGCATAATGATGTCGGCTGACGTCTGGGATGTCACCAAACAGGCCCGAGGCCTGCAGAGTGTAGGATAGATGAGTTACATTGTTTTTTATGTTCCATCTCCTCACCTGGGCCCCCGATCATTATACTCGGGGGTCTGAAAAGAGCCCCGATTATAATGATAGCAGTGTTTGTGGAGTTCGCGGTAGCGGCTGTCACAGGGCTCCGGGCCCCTTAATGTCCTGGGCCCTGTGGCAGCCGCTACCCCGGTATTTACGCCACTGCCTCCCACTCAGTGGAGTAACTAGGAATGGCTGGACCCCGAGGCGAACATTTGAAACCCCCCGGACCGCCCCCTCCAACACCTCCCCGCACAAACCGCATTCCTGCACACACTATTATGTGCCATAGTGGCCCCTACACACACTATTATGCCCCATAGTGGTCCCTGCACACACTATTATGCCCCATAGTGGCCCCTGCACACAGTATTATGCCCCATAGTGGCCCCTACACACTATTATGCCCCATAGTGACCCCTCTACACAGTATTATGCCCCATAGTGTCCCCTGCACTCAGTATTATGTCCCATAGTGGCCCCTGAACACAGTATTAAGCCCCATAGTGGCCCCTGCACACAGTATTATGCCCCATAGTGGCCCTTGCACACAGTATTATGCCCCAAAGTGACCCCTGCACACAGTATTCTGCCCCATAGTGGCCTCTGCACACACTATTATGCTCCATAGTGGACCACCCGTGAACGATTATTATACTCTGGGGTCTTTTCAGACCCAGGGGAGGATACAAACACAAAAAACAATGCTACTTACCTCTCCCTGGCTCCGGCGCATTCCACACTACTTCGGCCATATTCAATGTTGGACCAGATCTCGCGCCGCGATGCATAATCATGCAGGCCCCACCCACGTAATGTCACCAAACCGGCCCGAAGCCTGCGGAGCATAGGAGAGGTAAGTTATACAGTTTTTTATGTTCCCTCACCTACCCTGGCCCTCCGATCATTATACTCGGGAGTCTGAAAAGACTAGTATAACGATAGCAGTGTTTGTCCCAGGCCCTGTGGCAGTCGCTACCGCTGCTAGCCCGGTAGTTACGCCCCTGCTCCCATTTCTTTCCTCACTGCTAAGCTTGGGAGTCATATATTTTCCTTCATGTCTAGAACTGGCAGTCGGAAAAAGACATGGGGGCAAGAAAAACAACTACATGAGAAGGGGATGGTTCAAGAGACAAGAAAAGACAAAAAAAAAGTATATAACAATTAAAGAAGCTGTCCCAATATACATGGAGTGTTGTTTAAAGGGCCATATCACCCACTTACCAACCTTTTACTTAAAATTATGAACCGAGTGGAGAACAGTATAAAAAAGTTCAATATGTTTAGATGTTTTAAGCATAGTATCAATCCTTATCCATTTTCTTTCATGAATGTAAAAATCTGAAATAGATTTAAAATATATTCACTAGAAAAAAAGATAGATTTAAACATCTTTGTGAAGTACATTCAGCAGCTTTGAGCAGTCTCACAGAAAATATATGGAGAAGAATTGTTTTTCTTTCATTGGCAGATATTGATCCAGGAATTTGCTGGTATGTCTCATTAACACTTTTATTACCCTGTCAATCACACCAGCACTTGTGCTTACCAAAGGCTGAAAGGATTTACAGTTATTAACAAAACTGCTTGATGCCTGGAGGTGAAGAGAAACGGTAAAGTTCTAAAAGGAAAAAAGACTGGAATTTGTAAGTTTGAAGTTAAAAACTATACTCAAATGCTGCAAGGCAATACATTTTTAGCTGTTATTTGTATTTTCTAATTTGTAGATGAGAATCTATGGAAATAATTTATTTTGTTTTACGTGTTAAGTCTATTGCTTCGAGCAAGGAATAAAGCATAACTTTTATGCCTTGCTACGTTTCTAGGTTAGTGTAATTACAACAGGTATTTGTGTTACAGTTTGCCCAACATATTTCATGATTTTTAAAAGTTTTGACAAAAATAAGAAAGCATTTGCAAGGCACTGGTGTGCAATATGGATCTAAAAAGCTTTTTTTTTTTTTTTTTTTTTTTTTAATTTTTTTTTGTTGCTTAGTATTTCCACACATTGGTATCCTGTTGCCTTGATTCTGTCATATTTCATTCTATCTATAAACTTAATAAGGAAAGAAATACTACTGAGAAAAATGCAGAAAAAAACACAATGAAAAATGTTGTGAGAAAAAAAAAAACAATGTGTTCCCACTGCATTTTTTTCTGCTGTGATTTTTAGCTGGAAGCCTTAACCTTGCTATATCTCACTGAGTATAAATAATTGTTAAAATGTATGAAATTAATTTTAAATTCAGAGTGTTTGCTCATTGGAAAGAAGTTTAGTGACACACTTTTGAGAGTAGCTGGAAAATCAATTTCATGAAAGGCCTGACATACTAGAAATCATCCTCAGGAGTCAAGAGCAGTTAAAAGGGTATTCCCATTTTGGACATTTATGGCATATCCAAAATATTTGTCATATATGTCTGATTTATGCATGTCCCACCTCTGAGACTCAATCATATCTTGAGAATACAGTGGCCGCTGTGACTATAGGCTGTGCATCTATTGGGTATCTAGTGCTGTAAATCTCCCAGATTGGAATATATGTTTAAATAATCTAAGAGGCAACTGGGAACTGTATGCCAATGTATCAGACAATTTTGATAATATATGGCAGTAGCTTTGCTCTGTTTGCACTACATACCAAATTTTTGTAATGAATGACGAACTGGACCCATAATTATGAGCATATTCATATCTTTATTTCCGTTAAGTGTCTGTATCACAGATTTAGTAACAATGGTAGAGAAAATTTTGTCCAGTAAAATTAGGAATAACAGGTTGGAAACCCGATGGACCTCATTATAGTATTGACTGTAATGGGGTCTGTTGTGCACTGTTTGAGTCCATCATGTAATGAATCCATCTCTTCGTATAACAGAACAAAAAAATGGAAAGCCTGACACAGATGTGAATCTAGTTTTAAAGAAGGGAAAATGCATATATTTTTTTTTTACTGTACATTTCCTATGTCCTATATTCAGGCAATATAGTACACAAACAGTACCACAATATCTCACCTTATTGCCAGTCACTGAGCCCCTCCACATTGTAAGCCACAATCAGCAGACATGTAGTGGTGCCATCATACTCTGTTAAGAGTAGTTGGCAACAGGAAAGGATTTCCTTGGTGACAGAATGCAGGATGGAGGTAGGTGAGGCAGCAGTATTTGGCTGCGGCCCCACATTGTGGAAACACAACGTTTTTGTTGCAGATTTTGTTGTATTTTTTGGAACCAAAGCAGGGGTGGATTGAGCAGGAGAGAGAATTTTAAGAGCTTCCTATATATTCCCTATTCCTTTTGTAGCCATTCTTGGCATTGGCTCTATAAACTACAGCAAAATCTGTAACAAAAAAAGCTACATTTCCGTAACGTGGGGCCTCAGCCTTAAAGGAATTCTGTCACCAGAATCCAGCATACAGTCATATGAAAAAGTTTGGGCACCCCTATTAATCTTAATCATTTTTAGTTCTAAATATTTGGGTGTTTGCAACAGCCATTTCAATTTGATATATCTAATAACTGATGGACACAGTAATATTTCAGGATTGAAATGAGGTTTATTGGACTAACAGAAAATGTGCAATATGCATTAAACCAAAATTTGACCGGTGCAAAAATTTGGGTACCCTTATCATTTTATTGATTTGAATACTCCTAACTACTTTTTACTGACTTACTGAAGCACAAAATTGGTTTTGTAACCTCACTGAGCTTTGAACTTCATAGCCAGGTGTATCCAATCATGAGAAAAGGTATTTAAGGTGGCCAATTGCAATTTGTTCTCCTATTTGGAATCTCCTCTGAAGAGTGGCATCATGGGCTCCTCAAAACAACTCTCAAATGATCTGAAAACAAAGATTGTTCAACATAGTTGTTCAGGGGAAGGATACAAAAAGTTGTCTCAGAGATTTAACCTGTCAGTTTCCACTGTGAGGAACATAGTAAGGAAATGGAAGACCACAGGGACAGTTCTTGTTAAGCCCAGAAGTGGCAGGCCAAGAAAAATATC
The DNA here is from genome assembly GCA_947044405.1 of Leptodactylus fallax. Classification (NCBI taxonomy): domain Eukaryota; kingdom Metazoa; phylum Chordata; class Amphibia; order Anura; family Leptodactylidae; genus Leptodactylus; species Leptodactylus fallax. Next base: position 416,734 of record CAMRHE010000347.1, read on the forward strand.
AGAAAGGCAGAGAAGAAGAATGATGAGAACAGTCAAGGACAATCCACAGACCACCTCCAAAGAGCTGCAGCATCATCTTGCTGCAGATGGTGTCACTGTGCATCGGTCAACAATACAGCACACTTTGCACAAGGAGAAGCTGTATGGGAGAGTGATGCGAAAGAAGCCGCTTCTGAAAGCACGCCACAAACAGAGTCGCCTGAGGTATGCAAAAGCACATTTGGACAAGCCAGCTTCATTTTGGAAGAAGGTCCTGTGGACTGATGAAACAAAGATTGAGTTGTTTGGTCATACAAAAAGGCGTTATGCATGGCGTCAAAAAAACACAGCATTCCAAGAAAAACACTTGCTACCCACTGTAAAATTTGGTGGAGGTTCCATCATGCTTTGGGGCTGTGTGGCCAATGCCGGCACCGGGAATCTTGTTAAAGTTGAGGGTCGCATGGATTCAACTCAGTATCAGCAGATTCTTGAGAATAATGTACAAGAATCAGTGACGAATTTGAAGTTATGCCGGGGATGGATATTTCAGCAAGACAATGATCCAAAACACAGCTCCAAATCTACTCAGGCATTCATGCAGAGGAACAATTACAATGTTCTGGAATGGCCATCCCAGTCCCCAGACCTGAATATCATTGAACATCTGTGGGATAATTTGAAGCGGGCTGTCCATGCTCGGCGACCATCAAACTTAACTGAACTGGAATTGTTTTGTAAAGAGGAATGGTCAAAAATACCTTCATCCAGGATCCAGGAACTGATTAAAAGCTACAGGAAGCGACTAGAGGCTGTTATTTTTGCAAAAGGAGGATCTACTAAATATTAATGTCACTTTTCTGTTGAGGTGCCCATACTTTTGCACCGGTCAAATTTTGGTTTAATGCATATTGCACATTTTCTGTTAGTACAATAAACCTCATTTCAAACCTGAAATATTACTGTGTCCATCAGTTATTAGATATATCAAATTGAAATGGCTGTTGCAAACACCCAAATATTTAGAACTAAAAATGATTAAGATTAATAGGGGTGCCCAAACTTTTTCATTTGACTGTATCAACCCATCTCTGCAGATAAATAGGTTAGAGTCACCTGGTCCAGTTTTTTTTTGTTTCAAACACTGTAGGAGATCCAGCAGGAAAAAGATGTATAAATCTTAATACAGTAATGTGCAAAAGTTTAGCCAGGTGAGATAAAATACTGCAAAGTAAGAATTCTTTAATAAATAAAAGTGTAAATAGTTTATATTTGTCAATTAAGAAAGCAAAGTGAAAGAACATCAATACTTGGTGTGACCACCCTTTGCTTCAAAATAGCTTCAGTTCTTACACTTGCACAAAGTGTTTGAAGGAATTTGGCAGGAAGGTTGTTCCAAACATCTTGGAGAAATAACCACAGATCATCTGTGGCTAAAGCTTGCTCAAATCCTTATGTCTACTGATGTAATCTCAGACAGACTGAATGATGTTGAGATCTGGGCTCTGTAGGGGCCATATCATCAATGCTTGTTCTTCTTTACACTGCAGATATTTGTAAATCATACTGGGACAGATTTATTAAGACTGGTGTATCGTACGCCAGTCTTAGAGAAATGTCTGGCTGGCACAGCAACCGAAAGATTTATAAAGAGGCTGCAGCCTTTGATTGTATGTTTGGGATTGTTCCATTATCTTTGGATCCACTTCTGGTTTTTGCTCAAACTACAATCACAAAAACTGCATGTGTTATTGTAGCTAAAACGATAACAATAAAGTCTGTGCTACAACCTCTGTAAAACTGCTTGAAAAAATATCAAATGTTTTAATTTAATTATTATATAGGTGTCTAGCTATTTAAAGATATATGGTTATACATCTATGTAACATTTAAAATAAAAGAACAGTATAAAAAAGTGTTGTGTATAGTACATTACTGAATCCTGTATCCTGTATATATGTCATATTAATTGAAATTTCAGGGAAGCAGCTTCTGAAGGTAACACAATCATATTATTGACACAATTGTTTCACTGAAATAAATGAGCTCTGTGGGTGTTTTTGCTTTATTCCAGTAAGAAACACATAAAACAAATTTCACTTGGCAAAATTGTTCGAAGAGATCTACTTTTCAAATACAAGGAAGAAAAATGTATCTTCTAAGTAGGAGATTATGAATAATACTTGACACTTAATACACTGAATGCAATGAACCCAAATTAGTTGTATGGCAAAGCACTAAGGGTGCCTGTATAGTGGACATGTGCTACAGTGCCTTGCGAAAGTATTCGGCCCCCTTGAACTCTTCAACCTTTTGCCACATTTCAGGCTTCAAACATAAGGATATAAAATTTAAATTTTTTGGAGAAGAATCAACAACAAGTGGGACACAATCGTGAAGTGGAACGAAATTTATTGGATATTTTAAACTTTTGTAAAAAATAAAAAACTGAAAAGTGGGGCGTGCCAAATTATTCGGCCCCCTTAAGTTAATACTTTGTAGCGCCACCTTTTGCTTCTCAGTAAGGTTGGATGGAGAGCGTTTGTGAACAGCAGTTTTCAGCTCTTTCCACAGATTCTCGATTGGATTCAGGTCTGGACTTTGACTTGGCCATTCTATACCTGGATACGTTTATTTGTGAACCATTCCATTGTAGATTTTGCTTTATGTTTGGGATCATTGTCTTGTTGGAAGATAAATCTCCGTCCCAGTCTCAGGTCTTTTGCAGACTCCTTCAGGTCTTCTTCCAGAATGGTCCTGTATTTGGCTCCATCCATCTTCCCATCAATTTTAACCATCTTCCCTGTCCCTGCTGAAGAAAAGCAGGCCCAAACCATGATGCTGCCACCACCATGTTTGACAGTGGGGATGGCGTGTTCAGGATGATGAGCTGTGTTGCTTTTACGCCAAACATATCGTTTTGCATTGTGGCCAAAAAGTTCGATTTTGCTTTCATCTGACCAGAGCACCTTCTTCCACATGTTTGGTGTGTCTCCCAGGTGGCTTGTAGCAAACTTTAAACGAGACTTTTCATGGATATCTTTGAGAAATTGCTTTCTTCTTGCCACTCTTCCATAAAGGCCAGATTTGTGCAGTGTACGACTGATTGTTGTCCTATGGACAGACTGTAGATCTCTGCAGTTCATCCAGAGTGATTATGGGCCTCTTGGCTGCATCTCTGATCAGTCTTCTCCTTGTTTGAGATGAAAGTTTAGAGGAACGACCGGGTCTTGGTAGATTTGCAGTGGTCTGATACTCCTTCCATTTCAATATGATCGCTTGCACAGTGCTCCTTGGGATGTTTAAAGTTTGGGAAATCTTTTTGTATCCAAATCCGGCTTTAAACTTCTCCACAACAGTACCACGGATCTGCCTGGTGTGTTCCTTGGTCTTCATGATGCTCTCTGCACTTTAAACAGAACCCTGAGACTATCACAGAGCAGGTGCATTTATACGGAGACTTGATTACACACAGGTGGATTATATTTATCATCATCAGTCATTTAGAACAACATTGGATCATTCAGAGATCCTCACTGAACTTCTGGAGTGAGTTTGCTGCACTGAAAGTAAAGGGGCCGAATAATATTGTACGCTCCACTTTTCAGTTTTTTATTTTTTCAAAAGTTTAAAATAACGAATAAATTTGTTTAATAATAAGTTTGAAGCCTGAAATGTGGCAAAAGGTTGAAAAGTTCAAGGGGGCCGAATACTTTCGCAAGGCACTATATATATATAAACAGTGGCATACAAAAGTTTGGACACCCCTGGTCAAAATGACTGTTATTGTGAACAGTTAAGCAAGTTGAAGATGAAATGATCTCTAAAAGGCATAAAGTTAAAGATTAAACACACTTGTCTATAATTTTAAGCAATATCTGTGTATTATTATGTTTGAGTACAATTGTAGAGTTAAAAATGGAAAGGCGTACCTTGCAAAAGTTTGGGAACCCTTGTAGATTTGTGTGCTCAGATAACTTTGACCAAGATCTCAGATCTTAATCAGTCAGTTAGGGTTATGGCTTGTTCACTATGTGAGGAAAGGCCAAGTGATGCAAATTTTACAGCTTTATAAATACCCAGCTTCCTCTAACCTTGTGCCAAAAAACAGCAGCCATGGGTTCTACTAAGCAGCTGCCTAGCACACTGAAAATGAAAATGGTGGAGGCCCACAAAGCAGGAGAAGGTTATAAGTAGATAGCAAAGCGTTTTCTAGTTGCCCTTTCCTCAGTTCAAAATGTAATTAAGAAATGGCAGTTACCAGAAACAGTGGAGGTCAAGATAAAGTCTGGAAGACCAAGAAAAATGTCAGAGACAGCTGCTCGTAGGATTGCCAGAGTGGCAAATCAGAGCCCCCACTTGACTGCAAAAAACCTTCAGGAAGATTTAGCAGATTCTGGAGTTGTAGTACATTGTTCTACTTTTCAGCAGTACCTGCACAAATATGGCCTTCATGGAAGAGAAATCTCTTCTGCGTTCTCACCATAAAATTCAGTGTCAGAAGTTTGCAAAAGAACATCTAAACAAGCCTGATGCATTTTGGAAACAAGTCCTGTGGACCGATCAGGATAAAATAGAATTCTTTGGCCACGATGATCAAAGGTATGTTTGGAGAAAAAAAGGGCACAGAATTTCAGGAAAAGAACATCTCTCCAACCATTAAGCATGGGGGTGGATCAATTATGCTTTGGGGTTGTGTTGCAGCCAATGCACGAGAAACATTTCACAGGTAGAGGGAAGAACGGATTCAATGAAATTTCAGCAAATTCTTGAGGCAAACAACACCATCTGTAAAAAGTTGAAATTGAAAAGAGGATGGCTTCTACAAATGGATAATGATCCTAAACACACATCAAAATCCACCATACACTACCTAAAAAGGTGCAAGCTGAAGGTTTTACCATGGCCCTCACAGTCCCCTAATCTGAACATCATTGAAAATTTGTGGCTAGACGTCAAAAGAGCAGTGCATGCAAGATGACCCAGGAATCTTACAGAACTGGAAGACTTTTCCAAGGAAGAATGGATGAAAATCCAAGCTATAACTTCCATGCTTTGCATACAGAAGCCGGTGCACCATACATAGTGAGAAGCAGGTTAACAATAAAGAAATGCAGGATTTTGATTTCAGGTAGTAGTGTGTTTATTTCTTGCACTATGCTTTTGGGGCGATAACCTGGGCCTCAGGGTCTGCAAAGATCTACTTTTCAAATACAAGGAAGAAAAATGTATCTTCTAAGTAGGAGATTATGAATAATACTTGACACTTAATACACTGAATGCAATGAACCCAAATTAGTTGTATGGCAAAGCACTAAGGGGTGCCTGTATAGTGGACATGTGCTACAGTGCCTTGAGAAAGTATTCGGCCCCCTTGAACTCTTCAACCTTTTGCCACATTTCAGGCTTCAAACATAAGGATATAAAATTTAAATTTTTTTGGAGAAGAATCAACAACAAGTGGGACACAATCGTGAAGTGGAACGAAATTTATTGGATATTTTAAACTTTTGTAAAAAATAAAAAACTGAAAAGTGGGGCGTGCCAAATTATTCGGCCCCCTTAAGTTAATACTTTGTAGCGCCACCTTTTGCTTCTCAGTGAGGTTGGATGGAGAGCATTTGTGAACAGCAGTTTTCAGCTCTTTCCACAGATTCTCGATTGGATTCAGGTCTGGACTTTGACTTGGCCATTCTAACACATGGATACGTTTATTTGTGAACCATTCCATTGTAGATTTTGCTTTATGTTTGGGATCATTGTCTTGTTGGAAGATAAATCTCCGTCCCAGTCTCAGGTCTTTTGCAGACTCCTTCAGGTTTTCTTCCAGAATGGTCCTGTATTTGGCTCCATCCATCTTCCCATCAATTTTAAACATCTTCCCTGTCCCTGCTGAAGAAATAAGTCTGCAAAGATCAATCGGCAGGTTCTGGTGAAGTCAACTGAGCAACCTTAGACTCTATTTCCCAGGGCTGTGTAGGATTTAGGTAACTTGTTCTACTGCTCTCTGGTGTCAGCCAGTTTCTGCACTTTCTGGAATGTGCTCCTCAGTCAATTTCATAACAACACTACAGTCAGAGTATAGTGCAGCAAAGCTTATCCCTGCACGCTTACACTAGCTATTAGCTAAGCTATGCTTTAGAGTTATGCTTATTTTCTATATTTCTGTTTACTATTGCAATATTGTTTTATTTCACCATCACTGTGCTGGAAGTGCACTAGCCGAGTTCTTCTCTCTTGCTGCTCTCTCAGAAAATGGCTCTTCTCCATGTGCAGTATCTTATATGCAGTTATGACATTGGCACTGTAATCTCCACCCACCACTCATGATTGGTGAGAGGTTGTCAGGTGATGCCAGAAGCAATCTTAGTTCACACAAACCATGTGATCCTCCTCCTCTGTTCTTCTACCTCATCTTACAAGTGGCGGTGGCCATTTTAGTTCAGCCAAGACAAATCACAAAAGTTTTGGTTTTGTTTAAAATTTTTGTTTCAAATATTTTGGTTTAAAAAAAAAAAAACAAAGCTTCTTATATCATTGGATCCTGTAAGACGAAAGAAAACTAAGAAAAAGTTGTTATTCTACTCTGCCATAAGATGGTGTAGGATTTCATTTGTGCTGCCGTTTATCAAAAAATATAAATATTCTAAATTGACTATAATTATTTCAAAGTGAAATTTCTAAATGCTTGACACAATTATCCTCTAGACATGAGTTATCCACACCTTGGGCAACTTAGAAGAGAGAATGTATTGGCTTCTCCATAGGAGGGAATTGAAATCTCATACTGATTAATTTGAGAGTGGAGCGCTACCTGGCATGATGAATATCCATTCATTTTCTCCTGAATGCATTCATGAATGTTCTCTCTATTGCTGTAGACAAGGGATGTTGCAGATCCCATTGAGTCCAATGATTCATTAACCTGTGAGCCTCTAGGAACACCGAAAAGTCTGTGATCATCATTCCATGTTAAACATATTAATGGCTTTATTTCAATAACCAATCTAACTCTTGGCTGAAAACTCCCAGAAAAATAAAATGTATTTTTTAGATAATATATTATTTTATGCAATGTTTAATGCTTTAAATGTCTGCAAAAACTGTGTGTTTGATTCTATTTATTTAAAATGAATGTATATTCTTTCTTACTTTTTTACTTATTAAAATAGTGAAACATATTATGGTATTGTGGATGGCACAAGACTTGGTCCCCTCTGATGTGGATAAGCATCTTCAGTTATTGATGTCCCATTTATTTGGATGTTATATTGGTTTATAATTTTATTTTGCATTTCTATTCAAGTATTATACATACCTCTCAACTTTCAAAGGACAGAAAGAGGGACAAAATACGCTATGCGCACTGCGGCAAATTTAGCTCCACCCACTTCTATGTTGACTCTGCCCATTCTCATCTATTTTTCCATGTGCCCCCACACATTATAATGCTCCTACAGTCACCCTAACATTATATGCCCCCACATTATAATGGTCCCAGTTTAAACTGGCGGAAACTAGAGGGGGACATTAAACTAGGGCAGCTGGAGGGGGACATTAAACTATGGGGCAGCTGAAGGGTGACATTAAACTATGGGGCAGCTGGAGGGTGACATTAAACAGTGGGTGTAGTTGGAGGGGGACATTAAACTGGGGGCAACTAGAGGCAGACATGTCCCCCTCCAGCTACCCCCCATGGTTTAATGTCCTCCTCCAGTTGCCTCCAGTTTAATGTCACCCTCCATCTTCCCCCTCAGTTTAATGTCCCCCCTCCATCTGCCACCATCTTCACGTCCCCCTTCATGTGCCACCAGCTTAATGCCCCCTTCATCTGCCCTCAGTTTAATGTCCCCCTTTATTTGCCACCATCTTAATGTCCCCCTTTATCTGCCACCAATTTAATGTTCCCCCTTCATGTCACCAGCTTAATGTCCCCCTTCATCTTCTCCAGTTTAATTGCCCCCTCCATCTACCACCAATTTAATGTCCCCCTTTATCTGCCACCAGCTTAATGTCCCCTTTATTTGCCACCAGTTTAATTGCCCCCTTAATCTGCTTTCAGTTTAATTGCCCATTCATCTGCTCTCAGTTTAACTGCCCCCTACATCTGCGTTCAGTTTAACTGCCCCATACATCTGCCCCCAGTTCCCCCCTCTTGCTTACACATGCTCTCTTCTCTCCTACTTATCTTTGGTCACTCTCTGTTCCCAGCTTTCTGTGTAACATCACAGTGTGTCCTGCAGTATCCAGAATAGCTCCGCCCACACAAGAGTCTGATCACATGTTCATGATGTCATCAAAGGTCCTTTAGCCATTACGATTTAGCATCTACCATTTAGCCTTTATCCTACCCTAATAAAGTTTGTTAACAGCAAAACACTTCAGGGGAATAGCGGGACAAACTGTAAGCTATGCGGGACCACGGGACAGCCGTGTAAAATCGGGACTGTCCCGCCAGATGCGGGACGGTTGGGAGCTATGATTATATATAAATTTTCTTGCATATTGGTTTCATTTTCATGCAGGCACTTTACTGTGTGTGTAGTCCTCCCCCCCCCCTTTTTTGGGTCAGGGTTAATTTTTTTTGTGATACTCTGCATCCATAGTATTCTCTGGTAGTGCAAACAGTATTGCACCTTATTATGGGTAAATGCCATCTTGGGGGTGTTTGAATATGTCTGCAACACGTAATTCTATTCTGACTCTGATAGATTAACCCCTCCCGTATAGTGATCAATATCAATCACGGCATGTGGGCTGTTGGGGTATGTTCCTTCTTTTGCCCCCTTGGCTTCCCTGTGGTGAGATTGCAGTCTACCAAGGGGTTGCCATAGCAGCTAGAAGACCTCTAATTGACAGTGAAATAGGCCTTGGCTTGGTCAAGTCCCCCTGTGATACAGTAAAAAAATTATACAAAGTGTGAAGAGTTTACAAAAAATGTATAATTAATAAATATTCAATAAACAAACAAAAAAATAAGGATATTAGCTATCACCCTGTGTGTACAATAAAATGAATATAAATATGGTATCACCGTAACTATAATGACCCCCTGGAAATTTCCATGTAATTTTTAATGCAGAGTAAATTGATCCCCCCCAAAATGTTAAGAAATGCTAATCAAAACATATGTACCCCATAATGGTGCCAACTAAAACTACAACTTCTTATCCAAAGAATAAGCCCTTATATGGCTATGTTGTCTGAAAAATGAAAAAAAGATTTGGAATGTGGAAATGGAAAATATAAAAAAAAAAAAAAAAAAAAAAAAAGTCATTTGAGCCTTAATGCCAAACTAGACTAAATCCTTAAAGGGTTACATGCTTTCAATTGTGTTTTTGATAGTGTTTTGTTTGTATTTTCAATACATATGCATTGTTACACATGCTGTACCAAATTATGTAATATTTAGCTGTGCCCACCATATAACTGGTTTACTAAGTTGGAAGCATACAATTGTCCAAAATGTCTTGTAATGCTGAAGCATTAGGCTGTGTTCACACGGCGGCATTTCTTTTTCTTTTTTTTTTATTATTGCAATAAGTAGTGGCCGATACTTTTTACTCACCTGTCCATGTGTAAGATGGGGAAACAGCCCTCATGTTATGAATGTAACTGTTTCTGTAGATAAGTTTTTATTTTTTTTATAAACTGACATTTGTTTGTTTGACCACAAGAGGCCACTGTTACCTCAGAAATAGAAGAGACTGTAATTCTGTAATTCCCTGGAGTAGTGACTTGGAGACCCTGTTCTGCAGAGGAGGAACAAGAAGAGAGAGAGTGTGTCTGGCAGCCATCTTAGCTGTGTGTGCTTCTGAGCTTTTAGAAGAAGAAGGGCTGAAGTGAGAGGAAAAACATCCTTACAGGATTTCAGACAAGAGTTTGCTGAAGCAGAGACTTCAGGGTTTGTTCAGACAGCCTCCTAAGGTGAAAATTACTATCAAGGACCGGCTGAGAGGTGGCCCAGTCAGTGAGACCGCATGTTTGGATGAGCCCTGCTTTCAGAGGTTCCAGAGAGAAACTGCAAGGTACCACACAATTCTGAATCAGTAAAAGAAGTAATCGTGCACGCACCGCATTAGATTTTTGGCGCAAATTGCTTGGGACTGAGTAAGGGCCTGTAGTTAGATTAGTTAGGCATACTCATCTTCACAGGCCACACTACTGGTGAATTATCTACCTATTTGGTAGTAAGGACTCAGAGAATTCCATTGTTGTAACTCCCAGAGAGGAGCTTCTGAGGAAGTCTAGAATAAATGTAAATAGTTGAGAGTGTTTTTCTGGTAAATAGGTGTTACTACTCAAAATAAAATCTTGTTTTTTACTAAATTGACTTGGAATTGCTTCCTTTGTTCGTGACTTCGCTGTATCCTGGGGAGCCCACCCCGGGACACGGCTTACACATGCTCCTGTGCAGGCCAGCTCTACTGCCACCTCTAGGTGGCACTGCACTTGTGTCAAAACACTGAAGGACGCCAGGATGCTTCTTACAGTGTCCTGACATTCTTCAACATAAGCTACAGCACACCTTTGAGGCAGTAGCAGAGCTGGCCTGCACAGGAGTGTGGACAGGTGAGTAAAAAGTATCGGCCGCTACTTATTGCAATAACACAATCATATACTTGGAAGGATGGCATAAAAAAGGGGTCATATACTGTTGTGGAGGCCATAAAAAGAGGGGGGCAAAAAAGGAGGCCATATACTGTGTGGGTGCCAAGAAAAGGGGGTCATATACTGTGGGGGGAGGCAAAAAAGGGGTCAGATATTGTGAGGGTCAAAAAGGGGGTCATATACTGTGGTGTGGTGAAGGGGGTCATATACTGTGGGGGGGCAATAAAAGGGATCATATACTGTGAGAGGCAAAAAAATGGGGGGGCATATACTGTGGGGGGGAAATGGGGGTCATATACCATGGGGGACCTAAAAAAGGAGGTCATATATTGGGGGAGAGGCAAAAAATGGGGTTATATACTGGGGAGGGGCCAAAAAAAGGTTATATACCACGTGGGGGGGCAAAAAAAGGGGTTGTGTACCATGTGTGTGTGTGTGAGAATGTATCTTTTTTTTTTTTTTGGGGGGGGGGCGCCTTTCTATAGTTCGACTCTCACACCTGCTGTCAGTTAGATAAGCAGAATTCAGTGGTGCCATGTTTTGCACCACTCCATCTGATGATTGCTATTGAGCTTGGTGATGTAATGCTTGCATGCAGCTGCTCGGCCATGGTAACCCATGCTATGAACCTCCTGACACATAGCGTCTGTGCGTATTTCGAAGGAAGTCTGTCACCAGAACTCAGCATATTATCCAAGCCCTGCAGATGGATTAGAGTCACCTGAATCAGTCCATCTTTTCCCCTGTCCTGTTGCTGAAAAACTGCAATATCTCTGCAATGGATTCACTGATTCACAAGAGGAAAACAGCATTTGATTCAGATGACCCGAACCTATCACAGTATCTGAAGTGCTGAGGTGATTTGTGGGGTTCGAGTGACAAGGTTATTGAGTCAGTACAGTGTTGATAACTTTTAGGCACTATGTTCCTCAGCACTCAGTCATCCTGCTCTGTAAGTTTACATGGTCTGCCACTTTGTGGCTGTGTTTATGTGGTTTCTAAACTCCTCCATTTTTCAATAATAGCACTCACAGTTGATCATGGAATATGTAGGAGAAAAGAAATATAATTGATTTGTTGCATGGTGGCATTCTATTACAGTACTATACTGGAATTCAGTGAGCTCTTTAGAAAGACCCATTTTTCACAAATGATTGTAAAGGCAGACTGCATGGCTAGGTGTAGAATTTTATACACATGTGGCAATGGTATAAAGAACCAGAAACGGTAAATAAATGTGTCAGCCAGACCAGTCTTTACCATGATTTGTAGGCTGCACAGTTACAAAGTTTTTATTTTCTTTTAAAGGGATGCATATCATTAAAAAAAAAAAAGTTTTTAAACTAAAAGCATGTAGGAATAGCCTTTATAAAGGCTATTCATCTCTTACCTTTATTTTGCTGGTCCTCGCCATCGTTTTCAAATTATTCCTCTTTGTCTTTATGCTAATTATGCTCAGAGAGCACAAGGTCGTCATCGCTCCTAGCATCGCCTCTTTCTTCTCTTCCTAATGCCTCCGTTGTGTTTCACCTCCTCTTCATTGCATCAGCAGCCGACGAGCATGCGTAGTCGGCTCTGCCACTTCGGGTTCTTCCCTTTTATTTTACAGGTCCTCACCACCATTTTCAAATTATTCCTCTTTTTGTCTTTATGCTAATTATGCTCAGAGAGCACTTCAGGTTTGGGCAGAGCCGACTGCGCATGCTCCGTCGGCCATTTTGCGGTGGTCTCTTGTGTAGTTCTATGGAGTACTGAGCTACTGAACATCTAGACTTTAAATAAATGGTCGTGCCTTAAAGTGGTTGTCCAGTTTCAGAAAATAAATGTTATCGCTTGAAGCAAGTGATATACAATTTTCCAATATACTTTCTGTATCAATTTGTTACAATTTTTTAGATCTTTACTTTGCATGGTCATGTAATGGACACATATTTATCCATTGGAAATAAGAAAGAATGACAGCCGGCAGAGAGAAAACTGTGAAGAACTGATGCAGAATGTATTTAAAAAAAAAAAACTGTATAACTTTAGATTATACAAACAACATTATTTGCTGAAATTGAACAAACCCTTTCAGCACCATCCATCACCCAATCCAGCCCTAGCCTGCTTTCCTTCTGAAAGCTCACCAGGGATGGTGTTGGGGGGGGAGCAAACTGGGCCAATGCTCAGGGCCCCGTCTCCAAAGGGGCCCCGGAGTCCGCAGCACCAGACGTTTGGTCTGGTGACCCAGATAGGGGGAGACTTAGTAACAAGTGTATTTGTGAGCTATGCACGCCGATAGTGTGGACATCTATGCTAGAGCTAGGAAGCTGTAAAGCCCCTGTTCTGACATAGATGACTGCATAAAAGACAGGACGCGATGACGTCACTGCACCGCGACCCCTGTGCTGGACCTGCTCTGGAGTCCAAATGAAGGGAGAGACATCAGCATCAGGACTCATCGGGGGATCGTGGTAGAGTGAGTAAAAGCAGGGCCCACGTCAGCACCCCCCAAAACCCCCCCAAGCTCCTTAGGAGGCCCACTGGGCTACCAGGTGCTGACTGCCTCACTTTGTCTCTCTCCACCTCTCCACTTACCAAGTGTCCGTGCAGGCTGACAGCTCCCTCCTCCCAGTGTCTTACACTGCAGGGGATGATCGATTACATTAGTCTGCTGCAGCCCAGTGTAATCAATCCCTGACTCGGCTCCAGGTATGTGCTGTGTGCGTGTGTGTGTGTGTGTGCGCGCGCGTGCACACACATGTGGTGTGTGTACATGTTCTGTCTTGTGTGTGTCAAAGTTTTATTATTTTCTGAGAAATTAAAGGGCGTTATTACTTATAAGGGGAGACATATTTATTAACAGAGATTAGTTTTAATAAGTCCAGGATAAACATTATAAGGGGAAGGAGGCTATTTAGAAGGAGGATCTATTGTTAATAAAGCTAGGGGAACTATTAGCCCCCTCATTAATAATCGTTCCCCCAGCTTTATTATTAATAGTTACTGCTTTCAAATAGCCCCCCCTATATATTTATAGGGAGAGATTACTATTAATAAGGCTAGGGGAACTATTATATAGGAGGGGATTTATAAGGAGGAACTATTAATAATAAGGCCAGTTGGGGAGCTACTATTAATAAGGGGGTGGGGCTATAAAGATTTATATATATATATATATATTGTATATATATATATATATATATATATATATATAAATTTGGAGGAACTAATAATAATAAGGCCAGTGGGGGAACTATTGTACTATTGTAATTTGTATTTATAAGGGGGCTATTTCTAAGAAGGAACTATTACTTACGTATAAGGGGAAAATATTACTGATAGGGGGAAGTATTATTTATCAGAAGGAACTATTATTATTAGTAAGAGGGACTGATTTATAAGGGGGAACTATTATTCATAAGCAGGGACTATTATTTATAAGGGGGCGCTATAATAACTCATAAGGCGATACAAAGGTGCTCATTTGTACTGCGTATGGAAAAAAAAAGGGGCTGTTATTACTGGGGACAGAAAAGGGTATTATTAAATCACTATTTTAACCCCTTAAGGACACAGCCCAAAAGTGCATTAAGGACCAGGCCTCATTTTTCCAAACTGACATGTGTCACTTTATATGGCAATAACTTTGAGACGCTTTAACTTACACAAGTGATTTTGAGATTGTTTTTTCGTGATGCATTGTACTTCATGTTAGTGGTAAACACTAATCAATATTTTTGTATTTATTTATAAAAAAAATAGGAAATTTGATGGAAATTTAGAAAAAAAAAATATCGCAATTTTCAAAATGTGAAATGCTCTGCTTTTCAAACAGATAGTCATATCATACAAATACATTAATAAATATTATCTACCATAACTCTGCTTTATATCAGCATAAACTTTTAATTTTCATTTAATATATTTTGGACATTACAAGGCTTTGAACTTTAACAGCGATTTTTCCAGATTTACAAGAAAATTTCCCAAACTAATTTTTTTAGGAACCTCTTCAGTTCTGAAGGGGATTATAAAGACCTATTTATTATAAACACACCAAAAATCACCACATTTTCAAAACTGCACCCCTCAAATAATTCCAAACAGCATTTGGGAAGTTTGTTAACTCTTTAAGCATTTCACAGAAATTAAAACAATATGGAGGTAACATTTAGACATTTCATTTTTTTTCTATAATACATTCATTTAGCCCTGAAATTAACACATTCACAAAGGGTTAAAGGAGAAAATGCATCTCACAGTTTGTTATACAATTTCTCCAGAGCACAGAAATACCCCACATGTGGGTGTAAACTGATTTTTGGGCACACGGCAACACATGGAAGGGAAAGAGCAACACTGGGTGTTTGAAAAGCAGATTTTGCTAGAATAGTTTTCGGTGCCATGTCTCATTTGCAGAGCCCCTAGAGTGCCAATACAAAGGAAACCCCCAAAAAGTGACCCCATTTTGGAAACTACACCCCTGACAGAATTCATCAAGGGGTATACAGTAGTGAGCATTTTGACCCCACAGCCTTTTCACAGATTTTATTAACATTGGGATGTGTAAATGAAAAATTACTAAAATGTCAATTTATTCCCAAAGTTTTCATTTTCACAAAGGGTTAAAGGAGAAAAAGCACCCTACAGTTTGTTAAACAATTGCTCCTGAACACGGCAATACCCCATATGTGGCTGTAATCTGCTGTATGGGTACATGGTGGGGCTCGGAATGGAAAGAACGCTATTTGGCATTTGGAGGGCAGATTTTGCTGGAATAGTTTTCAGATGCCATGTCGCATTAGCAGAGCCCCTAAAATATCAATACAATGGGAACCCCCAAAAAGTGACCTATTTTAGAAACTACACCCCTCAAGGAATTTATCAAGGGGTATTATCATTTTGAGCCCAAGAGTGCATTTCAGGGTTCTGCAATAGTGTAATGGTGTCCAAAAACTAAACCATCTAAATCTGTGCATCAAAAACCAATATAGCGCTGTGCCCAAACAGCAGTTTATACTCGCATATGTGGCATCCCAGAGCTGGCTATGGCTGGGCTGAGGGTGATCTCTGTAGTAATTGCATTGCATTATTTCCTGTTTCTTTATAACCTGTGCGACATAGCACAACACAGCGCCACCTAGTGTGCCTCACACCTGCATTACACCTCCCATAGGATTGAATAGAAACCAAATGTCCAATAGGAGGACATCACCTGGGTAAAGGGGAGGAGTCAGCTGATCACTGGGTCCCCATGGTAACACCCCTTCAGGAAGGTCCTGTGTGTGAGTAGTTAGAAGTGTGGAGTGTTAGGAGGAGGAGGTGAGGAGAGAAGTGTGGTGTCCTGTGAAGAAAACAGCTTAGTGCAGGTATCTCAAGTTCTAGACAGGTCCAGGAAGGTTGGAGAGTTGACCTACTCCAGCTATTCAGAAGATCCTGTCCCCTGACTGCCTAGCCATCGCCCTGAAGGAAGTCAAGCATCATCATCTTGTCAGTATGAGACTGTGGAGAGAACATTCTGGAACACGTGCTCCATAGCAAGTATCACAGGATCCAGAGGCCAAGGCCAGACCTGTGGAACATCCCGCCACCCTGACTATTGCACCCCAAAACTCTGAACTATCAGGACCACATAACGTGAGTGGGGAATATTATGTACTAGTATCATGGTGGGCATCCTCCTGTAAGCCAAATAGGAGCCCAGACGCACCTTAGGGCTGTAACACTGAAGTATAAGGGGCTAGGAACACCTTTCATTAAGTCTACCCTGCACTCCAGGACTTTGCTGTGTCACCAGGCGTGCCCCGTTATTGTGTACTGAAGAAACTGTTTAAGTATTTGTGGCTCCACACCCATGGAAGTAAAAGTTCAACTTTACAACTGTTTCTGTGTCTGACTCTGCACCAACAACATCAGGGCACCCCAAACACCACCAGTCGGCACAGTATAGGGGAAGCGCCCCGGGGGAACAATCACCACCAACATTTGTGCAGCCCCCTCATCACCGGTACCAGTGGTGGTAACGTGGGACAGCACCAGCGCTGTGCTCAGAGACCGTGACAAGTCTGCGCTGTTTGCACCCTGCAGTCCCAACTGCAGCGGTACCCCCCCCATCTGGCCACCGCACATATGACATTACGTACATTATCCTGGGTACACCAGTGTTCATACATGTGGGCATAAACTGCAGTTTGGGTACACAGCAGGGCGCAGAAGGGAAGGAGCGCTATGTGGCTTTCGAAGTGTATATTTAGATGTTTGGTATCTGGACGTCTTGTCATGTTTGCAGAGCCTCTAAAGTTCCAGTAAAGTGGATTCCCCAAAGGAGTGACCCCAATTTGAAAACAGCACTCCTTAAAGAATTTATCAGGACGTGTAGTGAGCATTAGTATCCCAGGTGTGAATGCACAGTGGTTGGTAAAGAGTGAATATGTAAGCTGTGCGGAGTACATTGGGAACACCAAATTCCCTACTGTATCCCCAGTAGCTCCTATGATTGAAGGGGTCTCTCTGTGTATTTTCCCTTGTAAGCTGTAAATTTGGTGTGTACCCTGATATACGCTCGCACAGCTTATACATTCCCTTCCTTGCGCAGCCAGTTATGTTCTAATGATTTGGCGAATTTTGAGGTTTTTGTCTTCACATTGTATGAGCTATATTTTTTTTTAATTTTTCTGGTGATGTAGCCATATGAGAGCTTGTTGTTTGCGGTATGAGATATATTTTGTAATGACAACATTTCTGGGTGTCTGGGTGCCTACAATTTATTGAATAAATTTTATTAACTCTTTCTTGGTGGATTAAAAAAAAACAGCAATTCTGGTATTGCGTTTACCTTTAAAAAAATTTTTCCACGCAGCGTACAGCATAAGTAACATGTTCCCTTTATTCTGCGGGTTGGTACGATTATGGCAATACCTCATTCATATTGTTTTTTCATGCATTACTAGTTTTGTAGAACAAAAAAACATTTGGGGAAGAATCAATTCTTGCATCTTCTGAGATGTGTAGCTTTTTTTTTTTTTTTTTCGGTTGACAGATTTGGTTGAGGGCTTATTTTTTGTGGGACAATTTGTGCTTTTTATTGGTACTGTTTTGGGGTACATATGACTTTTTGATCACTTTTTATAGCATTTTTTTAAGGCGAGATGGCGAAAAATCATTATTTCTTTGCTTGATTAATTAATTTTATTTTTGCATACACTTCACTTCTTTTTTTTTTTTTTTTTTTTTTTTTTTTTTATATGTCCCACTAGGGGACCTGAACCAGCCATACACTGATCGCTGGTTCAGTACTATAGACTGCAATATACATGTATTGCAGTCTATAGAGGAAGTCAGTGCTATGCAGACGCATTGGCTGACTTCCAGAGGTCCCGGAAGGATCAACCAGGTACTGGGGACTCCAGGCAGCCTGGGGTCACTGGCCAGACCCCGGGCTGCAGATTATAGATATCGGCACCCCCCGGTCTCGCTGTGGGGGAGCGCAACATGGCAGAACCCCCCGGTTTTATCACCGTCCCCGCTGTTGCATCAGGAACCTGGCTGTCAGATACAGCTGGGCTCCTGCGGTGATCTCATGGGCTCTGCTTCTGAGCCCGCTCGATCATTGTGACGTACATGTACGTGGGAATGCGGTAAAAGTAACGTCAGAGTAAGGGAGAACTGCTGTCGTTACTTTTGGATAATTTCAATGCCGTGCCAGGAGGAGCAGGAGAGGACCCTGACAGGAGGACCACATGCGGGCCTAGTATTGAGGTAATCAGAACCCTGTCAGGACTCCCTGTAACTCCATCCCCATCATCCGTAGGGGGGTGATGCACGAGAGGCGAAGTAGTTGGAGGCGAAATCTATTGTAGAGCCTGTAACATCCCTGGTCACCCTCCTATAACCAAAGCTGGGGAATTGGACACTGAACTATTACCCCCATCGGGAAGCTGACGTTTATTTCTGACCCAGTTGCTGCAATAAAAACTGTTTCTGTTCAACTGCACTGCTGTCTCCTGAGTCATGCCTGCCTAACCATCAGGGCCCTTCCGTCCACCATCACCGACTCAGAGAGGAGAGGTCTCTCCACCTGGAAGCGCCCCGGGGGAAACAACTACTACCACCACCATCCGTTAGTGCTGCAGGACCCCCCTCGACTGTGTCCACCCAGGAGCGGGGCTGGAGTGCTTGGTGAGTGTGCTCGGCATAGCAGGTGAAACATCAACCGCCACTACAACTCCCATCCTCCGGTCTCCTCCATCTGGGTTGCGGCAGAGGTAGTGTACTACCTGGGCCTAGTATAGAGGTGTTAATGGTCTTTATATGATGTGTGTACCCAGAAAAGCGGGGTTTTTTTTTGTTTTCCTGATCTTTTAAGACTATATCAATGCCGCCGGAAGAGCAACATTGACTTCTGAAATGACTGAAAATGACAGTGTTGTTGGTATGTCAGGATTTGGGGTCCTGCTTTTAATTTTGCCCAGGGCCACACTTTGTCTAAAACCGGCCCTGAAGCTCACCCTATACCAGTTTTATTTGATGTGCTATTTATTGGTCATGTGTTATCTTGGCACCTTTTTCTCCTTTGGCTTTGCAGAGGGCGTCTTAGAGCAAAGCAAATGCAGTGCTATGGGTCATGTGTAAGGGCAACAAGTGATAGTTATGGGGCAGAAGTTCTGTGTCACTGATCTCACACTTTAGAATCTCAGTGTAATCATATATTTCGTAGGACAGATATACAAAAGAAAAAGGAGGGGATAGCTTAGTGTGGAAGGTGTGAAAGTGGTGCCTGCAAGCTTTATTGGGTGAGGATGTAATCTAGTACTTCATAGTAAATTAGCCATGCTAATGACACAAATACTTCCAGAAAATCAAAAGTTGTTCAAAAGTTTAGTTACTCTTTAAGTATGTAGAGTAGATGGACCTAGTAGATAGTCTATCTTTCTTGTTGAACAAAGAGGCAATGTGAGAGTAATTACATCAACCCTCACTGATCTATATCCTGAATTGTAACTGTAAGCTCATACAGTATGGATAGATTATGAGTAGTTTGTGTACCATTGGTTGTTTTTCCAACACTGTTTTGTGCACTATTTATTAAACATAAGAATCAAATAAGTTCATTATACAACTTCCTCCTTTTAATTAAGAAATTGATTTCTGCTTTGTATACAAAATACAATAATAATAATTCATCTAGTATTGCCCAAAGATAGTTTAATTAGATGTTCAAAACATGTAAACCATGAACAGTTGCGGAGTAAAAAACTTCTCTTGTTATTTTGTCAATAAAGTACAGCAGCTTTCCTCTTGACTTCCCCTGGTTACACATTCTTACAACTTGCAACTGATTCATCAAATAGCCACAGACCCCACTGAGCCAGATCTTTCCTCTCTTTTACCTCAAGAAGTTAAGGAACACCTTTCTTTTATGCACCCCCTGTCCTTTCATCTTATTAGTAGAACCTTACTATGATTTATTAAGTGTCCAACCTGTTATATATATATATATATATATATATGCCAATTTGCTAGAACATTCTTCTTCTACAAGATCCTACTATGTATAAGTGGAAATAACTAATTTGGTAGGAAATTCTCTGGCAGACAATTGAAAATGAATTTAAGACTAAAGCCCCATGTTGCAGAAAAGAAACGCTGTGGAAAAAAACGCAGTGCAAAGTTTTTCTCTGTGGATTTTCTTCTCTTATTAAATCTATTGGGGAAACGTGAGCATTTCTGCAGGTATAATTGACATGCTGCGTTTTTTTTTTCTGCAATGTGTGGATGGGATTAGCCATAATCTCATTCATTTTGCTGGTACTGTAAAATGCTGTGTGTTTTTCCACTCTGTTTCCGCAGCAAAGAAAAACGCTGAGTTTCCGCAATGTGGGGCTTCAGCCTAAAAAGGTCTTTTTCAGAGATATTTCCCTGAAACTTCAGGCCTCCTAAACATTGCTTAAGCACCTGGTTTATACTAGCTGCCAAACTACTCATCCCACTAATGGAGTGGCATTAAACCCCTACAGCCCAACAATGGCAGGCTGAAGTGAACCAGTTCTACAGATATGAGGAACTCTGTGGCTGGAAAAAACATTTCAGGCTGTAATCCCTAAAGATTTTCAGCCCCTGGACTTTGACCTCACTTACTACCTATGGCTTTAAAGGGAACCTGTCAGTTGTTTTTTCTACCATAAACTGGCCTCATCATGTGCAGGATGAAGTAATTCCCTTCACATTGGTGCTGCTCTATAATCTTTCTGTTGAAGTAAAGGGAATTAAATGTTTGAAAACATAAAAAGTCAAATGCAAATTAACCTAAGTAGTCATGGTGAGTGGGGAGCTGCTCCAGCCTAGTCAATCTGTCCCTTTGTTAGGCTAAGGCCCCACTTGCAGAAAGCGTTTTTTGTTGCAGATTTTGTTGGGGTTTTTTTAGCCAAAATCAGGAAACGCTTGAAAAGGAATGGGAAATATGAAGGAAGCACTTATATGTTTCCCTTCTGTATAGTCCACTCCTGACTTTGGCTCAAAAAAAAAAAAAAATGCAGCAAAATCTGTAACAAAAAAAATGCTGTGTTTCCACAACATTGGGCTTTAGCCTTAATCACACCTCCTGGACATGAGTGACATCTCCCTAACAATAGCCTCACTCACTATTGTTACAAGGGAGATGTCAGTCATGCCCAGGAGGTGTGATTAGCAAGGGGACAGCGTGATTAGGTTGACGCTTCTCCCCGCCCGCTGTGACTACTTAGATTAATTTGCATATAACTTTTTATGTTTCCCACATTTATAACTTCACTTTGCTGCTACAGAAATATTACAGAGGGGCACCAGTGGAAAGGTCATTACTTAATCCTGCACAGGATGGGGCCCATTTATGGTGGAAAAACCACCTGACTGGTTTCCTTTAAAAAAAAAAAAAAAAAGTTATTTTTCCTATACCCTGTTCATAAACAAGAATGTGTTGGCACCTAACATATCATAAGTACTTTGAACTCTCATCCAATCCTGCCTGTCTTTCCAGTTATAAAAAAGTGTTACTATAACTGTACTAGTTGGCTGTTTCTTGTTTACGGGAAATTCACACTATCATTGTGAACCTTTGTTATTCTCATCAGTCATAGGATAAAAGCAACAAACCTTAACGGTGAGGGAGTGACAGATGCAGTCAGTGGTTCCCCCCATTCATGCTAATGTATTAAACATTACTGAAACTTTTTTCCATCATGTTTGTTTACTTTAGTACAGTTAGTTTACAGAAGAAAAATCCTGAATGTTCGACTTTCTTTCCATTAGGAAATAAACACACAAGTTGAAAGAAAGCTTCCATCATATTTTGTTTTGTTTTTTTTGGTTTTTTTTTTTTTAATACCGGGTACCCAGGGGGTCTGATCACTAATGTAATATGGCATACAAATGAATGGCAGACAAGCCTGGGAACCTTCAATGGGCTCTTGGCTGTCATGGGAACGGGACACCGGCCCCGGATCTCGCTCCGGGGGCCAGGAATCCGTAGAAAAATGGCGCCTTGGTCAGCTTTGACTGAGGCGCCAGGGGCCTTAATTCCCTTAATTAGCGCTGGGTCTCTTTTATGAAATATAGCACAAACTCAGCGACTATAGCGCCAACATCCATTATAATAGCTGCCTTATATATAATCTCCTGCTTATTATAGTCCTCTTATAATAGCCCTCCTTATAAATAGTTCCTCCCTTATAAAATAGGAAATAATATAAGTTGGAAAGTTATTTAAAAAGTGGGCTATTATTTATAATACTTATATATAATAGTTCCCCCTTATATATAGCAGTCTCCCCATTATAATAGCACCCCTTACCAATTACTTAGATCATAAAATTATCCAACGTGGTTTGCGCAACCCAGTACAACTGGCTAAGCATATTAAGTTGGTTCAACTGTGCGCATTGTGGGAGAAAGAAATCACCGAATCCTCTCTATGTCTGATTGCTCTTCTCCTTGAGGAAGAAAAGATTAAAGATTAATTTAACCAAGTGCTCTAATACTCTGAAAGAAGTAATATAGACAGCTAAATTTCTCTCTAATTACCCAGACTTCTCTTAAAATAGGAGTTACAACTTAACATTGAGAAGTATACTAGCCTGATTAAACAACACAAACACTATCAGTTGGAGTTTATATCATCGTCAGAGTATGATATGTCTGACACAGACAAATCAGACAAATCCACCCGTCCAAAAGAGATAACTGGAAGAACTAAGGGGAGAAACACTATTTAACTCAAGGAGAAGAGGCAGACGGGAGAGGGGTGGTGTGGGTGAACCTCAAACTAATCATGGTCAGACTAATACTACAACTGTTTTATTTATTCTAAGGGCCCTAGATAACAAAATATCTGCTCTGGGGCCGCACAGACCAACCAAGATAATGTGTCTCAAATGAGGGCATGTCTTGATTTGGAAAGAGGCGACTCA
Organism: Leptodactylus fallax; assembly: GCA_947044405.1. Taxonomy (NCBI): domain Eukaryota; kingdom Metazoa; phylum Chordata; class Amphibia; order Anura; family Leptodactylidae; genus Leptodactylus; species Leptodactylus fallax. The sequence continues at coordinate 439,752 of CAMRHE010000347.1, forward strand.
ATTGTTATCAAGCTGTCCGACAAGGGGGGGAAAGTCGTACTCGACAGGGCAAACTATGTACCTCTTCAATCGATCCAATTACGATACCCTCCAGTCAGACCCTACCCCGGAATATACCCCTGATTTGAATCTGATATTAGACCAGGCCAACTTGGAGGGTTTGATCAGTAAGAAGGAGTGGGAGTATATGAGTCTATGTTTCTCCCATGTCCCTACATTCTACTGCCTCCCCAAGGTGCATAAAGGTTAACATCCATTAAAAGGCTGCCCAATTGTCTCGGCATTGACGGCATAACACAAGGAGCCAATACATATATCGATCAGGTCTTATGAAAATTTGTACTGGCTCTACCATCATATGTCTGGGACACCATGGATCTCCTCGGACATCTTGAGGGCACCCATGTTCCACCTGGTACGGTGCTGGCCAGCCTTGACGTGGAGGCCCTGTATAGCTCCATACCCCATGACAAGGGGTGTGGTATTACAGACATGGGGGATACATCTCAATTCTCACAATCAGTCATGACATTGATGGAGTTTATCCTTACACACAACTCCTTTGTGTTTACACCATTAGATGGGTCCACAAAAAATGATAAAATATAACTTAATATATCAATAGATAAAAATTGTGTTCAAACACAGTGTGTAAATACATAAATTATAGACATCAGTAACGTAAAGATAGGGAGGTAGGCACAAAACTGGCCCATAAAAATATATGTCCAGGAACAGAAATTATCATCAAGTTGTACCTCACAATGAACTGACCTCCCTAATCACAGAAGAGAATCACCAAATCCCAGTGAAATAGATGAATGTAGGCTCCAGGCTAGATAAATATGCCAAGGGGGGGACACAGGTGGTGAGGTTACTGGCCTACTGCCACGCCAACACCACCTAAGGTCTCCAAATAGTTCTGAGCCATCTATCAAAGGGAAGGGTGACGCTCCAAATAGCTGCCAAAAGACCCTACGCGTTTCCTATGTAACAATTCATCAGAGGTCTGATAAGTAATAGCAGTGAAAACTGCTGTTAATGTCTTCAGATATAGAATCCAACACTATGCAACATTGGTGATATAGTGTGACCGCATATGACGACAGCGGCACATACAGTATATTGAATACTACCACCTTTTTATAGAACAGCAAGACTTCCCTACCTCCAGGAGCAGCCAATCCTCGGAGGATACACCCATAGATGGGGCGGACCCTCAAGGAGCCCCTCCCCAGGAGTAGGCCGACCAGCCGCAGGAGTGATCCTGCCACGACCCAATCGGGTTAGAGGCAGAGTTATCCCTATTGAGGAAGGGCCTCTAATATGTACCGATAAATAGATTTGATTCATTCACTTGGGTAAAAGATATAAATCTGTTTGCTAGAAAACTTAAATGGTCAATTATTTTAGGAAACTCAATAAAGAGAAATGTGAGGAGACGGGTTTATCTGAACTGGACTGGGAGGGCTTACAGATGCTGGAAGGTCTTAATGAGGAATCATCTCGGACATTAGGGCATGGACCCTTCATTGACATTAAACCGGTCAGTAGAAGGCAACCCCCAGTTGGGGATTTTGCCTATATTGACATATTCGTTGACCTAGTTACAGAGGACTTGAACAAGCTCGGAATGGCAAACAAGGGGAAATGTAACAACTTAAGTACCCATGAGCTACAAGCATTCATTTCTCTTGAGAAAGAAAGGGATATAGTGATAAAGCCCTCTAACAAGGGGGGGGGGGGGGGGCATTGTTGTGTTGGATGGGGGGGAGAACATTAAGCTCTGCATGAACATCTTAGGGGATAAACTATGTTATAGCTGCATGGCTGATTGTCCGGATTTACTTAATGCTAGGAGTCCTTGCCACATACTGTACTGTACTGTAATCGCTGGGAGGCAGGGACTCCTAGCATCATAGATAACTATGGCATGAAGTTCAGGTCGGTAAATCTGGCCAACACACCGACTGAGTTTCATGGGTGAAACTCAGTCGTGTCAATCTGGCCTTAGTTCTAACAGTCTAATCATTGATCAGAATGTTTAGGATGAGTCTTCCATAATTCTACTATTTACAAGAATTTATGAGCTAATCTACATGCTTTATGCACTTTCTAGAGTAAAAGGACATTGACAAAAACCATCAATATGTTACAAGTGGAAAGAGACACGATGAATCTGGTTTTTATTCAGCACAATATTGTATCTTTGGGAATATTGGTCGGCAAATAGTTGGGCGATTGCAGACAGAAAATAATTGGTGCTTAGTGAATGGGTAGATCAGCAACAGTCAAGGCTGCAGAAGTAGTCATTGATTAATATCACTACTGAATAATTTCCACATATACTTATGTTTCTAAGGAGAGACAGGCTGTTAAGTACCTAATAGCTTGTGCATTTGCCTAGGAAGATTATTACTAGGTAGAGTCCATGGTTGTTTTGTGTGTAAAGAAAGTGTTTTGAAATTCATGGCATGTACTCATGTGCTGCAGAAACTGAACATAAATCCAAGAAACAGATGGAAATAGGGCTTATGAGAGGCCAAAGTGTTTTCTAGCAATGCTGTAAACAGAAATAATATTTTTTTACCATGATAAAACGTGCTAAAAGCAAAGTGAGAGATTATATGAATAAAACATAATTAAAATCTCCCACCAGACATTGCAGAAGATTGACTTTCCAAATGACAGCAGTTTCTATCCTGGTTGTGGCTTAGATTATTGTTTTAAGAGAAATAGAAGAAGTGTACTTTATACTTAAAGCAAAGCTCAAGTTTACATATATAAAAGGCAGAATGTATAGGCAATAAAGTAAAAGGATTATTAGTGTGTGCTAAATTTAAAGGATGACTTTCAAAATAGGCATTAACAATTACATTATAGTACACGGTATTACAACACAAATATCTCTATATATAGTATAGCTCTATATATTTATATTGATTGCTTATTAGGTTGGCAAAATATCATACCTTGAAATGGCTGACCTCCTTATGGCGAGATGGCCTGGATAGAAATGCCTTGTGATCTGTGCTCTTAGTGGTCAGGGTTTTTATTTAGAAAGGATGATGCATAGATCATAATACAAAAGAAATTGTTTTACAACCTAAGAAAGCAAGCAATCCCAAATTTTCATGACTTCTGGTGGTAGAAAGTAAACTTTTCTCAGTACCCTGGCATGTTTCATTTTACTCTTGGCTTCCCTAGGTTCTCCTGTGTTATATTTATTCCTTGTTGTGTTTATGTTGGCATGTCCAATTATTATAATTATTTTAAATTGTTGGTTCTATTTTGGGTAGGTTGCTCCAGTATCTTCAACCTGGTGACAGACTATGTTTAAGCATATTTAACCAACAAGCACAGCACAGGTGTGAATCTAGCTTTTGATACAGTGTGTTGCAAAAGTATTCAAACCCCTTGAACTTTTTTTTTCCATTTTGTCACCTTTTTAAGTGATAGAACAACACAAAGTAGCAGATAATTGTGAAGTGGGACGATAATGATACATGGTTTTCAAAATTTTAATCAAATTATTTTAATCAATACTTTGTAGAGCCACCTTTCGCTCCAATTACAGCTGCAAGTCTTTTGGGGTATGTCTCTACCTGCTTTGCGCATCAAGAGACTGAGATTTTTGTGTATTCTTTGCAAAATAACTCAAGCTCAGCCAGATTGGATGGAGAACGTCTGTGAACAGCAATTTTCATGTCTTGCCACAGATGCTCAATGGGATTTAGATCTGGACTTTGACTGGGCCATTCTAACACATGAATATTCTTTGATCTAAACCATTCCACTGTAGCTCTGGCTGTATGTTTAGGGTCATTGTCTTGCTGGAAGGTGAATCTCCTTCCCAGTCTCAAGTCTTTTGCAGCCTCCAACAGGTTTTTTCCAGGATTGTCCTCCATCTGCTTCCCTGTCGCTGCTGAAGAAAAGCATCCCCACAGCATGATACTGCCACCACCATGTTTCACAGTGGGGATGGTGTGTTCAGAGTGATGAGAGTGTTACACATAGTGCTTTGTATTTAGGCCGGAGCACCTTCTTCCACATGTTTGCTGTGTTCCCTATATGGCAAACTGCAAATGACACTCAGGGCCGGCGTTAGGGGGGGGGCAAACTGGGCAATTGCCCAGGGCCCTGTCCCCAAAGGGGACCCCGGGATCCGGAGCCTGATGACTTAGTATCCCGGAGTCAGGCTGGCCATATCAATAACAGAAAGGGACCCAACGTCATGTGCCGCAGGGCCCCTTTCCAAGGCGAGTAAAAATAACAAACATTTTTACTCACCTGTCCTTGCGTCCGACGTCATCTTCTGGCGTTGCGGACATCACCGCTGAGGCCAGGCCTCAGCCGTAGCGATCACATGGGGCGTGCTGACAGCCTGCCTCACGTAATCTCTGAGGCCCAATCACAGGCCTCAGCGGGGACGTCCACAATGCGTGACGTCAGCCACAGAGACGAGGAAGCGGTCGCTGGCGGGGATAGCGGAGCAGCACGAGGAGGCCCAGGAAAGGTAAGGAAAGGTGAGTATAACTGTTTGTTATTTTCCCTTACCTACCCCGGGCCTTCGATAATTATACTCTGGGGTCTGAAGAGTCCCCAGAGTATAATATAATAATAGCACTGACGGAGTCTGTAGGGCCACTGTGGAGCTTTATACTGGGGGGGCCTCCTCTGGATAACATATATATTGTTTTGGGCCACTGTGGAGCATTATACTGAGGAGGGGACCCTCTGGAGAGCATGTTATATTTTGTGGAGCATTATAATGTGTGTGGGGGGGGGGGCCCTCTGGAGAACATGTTATATTCTGTGGGGTTACTTTTGAGCATAATGCTCTCCAGAGGGGCCCCCAGTATAATGCTCCAAAGTGGCCCCAGAGAATATAACATGCTCTCCAGAGGACCCCCTCCCCAGTATAATGCTCCACACAATATAATATGCTATCCAGAGGGGCCCCCCAGTATAATGCTCCACAGTGGCCCCACACAGTATAATATTCTCTCCAGAGGGGGCCCTCCAGTATATTATACTGTGTGGGGCCACCGTGGAGCATTATACTGTGGGGACACTGTGGAGCATTATACTAGCGGGGGCCCTCTGGGGAGCATATTATACTATGGGCCACTCTGGAGCTTTATATTGGGGGAAGGGGCAGTGTGGGGAGTTTGTTATACTGTGTGGGGCCACTGTGGAGTGTATTAGATTGTGTGGGGCTTTTCGGGATTATATTATACTCTGTGGGGCCATTGTAGAGCATTATACTGGGGGGGACTGTGGGCAGCATATTATACTCTGGGGGACCACTGTAGAGCATTATACTGGGGGAACCCCTCTGGGGAGTATATTATACCGTGTGAAGGCCATTGTGGAGCATGTTATACTGTGTTAGGCCACTGTGAAGCATTATACTGGGGGGCACTGTGGGGTGCATATTATACTGTATGGAGCATATTATATTGTGTGAGGCTGCAGGGGAACATATTGTACTATCTGGGGCCATTAAGGGGTAGTATACTGTGTGGGCCACTGTGGAGTATTATACTGTGTGGAGCCTTATATACCATGTGGGGCCACTATGGAGGGGCTCAGGGGAGCATTTTATACTGTGTGGGGCCACTATGGAGCATTATATACCATGTGGGGAAACTGTGGAGGGCTCAGGGGAGCATTTTATACTGTGGAGCATTATATACCATGTGGAGCATTATACTGTGGGGTGGCTCAAAATTCCTGCTGGCAGCCCTGTGTGCTATGTCTGCATCACAGCTCCCTCACTATAATATTGCACATACGTGTAGTGCCCCATGGCCATGTCATTCCCCCTTCAGTCCGACACTGTATAATGGAGAACTATTATATATAAGGGTGGGTTACTATATATAATTGGGAAACTTAAATATGAGGGGGCTATTTTACAAAGGGGAACTATTATTTATAAGACGAGCTATTATTTATAAGGGGGGAACTGTTATATATAAGGCATCCATTACAAGGGGGGAGCTATTATTTATAAGAGGGTATCTGTTTATAAGGGGGGTATAATTGTTAAGTGGGCTTATTTATAAAGGGGGCTATTAGTGATAATGGGGACTATTATTTATAAGGGTAACTATTATTTATGAGGGGGCTATTATTTATAAGGGAGCAGTATTATTTTTACGTGGTGACTGTTACTGATAAGGGGGAATATTACTGATACAGGGCACTATTTATCTTTTATAAGGGAGCTATTACTGATAAAGGTGTAATATTATTTATAAGCAGGGACTATTATTTATAAGGAGGTGCTATATTAACTGATGACTGGGTGCAAAAATCTATTAGGCGGTACAGAGGTGCACACTTGAATTGTGTGTGGTAAAATGGGGCTTGTTATTACTTTTTTGTTGGCAGAAAGGAGGCGTTATTATAAGGGTTGCCACCGGAAGACGATGGTGTTGTTTGCATATCAGCATTTGGGGCCCCGCTTTTAATTTTGCCCAGGGCCCCACTTTGTCTAAAACCGGCACTGATGACACTTATGTCTTTCTTTCAACAATGGCTTTCTTCTTGCCACTCTTCCATAAAGGCCAGATTTGTGGAGTGCACAACTTATAGTTGTCCTGTGGACAGATTCTCCTACCTGAACTGTGGATTTGTGCAGCTTCTCCAGAGTGACCATGGGCCTCTTGACTGCTTCTCTGACCAGTGCTCTCCTTGCTCGATCTGTCAGTTTTAGAGAACGGTACATGTGCAACTCACAATTAGTGGTAAATTTATATGACTGGGAGCAGAGTGCGGTAACACCTGTAGGGTGGTGTTACACTATGTACCTGTAAGTTGCATCCAGTCCCCGGCCACCAGTAACTTTCACTTTTCTGTAAGTGAAACGCAAATTAATTTCAGCCACAATTAATTCCTGGCTGTGTGGTAACTGCAAAACCACAGCCAGTAATGAATGGGTGTCACACTTATCCCAAAAGTGAAAGTACTGGCACCTGGGGACTGGATTTGGCTACAGCCAGATCTGTTGGAGATATGCAACAGCCAGCTTCGTCTCTATATTTGCTGGATTGACTGCAGTTCACATTTATGACACTAGATGTAGCTGTTACTAAATGTTTATCTGTAGACACTCTGTACTTTTGTTGTTTTGATGCTGGTTGATATATACACATCCTGTTTTGTGTGTCTGTGTGCTGAACTAGATCTGTTATTCACCATGTGAGGTGTTCTTCTCTTACTGCACTCACGTTTCCCTAAAAGTTTGTTCCTGTTATATACAACTGTCTATCTGGTTTTGACTCTGCCACATCCAGCAATCACACTCGGCAACAAGATCTGGGTACATAGTGTGTCACCACTTGAAAAGAAACACCCTTAGGCCTCCTTCACACAAACAGCATGGATGTGGTTTTCACTGACCTATACATTAAAAATGAATTGACAGGGCTGCAAATGCAGACAGGTATAGGACCTTCTCCATATTTTGCAGCTCTTCGATTTGGCCCAGACACACATCCAAACAACGGCTGTGTGTATGGGCCCATTGAAATGCATGTGTCCGTACTTCTATCCACAATTGTGGATAAAAAGTATAGTCATGTGCATTACAATTTAGTAACTCCATGTGCCTCATATTAATAGCAGTTAATCCCATCAAGTTCCTGATGTAAGAGTTACTGATATGCGAGAGACATGGAGGTACTAATTAAGCATCTTCATTATTGAGGTCCTTTATTAGTACCTCCATATGTCTCACATATTGGTATCCCTTATGTGAAACAAACAGGGGTTAATGTAAGGGACATGATGGGGTTAATTTCTATTAATGTGAGGCACACGGAGTTACTAAAACTAAATGAATAACATCAAATGCCTGACATTAATAGGAATAGTAACCCCAGCATGTACCTGTTTTTTTTATTTTTTTTATTTCACTTTGCTGAAGGTGCTCTCCTCTCCTCCTTCTTCTCTTCATTCTCCTTCTCCAGGGAGCCTTGGCAGGATGCAGAGCAGGAGCTCATCTCTGCAGCAGGCAGGGTCCTTGTGCTATACAATGATGAGCTCCACCTCCTGGGCTTTCCTCACCCCTCTCATTGGTGGGCAGGGAGGGCAGCAAGAGAAGGGGGAGTGTCCTATACCTCTGCTGTAGCAGAGCACTTAAAGGACGCTTTCTCTTCATTTAATTCTTGCAGGCCCGTGCTGGTTGCCGACCTCTGGACTAGGGGAAAACCCACGGTGAGAACCATGACGATTTCAGCTGAAATTTTACCGTGGGCAGGTCCACTGCAGGATCATACCTGTAGCAGACCCACTACATGTGACTTTAGCCTAAGGCTAAGGCCCCATGTGGCAAATCGCAGCAAAAAAATGCTATGGGAAAAAATGCGGTGGTAACGCATCTTGGTTTTTTCCACAGCGTTTCTCACAGAAAGTCCATAGAGTTTTCCTCTGCGGACTTTCTGCCCCTATTATACCTATACGGACAACGCCAACATTTCCGCAGGTATAATTGAAATGCTTCAATTTTGACATGGCCGCGGGAAAAGCCGTGGCGTTTTACAGTCCCTGCAAAGTGGATAGGATTCTAGTGAATCCCATCCACACAATGCAATATAATATCCACAGTGGAAATGCTGCGATTTACAAAACCGTTGCGTTTTTGGAAAGTGCAGCATGCCAATTATACCTACAAAAACACCGGCGGTTTCTGCATAGGTATAATAGAAGCAGAAAGTCTGTGGTGGAAAACTCTGTGGACTTTCTGTGAAAAGCACTGCGGGAAAAACGACGATCCCTTTCCACCACAGTTTTTCCTGCAGTTCCTTTTGGCTGCCGCCCGCTACATGGGGCCTTAGCAGGAAGGAGTTTCTTGAGACATATGTATATGCAAATTTGTTTATTCAAAGGGAGTCTAACACCACCAAAAGCTCTTCTAAACCACTTACTGTATATGCTGTTTTTGGGTTGGCATTGCGGTTTTCCCAGCAGCGCTTTTCTCAGAAAGTCCACAGAGTTTTCCTCTGTGGAATTTCTGCTTCTATGATATCTATATGGAAAACGCCAGCATTTACGTAGTTAAAATTGAAGCTGTGATTTACAAAAACACAATGGTTTTTGAAATTGCAGCATGTCCGCTGCAGATTTTTTTCTGCAATGTGTGGATGGGCGCAGCCAAATCATGGTGTTTACGCTACTTGGGACCCTGGCCTAACAATTTACTATAGAATCCTATATAATAACTTGATTGATGCCAACCAAGTATCAAGTATTCTGTAGGTGTCACTGTTGCTGTTAATCATTCTAAGGCCTAGCTCCAGGTTGCGAAAACGCAGCATTTTTTTGCAAAGTTTTTTATTTTTTTATTTTTTTTTTAATAGGTTAAAACAAAGAAAACTATACAAGGCTATAGCCCCACATAGCGAAAATGCAGCATCAATCAGTCATCCTTGTATGAGTCTGGCCATTTTCCTGTGGCCTATTACATACAGCGCATGCAGTACGCTCGTGTAATAGGCCACAGGAAAATGGCCGAATGGACATGCGCATTTAGCGCATGTCTCTCGGAGGAAGGATGGCGTCAAGAAGAGGCGGCGCGGTAAGTTCAAAAATGCGTCTGAGCAGAGCACAGGGGATGCCCCCTGTGCATTCTGAAGACGCATTTGTGTAAAAATAAAAATCAAGATTTCTTCTAAACGGCGGCGAGGAGCAAAAGGACAAAGCTAGGAGACTAATAGCCTTTATAAAGGCTATTACGACGAGGCTTCAGTTAAAAACATGTTTCCCCAATGATAGAATCCCTTTAAGTTGTGTTTTCTCCATTTATGATTATTGTTCTTAAGGAGTAAGAAACCTGAAGCAAGATTTATTGTATTGTTGTAGGGAAATTAATTGAAATTTCCCACTACAATTTAAAATAACCTGCAAGGACCACTTTCATACCTTGATCATATGAATAGATTCTGAATATAATAAACTTTAAGGCAAATTAAGTTTAGTCAAATGATAAAATACATTTTACTGACATCGGGTTTATGAGCAGGGCTAGATTTCTTTAATAATTAGCAATATGATCCCATAGCACCCCATGTGTATATTAATCCACTTTATAGTGCTACTTATTATTGATCATGTCAAAGGTACAGTTAACTTCCAGCAAACAGAATCTATTTGTGAGGTCATTTTCAGTTATTGATCCCTCTATGAAAACTCCATTGATTTCAATTTCCACCTTAACTCACAATAACATAACAAAAAAAACAAAAGGTAAAACCATTGAATTGACAGCAGAGATGATACAAGCTTATATTATTATATGACTTCTTTAAACAATACAGTAGGCTCAGTATTAGGCTAGTTCACATCTGCGTTCGGGTTTCCATTCGGAGAGTCCGCTTGGGGACCCCCCGAATGGAAACCTATACGCATAAGAAGCGGTTTACCTGGGAAACCACATGGACCCCATAGACTATAATGGGGTCCGTGTGGTTTCCGCATGAAACATGTGGAGAGGAAAGTGCTGCTTGCAGCACTTTTATCTCTGCTTGCTTCGTGCAGAAACCACATGGACCCCATTATAGTCTATGGAATCCATGTGGTTTCCCAGATAAACCGCTTTTTATACTGTGACAGGACCAGGGGCAAAGTGGTAGAAGGAGCATACATTTCTCACAGGTTCTTGTCATATTCCTTCTAAAAGCACCTGGGAAAGATGTGTTCCTTGCTGGAGGGTTTTACCTAAACCCTGGTAAAAGGTCTGGCTGCTGGAGTAGGTAGAGTTGGGTGTGGCTCTACTCCATTTAGCCACTTCAGGTTTTGGGATGACTGGGGGTTAAGTCCTTGGTTCCTGATGTGTGCATATATAAGGGCAGACAGCACACAGGTATTTGGTTGTCTCTGCTTCTGGGAAACAATTGTGAATTTGTTTAGGGTGCTGTGCAGTAGGCCCAGCTCTCAATAGTTAGTTACCTGTGTTATAGGTAGTAGCCGGATGGATAGGATTTTCTTTTGTATTTATTTTTGTTTTGCCTGGAAGAACTAATAAAACTGGTTGCGGCCAGTTGCACCATATTTGACTGGACTGGAATTACTGTGCCAAAAGTGCTTGTCTATCTGAAGAGACGACGATCCCTGAGCTAATCCCGTTACAATGCGTATAGGTTTTATGCGTATAGGAAACTCGAACGCAGATGTGAACCGGCCCTAATAGATTTGTATGAAAAGCTATTCCATTAAAAATGTTAGGAAATAGTTACATGTTATAAAGACACAAATATATAAGGAGTTTTTATATCTAGTAAAAGCAGTGGTTTTGCTGGATGGTCTGCATTATGTTCTGTTGTGTTAGCCCTGTTACGGAATATGTTAATTTTACTCTTACACTTATCCCTTCTGCTCAACCCACTCCTGGGCTGAAAAAAACTGCAGCAAAATCGGCAAAAAAAAAAAAAAAAAAAATCAGCTTATCTGCAAAGTAGGGCCTTAGCCAATACTATGAAACACATACAAATTAGGTATCTCTATGTCTGAAAACGCCAGGTCAACAAACTAATAAAAATATTTTTCCTGTATGGTGAATGCCGTAGCAGGAAAAAAAAAATTGAAAGAGCCAAATCGCTGTTTTTTCGGAGATTTGCCTCTGATAAAAATGAAAATAAAAAATGATCAAAGCAATAGACATCCCCCAAAATGGTATAACTAAAAACTACATTTGGCCCTGCAAACAAAGACACCTTATTTATACCATGTGTACACAGAAATATCAAAAAGTTACTGGTGTCAGAATATGGCGACTTTAGGAAAATGTCTTTTTGCAAAGTTTTGGATTTTTTTAAGGGGTTAAAACAAATAAAACTATATAACGCTAAAGCCCCACGTTGCGAAAACGCTTAGTTTTACAGCACCTGCAAAGTGGATGGGATTCTGGTTAATTCCATCCACACATTGCAGAAAAAAATTTGCAGCGGAAAACCTGTGTTTTTGAAAATAAATGCATGTCAATTATACCTGCGGAAACTCTGGTGTTTTCCATATAGGTATAATAAGGGCAAAAAGTCTGCAGAGGAAAACTCTGTGAAAATACAATGAAAACGTTTCTGCTGTGTGTGGGTTTTATTTTATTTTTTTTTGCTGCGTTTCTCTATGTGTGGCCTTAGCCTTCCTCTAGTGTTAGCTTTCTGTTACTCTTTCTTATGTTAACGGGTCGGTTTTGACCCGTGTCTTAAATCACCCCTAGGATACCCTAAAAACAGTTATTTATGATCCAATTTGTTTCTTACCTCTTAGTTACCTTGTTAGGGTTTCTCATCCATGGAAGGATTGATTTTAATATTTTTGTTGTGGCCCCCTGGGCCTTTCATTTGAGAGCGTACCCTTCATTTTCAATATAAAAATATTGTCAAATGAACCTCAAGAGAATAATATAAACTTAAAAAAGTTTGTTATATTACCTGACTATTACTGAAGGGTTTTAGAACACATTTCTTAAATGTAAAAAAAATATACATATATGTATTTTATATTATTAACTCTAGTAACATCTATGGTGTTACGGGTCAATTTTGACCCATATCTAACTACTTTATGAAAAAGGCAAAAAACAGATTTTTTTTTTTATAGAACTTTAATACAAATAAAAGATGAAAATGATATTAACATTAATAGCAATAATAATAAAAAGTAGCTTTTCTAGGTCAAACAAACAAACAACAATCAATCAAGCAAATCAAATCAACAGAAATCAAGTACTAGTTTTTAGATGCATTAGTATTTAGATGCATGTGTGGCAAAAAGTGACACTTTTTGTGTGTTCTTTGCAGAGGTATTTTTTGCAGGCGAAGCACGATGTGTTTGTCTTTCTGTCCTTATTGCTAGGGCAGACCTGACACCTCTTTCTTTTAGAATCAGGTGGTCTCACTGCGGTTGTGGCTGTTGTGGTTGATGTTGAGGCAGGGCTGGTTGAGGAGGATGCTGGTGATGATGCTCTTTGTGTTGCTGTGGGTGTGGGCGAAGCACTTGTTGAGCTCTGGAGTTGTCGGACCAAGGCTGCAGCGGCTGGGTCTCGGGGCACCCGTTCCCTTTGGTCAATGTGCGCCTTGACAAGGGATTGTAAGGGTTAAAACATAATTTGTATTATATTCTATAACGCAGTACAGAAGACACAGGGTGAAATGTTCTCCATGCAGACTGTATAGTTTACAGATAGAATACAGACTCAGAGTCTGGGATGAATATCAACAGTTTTGCTGTTCTCAGCGATCTGCCATTCTCAGGAAAGATAAAGAGAACATTTAGACTAGGTGAAAAGGAAACATCTGGGGTGATGGGAAACTGAACAACTTTGTCTGGTAACGGAACTGGAAAACCCATATATGTACATTGATCACATGACTGTTATGTAACTGAGCTTACCTTTAAAACTGTATTGAACTACGCAATAAAGAAGAAACGGTTCATACACGATACCTGTGTACGTCTTGTTTCCCGAGCACTCGAAACTGGTTATTTATTTAATTAGGATTACGGTGACATCCATCCCGGGGGAACTTAACCCCCAACAGGATCTTCCTAGTTCCTCAAGAAACATCCTCCGCTTGTTTTTTTTCTTTGAATTCCATCCTTGGTGAATGTGGGTCCACAACACAAATGCATTGTATGCTGACACATCAAGGATGTTGGAAAATACAACCATTGGCCATCTCCTAGTCATTCGCTGGCAAGTGTAGGTGGCGGTCAGCTTGTCCAGGTTGTCCACTCCTCCTTTGTTTTTGTTATAGTCCAGGATGATTCTGGGCTTTTTGTCACTTCCTGATGACACAGCTGCATCTTTGTGAAGTGTGGACATCAGTACCACATTCCGTCGTTTTTTGGGGCAGTATGAAACAGCAGTGGTGGTGTCTGTAAAAACAAACTTTGAGGAAAGTGGAGCCCTGTCCTTCATCTGCAACAATTCAGCGGGCAGCTCAGGTTTGTTTTTTTTTTCCACTGTGCCCACCATGGTGATTTTCCTCCTGAGAAGTTCTTGTCCAAGGTCATAGCTGGTAAAAAAATTGTCACAAGTAATGTTGTGACCCTGCAGTCCAGTAGTCATATCGAGGACGACACGTTTTCCTTGGTTTTTTTCAGGGATGCCGCTTGCAGACATGCCTGTGTAAATCTGTAGATTCCATGCATAGCTAGTTTTTGCATCACAGGCTGCCCAGATTTTTATGCCGTATTTGCCTGGCTTACTTGGCATGTATTGCCAGAAGGGGCATTTTCCGCGGAAAGGGAGAAAACGTTCGTCTACTGTCACCTCTGGCCCTGGGTTGAACATCAGTGGAAGGAGCTGCACCCATTTCTCCCAAACATCCCTGATGGGAGCAAGTTTGTCAGATTTTGTTCTGGTGTCTCTGTTGTCAAATCTGAGGACTCTTGATATCATTTGAAACTTTTGAAGTGACATTGTTGCCCAGAAAATATTCCTGCCTGTCGATGCGTCCCAGAGACTATCAGTGGCCTCATTGCAGGATTTGTACACTCCAGCAAGGAGAAGAACACCAATGCAATAATGACTTTTTTTTATTGACAATGGCATGAACAGATCAAAACATGTCTTGATGTCACTTACTCTTTTTCACAGCAAACCTTGTGATCCCAGGGGTCATTTTTATGACATTTGCAGCATCTGCCCTGCCATGTACATCTGGAGGTACTGAGCTCCAAATGATCTTGCCACTTTTGGATTTGAATCTTTCAGCGGGAGTAGCTTCAGCACCCGTGACCTCCTCATCAGACTGATCAGAACTGTCTGTGTCTTCCGGTTGATACTCCACATCATCTTCCTCCTCAGAAACCTGTTCATCTGTATCAGTTTGCTGCTGTGTGTCCTCTGATTCATTATCATCCAAGATATAATCCAGAATTTGGCTTGCATCTAATCTTCTCCTCATTGTTGCATGGTGTAAACTGAAGATGTATCCTCTGCAAAGTACCAACTTTAAGCTGATTTGGCCATACATGCCTGGACATGTCCCTAACTCAAGTTGTTGAAGGTAGAGCTGGCTGTGGGCTGTTGGTTTATATTGTGTTTATGAGTTCAGTTTTGGGACTTATTATTGTTTTTTTACTCTTATATTAGACCTGGGTCGAAATTGACCCCAACAACACAAATGTTATAATTTTAATAAGAGCATTTTACAATTTAGTAAAATAGTTTTATTTTATTGTATTTTGTTTAAAAATAAGTTCCTGAAAAAGTCAAAAAGTCTTGATGCAATAAACAAATGTATGTAGAATTTGTATGCATTTAAAACCTAAAACGGGTCGGTCACGACCCTAACACTAGAGGAAGGTTAGCCTAAATTTCGTATCCTCGGAATCATACAGGTGACATGTCATTTTGGCTGCACAGTGAATGCCATAAAAACAAAGCCTGGAAGAAAGTTGCATTCTTAAGTTTTTTTCAGCATCCCAGAAATTTGTACGGAATATTAAATTGTACCATTATGAAGAACATTTTGTCCTGCAAACAATAGGCTCTCATATGGCTCTGTGAACAGAAAAATTCGGCGCAAAGACTGAAATTTTGGTGTACTTTCATGTTCACAGTTAATAAGTTAAGCCACACAAGTTCCACCCCAATGTTATTTTATAGTAACAGCAAAGGGAATGAGTCTCATCCACACATTATGGGGAAAAAAAACAAACCGCATTTTTGAAAAACACAGCATGTTAATTTTAGCTGCAGATGAGCATTTTCCTTATTGATTAAATAGGGAAAGAAAAAAACACAGCAAAGAAAAATGCAATGGGATTTTCCTGCAACGTTTTGCTATGTGGGGTTTTAGCCTCTATGTTTAAATGTGGAGAAAGAAATAAGGTGTTAAAAGCCAACTTGCTCGATCCTTCATTCTCCCTATATCTGCTTGGGGCAGTTTAGAGACCACTACACAATTTAGACTGTCAGCTAGAGGGGTTTAGCTGACGTCTATCTGATGTGTATTCCTAGCTTTAATCTGCATAAAATAAAATGAATATTCGTGAATATTTATTACTAGCTTAGAGTTGACCTCTGTGTTTAGCAAGACTTTACCAACTTTTTATCAGCTGTCTGGAGTTGTGCAGGCCTGCAACAGATAGTTTTGCATAAACAGTGAACGTCAGCTTTGTCAATGTCATGTGCTTAAATATATGGCATGACATTTAGTAAAATAAGATGTCAGGTATATTGTAAACAACTTGGCATTCAGAAGAAAGATATAATAATTAAGTTACCTTTGATTAATACCTACCTTTTCAAATAAAACATATGATCTATGACAGCTGCTCTGCTAAGGTACTGATACTACGTTAAATAGTGGCAGATTTTTTTTTCAGGATTGCCTCCTGGACTCTGCTGCAATAGGAGGACTGCACAGAAACTAAAGCAAACACCAATAACAATGGATTATTCTTATTGTCTTTGTGCCTCATTATTTAGATGAAATAGTAAACATACTTATGGTGAATATATAGCCTTACACACAGGACATTTATTAAAGAGGGCCTTTCACCACCTCCACCAACTCTAAATCTTTGCAGTCACAGCAGAGAAATCAGACAATTGTCTTGTAAGGAGCCATGCAACTGTGTGTCTGTCACATGACCATGGACTGTTTTCTTTAGCAAGTAGATATCGAGAAAACCATGAAGAATTGATACAGAAAGTATATTGGAAAATTGTATAACTTTTCATTTTACAAATTAACACTTATTTACTTAAACCATTTAATGTTACATCTTTTGTGATGGTCTTAGTGAATAGTCTTCCGCGTGCCCTCTGATGCCAGCACTGGCTGGGCCAGAAGTGCAGTGGCTTTGGTTATTGCTGCACCAATCACTACCCTCAGTGGTCAAATGTTGCACACCATTATAAAAAGAGGAATAGTGGACACCATTAATTTAAATCAGGGGTTCTATAGCTATATCCCAACCCATAAATTAGAAAAGTGAATATCAATATTTATTATTCACAAATGAGCACCAAACAATACATATAATTAAAAGCAATACAAAAATACATACATTGACTGAAATATCAGAAGTCTGCGAAATAGTACATACCCATGATAAGGTACAAATCCCACACAAGGAAAGCCCTGCCTAATATGTTCATACACTTTACTAGTGATTACATATAAGAAAAAAAAAATGTAAATCCCATAAATGTGAAGTAAATCTAAATAAATACATACAGAATAAACAAAAATAAATATCGTCCAAACGGATAAGTAGAAAGGCTGGTCAAAAGAGTATAAGGGTGCCATGGATAAGCCCCACATGTGTCACTGCACCAGGCAGTTTTGTCAGGAGAGAATTAACTTGGAACTTATCCATAGCACCCCTATACTCCTTAATTGTTTTAACCCCTTCCCACAGCAGGCATTTTTCTATTTTCATTTTTGAATTACTGACTTCCAAATCCCATAACTTTTTTATTTTCCCGTTCACAGAGCATGAGGGATTAGTGTTTGCCAGACAAATTGTACTTTGTAATAGCACCATATACAGAATTGGAGAAAAACCTGCCTGACCATTCCTTTACAAATATCCTTGAAAACCCCTTTAGGCTAAGATCCCACATAGTGGGCCGCGGCAAAAAAATGTTGCTGGAAAAACCGTGGCGGAAATGCATCAATTATACCTATAGGGAAACCGCTGGCGTTTCCATAGGTATAATTGACATGCTGCGATTTCCAAGCATGCGATGGTTTTGGAAATCACAGCAATTCCACTGCTGGTATTTTTCTGCAATGTGTGGATGGGATTCGTCCACTTTGCAGGGACTGTAAAATGCCACGGTTTTTGTTTCCGCCACAGTCAAGCTGTGGCATTTACATCACTTGGGGCCCTGGCCTTAAGCTAGCCATACCTGGTGGACATTAGCCCATTAGCCTACTGAAAGATCCATATCAATGCTAACTCCATGAATACTGTCTTTATTTACATTTGCATTTACACCTGCAGGTACTTTCTCAATTCAGTTTTTAGAAGCCAAAAAGCCATTTTAGGCCAGGGACCCACATGGCATAAACGCTGCAGCGGAAATGCCACGGTAAAAATCGTGACGTTTTACAGTCCCTGCAAATCTAGTGCATCCCATCCACACATTGCGGAAAAATACACGCACTGCGATTTCCAAAACCGTCGTAGTTTTGGAAATCACATCATGTCAATTATACCTACAGAAATGTCGGTGGTTTCCCTATAGGTATAATGGAAGCAAAAAGTCCTCAGAGAAGACCTCTGGACTTTCTGTGAAAAGCACTACGAGAAAAACCTGAAATGCATTTCTAGCACGTTTTTTTTTTTGCAGTGCATTTTGGCTGTGGCTCACTACGTGGGGCCTTAGCTTTAGACATAAAACTGCCAAGCTGGTCACATCTACGGGACACCTACATATTCCACTTACAGGATATTTTATGACATCAGATGCTGGATTTTATACACTTGTGGTAATGAGACTGAAGGAAACATCTGATGAATGATTAAGGGCTGTGTCTCAATGCTTCACTCCATATAGTAATTGTATGTTGATAAAAAAATAACAGCCCACATATAGTTAGACACTGTAAACTGAAAGTGTACCTCCAGTTATGAACAACTTTGCATAAATTAATAGTACAGGTGAATATAAGAAACTTTTAGATATATTACAAAGAAATATGTTTTCTCCTCGACTTTTCAGACAGAGTTACTTTCCACATTAATATATGAAGGGGCGCGGGAAGAGGCTGGTAGAGAACACATGCAAATAATTGCTGCAGTTACACTGCTAATCTGTGCTTTTTTAAAACTGCTATGTTATATTGTACATAACTTCACAGATTGAGGCAATAAATAATTTAACTAATCGGCGGCAGTCTGCTTC
The DNA here is from genome assembly GCA_947044405.1 of Leptodactylus fallax. Lineage (NCBI taxonomy): Eukaryota > Metazoa > Chordata > Amphibia > Anura > Leptodactylidae > Leptodactylus > Leptodactylus fallax. The sequence continues at coordinate 458,629 of CAMRHE010000347.1, forward strand.
TCCCCTCACTTCTCCATAGAACTCTATGAGTGAGGCTGAATACAGAGATGGAATCTTATGTAAACAACAGTCTGATTGAAAATAAGGAGCAGGAGAGCAACCTAATAAGTGGAGAAGGAAACAGATCTCCTTAGCATATGCTGTGCTTTGTAGTACAGTATGCTTGCCATATTCAATCATCATTTACTAAAACTGGCCAGAATTAAGCCCAATAATTTATTATTTTTTTAGACAGCTAAGAGATAAAACACATTTATTTTACAGATTTAATTATTTGGGAATGTTATCAATTTTATGCAGTTAATTTTAAATGCTAGAATAACACTCAAATCAGTTTTATCTGAATTTTTTATTATTACCTATACAGGGAATAAGTTAACTTTTAGGCTCTCATCTCTAATAAAGATATGATGTGCACCCAGCAACCATGACACAATCTCTGTAGTGTAAAATAAACACTAGGGGCTCAACTGTAAATCCGCTGCTAAGAAAATACCAATATACTTCATTGTTTTCTACCTGAATCTAAAATACAGCTTCTCTTGATTGCTGCGTCTCTTGTATGTAATCACCTGCAAAATACATCATACACTTTCATTCCGAGAACAAGATGGAGAAGTAAAGGTCCCTCCAAGAAGATTAAATCATGAATAATTGATTTGTCAAACAGCTAACATTAATAAGCTTCTTGCTTCTGTAAGTTCTGAAGGATATGTTCCATCAATTGTTGCACTGAGGAAACTCAGAAGAGCATTACATGTTTCCCTGAACTGAACTGGTTATAAATTTTACAAACTGTTGATATCAGTGTGAAAATGGGGGATTCAGAAAGAGATTACAAAATTAGATGATAAAATATAGAACGAAAATTATGAGGTAACCAATCACAGAACAGCAACTAAATAGGAAAATATCAGAAAATACCATCATACCTTTATACTAGAGATTATAAAATGAAATATTTTATCACACTACATACAGAATGCTAAAATATTAAAACAATATTTTTAAGATAAGACTTTGATTTCTTTTTTCCTTTCTTTTTTTCATTCCTGAGTCAGACGACTGCAATAGAATCATAAACATTATAAATAAATTAATGTATTTAAAGGGATTATGGAAGGCTTAGAAGGGTCAGCATTAAACTTTTATCACTGGCATAAATGGAATACTGTATAAAAGTAATAGGTTCTGATTTTGAAACAGTCACCAACCGGTCTAAATCAGAATCCAAAGCCCAATGGGCTTTGTTGTATTTTGTTGCAATTTACAGGGTGAGCCATAAGTATGGATACTCACAGATAAAATGGAAGTGGTTGCTTATATCACCTTACCGTTTGTGGCATATTAGTACATGGGAGGGGGGAAAAATTTGAGGCTGAGTGACGCCCATGGCGGCCATCTGCAAAGCCACCATTTTGGATTTAATTTTACTTTTTTCAATCTGAAGGGGGTCATGTGACACATCAAACATATGGAAAACTGCTCGCCAAATTTCGTGCAACTGGTTTGATGTTGGATAAGCCCAAATCTGGACGTATGAAAACTGTCACCAATGACGAAACATCAGTGGCTGTCCTGGCAGCATTTACCAAGAGCCCACAGCGTAGCACTCAACGTATGTCCCTTACAAGTCCCATCTCATGTTGTAGCAGCTGGATCTTGTAAGGGTGCCATCTGTGTGTAGCCAGTATCCATCAAATGGACGTTCGACTGATGCCACACTCCAGGGACATACGTCGAATGCTACGCTGTGGGCTCTTGGTAAATGCTGCCACTGATGTTTAGTCATTGGTGACAGTTTTCATATGTCCAGATTTGGGCTTATCCAACACCGAACCAGTTGCACAAAATTTGGTGAGCAGTTTGCTAACTGTGGCATGGGAGATGGGTGGTCTCGTAGGGTTTCTTGCATTGAAGTCTGCTGCAATGACCCGGGTACTGCGTTCACCAGACATCAACACAATGTCTGTCCACTCCTCGTCGGTTAACCTCTGTGACGTGTCAATGGCTGTAACAATAAGAAATGTGTCAATATCTCGATAATGAATAAAGCTATGTTAAAAATGTGCACACCATTGTTTTTCTTGTCCAATTTTCCATGTGTTTGATGTGTCACATGACCCCCTTCCCATTGAAAAAAGTAAAGTTGAATCCAAAATGGCGGCTTTGCAGATGGCCGCCATTGGCGTCACTTGGCCTCAAATGTTTCCCCCCCTCCCATGTAGTAATGTGCCACAAACGGTAAGGTGATATCAGCAACCACTTCCATTTTATCTAGGTGAATCCATACTTATGGCCCCCCCCTGTATTTTACACTAGCAGAAGGACCCGGCTTCGTACGGATATATTTCATTCTTTGTTTGTGTAGTGGTCCCTTAAGAATTGGCCAGGTTTGCACTTAACATCCAGTATGGCAGTCCAGTATAGGTACAGTCTATTGATGGCTGTGTTGTTATGGAAACCTGGTAAATGAAATGTAAACTTATATTGGCTGATACACGTGATATGACTGAATAGTTAAGGACCTGCGAACTGCTATTGATTCATACAGGTTATAAATAGCTTGGTTGCTATGGAAACCTGGTGTAAAGCTGTGTGTATGTCAAGACTGAAGAACAACCTGCGATTTTCCATTGGTCCATAAGCGTCATGTGATCATGTGTATCTCTCAGTTTGGATATCAGTGAAAAACCTGCGATTGGTTGTTATGGAAAACCTGGAGTAAAGCTGTGTGAATGTGACCTCCACAGCCCCCTACCCCTTTAAAGCTGATCCAGTGAAGAAAAATGGCTGGGTTGTTATGGAAACCTGGAGTGCAACTGTGTGCATGTGGAAACTAAGCGCCTGCGAGCTTCTATTGGCTGACAATGCCTTGTCAGATTGGAAACGGGCTTGGGTCTGCTAAGAGTTTTCATTAGCTTGGGCAGCAGCCATGTGTTTTGCTGCAGGAGTCTTGTGTCCAACTGTTTTCCATTTAGGAGGCACGAGTAGTTCAAAAACATTTCAATTTATAAGCATGCTGTCATCCAGTGTGAAGAATCTCGCCTTGCCAAGCCGCTTGGCACACCTGCGACCAACCTTCTTTATCTTCCACTCTCACACCGTGAGTGGACCGGGTCATAGGATAATACGAAACGAGCTTTTTAAATTTTATATGTTTATTAACTCAAGTGGGTCGGTACTAAGCATTAACATATACAGGGATATATATCAATTACCAAGCAAAAATAATACGGATAAAAGTAAAATTACAGTACAGAAAATACAATGGGAAATAAAAGGTAGAAAAAAATACCCGCACAAGTTTGTAGTCCTTTTCTCTAGGCCACAGCAGGATTTTGGGTCTAGGGCGCTTCCTAAAGCAAGTTACAGAGCATTTGTCTCCTACATGCTGTCCAGAACAAAGGAAAAGGCTTCAGCCCTCAATGCTAGGCCCATGCTGCATTCCACAGCATGAAATGCCCTCACATCTTCTCCAAGATAGGACCTGCTTGCTGCCTCTTTGCTGAGTGACAAAGAATCTAGGTCTCCATTCAGCATATGGCTAGTGCCCCACCCACACCTCCTCCCAGGTAGGGCCCTCCTCCTGCTCTGCTTTGCAGAACCTGGGGAAAGTTGGATGCCTTCCTAGGTGTTGGGAAAGATGTGTGTCTGGGGGGTGAACTTGAGGTCACTGGTCTCCTCTCTCCCCCATGGACATCTGTCCAGGGGTAATAAAACTGGCTGGCTAGAGCACATAAAATCACTGAAGCGTATCGTCCACCAGTGTAAACACAACATTCATAAAAGTATGTGGAGGATTGATATGAGCAAGTAAAAATACATTTCTAAGAAAGATATAGAACTGAGGGTCTGTTCATAACATCCAGTATGGCAGTCCAGTATAGGAACAGTTTATTTATGGCTGTGTTATGGAAACCTGGTAAATTAAATGTAAACTTACATTGGCTGATACAGTGCCTTGCGAAAGTATTCGGCCCCCTTGAACTTTTCAACCTTTTGCCACATTTCAGGCTTCAAACATAAAGATATAAAATTTTAATTTTTTGGTGAATAATCAACAACAAGTGGGACACAATTGTGAAGTGGAATGAAATTTATTGGTTCTTTTAAACTTTTGTAAAAAATAAAAAACTGAAAAGTGGGGCGTGCAATATTATTCGGCCCCTTTACTTTCAGTGCAGCAAACTCACTCCAGAAGTTCAGTGAGGATCTCTGAATGATCCAATGTTGTCCTAAATGACTGATGATGATAAATATAATCCACCTGTGTGTAATCAAGTCTCCGTATAAATGCACCTGCTCTGTGATAGTCTCAGGGTTCTGTTTAAAGCGCAGAGAGCATCATGAAGACCAAGGAACACACCAGGCAGGTCCGTGATACTGTTGTGGAGAAGTTTAAAGCCGGATTTGGATACAAAAAGATTTCCCAAACTTTAAACATCCCAAGGAGCACTGTGCAAGACCACTGCAAATCTACCAAGACCCGGCCGTCCCTCTAAACTTTCATCTCAAACAAGGAGAAGACTGATCAGAGATGCAGCCAAGAGGCCCATGATCACTCTGGATGAACTGCAGAGATCTACAGCTGAGGTGGGAGAGTCTGTCCATAGGACAACAATCAGTCGTACACTGCACAAATCTGGCCTTTATGGAAGAGTGGCAAGAAGAAAGCCATTTCTCAAAGATATCCATAAAAAGTCTTGTTTAAAGTTTGCCACAAGCCACCTGGGAGACACACCAAACATGTGGAAGAAGGTGCTCTGATCAGATGAAACCAAAATTGAACTTTTTGGCCACAATGCAAAATGATATGTTTGGCGTAAAAGCAACACAGCTCATCACCCTGAACACACCATCCCCACTGTCAAACATGGTGGAGGCAGCATCATGGTTTGGGCCTGCTTTTCTTCAGCAGGGACAGGGAAGATGGTAAAATTGATGGGAAGATGGATGGAGCCAAATACAGGGCCATTCTGGAAGAAAACCTGTTGGAGTCTGCAAAAGACCTGAGACTGGGACGGAGATTTATCTTCCAACAAGACAATGATCCCAAACATAAAGCAAAATCTACAATGGAATGGTTCACAAATAAACGTATCCAGGTGTTAGAATGGCCAAGTCAAAGTCCAGACCTGAATCCAATCGAAAATCTGTGGAAAGAGCTGAAAACTGCTGTTCACAAACGCTCTCCATCCAACCTCACTGAGCTTGAGCTGTTTTCCAAGGAAGAATGGGCAAGAATTTCAGTCTCTCGATGTGCAAAACTGATAGAGACATACCCCAAGCGACTTGCAGCTGTAATCGCACCAAAAGGTGGTGCTACAAAGTATTAACTTAAGGGGGCCGAATAATTTGGCACGCCCCACTTTTCAGTTGTTTATTTTTTACAAAAGTTTAAAATATCCAATAAATTTTGTTCCACTTCACGATTGTGTCCCACTTGTTGTTGATTCTTCACCAAAAAAATTAAAATTTTATATCCTTATGTTTGAAGCCTGAAATGTGGCAAAAGGTTGAAAAGTTCAAGGGGGCGAATACTTTCGCAAGACACTCTGCACATGATATGATTGAATATTTAAGAACCTGCTAACTGCTATTGACTAATACAGGTCATAAATAGTTTGGTTGCTATGGAAACCTGGTGTAAAACTGTGTGCCTATGGAGACTAAGCACCTGCGAGCTTCTATTGGCTGATAAGGGACATGTGACAGTGTGTATTGCAGTTGGAATATGAGTGAAAGACTTGCAGGCATGTATTGACTAATGCAGGTCATTTTTTGGGAATACTGTATCTCAGGAACGGTACATCCTAGAGAGCTTAGGCCCAGTCTACAATCTTCCCGGACACCTGATGTACCTGTGTGCCAAATTTGGTGAGGATCGGTCCAGTCGTTTGGTCGCGCATAGAGAACAGACAGACAGACAGACACTCAGTTTTATATAAACAAGAGATTTAAAACCAGTATAATAGATGAATAATGTAGGGTCATGTGAGCCTAGTTACAATTGTATTGTCACTAAATTTAATGATTTTGCTAAACTTCCCAATTTCATGTTATTACAAATGGTTTCATGGTTAGGCTGCCAAGGTAGTTTAACCTCTTCCCACTGCAGGCATTTTTCGATTTTCATTTTTGACTCACTGTTTTCCAAGAGCCATAACTTTTTTATTTTTCCGTTTACAGAGCCTATGAGGACTTAATGTTTGTGGGACAGATTGTACTTTGTAATGCTAACATTTAATATTCCATATGATGTACTGGGAAGCTGAAAAAAAATTCAGAACTGGTTGCTATTGGAAATAAATTGCGTTTGTGAGACTTTCCTCCGGGCTTCGTTATTTATGGCATTCACTGTACATCCAAAATGATATATCACCTTCTATGGACCAATGTGATTCCAAGGACACCAACTTTAGGGAGGGCGAATATATATATATATATATATATATATATACAGTCATATGAAAAAGTTTGGGCACCCCTATTAATCTTAATCATTTTTAGTTCTAAATATTTGGGTGTTTGCAACAGCCATTTCAATTTGATATATCTAATAACTGATGGACACAGTAATATTTCAGGATTGAAATGAGGTTTATTGTACTAACAGAAAATGTGCAATATGCATTAAACCAAAATTTGACCGGTGCAAAAATTTGGGTACCCTTATCATTTTATTGATTTGAATACTCCTAACTACTTTTTACTGACTTACTGAAGCACAAAATTGGTTTTGTAACCTCACTGAGCTTTGAACTTCATAGCCAGGTGTATCCAATCATGAGAAAAGGTATTTAAGGTGGCCAATTGCAAGTTGTTCTCCTATTTGAATCTCCTCTGAAGAGTGGCATCATGGGCTCCTCAAAACAACTCTCAAATGATCTGAAAACAAAGACTGTTCAACATAGTTGTTCAGGGGAAGGATACAAAAAGTTGTCTCAGAGATTTAACCTGTCAGTTTCCACTGTGAGGAACATAGTAAGGAAATGGAAGACCACAGGTACAGTTCTTGTTAAGTCCAGAAGTGGCAGGCCAAGAAAAATATCAGAAAGGCAGAGAAGAAGAATGGTGAGAACAGTCAAGGACAATCCACAGACCACCTCCAAAGAGCTGCAGCATCATCTTGCTGCAGATGGTGTCACTGTGCATCGGTCAACAATACAGCACACTTTGCACAAGGAGAAGCTGTATGGGAGAGTGATGCGAAAGAAGCCGTTTCTGAAAGCACGCCACAAACAGAGTCGCCTGAGGTATGCAAAAGCACATTTGGACAAGCCAGCTTCATTTTGGAAGAAGGTCCTGTGGACTGATGAAACAAAGATTGAGTTGTTTGGTCATACAAAAAGGCGTTATGCATGGCGTCAAAAAAAACACAGCATTCCAAGAAAAACACTTGCTACCCACTGTAAAATTTGGTGGAGGTTCCATCATGCTTTGGGGCTGTGTGGCCAATGCCGGCACCGGGAATCTTGTTAAAGTTGAGGATCGCATGGATTCAACTCAGTATCAGCAGATTCTTCAGAATAATGTACAAGAATCAGTGACGAATTTGAAGTTACGCCGGGGATGGATATTTCAGCAAGACAATGATCCAAAACACAGCTCCAAATCTACTCAGGCATTCATGCAGAGGAACAATTACAATGTTCTGGAATGGCCATCCCAGTCCCCAGACCTGAATATCATTGAACATCTGTGGGATAATTTGAAGCGGGCTGTCCATGCTCGGCGACCATCAAACTTAACTGAACTGGAATTGTTTTGTAAAGAGGAATGGTCAAAAATACCTTCATCCAGGATCCAGGAACTGATTAAAAGCTACAGGAAGCGACTAGAGGCTGTTATTTTTGCAAAAGGAGGATCGACTAAATATTAATGTCACTTTTCTGTTGAGGTGCCCATACTTTTGCACCGGTCAAATTTTGGTTTAATGCATATTGCACATTTTCTGTTAGTACAATAAACTTCATTTCAATCCTGAAATATTACTGTGTCCATCAGTTATTAGATATATCAAATTGAAATGGCTGTTGCAAACACCCAAATATTTAGAACTAAAAATGATTAACATTAATAGGGGTGCCCAAACTTTTTCATATGACTGTATATATATATATATATATATATATATATATATATATATATATATATATATATATATATATTTTTTTTTTTTTTTTTTTTTTGATTTTTAAAGACTTAAAAAAAATTTGCTCCCCCATCGGCATGGAGCAGCGGAGTTGGCGGTCTCAAATACATTTTGTCACGCCCACTCTCATTAACCCAGCCAATGAAGACGCTTTCCACTCACAGCTGATCTAGAGGGAACTTCCCTCGACCGGGACCCATCAAATGCGCATGCGTGACAGAAGACCAATCACAGAGGCCCTCCAGAAGAACCTGCCTCCAAAAGCCCCGCCCATCTGAATGGAGAATAAACAAATCTCTCGCTGCTAAATATAAGAAATAGAATTCAAAGGGAATCATTTTAGCAAGCCAGAAACCCGTGGATCCAATACATAATGGTCACAATAGATACTAAGAGCTTCTATTTAAAGATATATATAATCATTAAAGCCAGTAACGCCAATGCCTTCATTAATGTCAGTCTGATATCAGAAATTGCCAATACAATGCCAATACACTCTTAGGATATAACAACTGCCATCTCAAATAAATGATGCATATGAAATTGCATCATTTAAGCCCCATGGTTTGACTGTTTTCAGTACAAAAGTCCAACGGGCCTCACATTGAAGGAGCTTTTGATCAAGATCGCCCCCTCTAGGAGAAGGAATAATTTGTTCAATGCCCTGGAATTTAATATGAACGGGATCACCTCCATGATGGGCCCATATATGACGCGCTACTGTGGTGTCATCCTGACGGATTATATTGTTTACATGTTTCCTCATCCTCCTGCGGAATTCCCTTATCATTTTACCGACATATTGAATCCCGCAGGAGCATGTGATGAGGTACACCACACCGACCGTTTTACAGTTGATAAAATTATTGTTTTTCTACCGTTTACCTGTTATTGTACTAACAAAATCTTTGCTAATTTTTATAAAAGAACAGGCCCTGCAGGACCCACAAGAATGGGTACTCACAAACTTCATTCCTTGCCTATTCAGCCAGGTATCGGAATTAACGGGTAGCAAGTGGCTATGAACCAACCTATCTTTAAAATTAGTACCACGTCTATATGTTACTGATGGGAAGTCCCCCAACAATGGGCCGATATCAGGATCAGATAAAAGGATGTCCCATGATTCCTGCAAAATTTGTTTGACTTCCAAATAGGCAGTCAAGTCGAAGTCGCAGGAACTGCCCTTTAGGGATACCCCTTCTCAAAGGGTTAGGATGCCAACTAGCCCATTTCAAGAGGCAGTTGGTAGCCGTCTCTTTTCTATAGATGGTCGTAGTTAATCGTCCTGTTTCCGATTTTAATATGGTTAAGTCCAAAAAAGTAATAGAGTTCTCCTGAATTTTGGAGGTAAAAAATGGACCCAATGGAGGCATGGTCCTCATTTATTTTGCTTTGGGTCCGCTACATCGATGATGTGTTGTTGATCTGGGGGGGAACAAAGGAGGACTTTAGAGAGTTTGTTGCGGCTCTGAATATGAATATGTCGGTAAAACGATGAGGGAATTCCGCAGAAGGATGAGGGAACATGTAAACAATATAATCCGTCAGGATGACACCACGGTAGCGCATCATATATGGGCCCATCATGGAGGTGATCCCGTTCATATTAAATTCCAGGGCATTGAACAAATTATTCCTTCTCCTAGAGGGGGCAATCTTGATCAAAAGCTCCGTCAATGTGAGGCCCATTGGACTTTTGTACTGAAAACAGTCAAACCATGGGGCTTAAATGATGCAATTTCATATGCATCATTTATTTGAGATGGCAGTTGCTATATGCTAAGAGTGTATTGGCATTGTATTGGCAATTTCTGGTATCAGACTGACATTAATGAAGGCATTGGCGTTATTGGCTTTAATGATTATATACTGTATATCTTTAAATAGAAGCTCTTAGTATCTATTGTGACCATTATGTATTGGATCCACGGGTTTCTGGCTTGCTAAAATGATTCCCTTTGAATTCTATTTCTTATATTTAGCAGGCAGAGATTTGATTAGTCTCCGTTCAGATGGGCGGGGCTTTTGGAGGCAGGTTCTTCTGGAGTGCCTCTGTGATTGGTCTTCTGTCACGCATGCATACTTGGTGGGTCCCGGTCGAGGGGAGTTCCCTCTAGATCAGCTGTGAGTGGAAAGCGTCTTCATTGGCTGGGTTAATGAGAGTGGGCGTGACAAAATGTATTTGAGACCGCCAACTCCGCTGCTCCGTGCGGCCAAACATTAGTGTCGATGGGGGAGCGGGGTTGTATATTGGGAAAGGGTGATATGCCTACAAAATAGTACTATAACATACTTACCTTAGTGGCTCTTTGAAGTATAGACACGTACCTCTGATGAATGTGTTGGTATTGGTGTATATTCCAACATAGGAAACGCGTTAGGTGTGTCAGCAGGATATCACAGTTAAAGCTAACCGCTGTGATATGGTTGTGTCAGTAGGATACGATAGTGAATACTAGTCGCTGTGTTAGAAAGTGTGTTGGTAGGATATTACAGCATATGCCAATCGCTTAATAGAGGATATTATAGTAAACACTAATCGTTTTGACAAATCAGTTTTAGAGGTAGCATAGAAGTGTTGGGAAACATAACACTAGGCAGTGCTTTTTTAAGCTGAGGGAACCATATGCTTTAGCAGTCCAATATTTGCTCCTGTAATATATGGGGTGGAGAGGGTTATTTAGACAGGTGCACTTTGTTTGTATCTACACCTATTAGTAGTGAGACATTGTGAAGCTTAAATATGGCCTTGTAACATTTAGGTCTGGTTTCATAGTGGAATAATTGCCTTTCCATCCCTGAATTCTTTTTTATTACTTATGTTGTAGTTTTCCCTTAGTTTAGTATTTTAATAAATATTTAATAAAGTTAATATTTTGATGCGTCCAGATATTAGTGGGTGACTCTCCTAGTTTAAGAATAAGTTTTGATTGGCACGCAATATCTTGCTGTAATTCTTTAGTTTGAACTACACTAGTTTGTGCTGCATGGGAACCCATAGCAACAGCAAACCACAGACTCAATTATCACTTTTGGAAGACAAGCCTGCTTTTTCAGCTGGCAGCCAGGCCAGGCACGCCCCAAATGTTTTTGGAAATTCTGTTAATTGTCACTCATGATATCATGTTGATGTGGCATTTGCTACCATACAGAAAATTGAGGATAAAGTGACATTTTAGTAATTTTTAATTTTCACATCCCAATGTAAATAAAATCTGTGAAACAGCTGTGGGGTCAAAATGCTCACCATAACCCTTGGTAAATTCCATGAGGGGTGTACTGTTCAAAATGTGGTCACTTTTGGAGAGTTTCCACTGTACTGCCAGTTTAGGGGCTCTGCAAATGAGACATGATGCCTGAAAACTATTACAGCAAAATCTGCTGTTCAAATGCTCAGTGGCACTCCTTCCCTTTGCGCTGTCATGTGCCTAAACAGCTGTTTACATCCACATGTGGGGTTTTACTCCATCTAACCTCTTGTGAATGTGTAAATTTTATGACCGAATGAACGTACTATTGAAAAAAAAAAATGAAATTTCTAAATTTCACCTCCATATTATTTTAATTCCTATGAAATGCATAAAGGGTTAACAAACTTTCCAAATGTGCTTTTGAATTATTTGAGGGGTACAGTTTTGAAAATGGGGTGATTTATGGGGGTTTCTAATATATAAGACTTTAACATACCCTTCAGAACTGAAGTGGTCCTTAACAAATAGGTTTGGGAAATGTTCTTGTAAATATGGAAAATCTGCTAAGGTCCCACGTAGCAGGCCTCAGCGAAAAAATTCACTGTGGGAAAAGCAGGGGTTTCCTCTGTGGATTTTCTGCCTCCATTATAGCTATGGGGTAACCGCCTGCGTTTCCGTAGGTTTAATTGACATGCTGCGATTTCCTAAATCGCAACGGTTGTGGAAATCGCAGCATTTCTGCTGCATGCATTTTTCTGTAATGTGTGGGACTGTAAAACGCTGCGGTTTTTGCTGCAGTGTTTCCACCACAGCCATACCGTGGTGTTTGCGCCACGTGGGGCCGCGGCCTTAGACATATAAGCTTTATAATGTCCAAAATAAATTAAAGGACAATTAAATTAAAAGATGATGCCAATATAAAGCTGAGATAGGGTAGATAATATTTTATTAATGTTTTTGGGTGGTATGACTGAAAGAGTGTGTCACATTTTGAAAATTGCTAATTTTTTTAAAATTTCCTATAGGTTTTGTTTTTTTTTTTATAAATAAATGCAAAACAAATCGTTCAATATTTACCACTAACATGAAGTACAATGTATCACAAAATCACTTGGGTAAGTTAAAGAGTCTCAACGTTATTGCCACATAAAGTGACACATGTCAGATATGAAAAATGAGCCCATGTCCTTAAAGAGGACTTTTCATGTTGACGTGTGGTATTATATACCGCTAGAAAGCTGAATTCAGCACACTGTCAGCTTTCCCAGTATGCACCACAGTGCTGGAGATATCGGTGCTGTTAATTTTGGCACCAATATCTCCTCACTGTCAGAAAGATGGGCCTTACTACTTAGCATCTTCGTTGGACTGTGAGGAAGGCCCCCCGACAATACAAGTCTATGGAAGAGTGCTGTCAGAGGTGGCGTTCCTCACAGCTCAGTGATGACGATAGGTTGTAAGGCCCACCCTTCTGATAGTGGGGAGATATCGGTGCAGAAATTAACAGCACCGATATCTCCAGCATTGGGGGGCATACCGGGAAAGCCGACAGTGCGCTGAATTTAGTGCACTGTCGGCTTTCTAGCGGTATATAAAACTGTACATTGATGAGTACGTGAAAGGTACTCTTTAAGGTACGTTTAGGCCGTGTTCTTAAGGGGTTAAAGGTGTTGTCCAGTTTCAGACAAATATTAAGAGAGAAATGTTATTGTTTTTATAATGAAAAGTTATACCATTTTCCAATATACTGTCTGCATCAATTCCTCATGGTTTTCTCTAATTACAATGCAACTGTAAGGGAATCGCTAGAGGAGCGATTCCCCAGTAGCTGCTGGAGAACTCTGGGGGGAAGGGCACAACAAGACAGTGGACCCCAAGCTGAATCCCCCCACTGTCCCTGGCTAACTTGCCCATCTGTCCTAGGCGACAGCCAGCAACCATTCGACAGTCCCTGCTTACAATAAGTGATACACAGAACGCAGACAGGACGAACACAACAAAGGGAGGTCAGCTAGCCAAGGGGTTGGTAACAAACGAGCAATGCAGTACAAAATCGCAATCCAAGAGAAAAGTCAAAGGGAAGCCAGCGGTCAGGAAATCCGAAGAACAGGTAACAAAGAACAAGGAGTATAGCCAGTACGCGTAATGCAATAGCAGGCACCAATGGGAAAGTGAGCAAACAATAAATAGGGAGGAAGAACCCACCCCAGACTTGATAGGAGAATAGGCTGTCAATCACACAGGTAAGACTAAAGTAAACTCTTAGTGGAGCAGGGGGAAATCAAGGTGAAGGGTGTGGTGGAAAATCAACTAAGGAGGTGAGGGAATAGGACAGTGTTCAGACAATACAAGAAAAACCCAAAGGAAGGAATCACAACCGGACCCGCCTCCTGCGCCACAGAGTGCACCCGGAGGATGGTGCCAAAGCCCGGACAGGCAAGGATGTTACAACAACTTTTTAGAAATGAATGGAATATAAAAAAATGGGTAATACATACAGTGCTGGCCAAAAGTATTGGCACCCCTGCAATTCTGTCAGATAATACTCAATTTCTTCCAGAAAATGATTGCAATCACAAATGGTAATAATATCTTCATTTATTTTGCTTGCAATGAAAAAACACAAAAGAGAATGAAAATAAAAGTCAAATCATTGATCATTTTACACAAAACTCCAAAAATGGGCCGGACAAAAGTATTGGCACCCTCAGCCTAATACTTGGTAGCACAACCTTTAGACAAAATAACTGCGAACAACCGCTTCCGGTAACCATCAATGAGTTTCTTACAATGCTCTGCTGGAATTTTAGACCATTCTTCTTTGGCAAATTTCTCCAGGTCCCTGAGATTTGAAGGGTGCCTTCTCCAAACTGCCATTTTGAGATCTCTCCACAGGTGTTCTATGGGATTCAGGTCTGGACTCATTGCTGGCCACTTTAGAAGTCTCCAGTGCTTTCTCTCAAACCATTTTCTAGTGCTTTTTGAAGTGTGTTTTGGGTCATTGTCCTGCTGGAAGACCCATGACCTCTGAGGGAGACCCAGCTTTCTCACTGGGCCCTACATTATGCTGCAAAATTTGTTGGTAGTCTTCAGACTTCATAATGCCATGCACACAGTCAAGCAGTCAGGTGCCAGAGGCAGCAAAGCAACCCCAAAACATAAGGGAACCTCCGCCATGTTTGACTATAGGGACCGTGTTCTTTCCTTTGAAGGCCTCTTTTTTTTTTCCTGTAAACTCTATGTTGATGCCTTTTCCCAAAAAGCTCTACTTTTGTCTCATCTGACCAGAGAACATTCTTCTAAAAAGTTTTTGGCTTTCTCAGGTAAGTTTTGGCAAACTCCAGCCTGGCTTTTTTATGCCTCTGGGTCAGAAATGGGGTCTTCCTGGGTATCTTACCATAGAGTCCCTTTTCATTCAGACGCCGACGGATAGTACGGGTTGACACTGTTGTACCCTCGGACTGCAGGGCAGCTAGAACTTGTTTGGATGTTAGTCGAGGTTCTTTAGCCACCATCCGCACAATCTTTCGTTGAAATCTCTTGTCAATTTTTCTTTTCCGTCCACATCTAGGGAGGTTAGCCACAGTGCCATGGGCTTTAAACTTCTTGATGACACTGCGCACGGTAGACACAGGAACATTCAGGTCTTTGGAGATGGACTTGTAGCCTTGAGATTGCTCATGCTTCCTCACAATTTTGCTTCTCAAGTCCTCAGACAGTTCTTTGGTCTTCTTTCTTTTCTCCATGCTCAATGTGGTACACACAAGGGCACAGGACAGAGGTTGAGTCAACTTTAATCCATTTCAACTGGCTGCAAGTGTGATTTAGTTATTGCCACCACCTTTTATGTGCTACAGGTAAGTAACAGGTGCTGTAAATTACACAAATTAGAGAAGCATCACCTGATTTTTCCAATTGTGCCAATACTTTTGTCCACTCCCTTTTTTATGTTTGGTGGGGAATTATATCCAATTTGGCTTTTTGACAATTCTTTTTGTGGTTTTCCATTGACGACAAATTAAATGAAGATATTATTACCAAAGCATTTGTGATTGCAATCATTTTCTGGAAGAAATTGAGTATTATCTGACAGAATTGCAGGGGTGCCAATACTTTTGGCCAGCACTGTACGTGGACAAAATTGTTCTTACCCCTCGTTTAATGAAAGAAAAACCCACAATGGTCACAGAAATAACTTGAATCTGACAAAAGTAATAATATATAAAAATTCTATGAAAATGAACAAATGAAAGTCAGACATTGCTTTTCAACCATGCTTCAACAGAATTTTTAAAAAAAGAAAACTCATGAAACAGACCTAGACAGAAATGATGGTACCCTTAACTTAATATTTGTTGCACAACCTTTTGAGGCAATCACTGCAATCAAACGATTCCTGTAACTGTCAATGAGACTTCTGCACCTCACAACAGGTATTTTGGCCCACTTCTCATGAGCAAAATGCTCCAGTTGTCTCGGGTTTGAAGGGTGCCTTTTCCAGACGGCATGTTTCAGCTCCTTCCAAAGATGCTCAATAGGATTTAGGTCAGGGCTCATAGAAGGCCACTTCAGAATAGTCCAATGTTTTCCTCTTAGCCATTCTTGGGTGTTTTTAGCTGTGTGTTTTGGGTCATTATCCTGTTGCAAGACCCATGACCTGCGACTGAGACCATGCTTTCTGACACTGAGCAGCACATTTCTCTCTAGAATCCCTTGATAGTCTTGAGATTTCATTGTACCCTGCACAGATTCAAGACACCCTGTGCAAGATGCAGCAAAGCAGCCCCAGAACATAACAGAGCCTCCTCCATGTTTCACAGTAGGGACAGTGTTTTTTTCAAGATATGCTTCATTTTTCCTTCTGTGAACATAGCGCTGATGTGCCTTGCCAAAAATTTTGATTTTTGTCTCATCTGTCCACAGAACATTCTCCCAGAAGCTTTATGGCTTGTCAACATGTAGTTTGGCAAATTCCAGTTTTGTCAGATTCGGGTTATTTCTGTGACCATTGTGGGTTTTTCTTTCATTAAACGAGGGGTACCAACAATTTTGTCCACATGTGTATATCTTAATAATGAAATAAGACAGGAAAAAGGCAGCACTCCCAAATAAGTTCCAAAACATTTGGGAGTGCCGCCTTTTTCTTGTCTTATATTTTGGACTTGGAACCTGGAGATCTGGACTAAGCACCCATTCACCTGCTGATGCTGCAGTGGACTTTCTTTAACTTAATAATGAAATATATTTTCTTTTTCAGACTAAGTAACTGTTTACATAGAACGCTATGGAGAGGGGAGGGGAGAGTAGAAGGCTGGGGATACTCCAGCAAGTTACAGCCTATTTATATATATAAAAAAATAAGTTATCCGCACACCTACCTGCGATGCCTTGATGGAACCGCCCCTCCTCTTCTTCACCTGCGTCCGCGTCTCAGCGTAGTAGGCGCGATGACGTCATTGTATCGCCGCCTGCGCTGAGAAGCGGAGATCTCGTAAACCATCCCAGGACAAGTACCGCACAGCTTTGGTTTTTTTTTTTTTTTTTTAAGCGGCCTGTCCTGGGCTGGTTTACGGTGAATAGAAAGTAAAAAATGCTGTCTCCCAGACAGTGACGGACAGTGCCGCCTGAGGTGGCCGCCTCACTTCGCCTCATTAGCGGTGCGCCCCTGCTGCCCACAATTCCAGTGCAGGAGGCTTCCCCTCTCACTGCACGCTGCAAGTACAGACAGAGCAACAGGAAGTAAGAGAGGCAAAACCGCTGATCTGTCAGCCCCAGTTAGATGCTGTGGTCAATCATGACTGAGGCATCAGTTTTAGAGGGATCTTGCTCCATCTGTCACATATTGGCACCCCCACATTCACATTTGTGCAGATACCAGCACAGGATAACTGGGGCTTAAAGAAGGCCCCAAGCCAACTGTACCTTCAATACATACCTATCAGCACTGACAGCATAATGCATTGCACTAAGTAATCTAAAGAATGTGTGTGGCGGGAAGCCTGTATTGCAGGGTCACGTTTATCAATCTTTCCATATGCTGAGCATGCTACCTGAGAAAAGCATTTGCATTCTTATTCTCCCCACAGTTCTGAACAAACCGTGCATGGGGTTTGAGCAAAGTGCATCACAGTTTACTCTGCAGGACAAGTTCAGAGAGACAGTAGAGGGAATAGTCACTTTAAGCAGCTCCAACTCAGAGCTGCTAAAGCCACAATCTTGGTCTTGTTTTAAAGCCAAGAAATGAAGTCATTTTACAGAAAAAAAAAAAGAAGTAAAAATAGACTTTTTGTTCACTTGCAAAAACACACAATTGGTATCCCCACATCTGTAACAACCCCTAAAATAAAATTATGGCATTTATCATGTAGAATAAATAATGAACTAAACCATAAAATTTACATTGCAGAATTGCTTTCTGTTCATATCACCTCTCAAAACAAAAAGTAATAAAAACTGATCAAAAATGTACCCACAATATACAAAATCTTGTAAAGCTACATTGACATTAAATTCAAAGTTATGAAATGGAATGCTGGAATGCAGAGAGGGATAAAATATTACTTATTTAAGACTAAAATGCATTATTTCCCTAAAGGATTAAAATGTACAGTACAGACCAAAAGTTTGGACACACCTTCTCATTCCAAGAGTTTTCTGTATTTTCATGACTATAAAAATTGTAGATTCACACTGAAGGCATCAAAACTATGAATTAACACATGTAGAATTATATACTTAACAAAAAAGTGTGAAACAACTGAAAATATATCTTATATTCTAGGTTCTTCAAAGTAGCCACCTTTTGCTTTGATTACTGCTTTGCATACTCTTAGCATTCTCTTGATGAGCTTCAAGAGGTAGTCACCTGAAATGGTCTTCCAACAGTCTTGAAGGAGTTCCCAGAGATGCTTAGCACTTGTTGGCCCTTTTGCCTTCACTCTGCGGTCCAGCTCACCCCAAACCATCTCGATTGGGTTAGGTCTGGTGACTGTGGAGGCCAGGTCATCTGGCGTAGCACCCCATCACTCTCCTTCTTGGTCAAATAGCCCTTACACAGTCTGGAGGTGTGTTTGGGGTCATTGTCCTGTTGAAAAATAAATGATGGTCCAACTAAACGCAAACCGGATGGAATAGCGTGCCGCTGCAAGATGCTGTGGTAACCATGCTGGTTCAGTATTCCTTCAATTTTGAATAAATCCCCAACAGTGTCAACAGCAAAGCACCCCCACACCATCACACCTCCTCCTCCATGCTTCATGGTGGGAACCAGGCATGTAGATTCCATTCGTTCACCTTTTCTGCGTCGCACAAACACATGGTGGTTGGAACCAAAGATCTCAAATTTGGACTCATCAGACCAAAGCACAGATTTCCACAGGTCTAATGTCCATTCCTTGTGTTTTTTAGCCCAAATAAGTCTCTTCTGCTTGTTGCCTGTCCTTAGCAGTGGTTTCCTAGCAGCTATTTTACCATGAAGGCCTGCTGCACACAGTCTCCTCTTAACAGTTGTTGTAGAGATGTGTCTGCTACTAGAACTCTGTGTGGCATTGACCTGGTCTCTAATTTGTGCTGCTGTTAACCTGCGATTTCTGAGGCTGGTGACTCGGATGAACTTATCCTCCGCAGCAGAGGTGACTCTTGGTCTTCCTTTCCTGGGGCGGTCCTCATGTGAGCCAGTTTCTTTGTAGCGCTTGATGGTTTTGGCCACTGCACTTGTTTATAATTGATTTCCTGTTTTGTAACCTTAGTTTTGGTACATGAGATGCCAGGTCTGGTAAAGCCTCTGTGTGAATGTTCTTACTGCTTCTTATTTCTTTCTTTCCTCATTAGGCTGGCCACCTAATGCTCTATTTTCTACTCTTTCTGGTCTTGCCATCTGGAAACAATGTACCAAAACTAAGGAAATACTCACAATTTGTGTTTCATAAAGAAGTGTTTTCATTTACTTACCTGCAGTAGTGGAGCTGTAGTAGGGTGTGTCTGCCCTGGCCTTATAAGAGGCAAGTCTGCATCAACTCCAGTGTTTTATAGAGAAAACTGCATAGGATTATGGGAAATGTCTATGCTATAAAAGGACTCCATTACCCAGCAAGCTCGGTAGTTGGTGGAGTTGACACAAGGATTTCTTAGTACACGTTTTGGATATGTTCTGATGAAATAATTAGAATAAACTCCTTTGGATTTCTTTTCAATCAAGGTCTGATTGTTTTTTGGAAAATCCCATGCTTCACAGAGACACTTTCAAAGTTTTCCCAATTTTTCGGACTGACTGACCTTCATTTCTTAAAGTAATGATGGCCACTCATTTTTCTTTACTTAGCTGCTTTTTCTTGCCATAATACAAATTCTAACACTCCATTCAGTAGGACTGTCAGCTGTGTATCCACCTGACTTCTGAACAACACAACTGATGGTCCCAGCCCCATTTATAAGGCAAGAAATCCCACTTATTAAACCTGACAGGGCACACCTGTGAAGTGAAAACCATTTCAGGTGACAACCTCTTGAAGCTCATCAAGAGAATGCCAAGAGTGTGCAAAGCAGTAATCAAAGCAAAAGGTAGCTACTTTGAAGAACCTAGAATATAAGACATATTTTCAGTTGTTTCACACTTTTTTGTTAAGTATATAATTCCACATGTGTTAATTCATAGTTTTGATGCCTTCAGTGTGAATCTACAATTTTTATAGTCATGAAAATACAGAAAACTCTTGGAATGAGAAGGTGTGTTTAAACTTTTGGTCTGTACTGTATGTAACACCCTGCTCCATAAACCCCGGTCGGAGCACAGCTCCAATTGCGGGTTTTAACATGACCGCGGCATCCAAGAGGTTCCACCATGCTACATGTACCCCTTGGCACCCCCACGCGGCGAGATGGGGGGGTGCTGAGATGCATCTTCTGCAGCCCGGGGTCTGACAAGTGACCCCGTGCTGCTAGTAGCCCCCACTACCTGGTTGATCCTGCCCAGAAGTGAGGAAGTCATCCTATGAGTCTGCATAGGCTGACTTCCTCTATAGGCTGCAATACACATGTATTACAGTCTATAGTGCTGAACCAGCGATCAGTACGTCGGGTCCCCTAGTGGGACATCACTAAAACCACTGCAAGGCAAAGTGTTCTACACCACTATACAGGCTCTCTGCTGCCAGGAAATAGCTGTTTTTTAACGCGATTCACCGCAAATTAATTCGGATCGAATCTAATTGTATCGGAAAATTCGGGGAAGCTGCCGAATCAAATTTTTGAACAATTCACTCATCTCTAGTATAAAACATTCAATAAAACGAGTTAAAAAAAATAAAAAATAAAAAATGTTGGGTCTTCCCTGAAAAAACAGCCCCAAAATAATTTTGTTGAAAGTAAAATAATAAAATTGTAGGTCTTGGAAAGTATTAAAAATTTTTCATTACAACAAGTTTTACTTTGCAAAAATAGTAACTTAAAAAAAAAAAACACTATACAAATTTGGTATCAATGTAATCATATTGACCAGAGAATACATTTATCAGGTTAGTTAAGCTGCAAAGTGTACAACACAAAATTAATAGTGCAAAATGACACGAAAGCCCTCATACAGTTACACTGACAGAAAAATGAAAAAATATGGCTCCTGATATGCAAAAACACAAAAAAATGGCTTGGTGATCAAGGGCAAAAACAGGATAATTTAAACACTTTTCAATATACAGGGTGAGAGGAGACAGTGATAGACTGAAATTTTAAGAAGTTAAAATGTCACTGTGGTACCAGACTTTAAGCAAGTGCTTAAACCCGAAATTATTTAGCTAGAGCTTTGATTCTGGTGTAATTGTAAAGCTAAGATCCTGATTCTGATACAGTAGTCATGGCTTTAAATACTTTAAATACCAATGTTTTTGACTGGGTGAGCAATATTCAGAAGAGATATGTAACAAACCTAGCAATATGCAGTTTATTTGTTACAATGTTAATAAAAACTCATATGGATATGTTGATATTAAAACAACCGCTTCCATTAAATATGCCTTCCACTTCTTGTAGATAAACCTTGAATGTGAATGAATCAAGAATCTTCATTGCTTGTGACCTAATTCTTTTAAACTTTCAGGTCTTAATTGGATATTTCACACTTCGTCCCTTTCTCCTTGACCTTATAACACAGCGGTCTGGATATTTTTGCAGCTTAATAAATACCTCATGTAAAATGTGCCTGCTGAATGACATATAATGTGGCATCCATCATAATTAACCCAAACGCCTCTGTTACAGGGAAGGGTTGAGACCCCATCACATCTGACTTCCTGTTGGAAAAATCTTATGTAGGTTTAGCTGATAACTGTGCTTTGAGTGATCCCAAGGGAACAGGAACTGGCAAAAAGATGAATTATCTGTCACTCACAAGAAATGCCTTAGCTCGGAAAATAATCAGACAAGCCTCACCGTTCTTTATTTTCCCATTATTTATTTATTTCTTCTTTTTTGTACCTTTGAAATTGGTTTTCACATCATACCTTCTTTCAATCCATAGGAAAAAGGCTGTAAGAAATATAATCAGGAAGCAAACCACCCCTTCCTAAGAAAAGACATTTAGTTTTCTTTGTTACCCTGTGGCATATGAAACTGAATGCAATGCAGTAGTCAGTAGAACACAGACATGACATGATAGGCCGTTACTATTTTCAGTGTGTTCAGTGTGATGATATCTGGGGAAAATTATATTTCTCAGACTACAATCTTCTTCAAGGTTATTTAAGCTTAAAATAAAACTAACATGATGGGACAATTCAACAGGATGTAGAAATCGTTTACCCCACTAAGATAGTAACATAATGTCTACATTTGATTCTCCCTATTGATGGTGGATGTTAAGTAGAGGCCTTACTCCTGCCTCTACCTGCTTTGAGAATACAAAATGAACAGCCAAAGCAACCACTTCTGTTGTCTATTTTATTTTCTCCAATAGTTGGAAGGCTGCATGCAACCTAAGGCCGGAGGCCAACGTGGTGTAAACACATTGCAGGAAAATATGCGCAGCGGATACACTGCGATTTCCAAAACTGCCGCGGTTTTGTAAATCATAGTATGCCAATTATACCTACGGAAATGCCAGCAGTTTCCTATATGTATAATTGAAGCAGAAAGTCCGCTATACAGGTTAATAAAGCGGCAAACCACCAGATTAAGGACATGCGTCATAGAGGGACAATATGTTATTTGTCATAACTGCAATTAAATATTTTGTTCACATTATCAACAATGCTCCTTCACACTATATATGGGTGAGTCGCCAGATTGGAAAAAAAAAAACCCACAATTTTTTTTTTTTTTTTAGTGCAGGCTAGACTGTATATTGGGTGACCACATGAAAAAAAAAAATTCTGAAATAATCGAAATTATTTTTCTACATTAATGTTAAGGCCCGGAATAACAGAATGCAGAAAAAAAAAACGCTGCTGAAATAAAATGTGGCAGAAACATCACAGATGTTTTCCACAGCGTTTTTCATTGCGTTTTTCTCTGCAGACTTTCTACCCTTATTATACCTATACAGAAAACGGCAACGTTACTGCAGGTATAATTGACATTGACTTTTCTGCTGCAGATTTTTTTCTGCAATGTGTGGATGGGAATAGCCAGAATCCCATTCTCTTTGCAGGTACTTTAAAACGCTACGTTTTCACAATGTGGGGCTTCAGCCTAACCGAGGATGTACTACTGTGTGTAAGATTTGCGCAGGTACAATTAGCAGTACTTTGCTGTTAAAACAGCAGTATGTATTTAATGAAAATAAAAAAACAAAAAAAAAACTTTATTCACTAAAAAAACAAACAGAAGAAGACAAAATGGTATGACAGAGATACATACAGGCAATGCAGTGAAACCAATACCACAACATCCGTCTACATAAATAGGTCAATAACGGATATCAAGACAAGAAGTAAGAAATGGGGGGGGTGTTGGTAGGCTCAAGTAACACCAGAGATGTCCATATAGAGTAAGTTATGCGAGTGCATGTGGGGTACCAAGAGGCATATAGAAACCAAATACAAAAAACAAACAAGGGAGGGGGAGTGCAGAGAGTGCGAAGCCACCCTGCGTTTTGTGCTGAGTTAGGATGGAATAAGCTAGACATGGGCGGGAGTTTTTCCACAGGAATGAGATGAAGAGGCTACGGAGGTTTTTAAAGAAAGAGGTAGGAAGGAGGATGGGAACCATTTGCAGAACATAGAGTATCTTAGGGAGGATGCATGTCATGGGAATATTTTTCCTGCCCATCCAGGAGACATAAGGAATGCACATTTTAGATAGCTGCTGTTTGAGGTCATCCAGGAGAGGGGCGTAGTTGAGGGAGAAAAGCTGAGTTGGGACCTCCCAAAGAGGTGGGGGTGGGGGGACGACGTGATGGAGGGCAGTGGAGTGAGAACTTGAACAGATGCCTAATCAGGGATTGGCAAGTCCAAGCATCCCAGGGAAGAGACGACCTCTGGAAGGTCACAGTAGTGTCTAACAACATAACTTCTGGAGTCCAGTTGAAAGGAGAGACCAAACGGATATAGCCATCTGTAGGGGACATTTTTATCCCGGAGGGTGTCAGTGAGTGGTTTCATGGTGCGTTGCTTGGTTAGGGTTATAGTAGAGAGGTCCTAGAAAAAGCAGAGAGTAGAGTCTTAGAAAACATAGGGGTCTCTTTCCTAGCTGTTTTAAGGATGGCGTTGCGGACCCTGAAACAAAAAAGACGACATATAATGTCCCATGGGGGGGGCAGAGGGACGAGGCTTAACCCTCAAGGCACATTCAATTTCAATCTCTTCAGGGAAGTCGGGGCCCAGGAGGTCTGAGAAAATTGACTTCACCGTGGTGAGGAGGGTTTCAGGAGGGAAGTATTCAGAGAGACCTTTAATGCGCAGATTGTTACGCCTTCCTCTATTATCTTGGTCTTCAAGCCAATCAGTCATGTCATTGAGATGTTTCTGTAGACAGGAGGACCAAATTCTACGCGTTTCGGGGATATCTCCCCTTTGTCAAGTGTACAGGAAGTAGCAATGTTAACAGAAATACACAATCTGTGGTCTTATATAGGAAATTATGCACACAAAAGGAGGAGAAAAGGGGGGCGTGACCAATTACAGAAATACAAAACACAGGGTGAACAGTATCTAATACATGACAACATGTGAAGATCAAAACAATCAACAATCATAACACTTCCTCATTTAAAAGAAGTTACTAAATAAAACAGATCTAATGTAGATAAAACTAAGAATTGCATAAAAATATTGTGGGAATGAGAAGCAGTTGTAATACTAGCTTGATTGTTATAACTTTAGATATCTGTACCTTTAGGAGAGCTGACTCAGAGCTTCATCGGTGTCTAGGAGGCTGCACTGCGCTCGTGCAGGCAGTCTCCCGCACCATGTAATCATTCATTAAGATAAGGAGCCTCGATCCTGAGAGTGGTGCGCACTACAAATCACTGATGTTTATGTAGTAACGGGCGGGTAATCCGCTGGTCTCACTAACAGGTCAGGTCAGATGTTTAGATTATCCTAGGTGTGTCTACCTATTTGAGAACAGCTGTTAAGTTTGCCAGGTCTGTTTTACTACAAACTGGACAGCTGATCTCTGTTGATAAACACCAGATCAGCTGTTTAACCCCTAGGCGCACCATGACGTAACTGTACGTCCTGGAGAGAGCTTCAGTAGCGTACCAGGATGTACAGTTACGTCTCAGCTCCTGGGGCTTTTCTCTAGCACAGAGCATGGCTGGGAATCAGGAGCTCAGCTGTTGCCGGCAGCTGAGAATCCCCTGTGACTGAAGAGGGACCACTAGAAGCCTCCCCTCTCCAACCATGGCTGTGATTGGTGGGTCTGTACAGACCCACCATTCACAGTGCAGCTATGCGCAGTACTGATCCCAGGGCTTACTGTCATACGTGACCGTGTCCAGGAACAGGGAGATCGGAGTATCAGCTGTATAAAAGATCTGATACTCCGATCTGACCAGCGAGGGACCTGTCACAGCCTCCACTAGCCAGGGATCACCAGAGGAGAGGTGAGTATTAGGTTTTTTTTTTTTATTCTGTCAGGATCCATTATGACTCTGAAGATCACGATGGATTCATTTTAAAGATGAGATTCTCATCTTTAAAATACTACCAAGATCTCCATGATGCATCTTACAGATCGGGAGCAATTCCCTGCTGAAAACGCTATTGGGCATTGAGATCCTAATGCAGATCTTAATTCCCGACAGCGTTTTAACAGCAAATCGCTCCAGATCTGTAAGATGCATCATGGAGAATCTCATCTTTAAAATGAGTCCACGGTGATCTTCATAAACCAAATGGATCCTGAGATATAGGGCTCTAAATTGTCCACAGATGATCGTCATCTGTGCATAACCTGTATGTGATTGGGGGGAGGTAGCAGGGACTTTTGTCCATGTTATCCCCTCTCCTATCAATCACAGAGCATACTGTACTTTTGCCCTCTGATTCTCACAGAGGGATAATGTAATACCCCTCTGAGCCTTATTAGAGGGGTATTCTTCTGTAATACCCCTCTGGATATAACCTAACCAGGAAGTTTATTGGCGCTGTGACCTAGACATTTACCATCGACCAGGTCGCAGCGCCAAAAGAGTTGCAGCAAACACACAACACATTCGCAAAGTCATCAATAAAGTTTACATTTTTTCACTGTCCCTGTCCTGTCCATACCTGATCTTTATAGAGTATAATACGCGACCGCCTTTCTAGTGATATCTGTTACACGCTAAAATAATAGCAATAACGATTATTACTAGGGATGAATATTTCTGACAGGCGGAAGGTTCCATTAGTCACATAACACATTGTCACCCATTTAATGTCATAATATATAATTCCAGTTTTTGGCAGCATAATAGCGGGTGGTTTTTTTTTCAACCCACAGTGCAAACGAAACTCCTGGACTTCCAGTAATTTGGGGTTAAAACAACATTTTAACGAAAAAAAATGTCATCTTCTACAGTATTTTCACAGCCCAATTCTGTGAAACATCTGTACGGTCAAAATACTCACTATAGCCCTTGATAAATTTCTTGAGGGGTCTAGTTTCCAAAATGGGTCATATTTTGGGGGTTTCCACTGTTTTGGCATCACAGGGGCTCTGCAAATGTGACATGGTGCCTGAAAACAATTCCATCAAAATCTGCCCTCCAACAGCCAAACAGCGCTCTCTCTGTTCCAAGCTCTGCCATGTACCCATACAGCACTTTACGACCACATATGGGGTACTGCTACATTCAGGAGAAATTGTGTAATGAACTGTAGGGGGCTTTTCTCTCTTAACCCCTTGTGAAAATGAGAAATTTGGGGCTAAAGAGACATTTTAGTGGAAAGAGAGTAATTTTTACTTTTCATGTCCCAATGGTAGTAAATACCCGTGAAACAGCTGTGGGGTCAAACTGCTCACTATACACCTTGATAAATTCCTTGAGGGGTGTATTTTCTTAAATGGGGTAATTTAATGGGGGTTTTATTGTTCTGGTACCTCATTTGCTCTGCAAATGCAACATGGCACCTGAAAATGATTCAAGTAAAATCTGCCCTCCGAAAGCTCAATATCGCTCCTTCCCTTTCTGCGTTCTGTCGTGTGCCCAAAGAGCAGTTTACATCAACACATGGGTATTTATGTTCTTGAGAGAGATTGTACAACAAACTATGGGATGCATTTTCTCCTTTAACCCCTTGTGAATGTCCAAATTTTAGGGTTAAATGAACATAGTATTGAAAAAAATTGAAATGTATATTTTTTGCCTTTATTTTGTTTTAATCCACCCCTATTTGAAATATAACATTCCCTTCCCCCCTTTTTTAATATAAATCTTATATGTATGGAAACAATTCTTTAATCAGAAATATAAACCCACTTAGTTTCCTTTTCCCACAACTTCCCCTTCTCCACGAGTACCACTACCATTTACCCCCTATATCTCTCCTAAAGGTACAGATATCTAAAGTTATAACAATCAAGCTAGTATTACAACTGCTTCCCATTCCTACAATATTTTTATGCAATTCTTAGTTTTATCTACATTAGATCTGTTTTATTTAGTAACTTCTCTTAAATGAGAAAGTGTTTTTATGATTGTTGATTGTTTTGATCTTCACATGTTGTCATGTATTAGATACTGTTCACCATGTGTTTTGTATTTCTGTAATTGGTCACGCCCCCCTTTTCTCCTCCTTTTGTGGGCATAATTTCCTATATAAAACCACAGATTGTTTATTTCTGTTAGCATTGCTACTTCCTGTACACTTGACAAAGGGGAGATATCCCTGAAATGCGTAGTGTTTGGCTTTAAATAAAGAGTTTTTGGATATTACATATCTGGGTGAAGCGCGGTTCCATCCTACTTGACCTAGCCCTCCAGATTGGAATTTGGTCCTCCTGTCTACACTTCTGACACTCTTGGGTGCCTGCTGGTTCCTGCTGCTGCTGTACACCCAGAGAGGAGCCCTCTGTGAAACGGTTCCAATGCATGATATGGTAGTTGTGGCCTAGCGCACAACTCCCCAAGGTGAGAGTCCTACCTTAAGACCTATCTTTACTTTTAGTGTCAAACAGTATTACACTATGCACTGCTCTGTGCTGTTTTCTTGTCTTATTTAAGGTATTGAGATGTTTCTGGCAGGCATGGAAGGACGAGGTAGCAGCCTCAGTGTATGCGATCAGTTGCACTTGGTTGGTCTCGAGGCTATCCACTCTGCCACCGATTTGGCGAACGTCAGATTTAATTTCTTGTAGCTCCTTGACCACAGGTTCCAGAGCTTTGGTGAGGGTGTGGCTGAAGAAGGACCTAGAGATAGGCATCTCTCTGTTAATCAAGGACTCTTCCTCATTGTCTAACATGGCCGTCGGAGTTGGCTCTGTATGCGCCATGGTGGAGAGGGTCCCCTGCTGGGTTCCCTGTGTAGCAGGATTGGGTTGCGACGGTTTATGGAGAAAAGTGTCAATGTTTCCACTCCTAACACCGGAGGATGAGTCTCTTAGCTTGGCTTGTCCAATTTTAACCATAGCACAGGCAGTCGCCCCCAGGAGGGGGGGGAAGAATCAGGTATCCATAATGAGTGTCACACCGTCCAGAGGAATCCGTAAGAGCAGATATAGAGCCGGTCAAAAACTCAGTGGATGGGACAGCATGCAAGGGGACAGGTTAGGAGCCCCCCTGATGGATGTGTAGGGGCTCGGTCCTCCCCTCCCCCCGCAGAGGCTAAGACAGTGTGGGCTGCCCAGAAGAGTAACAGACGAACGTGCTCAGGAGGTGCACAGCCAGTTTCTCAAGGAAGCAAAGCAGCAGGCCTTTAGCAGACTGTTCCAGCACAGAGGGAGGGAGCCAGGCAGATCGTTTTCAAAGTCCAGAAAGGAGGTCAGGCAACAGGAGGAGAAAGTCTGGAGGGGGTTGGGGATTGGGGGGACGCTGGGAGCCAAGTAAGGTGTTAGGGCCCCCTTTCAACTACCGGTGTCTCTTTTATGCTGCAGGCTTCCTCCTTGAGTAGGCCCCAAGATGGTGGCAGCAGGAAGATCAGGCCGGCAGGACGATAGCCTCCAGCGGCTCCAGGGAGAAGTGGAGCGGGGACAACACTGGAGAGGACGCTGTCAGGTAAGTATGTGAGGGGAACGGAGGATGCTATTGCTATAGTGACTTGTCAAATAATTTAAGTTGTTCACAGCAAAGAATTTCTTTTAGGAACTATTTTAAGGAGTTAAATGCTTACTTTTTGTAGTTGGTTTATAAAAAGGGGGAGAGGAGATGGATACTAATTATGTGTTGCTGACTGACAGTTTTTGCTAATAGGTACAACTCCGATATAAATTCTTGTGGTTTTCATTAATTGAATGCACACGTTTTACACACCAATTACCAGCTAATAATAACGTAGTCATTGATTTTAGTCTATTAGATTTTAAATTGCAGTATTCCCATGGGTGTTTTAGCAGGTAATGAGTATGCCATTGTAAGCATTGTTATAACAATAGGGGGTAAGAACACATTCAGCTCAGTCCTTGAGTTATTTTATATACTATGGTTCTGGATGATTATGAAAGGTTATATAAAAGACAAAAGAGCACATGTATAAAAACTGGCAGTTTTTCGGGTGTAAATCTGTATTTGTATATTCTCAAAATATATTTCTCTGCCTGTATCTTGCTAAGATAATGGAAATTTGAGCAAAAACACTATGTACAATACACAGTGTTTTGGATTCCAATAAAGAGTTTCCATCATTTTAGCAAGATGCTAGTGGAGAAGCATTTTTGATTCTTTAGTTATTCTTGAGGACAAGATTGGGATGTTGCTGTGCATTTTGTGGAGGAGAACCCACAGAAGTTGGTGCTGTAATGTTTGCGTTCTTACATATTTTTATCATATTTATAAACCTTCTTGACACTTGTTTTTGGACTTTTCCCAATGTTTTTTTTTTTTTTTTTTTTTGTGAAAAATTGGTGGACATCCTACACTTGGTCACAGATCCAACATTTGGCTATGATACATGCTTTCCAGTGGTTCAGGACCAAAATTTGTTTTTAGGTCGAACAAGTTCGGTATGAACCACACCTTAAAATGGTTCAAAATACAGTGTAGAACACTCTCAGGGCTCCTAGGAACCTATCCATCCAATTTCTATCTCTCTAACGCAAACACAGCTTTATTTATGTCAAACTGAAAGTGACATGTATGTCTATAACCATACACTGCACTGCCACTCGCTTTTACACATTTTAACATTTAAAACACTCCAAAAATTACTTTTTTATTGGGGAAGAGTATTTGGCCGTAGGCTTTTTAGACACACATGGATGAACAACAAAAAATACACAAAACATTTGCACAGCCGGAATCATCGCTTTGCAGCTAGAACAGCCAAAAAATCCTTAACAAAATATTTTACACTAACATGATTGTTTTGTCAGTAAAAAGTATGTTTAAAGATTGTGGATACAGATGAAACTGCTTTATTGCAAAGCAGACTGCAAAATTAGATTATTGTCAATGACAGAGTTAACTGTCCTTTCTGTGTGTCTGTATTTCTGAATTAGAGTAGGAATGCAGAAGTCCCAAGCACAAACAGCAGCAGCAGCTATACCCTCACTCCTATCTATTGATTTCTCTCAAGAATCTGCCTGTGTAATTGCTTGAATCTGACTAAATTCTCCTATTCCAACTGCTGCTTTCATGCTTTTCAGACCTGTGCTCTGTATGATGCAATGAGATGAATCACATTCCCTACACTACCTCCACTATTACTGCAACTAGCTTATGATGATACTTGCAGCATCTTATACAGGGCCAGTTTTAAACAAAGTGGGGCCCTGGGCAAAATTAAAAGCGGGGGCCCCAAATGCTAATATGCAAACAACACCATCGTCTTCCAGTGGCAGCCCCTATAATAACGCCTCCTTTCTGCCAACAAAAACGTAATAACAAGCCCCATTTTACCACACAATATAACAAATGAGCACCTTTGTACCACCTAATAGATTTTTGCACCCAGTCATCAGTTATTATAGTGTCTCCTTATAAATAATAGCCCCTGCTTATAAATAAACCCTTATCAGTAATACAGTGGCCCCTTATAAACCCTTATCAGTAATAGTTCCCTTATAAATGATAAATAGTGCCGTGTCAGTAATATTCCCCCTTATCAGTAACAGTCACCCCGTAAAAATAATACTGCTCCCTTATTAATAATAGCCCTCTCATAAATAATAGTTACCCTTATAAATAATAGTCCCCATTATCACTAATAGTCCCCTTTATAAATAAGCCCACTTAAAAATTATACCCCCCTTATAAATAGTTCCCCTCTTATAAATAATAGCTCCCCCTTATAATGAATGCCTTATATATAATAGTTCCCCCTTATAAATAATAGCCCAACTTATAAATAATAGTTCCCCCTTATAATAGCCCCCTCATATTTAAGTTTCCCAATTATATACAGTGGGGAAAAAAGTATTTAGTCAGCCACCAATTGTGCAAGTTCTCCCACTTAAAAAGATGAGAGAGGCCTATAATTTTCATCATAGGTAGACCTCAACTATGAAAGACAAAATGAGAAAACATATGTAGAAAATCACATTGTCTGATTTTTAAATAATTTATTTGCAAATTATGGTGGAAAATAAGTATTTGGTCAATAACAAAAGTTCATCTCAATACTTTGTTATATATCCTTTGTTGGCAATGACAGAGGTCAAACGTTTTCTGTAAGTCTTCACAAGGTTGGCACACACTGTTGCTGGTATGTTGGCCCATTCCTCCATGCAGATCTCCTCTAGAGCAGTGATGTTTTGGGGCTGTCGCTGGGCAACACGGACTTTCAACTCCCTCCAAAGGTTTTCTATAGGGTTGAGATCTGGAGACTGGCTAGGCCACTCCAGGACCTTGAAATGCTTCTTACAAAGCCACTCCTTCGTTGCCCTGGCGGTGTGCTTGGGATCATTGTCATGCTGAAAGACCCAGCCATGTTTCATCTTCAATGCCCTTGCTGATGGAAGGAGGTTTGCACTCAAAATCTCATGATACATGGCCCCATTCATTCCTTCATGTGCACGGATCAGTCGTCCTGGTCCCTTTGCAGAGAAACAGCCCCAAAGGATGATGCTGCCACCCCATGCTTCACAGTAGGTATGATGTTCTTTAGATGCAACTCAGCATTCACTCTCCTCCAAACACGACGAGTTGGATTTCTACCAAACAGTTCTACTTTGATTTTATCTGACCATATGACATTCTCCCAATACTCTTCTGGAACATCCAAATGCTCTCTAGCAAACTTCAGACGGGCCCGGATATGTACTGGCTTAAGCAGGGGGACACATCTGGCACTGCAGAATCTGAGTCCCTGGCAGAGTAGTATGTTACTGACGGTAGCCTTTGTTACGTTAGTCCCAGCTTTCTTCAGGTCATTCACTAGGTCCCCCCATATGGTTCTGGGATCTTTGCTCACCGTTCTTGAGATCATTTTGACCCCACGTGGTAAGATCTTGCATGGAGCCCCTGATCGAGGGAGATTATCAGTGGTCTTGTATGTCTTCCATTTTCTAATTATTGCTCCCACAGTTGATTTCTTCACACCAAGCTGCTTGCCTATTGCAGATTCAGTCTTCCCAGCCTGGTGCAGGTCTACAATTTTGTTTCTGGTGTCCTTCCACAGCTCTTTGGTCTTCACCATAGTGGAGTTTGGAGTGTGACTGTTTGAGGTTGTGGACAGGTGTCTTTTATACTGATAACAATGTCAAACAGGTGCCATTACTACAGGTAATGAGTGGAGGACAGAGGAGCCTCTTAAAGAAGAAGTTACAGGTCTGTGAGAACCAGAAATCTTGCTTGTTTGTAGGTGACCAAATACTTATTTTCCACCATAATTTGCAAATAAATTCTTAAAAAATCAGACAGTCCGATTTTCTAGATATGGTTTTCTCATTTTGTTTCTCATAGTTGAGGTCTACCTATGATGTCAATTACAGGCCTCTCTCATCTTTTTAAGAGGGAGAACTTGCACAATTGGTGCCTAAATACTTGTTTTCCCCACTGTATAGTAACCCACCCTTATATATAATAGTTCTCTGTTATACAGTGTCGGACTGAAGGGCCTTAGGCCCACCAGAGGAACTTGTTCTGGGGCCCCACCCAACAGCTTCCTGCTAATAGCCTACACCACGGCTCCTTCACTGAAGTCTTACATACAGTGGGGAAAAAAGTATTTAGTCAGCCACCAATTGTGCAAGTTCTCCCACTTAAAAAGATGAGAGAATCCTGTAATTGACATCATAGGTAGACCTCATATATGAGATCTAAAATGAGAAAACATATCTAGAAAATCACATTGTCTGATTTTTTAAGAATTTATTTGCAAATTATGGTGGAAAATAAGTATTTGGTCACATACAAACAAGCAAGATTTCTGACTCTCACACTCATTACTTGTAGTAATGGCACCTGTTTGAAATTGTTACCAGTATAAAAGACACCTGTCTACAACCTCAAACAGTCACACTCCAAATTCCACTATGGTGAAGACCAAAGAGCTGTGGAAGGACACCAGAAACAAAATTGTAGACCTGCACCAGGCTGGGAAGACTGAATCTGCAATAGGCAAGCAGCTTGGTGTGACGAAATCAACTGTGGGAGCAATAATTAGAAAATGGAAGACATACAAGACCACTGATAATTTCCCTCGATCAGGGGCTCCACGCAAGATCTCACCCCGTGAGGTCAAAATGATCACAAGAACGGTGAGCAAAAATCCCAGAACCACGCTCCGCTATCCCCGCCAGCGCTTGTCATTGGGCCTCAGCAGTTACGAGAGGCACGCCCCACGTGATCACTAAGGCTGAGGCCTGGCCTCAGCGGTGATGTCCGGAACGCCAGAAGATGACGTCGGACACAAGGACAGGTAAGTAAAAATGTTTGTTATTTTTACTCACCTTGGAAAGGGGCCCTACGGCACATGATTCTAGGTCCCTTTCTGTTATCAATATGGCCGGTCCTGACTCCGGATCCCGGGGGTCCCTTTGGGGTCGTGGCCCTGGGCAATTGCCCAGTTTGCCCCCCCCCCCCTCTAACGCCGGCCCTGATTTTATATACCGTATATGTTGTCAACACTGTAAGGTGTTCACCTACCACTGCCTATTGACTGAGAGGCTATCGGCTTATATTAGGTGGTGCTAGAACATCAGAGTGTCTCTTCTGTATTTCCTAGAATCTATACATAAGAAATCAATGGCCATCTCAGTGAGTGCTCAGCTACACACTCTCAGAGATGAAGCTAAAAACATTCTAAAAATTAAATCTGCTGTTATGTTGCCCCTGTCTGCGTCCTTATTTGTCCTGGTCATGGAAATGCTTATTCAGAGACCCAAGCATCTGAGGGATCATAGTAGGCAACTTCTCCCACAAGTCCGCAGCTTTTACAGATGACCTTTTAATTCTGACGACCAATCCCACTCACTTGTTCCAGGCTATTGTTAACCTTTTGGCCTCATCTCAAATTTTTAAATAAATCTGTAAAGATATAAATATCTCTACCCCCACTAATATTATACTTAATCTTAAATCCAAATTCTCCTTTACATGGCCCAAACATCACATTACATATTTAGGCATTAAAATATCCAAAGATCATGCCCAATTCTATAATCTTAATTATGCCCCACTTTTAACCTCCTTTACCTAAAATCCCTTACCAATTAAAATCCCCTTTCCTTCGTGGTCTGGTAGGAAAAATCTTTAAAAAAAAGTTTATTGTACCAAAAGTCTTGTACCTCTTACAGACATGTACCCATATGGTTCCCTAAAGTTTTCTTCACCCTCCTCAAAACCCTCTTGTCATGGTTCTTGCGGCACAACTCTAGACCTAGACTTAAATATCAACTCCTTATCACCAAATCCAAATTAGGAGGCTTGAGTCTTCCGGATGTGGAGACTTGCTACAAGGCAAACAATCTCAGCAGGTGATATCCTTGTTTCATCCTAACTCCCCCGGCCTTTACACAGACCTGGAAGACCATTTGCTAACTCCCCTTGAATGCAAAACTCTTTGGGGTCTTTCCAAATATAACCCTTCTCGTCATCAAAGGCATGATTTTGGTCTGGCATGGCTTTCACTCCCACTCACCGCTAGTTTACTAAATGTCCCAGACAACTCCCCTAAACCTCCTAGCGTGCCTATGTCACAAAGCCCCTGTTTTTTTGTCCAAAATTTGGTGGGATTGTCCTGTATTAGATGCCTATTGGTTGTCCATTGAAGCACAGCTCAACTCTATTTGTCTAAATCTATACGTCTTGAACATGAGCTGATCCTGCTGTGGAAGCCCAATGGTAGCTTTACCCCTAAGCCTACTTCTCTTGCTACCTACCTTGTTTCTGCTGCAAAGTTACTAATCCATGCTCATTGGTGAGAGGTACTCCCCCCACCTCTCCAGCAGTGAATTTTAGTTCTACCTTCCTTCATCATTTTGCTTGATTTGGATTATCACTGGTGACATTTAGAGATGAGCGAATTTCTCAAAAGTTCGATTTTGCAGTTCGATTCGAAGTTCCAAAAAAATTTG
Source organism: Leptodactylus fallax (assembly GCA_947044405.1). Classification (NCBI taxonomy): domain Eukaryota; kingdom Metazoa; phylum Chordata; class Amphibia; order Anura; family Leptodactylidae; genus Leptodactylus; species Leptodactylus fallax. Next base: position 494,068 of record CAMRHE010000347.1, read on the forward strand.
CTTCGATCCGAATTAATTTGCGGTGAATATCGCTAAAAAACATCTATTTCCTGGCTTCAGAGAGCCTATATAGCGGTGTAGATCATTGTGCCTTGCAGTAACACGCATAGGGAGCCTACTGTGGTAGTGAAACAATACTGTGAGTTAGAATGACACGCACATGACAGGCGTCGCTCTTAGAACCACTGCACACTTCACTTATTTGGCCAGTTACAGGGCCAAAACTGACCAACTAAATCAAGTGTGAACTGAGCCTTACAGGTACATGTTAGTGCCAGGTAGAAAGAACCGTGCCTGCCAGGCCTTTATCACGCTTTTTATTTAGGTGTTCATTAATGGGGAAAGAAATAAGGGGCATATTTGCCGTTCTCTTCAAAGTAGAAAATGACAGGCCTTTTTGCCCTTTGCAATTACGTTTTTTCATCGAACAGTATATCAGACAGAAAAGCGAGAGGCCATGCACATGGGAGGGCCTCAGGCCTAAATGTTTCTGGCGCAGGCACAGGTCGCAGCAAAGTAAGGGGGGCGTGGCAGCAGGGGTCAGTTACAGAGTCCTGATCTCCCAGTGTCAAGTAGCGGTCTTGTCTTGACCAGCAACCCAACGGTTGTATACTTGGTCATCCAATTCATCCTAAGTCATATCAGACAACCCCAGCCAAGAGTTGGTGGGTTCATCAGACACCAACTTAGTTTGCATGGCCCGGCAGCAGGCCCTGTGCTCTCACCTGTCCTCAACCTTCCTCTGTCCTTTTCTATTCCCTCAGCTAGAGAAGTACTTTATGCAGTGGGCTCAGATCCACTGTAAAGTGAGGAGGAGGTATTATTATTATTATTATTTATTATTATTGTTTATTTGTATAGCACCATTAATTTCTTGGTGCTTTACATTTGAGGGTTAACATACGGTACACAGATACAGTTGGCCTTTTTTCAGAGAATATGAATGATAACACAAAAACTTTTTCTCCACTTATGATTAGTTGTTGGTTGAAGCCATTTATTGTCAAACTTCTGCGTTTCCTCTTTTTAAATCATAATGACAACCAAAAACATCAAACTGTCCTTGTTCAAAAGTTTACATACCCTGGTGATTTTGGCCTGATAACATGCCCAAAAGTTGACACAAAGGGGTTTGAATGGCTACTAAAGGTAACATCCTCACCTGTGACCTGTTTGCTTGTAATCAGTGTGTGTGCATAAAAGCTTAGTGAGTTTCTGGGATCCAGAAAGACTGTTGCATCTTTCCTCCAGTCACTGACGTTTCTGGATTGTGAGTCATGGGGAAAGCAAAAGAATTGTCCACGGATCTACTGGATAAGTTAGTTGAACTGTATAAAACAGGAAAGTGATACAAAAATATATCCAAGAAATTGATAATGCCAGTCAGCAGTGTTCAAACTGTGATTAACAAATGGAAACTCAGGGGCTCTGTAAAAACCAAACCACGGTCAGTTAGACCAACCAAAATTTCGGCCACAACTGCCCAGAAAATTGTTTGGGATGCAAAAAAAAAAACCCCACACATAACATCATCTGAAATACAGGACTAAATGAAAACTATCGGTGTGGCTGTTTCTAGATGCACAATAAGGAGGCACTTGAAGAAAAATGGGCTGCATGGTTGAGTTGCCAGAAGAAAGCCATTACTGCGCAAATGCCACAAAGAATCTTGGCTTCAATACGCCAAACAGCACATAGACAAGCCTCAAAACTTCTGAAACAAGGTAATTTGGAGTGATGAAACAAAAATCGAACTTTTTGGCCACAACCATAAATGTTACATTTGGAGAGGTGTCAACAAGGCCTATGATGAAAGGAACACCATTCCTAATGTAAAGCACGGAGGTGGATCAATGATGATGTGGGGATGTGTGAGCTTCAAAGGCACAGGAAACTTTATCAGCAAATACTGGAGGCAAATTTGCACTCATCAGCCAGGAAGCTGCGCATGGGACGTACTTGGAGATACCAACATGACAACGATCCAAAACACAAGGCCAAGTCAACCTGTCATTGGCTACAGCAGAAGAAATTGAAGGTTCTGGATTGGCCATCTCAGTCTCCTGACCTCAATATCATTGAGCCACTCTAGGGAGATCTCAAGCACGCAGTACATGCAAGACAGCCCAGGAATTTACAGGAACTGGAGACTTTTTGCCAAGAAGAATGGGCAGTTTAACCATCTGAGAAAATAAAGAGCCTCATCCACAACTACCGCAAAAGACTTCAAGCTGTCATTGATGTTAGAGGGGGTAATACACGGTATTAAGAACTGGGGTATGTGAACTTTTGGACAGGGTCATTTTGATGTTTTTGGTTGTCATTATGATTTAAAAAGAGAAAACACAGAAGTTTGACAATAAATGGGTTCACCCAACCACTAACCATGAGTGGAGAAAAAGTTTTTGTGTTGTCATTCATATTCTCTGAAAAAAAAAATAAAAAATAAAAAATCTGCCGGGGTATGTAAACTTTTTAGCACAACTGTATACAAAACAGATAATACTAACAGTGACCAACTGGCACAGTGGGATACAGGGCCCTGCCCACAAGGGCTTACAATCTATGAGGGAAGAGGGATAGAGACAGATGGTGGGGGTAGAGGCTGTTCAGGTGGTGGTATGGAGACAGTAGTGTTATTGGAGGTTGTAGGCCTTCCTGAATAAGTGAGTCTTCAGGGCCTTATTGAAGCTTGTGATTGTGGGGGTCAGTCTTATGTGTCTTGGTAATGAGTTCCAGAGTATGGGGGATGCAAGGGAGAAGTCTTGGAGACGGTTGTGTGAAGAGCGGATAAGAACAGAGTGGAGTAGGAGGTCTTTGGAGGATCGGAGGTTACGTCCGGGCAGGTAGCGGAAGATTAGATCGGAGATATATGGTGGGGACAGGTTGTGGATGGCTTTGTATGTCAGCGTTAGTAATTTGAACTCTATTCGCTGGGCAATGGGTAGCCAGTGAAGGGATTAGCAGAGGGGAGTGACCGATGAAGAACGGGGGAAGAGGTGTATTAAGCAAAGGCGCAATTTAAGGTGGACAGGAGGGAGGCGAGAGTATTTGCTTAGAGGCCATGGAGAAGGCTGTTACAGTAGTCTAAGCGGGAGATTATGAGGGCATGGACTAGTATTTTTGTAGTTTCTGGGGTGAGGAAGGAGCGGGTTTGATGGATGTTGTTGAGTTGGAGGCGGCAGGAGGTGTTGAGGGTTTGGATGTGCGGCTTGAAGGATAGGTCAGAGTCTAAGGTTATCCCAAGGCAGCGGACCCATGGGACTGGGGTAAGTGTAGAGGACAGTCAGCAGCTACTGCTCAGCCAAGATCTGGAGGAGACATCCCCGCTTCCTCTGGTAGGCGGGCAAGTAGTGATGAGGAGAGTGGTGTGGGAGCTGGTGTTGAGGAGGACATCAGTGACCTGCAGACAGTAGTGGATGACGATGTAGCCGATCGTATTTGGGAGGGGCTTCATCGTCATCAGGTGAAGAGGGTTGCAGCTTGCGCATGAGGCACTGGCGGAGTCAGCAGGGTGGCAGCAGTGTGAGGTCGGGAGCTAAACGTGCCCGGGGTAGCCTACCTGCCTGGAAAGCAGTGGTGCAGGTGTTCTTGGAGACAGTGGGGGGTAGCAGTCAGTTAGTGTGGAGTGTTGGGGGTAATATCACCTACTCAGCAGTGTGGCAGGTTTTGTAAAGCCACCGGGGGAGGTCAACATGGCCATATGTACAATCTGTGGGCAGAAGGTTGTGGCACCACAGCCCTGTGTCAACATATGCAGCGTCACCATCAAGTGGCTTGGGAGAGCTGTGGCTCCAATGTGGTGGTCCAGCCTGCCGCAGCAACCGCTGCAGCACCCAGTGTCAAGTACCTCATTTCAGGCAGTCAAGGCTCCACCACCTCAGCCAAAGGAAGCTGTGTCCTTTCCATCATCTACTGGTTGTGATGCTCCTGCTCCTCCTCCTCCTCCTCCTCCTAGTCAGTCATTGCATCAGCAATCCATCACAGAAGCGATTTCGAAGAGACAACAGTATGCATGCAGTATGCATGCATCATCCAACAGTGCAGAAGCTGAACGTGCTCCTGTCCAAGTTGCTGGTACTGCAGTCCCTCCCTTTCCAAGTGGTGGACTCTGCAACTTTCAGAGAACTGATGGCTTGTGCCGAGCCAAGGTGGAGAGTCCCAAGCTGTCATTTCTTTGCAAAAAAGGCAGTACCAACCCTGCACAAATATGTAGAAGAGAAGGTGGGTCAGTCCTTGATCCTGTTGATGTCTGCCAAAGTGAACGGCAGCTCCGACGTGTGGAGTTGTAACTACGGTCAAGGGCAATATATGTCATTTACGGCCCACTGGGTTAATGTGATGCCTGCAAAGACACACCAGCAACTTGGACAGGTAACGTAGCTAAAGCCTCCACGTTCTCACGCCGTTGGTCCTGCAACGTCAGCCTCAGCCTCCACTGCAGGGACAATTCACAGTGCTCCCCCAGCATACCACATGTGCAGGGCACAGCGGTGTCACACTGTTCTACACCTCGTTTACCTGGGCGAACGGAGTCACACAGGGGAGGAACTGCTCCGTGTCCTTCCTCAAGAAATCGAATCAAAAGTTCACATACCCCAGTTCTTAATACCGTGTATTGCTGCCTCTTACATCAATGACAGCTTGAAGTCTTTTGTGGTAGTTATGGATGAGGCTCTTTATTTTCTCAGATGGTAAAACTGCCCATTCTTCTTGGCAAATAGTCTCCAGTTCCTGTTAATTCCTGGGCTGTCTTGCATGTACTGCATGCTTGAGATCTCCCCAGAGTGGCTCAATAATATTGAGGTCAGGAGACTGAGATGGCCACTCCAGAACCTTCACTTTCTTCTGCTGTAGCCAATGACAGGTTGACTTGGCCTTGTGTTTTGTATCGTTGTCATGTTGGAACGTCCAAGTACGTCCCATGCGCAGCTTCCTGGCTGATGAGTGCAAATTTGCCTCCAGTATTTGCTGATAATGTGCTGCATTCATCTTTCCTTTAACTTTGACCAAGTTTCCTGTGCCTTTAGCACAACTGTAACTTTAACGTTAGCCAGTGGCAGCTCATGCGTGACACCTGCCGTTTGCTCGTTCCCTTTGAGGAGGTCACTTTGTTAGTCAGTCATCAGGACTACGGGATGAACAATGTCATTCCGCTGATTCACATCCTGGAAAAGATATTTTCAATCTGGCTGGTTAGGGGACTGGAGATGTGGCATCTTCATCTCACGGCCACATGAGCCCTGTGGGGGCTGAACTGGAGGAAGAGGAAGAGAAGGAGGATGAGGAGGACATTGGCGCACAAACAATGTGTAGTCAAATGGGTGGAGAGGAGAAGCAGGAGCAACCAGAACAGCCAGGGGGAGATGAGGATGATGAGGCAGATGACCCAGACACACCATGGCAGTATGCAGTGGATGGATGCAGGGAGTCCCTTGGAATCACTTGCGCAAATGGCCCGAAGCATGCTGACTTCCTTGCACAGTGACAGCCGAATTGTCACCATTCGGCAGAGGGATGACTACTGGCTCTCCACCATGTTAGACCCTCTCTACCGGGGGAAAAATGGAGGCTTTTTTTACACCTGCTGAGAGGGAGGACAGACTGAACTACTATAGAGATATCCTAAGTAGTAAGTTGGCCGCTGCCTATCTGCGCCATCGTCTATCCTCTCGCATGTCTGACTGGGAGGACCCTGAGAGTTCAACTTGCACTGGCATGGCAGCTGTTGGAGGTGGTGGGGGTGGCAGGAGCGTTATCTGCTCCATCAGCACAATGGGAACAAAATGGCGAATATGGTCCTCCTTATGGGTTTAGACACTAATAAACACCTTTAAATAAGTGATAATAACCGCTAAGAATTTTAGAATTTTTATAATAAATGCCTTTAAAAAGGCGTTTTTTTACAGATAAGTTAAGATATTAGTGGATGATAATTCACAGTTTTTTTGCTGTACTGCACGGCAAAAGGCCTGCTATGTTCCACCTTGAAGACACAGATATGAGTAATGAGCAGCAGTATAACGGCAGTGAGTGCTGTAATGTGAATTATGCTGCAAATTCTTGCTGTAAATGAACCTGCAACAACCCAAATTCTTCTCTCAATTCCTCCCTATCCTTCCTCTACACTTGTAATCCTCTTTCCCTGAACTTCTATCTGTGTTCTATGTCTTTCCCTAGCTCCTGCGGATGTCTGTCCCTACAATAAGAGCGATGTGGAATGACTGTACCTAAAATGGCCAAGGATTTTTATAGGGCTGTGACATCATAGGTCCGGCTGGCTGCTGATTAGCTGCACGCTTGGCATTGTGGGTGATCCCACGCTCCCAGAGTAACTTACCCCTTGTCCTAATATGTGCCATTTTATAAAAAAATGCGATTCGATGCATCGAAACGTGAGGAAATCCGGAATCGTGGTGAATCGAAGATTTCCTGAAATTCGGATCGAATTCCACTTCTGCAGCTTCGATTGGCTCATCTCTACTGACATTACCCGCACTAAGTGAATGTAGATGTCTTGAATTTACTGTAGTGGATTGTTGACCCCCTTTCTTACTTCTCCTCCCTATCAAATTCCCTCTCCACCCCCTCTTGTCCCTCCCTCCTCTCCCCTACTATTTTCCTGATTATGTTTTTTCTTTTTTTCTTGTTAATTGTTATTCTTTATAGCTACTTTTTAGACTTATAAAATTTCAATAAAGAAAGTATGATAAAAATTATTGATAATCTATATAGACAGCTATTATCTGGTGCTCTAAATAATCTCTACAGATATTGGAACAGGGGCCTTGACTGTGTCTCTTTTTCCATAAAATAATCAGCACAACAGTTTTACTAGTAATCAGAAAATAGCTCTTTTAATCATAAAATAATTCAATACTGTAATTTTCATGGTTACTCTATAAATTAATGTCTCACTCCAAATGAAGTACTGAGTTATGTACAAACGAGTTTTTCCTAAATTTGGATAGATAAATAAATGTTAATGGCACCATCTGATATTAAATTCCAAATACATAGCATGCTCTGTTGGAAGCTGCATTATGACTAAATGTATTGAGCTGTATAGTGTGGAGGCATTAAAGGGGTTATGAAGTTTTTAAAAAAACACATGGACCAAATAGCAGGATGTATCCATACAAAACACTTCCTAATAAATATCCTGTTTAATTTCAGCACTGTTTATCTGATTTATTGTCAGGTCATTAACCTTAGAGTGAGGTTTCGTTTGCAAGCTCACAAATCCTACTCCCCACGTGAGCAGTTAAGGCAGCAAACGAAACATTACAGCAGCACACACCCTCAGATGTGGGAGTGATTTCATTGCAGGGGAGAGTGGTGAAGGGAGAGATACACAGAGTGTAACATTTCTGCCTGTTCGGGTCTCTGTGCCACCCTCTGCCTGCAAGCTGCTGCACAGGAGGCGTGTTCAGTTTGATTCTTTGTTTAAGATTCTTGTTGATCAGTCTGAACACTGTCCTAGACTATGTTGTTGAATTTCAGCCAAACCCGTCTCCTGCACCTTGATTCTTTCAGCTCTTCAATAGTTAATCTTAGCCTTGCATGTGTGATTGACAGCCTCTCTACCAATCTAGTCTGGGGAAAGTCCTGGACTTGCTATAAACAGGTCATCAAACATGGTCGCTGGCTATTGAGATTCTGTCTTGTGACTTTGTCCCTGCTACCCTGTTTCCCCGAAAATAAGATAGCGTGTTATATTAATTTTTGCTCTCAAAGAAGGTGCTGTGTTTTATTTCAGGGGATGTCTTATTTTTTTTCAATGAAGAAGAATTCACATTTATTGCTGAACAAAAAAATGAACATTTATTATATACGGTACTGTACAGTAGTTGTCATCACAAACCAGCATAACCAGACAAACTGTGAATCCTATCAAGAATTTCTTACTACTACCGTACCATTATTTCCATGTACAACAATTAACAGTATTGTACATTTACCAATATTTACGGTACGAATAGAAAGTAAAATTTATTCAATGACAGTTATGTCATCATCTTCTAGGACATCATCATAACAATCCAAACCATTAATTTCCCTGCACACAGTATCATGTCCCATAGTGGCCCCTGCACACAGTATCATGTCCCATAGTGGCCCCTGCACACAGTATCATGTCCCATAGTGGCCCCTGCGCACAGTATCATGTCCCATAGTGGCCCCTGCACACAGTATCATGCCCCATAGTGGCCCCTGCACACAGTATCATGCCCCATAGTGGCCCCTGCACACAGTATCATGCCCCTTTGTGGCCCCTGCACACAGTATCATGCCCCATAGTGGCCCCTGCACACAATATCATTCCCCATAGTGGCCCCTGCACACAGTATCATTCCCCATAGTGGCCCCTGCACACACTATTATTCCCCATAGTGGCCCCTGCACTGAGTATTTTGCCCCATAGTGGCCCCTGCACACACTATTATATGTCCCATTGTGGACCACCCATGAACAATTATTATACTCTGGGGTCTTTTCAGACCCCAGAGTATAATGATCGGAGACCCAGGGGAGGATAGAAACATAAAAAAACAACGTTGCTTACCTGTTCCTCGCTTCGGTCCACTCCAGGCTATTTCAGCCTTCTTCAATGTTGGACCAGGCCGGCGTCACGTGACGCGGGCCAACGTCACGACGCAAAATGACGTCCGCTGACGTCTGCGACGTCACCAAACAGACCCGAAGCCTGGAGAAGCGCAGGAGAGGTAAGTGCATTGTTTTTTATGTCCCTCACCTCCCCTGGGCCTCCGATTATTATACTCCGGGGTCTTTTCAAAGACCCCGGAGTATAATGATAGTAGAGATTGTGGGGTTCGGCCCGTGGCCTCACATACTGTATATACCGTATGTTCTGTTCGGGAACATACGTCTTACTTTCGGGGGATGCCTTATATTGGGCAATTCTCCAAAACCTCTCCTATGCCTTACTTTCGGGGGTGTCTTATTTTCGGGGAAACACGGTAGCTCCTCTTCTGTTATTATTGTATTCTTATTCCTGACCTCTGGCTTTCACTATTCACTTGGATTTCGTTTTGGTACTACATTACTCGACTGTTACCGACCCCTTGGCTAGCTGACCTCCCTTTGTTGTTTGTTCTGTCTGCGTTCTGTGTTGTCACTTATTTCTAGGAAGGGTTTTGCCACCCAGTTGCTCCTATCATTAGGACAGTGTGGCAAATAGGCAGGGACAGGGGCTGGGTGAGTTTTGGACACACTGTTTCTGTCATTCCTTACTCTCAGGTTTCTGCAGCAGCACTGGGGAAATGCTCAACAGGCAATTCCCTTACACAGAGAGTGAGAGCAGGCAGATGAATCTTGGGAAATGCAGTTTGTTCACAGATTAATTGCTTGTAAATAACAGTGAAATAAGGAGCAGAAAATATAATAAAACCAAGCAAAGGGTGCACAAAGGAACAGTGAGTATTTAACACTGCTGTGGATGTATTTGCAGATAATTTTTTGGAAGCTGAATAACTACTTCAATAGCCTCTTAAAGGGTTTTTCCAATGAGTAAATGTTAAATGGTCACTAACTTTTCAACAAACTTTTTCTTATAATCACCTGTAATATTAATTTATGCACTTTGTAATACATGTTATCAAAGGGAAAATGATGTTACTCCCTCTGATAAACTATGGTCTATTACTTTGTCTACCAGCACTTCAACCAGCAAAGATAGAAGGGGTGGTGAATGGTGACTCCACAAGACCATCACTCTTCCACTCTCCATAGTGTGGTCGTATGCTCTTCCACCAGTGCGTCTACTGAAAGTCAGTATGGCTGGATGCACCTCCTTCCTTTGCTCCCCTCAGCAGTTTACTGCACAACTGCTTCATTGAGAAGGCACTGGGTGAATAACTCCACTTTATTACACTGGGACTTTAGAAAAGAGGATAGATGTGATTAAAGTCTCTGTGTGTACAAGCAGTGTAGCTCTTGGTTCTATAGAGCAGCTGCCCAGTGCTTTCATTCACCCTCTCCTCCCACTCCAGAAGTAGCAGTGTAGTGACAGCCACATCGTTGTTCCTTCCTATACACTAATACTTGCCCTAGGAGATGATTTTACTGTCTGGCTGCCCTACATTGATACATTTAAGAGCAAACTCTCCTCTCACATATTAGGGTGCATTCACATCTGTGGTAGTTTCACCTATTCTCTTGGTCCATTGCAGGTCCATCGCAGGATCAGAAAAATATATTATAAAAAAGGATGATCCATCTAATGAAGGACAACAATGGATCTCAAGAGACCCTTTATTTTTTCACTGACATTGTGAAAATGTCAGACTTACAGGACAGTTTCATCCTCATTTTCAGACACCAGAGAGAGTCGAACTCAGATGTGAACATAGCCTTATGCAGCAGCCATCAGACATAAAAGCAGCTCCCAGTCATCTGCTGGCTATCACCTGCATCTTCTCTCCGTTCTCACTTAAAGTGGTCATACACATTAGACTTTAGCCAGACAAAATGGCCTATTTTCGCCATGTCTGTTGATAATTGATTATAAAAATACAGCAACCTACTGTTTGCAACATCTGACTTTTGTCTGTCATAATATATCTGATGCGTTGGTAATTTTTAGCTATCAGTTGAAAATTCAAGTGTATGGCATGATGGGCTGAATTCAATCCTTCGCCATTTTGTACAACACTTTCCTCTCCGCATGTTTCCACATGTTTTGTGCGGAAACCGAGCGGAAACCACACGGACCCCATTATAGTCTATGGGTTCCATTTGGTTTCCCAGGTAGACCGCTTTTTATGTGTATAGGTTTCCGTTCGGGCGGTCCCCAAGTGGACTCCCCGAACGGAAACCTGAACGCAGATGTGAAACAGCCTTAATTCTCATTCAGGGGCAAACATATGATACATGTTCTAGATGCTCTTGTGGCCAGTTATGAATCTGGAACCATAGCAATGTACAGTGTCTATTAAAACCTATACAGCTGTTTTTATACTTCATAGCCCGAACAAGTATTAAAAGTTCTGATTTCAAAGTTATAAAGCATTAGTCTTTATTTTCCTTATCAAAATTGAGTTGTCATTTGTCCTGCCCTAGAGTCCAATATATTTATTAAGGTAGAATATATGAAGAGAAGCAGAAAAGCAGTATTTTTTTCCTGCATAGAACTATAATGAAACTTTGATAAATCGCTACATTAGACTTTTACCTAGAAATAGTTCTAAAGAGTCTGTTGTTGCCTGTGGGAACATACATTTACGCAGGCAAAATTGCATACTGTCTGTCAGCAGTAAAAAGAATACATAAACATTTTGATCAGTATCTTATCAACCCAATGAGTTGTGCTATTAAGTATCATGCATGCAAGTGTGATATTCATCTTAAATATTAATTAATAGATTAGCTGTGTGCTGTTTTATACAAATTACATTTTAAAGTGAGGTGAAATCTGGGACACTTGCAAATTTCATCTGCCATCAAAGGAAAGCAAAGCCTAAGCATTCCTGTAGGAGAGGAAGCTATTTCCATGTTGATTAATATCACAGCTAATGATTGTTCCCCTAGGCTTCAATGATGCCGGAGAAAAACTCATTCGATGTCTGGATGACAGATAAAAGGAGCTTTGTTCATTGATGGAGAACCCAAAACACAAACCTCGCAGTGTTTGGTTTAACAGCACTGTCAGGAAATGTTACAGAAGGTAAATCTCTTAATTTAGCTCCATCTCACTTCAAGTTCTGTGATAAAAGTTCATGGGGTGTTATATTTTTAAACACAGTCCAAAGTTAAAGTAACAATACTTATGATGGAAAGTGTCAACTACCATATAAAGAAATAAAGAAATCTGAATTGTAAGAATTCCTGCCAGAAACGTCTTCCTGCTTCAGACTTACAGAGGCTTTGAGAATTGTATTTGCATTAAGTTTAAAAAGAAATGTTCTCCGAGTATAATCAATTTTTCTAATCCTGTGTTCTCACTTGGTTGGCAGTCTATTCCTGCAATCATACACCTCCCTGAGTTTTGTGCAAAAATACTAAAATAATAGAAAATGATCAACTAGTTATATTAAACGTTATGCAGGCTAGTTGCATTCAGCTAACCACCATTTGGCTATGACTGGAGATACACCTCAATCCCTTAACCCCTAACAGTGATATTAAATTGCAAAAACCCTTTCGAAAATGTCACTACTTTTTTTTTTTTTGTAGATTTTGAATTTGTGCCTCAAAATAAATATTGCTGAAACATAACTTAGTTGCCTTGTGTGCAGTTTAACCCTTTAGCGATTTAACACATTTTAGCCTTAAATCTGTAATATTTTATCCCTTTCTACATTCATGTTTTTATAACTTTTTAGATTTTATTTCAATGTAGCTTTACAAGACCTTGTATTATGTGAGTACATAAGACTTTTTGATCAGTTTACATAACTTTTTGTTTTTGAGTGGTGAGATGAACAGAAAACATCAATTCTGGCATCGGATTTTTTAAGGTTTTTGTCATTTATCATGAAGAATAAATAACATGATAATTTTATTTTAGGGGTTGTTATGGATGTGGTGATACCCATTCTGTGTTTTGTTTTGTTTTTTATTAAGAAGTGAAAAAAAGTCTATTTTTACTTTTGTTTCTGTAAAATGACTTAGGTGCATATAATGGGTGAAATGGTAAGTATGCTTCGTGATAATGGTGGTGATATCATGAACAAAAGTATATGGAACCAACATTTTTGGGGGGTTATCTGAAGTGACAGGTACAGGAAAATAAAATAATCATTTTCTCCTCTCTGTGCACGTGGTCTCCTTCACACTAGTTAAAGTGATATATGCACCTCCGCTTTAACCAGTGATATCCCTAAATCTATGTGGGCTGCAGACTCAAACTTGGTCTTGTTTTAAAGCCAAGATCACAGCTCTATTCCCTCAGACTTTGGAGTTAGAGCCATTTAAAGTGACAGTCTGCCTGGATGTATCCTGCTTGGGGTTAACTGTAATGCACTTTGCTGAAACCCTGAGCAGGGTTTGTTCAAAGCTGTGGGGAAGGGGTAGGGTTAAGGACATAGGGTAGTTTGGACATTAATGCTTGTGACTTTCTTTCTCCATCTTCCAAAATTCATAACTTTTTTATTTTGCTGTCGACAGCAAAATGAGGGCTTATTTTTTACGTGAGGAGTTGTACTTTCATTTGGCAACATTTTGAGGTATATATAATGTTTGTATTAGCTTTTATGAATGTTTTAGGTGGTCCATGGGAAAAACCTCACAATTCTATCATTATTTTTTGCACAGCCTTTTCTACAATATGGCTGAGGCTGAGCCAATGACTGACTTTTCCTATTGCACATAGGCAGCCTATGTGCGATATACTGCAGTACATTGCACTGGGCATCAGCAGATCCCAGCTTGTCAGACTTAAAAGTCTCTTCAAGAATGACAGAGAAAAATTTGTGAATTCAAGCTGATGATAAAATTTAGATCACTGACAAAATGACTCAATCTAACACCTGGATTTATGAGCCCTTACATGGACACAATTCACCCCCTGCCATCAGACTGACTCCAGATGACTCAACCCCTCCCCAACTTTAAACCCCTATAACCTCAGTTTTATTACCCTACTTTATCTTACCTCATGAACTAATTTGCCTTCGTGAAGCATCTGTGCTTTGAAAGCCTGCAAATGTAATTTTTTAGTTAGCCAATAAAGGTATCATACTTATAACCGGTTTGCCTTTTTGACACAAAAGTATCAAATATTGCATGATTTTAATAAGCTCAAAACATAATACCAATGTCAGAGTCAAATACATAATTTAGAACATATTCTGAAAGTAGAAACCTGCAATGTACAGTTCAACATTAATAGAAACTCAACTTTCTGTCATGAATTAATTGATCATCATATGCAGAGGTATTTTAAGGGTTAAATAGACTATTTAATCTCCATCATTGATTTTCAAGACTTGTGTAGATCCTTTAGTAAGGTATAACACTACAGTCATGGCCAAAAGTTTTGAGAATGACACAAATATTATATTTTCACATGATCTGCTGCCCTCTGGTTTTTCTGTGTGTTTGTCAGATGTTTTTATCACATACAGAAATATAATTGCATTCATATTATGAGTAACAGAAGCTTATATTGACAGAATGAGTTAATGCAGCAAGTCAATATTTGCAGTGTTGACCCTTCTTCTTCAGGACCTCTGCAATTCTCCCTGGCCTGCTCTCAATCAACTTCTGGACCAAATCCTGACTGATAGCAGTCCATTCTTGCAGAATCAATGCTTTAATTTTGTCTGAATTTGTTGGTTTTTGTTTGTCCACCCGTCTCTTGATGATTGACCACAAGTTCTCAATGGGATTAAGATCTAGGGAGTTTCCAGGCCATGGACTCAAAATCTCTATGTTTTGTTCCCTGAGCCATTTAGTTATCACCTTTGCTTTATGGCAAGGTGCTCCATCATGCTGGAAAAGGCATTGTTGAGCGCCAAACTGCTCTTGGACGGTTGGGAGAAGTTGCTCTTGGAGGACATTCTGGTACCATTCTTTATTCATGGCTGTGTTTTTAGGCAAGACTGTGAGAGAGCCGATTCCCTTGGCTGAGAAGCAACCCCACACATGAATGGTTTCAGGATGCTTTACAGTTGGCATGAGACAAGACTGGTGGTAGCGCTCACCTCTTCTTCTCCGAATAAGCTGTTTTCCAGATGTTCCAAACAATCGAAAAGGGGATTCATCAGAGAAAATGACTTTACCCCAGTCCTCAGCAGTCCACTCCCTGTACCTTTTGCAGAATATCAGTCTGTCCCTGATGTTTTTTCTGGAGAGAAGTGGCTTCTTTGCTGCCCTCCTTGAGACCAGGCCTTGCTCCAAGAGTCTCCGCCTCACAGTGCGTGCAGATGCACTCACACCTGCCTGCTGCCATTCCTCAGCAAGCTCTGCACTGCTGGTAGCCCGATCCCGCAGCTGAAACACTTTTAAGAGACGGTCCTGCCGCTTGCTGGTCTTTCTTGGGCGCCCTGGAGCCTTTTTGGCACCAATGGAACCTCTCTCCTTGAAGTTCTTGATGATGCAATAGATTGTTGACTGAGGTGCAATCTTTCTAGCTGCAATACTCTTCCCAGTTAGGCCATTTTTGTGCAGTGCAATGATGACTGCACGTGTTTCTTTAGAGATAACCATGGTTAACAGAAGAGAAACAATGATGGCAAGCACCAGACTCCTTTTAAAGTGTCCAGTGGTGTCATTCTTACTTAACCCTGTCCTCATCAACACCCACACCTGTGTTAATGGAGCAATCACTGAAACGATGTTAGGTGGTCCTTTTAAGGCAGGGTTGCAATGATGTTGAAATGTGTTTTGGGGGATAAAGTTCATTTTCTAGGCAAATATTGACTTTGCAAGTAATTGCTGTTAAGCTGATCACTCTTTATAACATTCTAGAGTATATGCAAATTGCCATTAGAAAAACTGAAGCAGTAGACTTTGTAAAAATTAATATTTGTATCATTCTCAAAACTTTTGGCCATGACTGTACATTCATTGTTTGCAGCACACATGGTGATATGGTGCACTTAGGAAAAAATAGACTTATTAATGAAGTGGTAATAATGCAAACTTTTATGTGAAAAAGGCAATATAGTTTTTTTCTCTGTTATTAGATTTAGTCAAAACATTACCTTTTGTTAAAATGAATTTGACACATGACTGAAATGTAAAGCTATGGAAACTGAAAATAAAAGTTCACCCAAAAAATCTATTCATAATGTAAGCACAGTACCAATCAAAAGTTTGGACACTCCCTTTTTATTCCATAGTTCTCCTTGTTTTTTTATTTTCTACTTAATAGATTAATATTGAAAACTATGAGGGAACACACATAAAATTTAGTAACAAACAGAGAATTTGTTTTATATTTTATATTCTTCAAAGAAGCCCCCTTTTACTTTGATTACAGCTTAAACATTCACTCAATCAGTTTCATGAGGTGGAATAGTTTTCCAACAGTCTTGAAGGAGTTCCCAGAGGTGTTGAATGCTTGTTAGCTGCTTTCCCTTTGCTTTTTGGTGGGTGATTGTCAGGCCATGCCTTCTGGCAAAGCACTGCATCACTCTCCTTCTTGGTCAAATAACTCTTACATTGCCTGAATGTGTCACCAACAAAGCATGCCCCACACCATCATACATCCTCCTCCATGCTTCATGGTGGGAACCACACATGTAGAAACCTTCTACTCACCTTTTCTATGACTCACAAGACAATTTTGGCTCATCAGACCAAAATAGAGATTTCCACTTATCTGTCTGTCCATTCATTCTCTTTTTCTTGTCGTTGTTCCTCAGTACTGACTTTTTTTTTTTTTGCAGCAATTTGACCATAAAGGCTTAACTATGTGGTGTCTAATATGAGGTGCTGTTGTGGCATCCCAGAGCTGGCTATGGCTGGGCTGAGGGTGATCTCTGTGCATTGTATTATTTCCTGTTGCTTCATAGCCTGTGTGACATAGCAGGGGGTCCTGAGTCTCACACAACACAGCGCCACCTAGTGAGCCTCACACATGCATTACACCTCCCATAGGATTGAATAGTAACCAAATGTCCAATGGGAGGACATCGCCTGGGAAAAGGGGAGGAGTCAGCTGATCACTGGGTCCCCATGGTAACACCCCTGCAGGAAGGTCCTGCGTGTGAGGAGTTAGAAGTGTGGAGTGTTAGGAGGAGGAGGTGAGGAGATAAGTGTGATGTCCTGTGAAGAAAGCAGTGAGTTTAGTGCAGGAATCTCAAGTCCTAGACAGGCCCAGGAAGGTTGGAGAGCTAACATACTCCAGCTATTCAGAAGATCCTGTCCCCTGTCTGCCTAGCCATCGCCCTGAAGGAAGTCAAGCATCATTATCTTGTCAGCCTGAGACTGTGGAGAGAACATTCTGGAACACGTGCTCCATAGCAAGTATCACAGGATCCAGGGGCCAAGGCCAGACCTGTGGAATATCCTGCCACCCTGACTATTGCACCCCGAAACTCTGAGCTATCAGGACCACATAACGTGAGTGGGGAATATTATGTACTAGTATCACGGTGGGCATCCTCCTATGAGCCAAATAGGAGCCCAGACGCACCTTAGGGCTGTAACACTGAAGTATAAGGGGCTAGGAACACCTTTCATCAAGTCTACCCTGCACCCCAGGACTTTGCTGTGTCACCAGGCGTACCCCGTTGTTTTGTATTGAAGAAACTGTTTAAGCATTTGTGCCTCCACACCCATGGAAGTAAAAGGTCAACTTTACAACCGTTTCTGTGTCTGACTCTGCACCGACAACATCAGGGCGCCCCAAACACCACCAGTCGGCACAGTATAGGGGAAGCGCCCCGGGGGAACAATCACCACCAACATTTGTGCAGCCCCCTCATCACCGGTATCAGTGGTGGTAACGTGGGACAGCACCAGCGCTGCGCCCTCGTGCCCAGAGACCGTGACAAGTCTGCGCTGTTTGCACCCCGCAATCCCAACTGCAGCGTTACCTTCCATCTGGTCACCGCAAGAAAAACTGGCGTCACGAACAGGATACGGGTGTGTGCCATTTTGAGAAAGTCGCCACGAAAAGTGCGCCAAATTGTCTCCAGAGCATCGGTCTTTATTGTGGACTTTGCTAAGATCAAGTTTATTCCCTGAGAGTGCTTGCCACAAAGAGGGGGAGCCCTATACCCCTGAAGTAAGCCCTAAAGACTGTCCTCTCAGTGTGTTACAGCCCTGGAAGAGTTAAAACGCCCAGGACTTGTTTGCTGCGCCACATCACTGTGTAAGAACGCCCACAAAGGGTTAACTGTACCTTGCAAAAGTGCGAGAGATTTTTAGCACTGCCCATGAGGCCAGGAGACCCATCTGCCGCCATCTTAGGAGAGCCCAGAATGCTGAGCGCAATGCTCCAGCGCACCCATACAAGAAAGTGAAAGGCGAACGTGCCGGCGCCATTTCTGACTCTCCGGTGCCGCATCACCGTCCCTGCTGTGCACCGCTGATCTCTGGTCCACGCTGCAGTTGCTGTCAGTGAGTACTGTGCCTCCCTGTCCTTGTCTTCAGTCCTCCCACGGCCCCAGCGAGTGTTTTCCGTGTCCGTGGGGAGTGCCACCATTAAAGAGGGGGGAGCACACCGTCAGCCTGCATCACAGTGACTCTGTTAATAGCTACAGCATTCTTAAAGGGACAGCATTCCAAGTTGTAGTCTCCATTCCCTTCCAGCAAGCAGTTGAGTTTCTTAAAGAGACGGCGACCTAATTTCAGTCATACCTGCAAACAACATGACTGAGCAAAGTGACATTGTGCCATCTGTTTCTAGTGATCCAGCAGTGCCCATGGCGAGCAGCCTACCATTCTCCATGCCATTTTACCCTGGCGCACCATGGCTGCCGCGCTACAAAGGGGAGGCGCATACCCTCAGGGACTTTCGTGAGAAGATGCTGTCTCTCTTCCAGTTCTATCCTCTGAATACAGAACAGCAGATACAGATCCTGCTGGGCCAGCTTGAGGGTGCTGCAGCTAGGCAGGTCAAATCCTGGCCTGCCTCTGACAAAAGAACCCCTGGGCAAATTCTGGACAAACTCCAGGTGAACTTTGACGTGCGATCTGTCTCCGAGGTAAAGATGCGCTTCTTTTCCAGACGACAACTACCTGGTGAGACCCTGCGGGACTATGCTTTATCCCTCCAAGAGGTGTTCAGAGCTGTGGTGCAAGTGGATCCACGTGAAAATGTGGACTCTGATAAAATCTTGCTTGACCGCTTCATAGAAGGGGCGGGTACCACATTGCTCCAGAGTCAGTTGCGAATGCTTGCTGCACAACATCCCAGCATCACGTTTGCTGACTTCAAGGCCCTTGCCATCCAGGTCTTGGGACAGGAGCAGCCCCAGCCGAGCCCAGTCATCTGTGCTCCCTCACCTGGACCCTCAACAAGCATTGCTCCAGTTGTCCTGCCACTACCTCTGGGTACCTCACCTGCCGCCCAAACCGCGCAGACTACACCAGCAGACTCCAGAGATGACCTTCTGGCCCGAGTGGATCATCTGACCTGTGCCATGGAACAGATCACCGTCCGTCTAGATCGTCTGACCCAGCCGTCTTCATCGTCCAGTGATCCTTTGCGAAGTCTCAACATCTCACCTGAGTCGCCACCCAGACGTTCGTCTTCAGTGAAACCTCCGCAGAGTGAGAGGCCATACTGTACCTATTGCCATAGATATGGACACACCAGGCCTCAGTGTTTTCAGTTAAACGGGCCACCCCCGAGGCAGCGGGCCGCCCCTCGGGAGGAAAGAAGAAGGGCCCAGGTGAATCTTCAGTGCCATTGTCACGCTTCGTCTCAGCCTGCCCACACATCACAATCCGGGTGAACGGCGTCCCTCTGACAGCGTTGGTGGACACTGGATCTCAGGTAACAACCCTGCGCAAGCAGGTGTTCCTTGAACATTGGGACTTAGGTGTGTTGAATAGAACACCTGACACATGGATAAATCTGTGTGCCAGCAATGGACAGCCCATACCACAGCAGGGTTATTGGGAACCCACTATCCAGATTGGGGACTTGAAACTGCCTAGACAGGGTGTAATTGTCACTGATGTAGAGGATGATAGGTTTGCAGTTATAATATTAGGCATGAATGTTTTACGCCATTGCTTTGCAGAAGTGTTGGATGCCTTGCATGCCTCTCTCCTTACAGCTTCACCCAGTGACCAGCAGACCATTCAGCGGGCCATTCGTGTACTCAATGCCCAGCACAAGTTCGCCAACAAACAAGGTGAAATTGGTCGAGTCCGGATCCAAGATACCCGTCCAGTAACCCTACAGCCTGGAACAGAAACTATGGTGTGGTGCCGTGCCCGCCGGGGCATAGAAAATCAGGACTACGAGGCCTTGCTACAACCCATACAGGTAGATGGCCAACCACTTGTCATGGCTGCCCGCAGCCTTGTCACAGTTTCCAATGGACGTGTTCCTGTCCGCTTAGTCAACTTGGGCGATGCTCCCGTGAACCTCCACAAGTTCCACTCTGTGGCCCTGCTACACCGGTTAGCACCAGAAGACATTCTCTCTGGTGATTCTACCGCCACACAGCGTTCCACCCAAGCTGCTGAGAACATTCAGAATGGAGCCACGAAGTCCTGGTGGGATGAATTGAACGTGGGAGACGCCAATACCCCTATAGAGCACATCAATGGGGTTCGCAATGTGGCCAAGCGTTACCAACAGGCATTCAGCAAACACCCATTGGACTTTGGTAAGACCACGACCATACAACATCACATTCTGACTGGCGACCACCATCCAATCAAGGAGCGTCACCGTCCAATACCACCCACGATGTACCAACCGGTGAAAAAGTTGATCCAAGAGATGCGAGATGCTGATGTCATCCGGGAGAGTAACAGCCTCTGGGCAGCCCCGCTAGTCCTTGTCAAGAAGAAAGACGGAACCCTACGATTTTGTGTGGACTATCGTAAACTCAACAACGTCACGCACAAAGACGCATACCCATTGCCGCGGATTGAGGAATCTCTAACGGCTTTGGGATCAGCTACCTGTTTCTCGACCCTGGACTTAACCAGTGGATACTGGCAAGTCCCTATGGCGCCTGAAGATCGTGAAAAGACTGCGTTTACGACCCCGATGGGACTCTTTGAATTCAATAGTATGCCATTTGGGCTATGTAATGCCCCAGCCACATTCCAACGGCTTATGGAGAGGTGCCTCGGCCATGAGAATTTCCAGAGTGTGCTACTGTACCTGGACGATGTTATTGTATTCTCCCGGACATACCAAGAACACCTTCGTCACCTGTCCGAGGTATTCAAGGTACTTATACAGCACGGCCTAAAGTTGAAGCCCTCCAAGTGCTACCTGTTGAAACCCCAAGTTCACTACCTTGGGCATGTCGTGAGCGCACAAGGCGTCCAACCTGATCCTGAAAAGATCACTGCAGTCCAGAACTGGCGAAGACCGACTACCGTCAAAGAAGTCCGAAGCTTCCTTGGATTCGCAGGTTACTACCGGCGTTTCATACCACACTTCGCCCAAGTAGCCGAGCCTCTGAACGAGTTGTTGCGCGGTTGTCCCAGAGAAAACTACAACCGAAAGCTTCCGGTAGACTGGACAGCGCGTCAAGAGGAAGCCTTTCAAGCGCTTAAAGCACTTCTGACGCAACCACCAATTCTAGCCTATCCCGACTACAGTCAGCCATTCTGCTTGTACACAGATGCAAGTCACCAAGGTTTGGGTGCAGTGTTGTCCCAGGTTCAGGACAACAAACAGCGAGTCATCGCCTACGCCAGCAGGAGTCTGAGAGGCGCGGAGAAGAACGACCAGAACTATAGTTCTTTCAAACTCGAACTTCTGGCGCTTGTCTGGGCCGTGACAGAGAAGTTTAAAGACTACCTGGCTGCCACACCCTTTACCGTGTACACAGATAACAATCCGTTGGCGCATCTGGACACTGCTCGACTGGGAGCCCTTGAACAACGGTGGGCCTCAAGACTCGCGAATTACAAGTTCTCTGTCAAGTATCGCAGTGGCAAGTCCAACGCTAACGCTGATGCACTCTCAAGGTTGCCTGTGGGAGAAGAACCACCCCGAGAAGACATCTGGGAAGAGGTGGAGATGCCACCATTCTACAACAAGTTTGCCCAACAGGTTGCTATTGGTGTCCCTGTAGAAGGAGAATCTCTGGCGAAAACAGCTGCCGAATCCCTCCAGGAGCCATCTCTGTGGAAAATGTTCCAAGAAGAGAGCAGAGTTTTAGGAGAATTGTCAGATTTCCTGCTTACAGGAAGAATACCAACCCGTGTAAATAGAGGTCTTCATGACGTGGAATTAAAACGCCTTTGGCGACAGAGGAAGCGCCTGTTTGTCCAACGAGGCCTTCTACATAGAAACACTCTTGATCCTGTCACAGGTGAAAGGCTTCATCAGATCCTCGTACCAAGAAGAGACGCACAGATGATACTTGAGGCGTATCATGAC
Organism: Leptodactylus fallax; assembly: GCA_947044405.1. NCBI lineage: Eukaryota > Metazoa > Chordata > Amphibia > Anura > Leptodactylidae > Leptodactylus > Leptodactylus fallax. The sequence goes on from CAMRHE010000347.1 coordinate 516,065, forward strand.
AGATCTGGTCACTTCGGGGTACAAAAGACCGAAGCTACCATCCGTCGTCGCTTCTATTGGGTTGGGATGAGGAGTGACATTGAGAGTTGGTGCCGAGAGTGTCCCGCCTGTAGTATCACCAAGGAAGGTCGAAGAGATCAGAAGGCCCCTCTACATCCAATTAAGACTCAAAAGCCGTGTGAAATTGTTGCTCTGGACCATGTGAAGTTGGGTCCCACACGTTCCGGCTACAGCTACGCTCTGACAATGGTGGATCATTACTCCAAGTTCCTTGTCATCGTGCCTGTCAGAGATCTTACAGCAAGAACTACGGCTGAGACCTTCTACGCAGAGTTTGTCCGCCATTACGGTTGTCCTGAGCATATCCTCACCGACCGTGGATCGGCGTTTGAATCCCAATTGTTCCGTGAGCTGTGTCAGTTCCAAGACTGCAAGAAGTTGCGAACCACAGCGTATCACCCTCAAGGGAATGGTATGTGCGAGAAGGCAAATCAAGTGATCATCGGCATGCTAAGAACAGCCGCAGTTACACCTGGTGTTGAGTGGCCTGAGCATATCAAGGACTTGGCCTATATTTACAACAACACACCCCAAACATCTACGGGATATGCACCATTTTATCTAATGTTTGGAAGACAAGGTCAACTTCCTTCAGACTTAACCCTTGGTGTGAAGGTCCCTGACACCATCAATCCACTACCCATAACAGACTGGGTTATTGAACACCGCCGACGTATGGAGGAAGCTAAAGAGATAGTTGAAACGCGCATGGATGAGGTTCGTAGGAAACAACAGGAGGATTACAACCATCACGCCCATGCAGCGCCCCTGAAAGTTGGCGACCGTGTATGGTTAAGGAATAACCATCGGAATGGGAAATTGGATCCATTCTGGGAGAAAGAACCATACAGTGTGATCTCCATACCATATCCTGAATCCGACGTGTATGAGATCTCTAAACCTGGGAGACAGCCCCAAGTAGTACACCGAAACCGTCTGAAGCTGTGCCTTAAAGAAGGACTACCCACAGAGGTGACCCCAGCTGAGACAACGAGTACAGAGATCTTGTCACCTTCTGAAGCAAAAGAGAGACCCCCAACGTTAACTGAGCTTATGTGGGCGCCTAAACTACTACCATTTAGCTGCTATCCACCAATTGCTCTAGTGCAAGAGAACCCTTCGACAGATGATTTAATTGATTTCAGTGACTCTGTTCCTGATCCAAATCTCGTTCCACTTAGGCGTTCTGAGCGTACCACAAAAGGCATACCTCCAACACGCTATAGTGATGCCATGGCTGTCCTTGGGTAAAAGAGGTTAACTGTCTCTGCTCCTGTATATATGTTATTCCTGCTCTGATTACATTAATGTTTTTCCTGTGTGTATATACAGTATATATATAATATCTTGCCATGTAATATAGTATTTACATTTATATGCAACAATCCAAGCCATAGTGCCTGGCTCACCGAGCCAAGGAAGTTCTGTTACCCCATTGCGGTATGGACATTCGTGCTAGAGTGCCTACTCTTCCTTACAGAAAGGACTGTTTATTGTTTCTCAGAGAGACTCTCATGATAATGGACACTCACGAAATTGTGCCAGAGAGCCTCTGGACCCATTTGCACTACTGTTGTTTCTATATGGACTGTCTGATGGTACCGCCAAAAGGTTCCATAAGTCTGAGTTTAATTATCTCTCCGTTACCCTTCAGACTTCTCATGGACATTCCAGGACTATGCCGGGAGGTCTTACCTCAAGTTTCTAAGTATTATATTTTTCTAAACTGTTAGTGACATTTGCACTTTATTCGTATTTATTAACGTTATGTTACATTTCTCACCTTCACCCCAGCCCGTCGCCGAGGTCGGCTCAGTGAAAGAGGGGGAGTATGTGGCATCCCAGAGCTGGCTATGGCTGGGCTGAGGGTGATCTCTGTGCATTGTATTATTTCCTGTTGCTTCATAGCCTGTGTGACATAGCAGGGGGTCCTGAGTCTCACACAACACAGCGCCACCTAGTGAGCCTCACACATGCATTACACCTCCCATAGGATTGAATAGTAACCAAATGTCCAATGGGAGGACATCGCCTGGGAAAAGGGGAGGAGTCAGCTGATCACTGGGTCCCCATGGTAACACCCCTGCAGGAAGGTCCTGCGTGTGAGGAGTTAGAAGTGTGGAGTGTTAGGAGGAGGAGGTGAGGAGATAAGTGTGATGTCCTGTGAAGAAAGCAGTGAGTTTAGTGCAGGAATCTCAAGTCCTAGACAGGCCCAGGAAGGTTGGAGAGCTGACATACTCCAGCTATTCAGAAGATCCTGTCCCCTGTCTGCCTAGCCATCGCCCTGAAGGAAGTCAAGCATCATTATCTTGTCAGCATGAGACTGTGGAGAGAACATTCTGGAACACGTGCTCCATAGCAAGTATCACAGGATCCAGGGGCCAAGGCCAGACCTGTGGAATATCCTGCCACCCTGACTATTGCACCCCGAAACTCTGAGCTATCAGGACCACATAACGTGAGTGGGGAATATTATGTACTAGTATCACGGTGGGCATCCTCCTATGAGCCAAATAGGAGCCCAGACGCACCTTAGGGCTGTAACACTGAAGTATAAGGGGCTAGGAACACCTTTCATCAAGTCTACCCTGCACCCCAGGACTTTGCTGTGTCACCAGGCGTACCCCGTTGTTTTGTATTGAAGAAACTGTTTAAGCATTTGTGCCTCCACACCCATGGAAGTAAAAGGTCAACTTTACAACCGTTTCTGTGTCTGACTCTGCACCGACAACATCAGGGCGCCCCAAACACCACCAGTCGGCACAGTATAGGGGAAGCGCCCCGGGGGAACAATCACCACCAACATTTGTGCAGCCCCCTCATCACCGGTATCAGTGGTGGTAACGTGGGACAGCACCAGCGCTGCGCCCTCGTGCCCAGAGACCGTGACAAGTCTGCGCTGTTTGCACCCCGCAATCCCAACTGCAGCGTTACCTTCCATCTGGTCACCGCACTGTTAATGTGGCTTCTGAGCCTGGCGACTCTAATCAACCTATCCTCTGCAGCAAAGATAACTCTTGCTTTTCCTGAGGTTATGAGATAAGAGCGCACCCGAAATTAGTGTGAAGACCTAAAAGAGCGTTCTTCCTGCTCCACTCCACATTCACACTCACAGCCTCATACTGACTCCTAACAAATCTTACAATCAAGGTTCTGTCCTTCAGACTAGGTAGAGCTAAAATATTGGGAGGTTTTTTATTTTAACTCTTTTAACTCTCTATTATTCGTTCTGTGTCTATTTAATTTTATTCTATATTTAATAAAAGTGAAATTTTATAGTTATTTATACATCCTAAGATATCCTATACACTCTATCCCACATTTATACGATTGTAAACTCCGATAGAGAGATTAAAGTGGGTTTTGATCTCCCATGTAAGAATATCTATATGATCTAAACAAATATTTCTGTTAATTGAAAACCATCCCAGTGTGTGCATCAAATCAAAAGGGGTTAGTCTGAAGAATCTAATATATAAAACAATTTCTGGTTTACTTAATTTTTTTGTTTGCTACTTGTTTACATAGTTTTCATGTCTTCAGTATGAAAAAATGTCACCATTGAGGCCCAATCACAGGCCTCAGCAGTGACTCCGGGTGCATGGTGTCACAGCAGAGCTCCAGATGTCACTGAGGAGGTATGCAGAGCGCCAGGTTCTGTGAGGAGCCCCAAAAAAGGTAATGGAAGGTGAGTATAAATGTTTTTTTATTTTTTACACCTCCCTGGGGCCTACACCTATTATACTCTACGGTCTGAAGAATATAATAATTTCATTTCCAGTTCTATCTGAACTAATTTAGACCGAAACAAACCAGAGGATGGCTTTGTCTCTAACTGGAACGAAACAACCTCTTTAGAGGTTCGCTCTAGACACAAATCATCTCCCACTTTTCACACTCAGCAATAAAATAATAGGATCCTATTGCAGTAACCCAGGGCTTAACAGGTGCCTCTGAACTTGTGTGGCAGGAGTTAGGGCCCAAGATAGCAACTGATCTTTCCTCTCTGTGGTCACAATCTGATCATGGTGACTGTCCTTCCTGCAAAACCGTCCACAAGCCCTATGGCAGCATAGTGATGAGGGGGGTACACTAGTGTAAATGATAGTGATTATTGTACTCCCAGGGCACCTCCTTAGTTGAAACTATTTGCTGAATGGTGGGGTTGGGTTGACATTAGGTGCAAATAATAGGCAGGAGACCTGTCACACTTTAGATTTCAGTTTAACACGATAAGCTTGAGCACTCTTTACTTCAACAATACAGCTGTTACAGTTCCAGTAACAAAACATGGAGGCTCTCTTAGGTTACAAAATCCACTTGCATGGGTCTGAACACAGGGAGTGCCTTTTGCTCCTCACTCCTTCTCATCCTCTGATATTTTCCTCTGTGGCAATTATGGGGTGACCCCGGCTCCATGTGCTTTTCCTAGGGCACTCACTTGTAATATGGCTTACTTTTGTAGAAAAACAGGGCATGTCTTAGCCATTGATACAGGTCTTTGTTGCCTAGTAGTGGAGATATTCTCAAAATGTCAATTTCTGCAAGCTTCTGAGGTCCAGTGGTATGGAGCTGCCTGTCTTAAGTGTTAGGTGTGGTTTAACTGTCACTACCTAGAAAGCATAACTGCTCTAAGTAATCTTTACTAGAGGGAACCTATCTAGCCTCATTCTGATTAAGGGGTTGCTATTTTACTTTTTTAACTTATCTCACCTTCCAGAACAAGTAAAGGAAATGCCACTCCTGTTTCACAAATGCCACAGTAGCATGTAATGGCAAAGTTTTCTCCTAAAGGTACAGTGTACTATCCTATTCCACAATGTAAAACATGATAAAACAGTATGAAACATATTCAGCAGAATTTTTCCACATAAACAACACACAAACGGCAATACTTTTTCACTGGAAGTGTTCTCATGGGACAATACACTGTCATCTGGGCCTTAATGGCAGTTGTATTGTAAACAGTTTTAGTTAATTTATGTTACAAGTTGAATTCCAAGTGTTTTTTGAATAACCAAATAAACACCAAATGGTGAAATATTGTGACTATACACTAAAGAAAATAATACAGTAGAAGTCACAAAGTCAAAACCCTTGTCAGATGATGAAAAGCAGGATGTTTGCAAGCTGATTTTACACATTATATGCTAATTAGTGTATTGTCAATACTTTGGATCTTCCTCATGGATCATATATGTAGATGAACTGATGGACTGTTAAGAATCAGACTCATAGTAAAAACTAGCTGAGTGCATCCATTTTTATACTGGTTGTATGAAGCCTTCATTGCAGTATGCAAACATTAGAGGGAATTTATCAAACCCTGCACTCCAGACTTCTGGCATTAAAAAGTTGTAAAATTTTCACAACATTTTACATTTTTACATTACTTGCTTTCCTTTTGAAAACTATGTAGAAAGGTAGGTATGGTTAGTTTATCACACTGTATTCCAGATTTATCAAATGTGACTTTTGCAAAAGTTGTCACAATCTCAGGGGTGTAGAAAATAGAGTAACATCTCAGGACTGAAATAAGCTAGGGCTTACATGGTAAGCTAGGGTTACAAGTAAGCTAGGGCTGCATGGTGACATTTCTTGCGTGGCTTTAAATCATACTAAAGTAGCGCAACAAAAAAAGCAATTTATTTCTGTGGTGTCATATGTTGTGACTGCGACAGTCACACAAAATCCAACCTTGCTCGACTTTATGTTGCCATAGATACCAATTGTGTTGCACCGACTACAATTGCTGTCTTTACAATTTTTGCTGAAATTTTGCATACTGTCCAGATTTTTTTTCAATATTCATGTGTATTTATGCAGGTGTAGATAGTTAATTACAATATTTAAGGTAATTATTGCAAAAACCAAGCAATTGCAGACACATTCATGTTGCAGCAACATCGCAGAAAAATGACATTGTGCAACATCGCATCAAAAGTTGTGCAACAAAATTTTGCTGTGTGTCCTTAGCCTTAAAGATGCACAGAATGTGTCAAGCATACAGTGTGATGATAAATTTGGTGCAAGGTACAGCAACCCAGGTTCTAGCAAAAATGACATTAAAATTTCCCCTCATAATAATTCTTCCTCAACTGAGTTTGAGATGAAAATGAATCCATATGAATTTACAAAAAAATGCATCAACAATTATTTATATTTGAGACTCAGAAGGCTGCTATAATATATTTTTAGTTTATTGGGATAAATCAAAAAATTTCTGTATTATTCAACCATTCAAGTGTACTTGATATTGCTTTTTACTTCCAGCTTAATTTCTGAAGTACCTCTTCATTATATTTGAAGAGCAGCTAAAACTATTCAGTACCCAGTACTTGAAAATGAAAATAAGACCTTTTGCTCCTTCTCAATTGCTAATACTGTGTGCATGTGTATAAGTATCTATCTAATCTATCATCCATCTTCCCTTCTGATTGACTATGTGAAAGGTAAAGACGAGGTTGAAAAGGCAGTATGGTATAATATTTGAGAAGTCACGCAGCTTTTATCAATGCACATATTTAAAAAAAAAAAAAAAAAAAAACCTTAGTAGTGGTAGGAGTGAACTACTTAGTGGTTATAACACATAGTGGTAGTCAGCATGTTACAGGATATTGCCAAGATTCAATAGTTGATTGATTTAATTTCCCTTCCTGATCAGTAAGGCTACTTGGTTTTAAACCCTTACTATACCATGACAATATAGTGCATCATGGCAAGGAGATTTGGGCAACATAATGCTCTATTATGCCATGAACATGGTGCCAGTTCAAAAGATGAACTGGTGCTATTAGCAGGGCCGCATCTGCCTTGAGCTTTATGAGTATCTCGCTCAGGCGGCAGATTGCTGAGAACCTAAGTGAAGTGACTCGCCCAGCAGTTCCATTCGGACTGAACATGTCTGAAACAAAACTGCTATCATTATATTTTGGGGTCTCCTAAGACCCCAGAGTATAATGATTGGAGGCCCAGGAGAGATGATAAAACACAATAAACAATGTTACTCACCTCCCTTGGATTCCAGTGTAGCTCCATGTTCTCTCCATGACATCAGACGGAAGCGCAAAACAGAAAATGGAGTGACGCCAGAGAACGGGAGTTGTGAGTAACATTGTTATGTTTGATCACCTCCCATGGACCTCCGCTTATTATACTCTGGGGTCTGAAGAGACTCCAGAGTATAATAATAGCTTGTGAGTGGCGAACCCAAAAAGTTTCAGGTATGACTGAACCCAAAAATTTTGGAAAATTTGTAGGGGAAACTATGGGATACTATATACTGCATGGAGGGGACAAAACAGGACGTTATACTATGAGACATTATACTGTTTGAAGGGGCTACTATATGACATTATACTGTGTGAAGGGGTCGCCTTGGGACATTATACTGTATAAAGGGGCCACTATGGGACATTATACTGTGTGAAATGACCACTATGGGACATTATACTATGTGAATGGGCCACTATGGGACATTATTCTTAAAGGGGTTTTCTAGGAATTGGATAAACATAAACATAAAAAAACCACTCACCTGTCACTGGCACTCTGATGTCTGCCACTGCAGCTCATTCGGTCGTATATCATGCCTTATTCCCCAGAAGCCCTGCACCTAACATGAGGTGCTAGAGAGGAACAGAGGATGTCACTCACTTATGTCACTGGTCCCTCATCAGTGACCACTGATTGGCTTCAGTGATCATGTGGGGAACAGGGCTTCTGACGACTGAGGAACGGTGCGTGACCACATGACTTTGGCAGCAGACACTGGAGTTCCTGGGGACAGGTGAGTATGTTTTTTTTATGTTACACCTGCCCAGGGTCCTCCTTTCCCCTGAAGTTTCTAAGTTCAGGGGAGGGGGGCGCCATTTCAATTTCTGCCTCAGGCAGCATAAAAGCCAGAATCGACCCTGGTTGCCAGTTTTAACATGCAGCTGACACCTTGCTGAAATACCCGTGATCGAAGATAATGCTTATTTCTAGTCTTTAACCCTCTAGATGCTTTGGTCAATTGTGTCTGCAGCATCTAAGTAAATCCACAGTTGAATCCACTGAATTGGCTCCCCACACCATCAAGGGGGACTCTGATTTCCTGATCAAGAACTCACTTCACTGCTATCAGTAACCCTGTATCAGGTCTTGGAGAAGGCAATAAAACTGATAAACTGGCTTTCAGCTTTTACAGTGCCTTGCGAAAGTATTTGGCCCCCTTGAACTTTTCAACCTTTTGCCACATTTCAGGCTTCAAACATAAGGATATAAAATTTAAATTTTTTGGTGAAGAATCAACAACAAGTGGGACACAGTCGTGAAGTGGAACGAAATTTATTGGTTATTTTAAACGTTTGTAAAAAATAAAAAACTGAAAAGTTGGGCATGCCAAATTATTCGGCCCCCTTAAGTTAATACTTTGTGGAGCCACCTTTTGCTGCGATTACAGCTGCAAGTCGCTTGGGGTATGTCTCTATCAGTTTTGCACATCGAGAGACTGAAATTCTTGCCCATTCTTCCTTGGAAAACAGCTCGAGCTCAGTGAGGTTGGATGGAGAGCGTCCAACGAGCAAGCGCGAGTATAGGTAAATAAATAGGCCATTACCTGCTGGGGTTACTCCAGCAGGTAACGGCCTATTTATATAAATAAAAAAAAAAGTTTTCCTCACCTACCTGCGATCCCTTGATGGAGCCGCCACCTCCTCTTCTTGTCCGCGACGTCTGTGTCTCAGCGTAGAAGGCGCGATGACATCATTGTACCGCCGCCTGTGCTGAGATGAGGACATCTCATAAGCCAGCCCAGGACAGGTCCCGTTCAGCTTTGTTTTTTTTAACGTGGCCTGTCCTGGGCTGGTTTACATTAAATAAATAGTAAAAATGGCGCTCCCCAGACAGTGACGGACAGTGCCGCCTGAGGCGGCCGCCTCACTTTGCCTCATTAGAGGTGCGCCCCTGAATGTATGACACTGTTGTACCAAGGATAACGTACTTAATGTCATATGTGGGTATAAACTTCTGTTTAGCCACAGCAGGGAATGAGTGTCAAGTGGTTTTTGGAGCACAGATTTACACGGTTTGGTTTTTGGACATCATGACACTTTTGCAGAGCCCTGAAACACCAGTAAAGTGGAATTCCCTGACATGTGGACCCATTTTGGAAACTACACTCCTGAAGGAATTTATCCAGGGGTACAGTGAGTATTTTAACCCCCAAGTGTTGCGTTTATTTATTTTCCAGTAATGAATACGCAGTTGATGGTGGAAGGAAAAAATGGCAATTTTTCCAGGAATACGTAATTTCAGTGTGTAATATGTTGTACCCAGCATGTATCAGAGATTAATGCGTATTCCACTTTACTGGCAATTCAGGGGCTTTGAAAAAGTGGCATGACGTCCAAAAACCAAACTGTACTCCAAAAACCATAAATAGCGTTCCTTCCCTTCTGTGCCCAAACAGCAGTTTATACCCACAAATGACATTGTTAAGTACGTTATCCTGGGTACAACATTGTCATACATGTGGGCGTAAACTGCCAGTTTGGCACACAGCAGGGTGCAGATGTGAAGGAGCACTATGTGCTTTTGGAGTGCAGGTATAGATTGTTGGTTTTTGGATGCCACATCACATTTGCAGAGACCCTAAAATTGCCCCTACAAAATGGGGTCACTTCTTGGGAATTCCAATTTACTGGCACCTCCTGGGCTCTGCAAAAACAACATGGCATCCAGAAATCTATACTCCAAAACCTTAAAAGCGCAGTGCTCCTTCCCTTCTGAGCCCTGCTGTGTGCCCAAAAAACAAGTTATGCCCACATATACAACTCTTTTGTACCCGGGATCACCCACTTAATAGTTTTAGGAGTGTATGTCTCTGATGACACAAAGTGGGTGGAATATATTGGGTACTGAAATGGCATATTTCTTTAAAAATTAAAATTTTCACTTTTGACATTCATTTTTGGGAAGCACTCTTGGGCTCAAAATGATCACCATACTCACTTGAGAAATTGCTTGAGGGGTGTAGTTTCTAAAATGATATTCACTTATGATGGGTTTCCATTATACTGGTACTTTAGGGGCTCTGAAAATACAACATGAGACCTGAAAACTATTCTAGCAAAATCTGCACTCCAAAAGTCAAATAGCACTCTTTCTATTCTGAGCCCGACCATGTACCCATACAGCAGTTTACGACCACATATGGGATATATCTGTGCTCAGGAGAAATTGTGTAACAAACTCTGGTGTGTTTTTTCTTCTTTAACCCTTTGTAAAAATGAAAAATGTGGTGCTAACGGTTTATTGGAAAAAATAGTTTTAATTTTTACGTCCCAATGCTAATAAAATCTATGATACAGCTGTGAGGTCTAAATGCTCACCAAAACCCTTGATAAATTGTATGAAGGGTGTAGTTTCCATAATGGGTCATGTTTTGGGGTTTTCCATTGTACTGGTAATTTAGGGGCTCTTCAAATATGACATGGCACCTGAAAACTATTCCAGCAAAATCTGCCCTCCAAAAGCCAAATAGCGCTCTTTCCATTATGAGCCCCGCCATGTACCCATACACAATTTTACAACCACTTATGGGGTATTCCCATGTTCAGAAGAAATTGTGTAACAAACTTTGGGGAGCTTTTTCTCCTTTATCCTCTTGTGAAAATTTAAAATTTGGGGCTAAATTGACGGTTTATTGGAAAAAAAAAGTAATTTTTAACTTTCACGTCCCAATGTTAATAAAATCTGTGAAACAGCTGTGGTGTCAAAATGCTCACTATACCCCTTGATAAATTCTGTCAGGGGTGTAGTTTACAAAATGGGTTACTTTTAGGGGTTTCCATTGTATTGGTACTCTAGGGGCTCCTCAAATGAGACATGGCACCTGAAAACTATTCTAGCAAAATCTGCTTTTCAAACATCCAGTGTCGCTCCTTCCTTTGCGCTGCCGTGTACCCAAAAATCAGTTTACACCCACATGTGGGGTATTTATGTGGTCTGGAGAAATTGCATAACAAACTGTGAGATGCATTTTTCTCCTTTAACCCCTTGTGAATGTGTTAATTTTAGGGCTAAATGAATGTATTATTGAAAAAAAAAAAAGAAATGACTAAATTTCACCTCCATATTGTTTTAATTCTTGTAAAATGCTTAAAGGCAGGGGCATAAATACCGGGGTAGCAGCGGTAGCAGCTGTCACAGGGCCCGGGACATTAAGGGGCCCAGCGCCCTGTGGCAACCACTACCGCGAACCCCACAAACACTGCTATCATTATATTCTGGGGTCTTTTCAGACCCCTGAGTATAACGAACGGGGGCCCAGGGGAGGTGAGGGAACATAAAAAACATTGTAACTTACCTCTCCAGCGCTCCGCAGGCTTTGGGCCTGTTTCGTGACGTGTCAGACATCAGCCGACGTCATTATGCGTAGAGACACTGGCCTGGACCAAGCGAGATCTGGTCCATCATTGAAGATGGCCGAAGTAGCGCACCGGAGTGCATCAGAGCCAAGGAGAGGTAAGTAGCATTGTTTTTTATGTTTGTATGCTCCCCTGGGTCTCCGATCATTATACTCTGGGGTCTGAAAAGACCCCAGAGTATAATAATCGTTCATGGGTGGTCCACTATAGGGCATAGTACTGTGTGCAGGGGCCATATGGGGCATAATACTGTGTGCAGGGGCCACTATGAGGCATAATACTGTGTGCAGGGGCCACTATGGGGAATAATACTGTGTGCAGGGGCCACTATGGGGCATAATACCGTGTGCAGGGGCCATTATGGCGCATAATGGTGTGCGCAGGAATGCGGTTTATGTGGGGGGGGGCGGTTCGAGGGGGGGCCAAGTCAAATGTTCGCCTTGGGGCCCAGCCATTCCTAGTTACGCCACTGCTTAAAGGGTTAACATCCCAAATGCAGTTTTGAATTATTTCAGGGGTGCCGTTTTGAAAATGGGGTGATTTATGGGGGTTTCTAATATATAGGCCTTTATAATCCCCTTCAGAACTGAAGTCGTCCCTAAAAAATTAGTTTGGGAAATTTTTTTGTAAATCTGGAAAACTGTTGTTACACTTGTAAGCCTTTTAACGTCCAAAATGTATTAAAGGCCAATTAAAAGATGATGCCAATATAAAGCAGAGATATGGTAGATAATATTTATTAAAGTGGTTTTCTGGAAAAATAACTTTTTTTTTTTTTTTTTAAAGGTCTGTTAATGCTATTATTAGATTAATAAGTGCATCCAAATACCTTTAGCAGTGTTTTGAGTGATTTCTGTGTTTCTCTGGGAGCTCCTGACATCTTCTGCATTTAATAATAATAATAATAATAATAATAATAATAATAGTAATAGTCCTTTAATAGTCCCACCATGGGGAAATTCAGTGTGTTACAGCAGCAAAGATAAGCAGATACAAATACAAATACAACATGTACAGGAATGTTCCAGGCTAAGAGGCATTACATTGATAGTAGACAGACAGATAAGAAGTAGCAGAGGAAGGGGGGGGGGGGAATTTAACAGGCTGAAAGATGTTTCAGTTCTCAGTGTGTAATGATCTCCGCTTAGGTCGGTGTTGGTTGTACAGCCCTACCGCGGTGGGGAGGAAAGACTTCCGATAGTGCTCCTTTTCTCACTTAGGGCGGAGCAGTCGGTCACTGACAGTACTGCCCAGCGCTATCATGGTCTTATTCAGCAGACCACTCCGAAGAAGATGGCTGATGCCACTATCGAGTTTAAGAAAGTTCTAAGAAGTACCCCCCGGACTCCAAAGGCTCTTAGCCTCCTAAGCAGGTAGAGCCTGCTGTGGCCCTTCCTGTACAGGACCTCCATATGATCCGCCCAGTCCAGCTTATTATTAAGGAGCAAACCCAGGTACTTATATGTGTTCACAATCTCAATACCCGTTCCCAGGATGTCCACTGGTTTAGGAGGGCATCTGCATTTACGGAAATCCACCACCATCTCCTTGGTCTTCCCCACGTTAATCTTCAGGTGGTTCCGCTGGCACCAGTCCACAAAATACCGGTTCAGTTCCCTGTACTCCCTGTCATCATCGTCTGTGATGGGGCCTACTATTGCAGAGTCGTCAGAATACTTCTGTAGGTAGCAGCTAGATGAGTTGCACCTAAAATCTGCAGTGTACAGTGTGAAGAGGAAAGGGGAAAGAACTGTACCCTGAGGTGCCCCCGTATTACAGATCACGGTATCTGACACACAATCCCGGGGCTCTCACGTATTGAGGTTGGTTTGTGAGGTAGTCTAGGATCCAGTTGGAGAGGTGGTGGGCCACTCTAGCAAGGCCCAGCTTGTCTATCAGTAGCCCTGGCTATATGGTGTTAAAAGCACTGGAGAAATCAAAGAACATTATTCTCACCATGTTCCCTGGTTTCTCCAGGGAGAAAGAGCCCTGTGCAGAAGGTGGATGATGGCATCATCTACCCCAATGCCCGTCCTATAAGCAAACTGGAGAGGGTCCATAGTGGGGCTCACTAGGGCGGAGATGTGTGAGAACCAATCTCTCTAAGATCTTCATCAAGTGGGATGTGATTGCTACAGGTCAGTAGTCGTTGGGGTCCATAGGGTCTGATTTCTTTGGAACTGGTACCACACAAGAAGATTTCCATAATTCAGGGACTATTTGTTTACATGGGTAGCTTTCTGCTCTCTTATCCTACAGCTACCATGATGCATTACTCTTCACTCATATCCCCTCCCCCTCCCTCTCTCACACCGCTCCCTGTTTCCTTAGTAGCCCGCGGACTACTAGCCCTACCTAACTCAACCCACCCCATCATACTTACCAGTTTTATTACTGCTTTTGAGGCAAACAAAACAATAACAATACAAAATAAAATCCTAGCCGTCTCGGCACTACCTACAACACAAGCTCCTAACTACAGAGAGCTGGGCCTACTGCACAGCTCCCTAAACACAATACACAGAATTACTCATAAGTGATTTTCCCAGGAGCAGAGAGCCATCTACCTGAGTGCTGTCTGCCCTTGTAAGATGGGGAAACAGCCCTGATGTTATGAATGTAACTGTTTCTGTAGATAAGTTTATTTTTTTTTATAAACTGACATTTGTTTGTTTGACCACAAGAGGCCACTGTTACCTCAGAAATAGAAGAGACTGTAATTCCCTGGAGTAGTGACGTGGAGACCCTGTTCTGCAGAGGAGGAACAAGAAGAGGGAGAGTGTGTCTGACAGCCATCTTAGCTGTGTGTGCTTCTGAGCTTTCAGAGGAAGAAGGGCTGAAGTGAGAAGAAAAGACCTTCTTAAAGGATTATAGACATATAACAAGAGGTTGCTGAAGCAGAGACTGTTTGCTCAGACAGCATCCTAGGGTGAAGACTGCTATCAAGGACCAGCTGAGAAGTGGCCCTGTCGGTGAGACCGCATGTTTGGATGAGCCCTGCCTTCAGAGGTTCCAGAGAGAAACTACAAGGTACCCAACAAAAATCTGAATCAGTAAAAGAAGTAATCGTGCACGCACCGCATTAGATTTTTGACGCAAATTGCTTGGGACTGAATAAGGGCCTGTAGTTAGATTAGTTAGGCATACTCATCTTCACAGGCCACACTACTGGTGAATTATTTATTCAGTAGTAAGGACTCAGAGAATTCTATTGAGTTGTAACTCCCAGAGAGGAGCTTCTGAGGAAGTCTAGAAGTGACATTTTATACCTTGTCATATTTCTTTGGCTTGCAAGCTAACCTACTATGATATTTACTCGGTTATACTTTGTTTGTGGGGAATAGGGGTATTGTGATAAGTTTGTAAGTTCTTGTCTTGTACCGCCCGTGCCCCTATCACACTCACTGAATTGTTCCTGTGACTAGGGTGATAAAAAGGTAACAAGCAGCTGGTTAGTTGCAGCCTGCAGATAGGTAAAAGCTTGTAGTGTTTTGGGAGCTGCACATAAGATGGCACCGTGCTGTACAACACCAGGGCCTCAGCTTCCTGGCTGAGTGTATGTAAATAGTTCAAAGTGTTTTTCTGGTAAAGAGGTGTTACTACACAAAGTAAAATCTTGTTTTTTACTAAATTGATTTGGAGTTGCTTCCTTTGTTCGTGACTTCGCTGTATCCTGGGGAGCCCACCCCGGTACACGGCTTACACCCTTATATACACACCTCAGGATTACAACAAATTAACCCCGCTCATCCCAAAGCCTGAAGTGGCTGAATGGAGTAGGGACACAACCAATTAATAATAATAATAATAATAATAATAATAATAAATTTTATTTATATAGCGTCAAAATATTCCATAGCACTGTACAATTTGCAAAGTTCAAGTATAGACAAAAAAGATACATTGCGAAGAAATAGTCAATTCATACACTGGGACTGAGGGCCCTGCTCGCAAGAGCTTACAATCTATGAGGTAGAGGGGGTGACACAGGAGGTAGTATGGGCGGCATCAGAGGTAGCATTGCTTATACAATGGTCAGACAATTTTGTAATAGAGGTTATCATCATTACACATATATAAGGCTGTATGAGCTGTCACCAGTCGTGTCCTTTAACGTGCAGACGGTGCCTGGACATATAAAGTTAGTCTGATATGGCATCATATCCTGTGAGGTAATGCGGGAGCGTGAACAGAGGGTATGTTTCAGGGAATCTAACTGCGGAAGGGTTTACATTAGGAGTTGTGATAGGCCTGTCTGAAAAGATATGTCTTTAGTTTGCGCTTGAAGCTGTGGAAATTGGGGGTTAATCTAATAGTGCAGGATAGAGCATTCCAGAGAAGTGGTGCAACTCGGGAGAAGTCTTTTATACAAGCGTGGGAGGTTCTGATAATAGAGGATGTTAGTCTTAGGGCATTGAGTGAACAGAGAGCACGGGTTGGGCGATAGACAGAGATGAGGGAGGAAATGTAGAGATGTGCAGCATTATGGAGAGCCTTGTGGATGAGGCTGATAAGTTTATATTGTATTCTATATTAAATAGGCAGCCAACGTAGTGACCAACACAGACCGGAGGCATCGCTGTAGCGTCTAGACTGATAGATGAGCCTGGCCGCTGCATTCAGAATAGATTGTAGAGGGGAGAGTTTAGTAAGGGGAAAACCAATTAGTAAGGAGTTACAGTGGTCAAGGCGAGAGTGAATCAGGGCAACAATAAGTGTCTTTAGTGTATCTGTGGTAAGGAAAGGGCGGATTCTGGAGATGTTTTTGAGGTGGAAATGACATGAGCGTGCAAGTGATTGGATATGGGGGATGAAGGAAAGGTCTGAGTCAAACATAACACCGAGGCAGCGGGCATACTGCCTAGGAGTTATGGTAAGGCCGGAGACTGCAATGGAGATATCAGGGACAGATCTATTAGGTGGTGGAAACAGCAGTAGTTCAATTCTCCCTACTCCAGCAGCCAGACCTTTTACCAAGGTTTTGGTATAACCCTCCAGCAAGGAACACAGTTTTTCTTGCTAAAAGCTTTCCCCGCTGCTTTTAGAGCATATATGACAGGAACCTGGGAGAAATTTATACTCCTTCTACCACTTTTCCTATTGTTCTATCACAATATACACAGTAACTTATATATAATCATATTCCACAGCGCTTTACAGAGATATTGTCAACACTGTCCCAAACAGGGCACATACTTTAAATTCCTTAGCAGTATGTCTTTGGAGTGTGGGAGAAAATCGGAGTATCACGGGAAACCCATGCAAAGACGGGGAGAATGTACAAAGTCAAGGACAGATGTTGTCCTTGGTTGGATTCGAACCCAGGATAGGACATTACTAAATATCCCCTTACCAGCAGTTTATGCTCTTTGATCCCGGTGGTTTAACTCTTTACATGCAAAGGTCAATAGCAACCGTGGCATGTAGAGTCGATAGGCAAAGGGAAGGGGTTCCCTCTACTAGCCCTTGGCCCCCAGCAGTGAGATTGCAGGGAACCAAGCGGTTGTCAACACAACTGGTGATCTTTCCATGGCCTCCTACACTGCCATGAATGGAAGCCTATTAGGCCCAGCCAGAGGCTTGGTCTAATAGAATGAATGTCAGTGTTACACTGACATGTATAATACCCTGCAATACTGAAGTATTGTAGGATATTATCCAAGGGATTTATTAGGACTAAATAAAAATGTTTTGCCATGTCCCAAACAACTCACACCCAACACACCCAAGTTACACACAGTGTGTTTATATATACAGTATATATATATATATATTATATACCCACCTCTCCTGGGCCTCCACTTACTCTCCACATACTCTGGGGTCTGCGGAAACCCCAGAAGAAGTTTGTCCCAAAATGAACCTGAGGGACAAGGGACAAACCTCTCAAATATTGAAACAAATCATGGTGATTATCTCCCATCTTTAGTTAGAACTCATTCCCAGGGGTGTTGTATGCATGTGCATCTGTTTTTGGTTTGTTATGCACCAGAATCTTCAATAGAAAGTGAATTTAAAAATAGGGTATGGTCTGGGTCCACCAAAGCTGGAGTTAATGATAGTTAGAGGATCTCTACTCTGGCATATACAGTGGGGAAAAAAAGTATTTAGTCAGTGTTAGAGTAGTTATTATATAGTTAATTTTATATATATTCTCCATTATAATCTCATATAACCAAATATATATACTCCTGTATCACTCATGTATTGTGAACCAAAGTTACAAAAGACTTTGTATTCTGTATCACGTGACATTTCTTTGCTTTCACCATTTTTAGAAATATTCTCATTTTTATACCGTAAACAACTTGTACTGCCAAAATTGGTGGAGACAGTCTGACCAGATATGTCACAAGATATGGGTGAAGGATGCGAAGGAGTCAAGATTACTTCATCCATCATTGTTATGTAACATTCCATCTATTGTGTAACATGGGTTAAATATAATTTTATATTAATTCCCAGAAATTGTGTGAAATCCCATATTTGAGTGCCAATAAACCATCCCCAATTTACGTAATATGATTGATTGTAACTTTTGCTCAATACTCTATAAAATAAATGACCAGTGATCCTCCCACAGGAGATCTCTGGCAGTTACTGACAAGCCTGTGTCGTCTCTGTCCTTTTGCTGGTACCGGGGTTTTACCTGACTTATTTACCAAATCTACCTGGGGTTATTTTTAACTCTTACAGTCAGCCACCAATTGTGCACGTTCTCCCACTTAAAAAGATGAGAGAGGCCTGTAATTGACATCATAGGTAGACCTCAACTATGAGAGACAAAATGAGAAAACATATCTAGAAAATCACATTGTCTGATTTTTAAATAATTTATTTGCCAATTATGGTGAAAAATAAGTACAGTATTTGCTCAATAACAAAAGTTCATCTCAATACTTTGTTATATATCCTTTGTTGGCAATGACAGGGGTCAAACGTTTTCTGTAAGTCTTCACAAGGTTGGCACACACTGTTGCTGGTATGTTGGCCCATTCCTCCATGCAGATCTCCTCTAGAGCAGTGATGTTTTGGGGCTGTCGCTGGACAACACGGACTTTCAACTCCCTCCAAAGGTTTTCTATGGGGTTGAGATCTGGAGACTAGCTAGGCCACTCCAGGACCTTGAAATGCTTCTTATGAAGCCACTCCTTCGTTGCCCTGGCGGTGTGGTTGGGATTATTGTCATGTTAAAAGACCCAGCCACGTTTCATCTTCAATGCCCTTGCTGATGGAAGGAGGTTTGCACTCAAAATCTTACGATACATGGCCCCATTAATTCTTTCATGTACACGGATCAGTCGTCCTGGTCCCTTTGCAGAGAAACAGCCCCAAAGCATGATGTTGCCACACCCATGCTTCACAGTAGGTATGGTGTTCTTTGGATACAACTCAGCATTCATTTTCCTCCAAACACGACGAGTTGTGTTTCTACCAAACAGTTCTACTTTGGTTTCATCTGACCATATGACATTCTCCCAATACTCTTCTGGAACATCCAAATGCTCTAGCAAACTTCAGACGGGCCCGGATATGTACTGGCTTAAGCAGGGGGCACTGCAGGAGCTGAGTCCCTGGCGATGTAGTGTGTTACTGACGATAGCCTTTGTTACATTGGTTCCAGCTTTCTGCAGGTCATTTACCATGTGGTTCTCAGATTTTTGCTCACCGTTCTTGTGATCACTTTGACCCCACGGGGTGAGATCTTGCTTGGAGCCCCTGATTGAGGGAGATTATCAGTGGTCTTGTATGTCTTCCATTTTCTAATTATTGCTCCCACAGTTCATTTCTTCACACCAAGCTGCTTGCCTATTGCAGATTCAGTCTTCCCAGCCTGGTACAGGTCTACAATTTTTTGTTTCTGGTGTCCTTCCACAGCTCTTTGGTTTTCACCATAGTGGAGTTTGGAGTGTGACTGTTTGAGGTTGTGGACAGGTGTCTTTTATACTGATAACAGTTTCAAAGAGGTGCCATTACTAGAGGTAATGAGTGGAGGACAGAGGAGCCTCTTAAAGAAGAAGTTACAGGTCTGTGAGAGCCAGAAATCTTGCTTGTTTGTAGGTGACCAAATACTTATTTTCCACCATAATTTGCAAATAAATTCTTAAAAAATCAGACAATGTGATTGTCTAGATATTTTTACTCTTTTTGTCTCTCATAATTGAGGTCTACCTATGATGTCAATTACAGGCCTCTCTCATCTTTTTAAGTGGGAGAACTTGCACAATTGGTGGCTGACTAAATCGTTTTTTTCCCCACTTTATGTAAAGGGTGGCTCCAAGACTCCCATTGATGTCTATGATATTTTAGACATACAATTCCTGTAAGCGTGATAGATTGCACTTACTCTAATTTCAAGAAAGTACAGTATTCAAGGTTGAAATAATAGCTACTTTAATTTTCTGTTGAAAATATGCTACAAAGTTCCGATTTGTTTTCCATTTTTTTTAAACTTTCTAGTATGGGAAATAATTAATTTTATTTAATATATTATTTTTTCAATATATCTCAAGTACAGTTATTTAAAGGGGTTTTTCAGTCAGAAAAAAATTGGTGCCAGTGAGTTCAGCAACTCGTTGAAGGAAGGTGGGAGACTGGGAGTAGAAGTTTTTGAACTTGTCACAGTGGCTCTAAACTCTACCAATTTCCTCTAGCTCTCCTCCTGGGCTGGTGCAGTGCTGAGGGGACCTGCATTGTACTTGATAGTGGTGGTAGTATCTTCCCACTGGGCATGTCCTAGTTGTGCTTAGCCTTCTTAAGCCAAAGATGGCCATTCAGAAATAAGACTCAGGAGACTTGAGGTATGCAGAAAACAGGGTAACTTTCAACTTTACTTGAGGTAAAACACTCCTTGCAACTTTACAACTACGAGTAGGAACCATCTCTGTGGTGAAGGCTAACAGGTTGCCCAGTTTGTCCTATGGTATAGGCAGGGTCATTCCTCTGAGGCCCATCAAACAATTATCCGCAGAAATCATTGAAACACTCTTCTAAATTTCCTCAGCCTAAGCAGGGGTGAATTCCTTTCTTCTGTCTGTCTGTCTCAGGTATACTCTGAATGTTCCAGGACAGTGAGGGGCATCGTATCAAACTCTGACTCCCAACACAGTGGTACAGCCCATTTAAGGGGGAAACAATACAATACATGCAAGCTATACATTGTACATACAAGCTATACATACAATGTACAAACATAAGATTTAAAATGCAAACTATTTATATTTTCAAACTATTTAGTCGGCAGTGGGATGCTGCATGAGCTCAAAAAAAAAAAAAAGAAAAAGAAAAGAACCTATACTCACCTCACCAAGCGCAAGAGATTCCAGTGCTACCTCTGCCAAGTTCCCCACTGTTCCCTATTTCCTGCTGCCATCTCAGCACAGCAGAGAATGCCCTGCCCTGCCTACAAATGCCCACTTAGCCAATCACTAACTGAGGTGAATCACTGCGGAGTCATTGGCTGAGCAAACATTGGCGAGGTGGTATAGGTTCTTTTATAATTTTTTTTTTAACCAATTTTGATCCCATTTCCTTCAATTTGTGCCTGACTGGAAGTTGTCTCTAGCCTTTTTTTTTGTAATGCTTCAAGAAGCAAAGTGACAGTTGTTAGTAAGAAAATGAATATTTACCTTTACAATATGTTTGAGTTCCTTAATGTTCTTAAATAATTATGACAGTCCAAAATGAGAAAACAATTTCATAATTAATTTTATCTTCATATGTATTATTGTGTCTGCATAGATATGTAAATTATATCATTATGGTATATGTCACAACAAATGCAAGTATCAATTTCTTAAATGATACCTATTTAGGAATAGAACGATTTAATATGACAGCTTATACATTTGATGTTGTCTTGCTGCTTTGGAGAAATATTAAGGAAAGACAACTAAGACAAAATAAGTTATAATGTGTCATGTGTATTAGCAAAGGGACAGAATTAATTAGTTTACTAGTCTAGCGGAACCATTCTTGACTAATATGTAATATAAATGCATGCTTCCTAATGAATATCTTAAAGAAGGTTGATAGTAGACAATTAAATGTGAGAACTGACATTTCAAAAAGAACACTTCCTGGTTAACGCAAGGTAATTTTGTAACAAAAACACTATTGAGAAAAAAATAATGACAATCTTTAGCAATACATAATTTTTTCACAGTAGTAGTTGTTTAATGTGGGTATGAAAGTAAATATCTAATGGGTATATGGAGTACAAAACTAATTTTTATATGCAATCTATGAAAAGAAACAGTCTGTTTAGACAGCCAGATGTTCAGACAGAATTTGGTTAGTCCTCGATTGCAATGGCCTGGCCACTGGTCAATGCAAACTACATGGAGGAGCAATTGCTACTACTCATTTTCAAATAGGTTTTCATAGAAACTCTTATTCCCAATAATTGCCCCTTTAATCAGCCTGTGTAAAAGGGCCATTTTGGATTGGTATAATACACCAAAATTTTAATGTCTGTATAATAATAATAATAATAATAATAATTTTTATTTATATAGCGCCAACATATTCCGCAGCACTGTACAATTTTTAGGGTTCAAGTAGTGACAAAAAATATACATTACAAAGAAATAGTCAATTCACACACTGGAACTGAGGGCCCTGCTTGCAAGAGCTTACAATCTATGAGGCAGAGGTGGTGACACAGACGTAGCATTGCTTGTACAACGGTCAATTTTGTAACAGAGGTTACTGTCATTACACATATATATAAGCTGTATGAGCCATCACCAGTCATGTCCTTTAACGTGCAGATGGTGCCTGGACATATAAAGTTAGTCTGATACAGCATAATATCATGTGAGGTAATGTGGGAGCGTGAACAGAGGAGGGTACGTTTTAGGGAAATCTAAATATGGAAGGGTTTACATTAGGAGTTGTGATAGGCCTGTCTGAAAAGATATGTCTTTAGTTTACGCTTGAAGTTGTGGAAATTGGGGGTTAATCTAATAGTCCGGGATAGAGCATTCCAGAGAAGTGGTGCAACTTGGGAGAGGTCTTGTATACGAGCGTGGGAGGCTCTGATAATAGAGGATGTTAGTCTTAGGTCATTGAGTGAACGGAGAGTACAGGTTGGGCAATAGACAGAGATGAGGGAGGAAATGTAGGGAAGTGCAGCATTATGGAGAGCCTTAGTGTATTTGTAGTAAGGAAAGGGCGGATTCTGGAGATGTTTTTGAGGTGGAGATGACATAAGCGTGCAAGTGATTGGATATGGGGGGGGGTGAAGGAAAGGTCTGAGTCAAACAAAACCCCGAGGCAGCGGGCATACTGCCTAGGAGTTATGGTAAGGCCAGAGACTGCAATGGAGATATCAGAGACAGATCTATGTTTCTGTTCTGGAGGAAACAGCATTAATTCAGTCTTTGAGAGATTCAGTTTCAGATTGAAAGAAGACATGATATTTGAAACAGCAGAGAGACAGTCACTAGTGTTCTGTATTAATGCAGGGGGGATGTCACGGGATGACTTATATAATTGGGTGTCATCAGCATAAAGATGGTACCGGAAGCCAAATCTAGTGATGGTTTGTCCAATGGGGGCTATGTAGAGAAGAGCAGGGGACCTAGGACCGAGCCCTGAGGAACCCCAACGGCAAGGGGAAGAAACAGAGCCCGCAAATGATACACTGAAAATGCAGTCAGAGTGATAAGAGGAGAACCAGGAGAGAGAGAGATAGGCTTGTTTGCCTAGGTGAAGGGCAAAATTATAGGTTTTAAGCATAAATTTAAAGTGGAGGAAGTCTGCAGGTGAACGTGATTTTCTCCACAGACGTTCAGCACACCTAGAACACCGCTGAAGAAAACGTGTCTGAGGTATGTGCCGGGGTTGCTGCATCCTGCGTCTAACTTTTTGAGTGGAGGGGTTAGCCGCCTCACCCAATGTACTCTTAAGGGTTTCATTATAGTGACTGGTGGCCAGATTGGGACAGGAGAGTGAAGAGATGGGGGACAGAGGACTGTAGAGTATCTGAGAGGCGCTTGGTGTTAATAGCACGTAAATTCCTATATGTATGATGAGTAGGTGTGCTGTGAAGGAGAGAAAGATGATGAGAGACAGAAGTTTATGATCAGAGAGTGGCAGAGAAGAGTTAGTAAATTTAGAAACTGTGAGGAGTCGATGGAAGACAAGATCAATGGTGTTGCCATCTACAGTCATGGCCAAAAGTTTTGAGAATGACACAAATATTATATTTTCACATGATCTGCTGCCCTCTGGTTTTTATGTGTGTTTGTCAGATGTTTTTATCACATACAGAAATATAATTGCATTCATATTATGAGTAACAGAAGCTTATATTGACAGTTAGAATGAGTTAATGCAGCAAGTCAATATTTGCAGTGTTGACCCTTCTTCTTCAGGACCTCTGCAATTCTCCCTGGCATGCTCTCAATCAACTTCTGGACCAAATCCTGACTGATAGCAGTCCATTCTTGCAGAATCAATGCTTTAATTTTGTCTGAATTTGTTGGTTTTTGTTTGTCCACCCGTCTCTTGATGATTGACCACAAGTTCTCAATGGGATTAAGATCTGGGGAGTTTCCAGGCCATGGACCCAAAATCTCTATGTTTTGTTCCCTCAGCCATTTAGTTATCACCTTTGCTTTATGGCAAGGTGCTCCATCATGCTGGAAAAGGCATTGTTGAGCGCCAAACTGCTCTTGGACGGTTGGGAGAAGTTGCTCTTGGAGGACATTCTGGTACCATTCTTTATTCATGGCTGTGTTTTTAGGCAAGACTGTGAGAGAGCCGATTCCCTTGGCTGAGAAGCAACCCCACACATGAATGGTTTCAGGATGCTTTACAGTTGGCATGAGACAAGACTGGTGGTAGCGCTCACCTCTTCTTCTCCGAATAAGCTGTTTTCCAGATGTTCCAAACAATCGAAAAGGGGATTCATCAGAGAAAATGACTTTACCCCAGTCCTCAGCAGTCCACTCCCTGTACCTTTTGCAGAATATGAGTCTGTTCCTGATGTTTTTTCTGGAGAGAAGTGGCTTCTTTGCTGCCCTCCTTGAGACCAGGCCTTGCTCCAAGAGTCTCCGCCTCACAGTGCGTGTAGATGCACTCACACCTGCCTGCTGCCATTCCTCAGCAAGCTCTGCACTGCTGGTAGCCCGATCCCGCAGCTGAAACACTTTTAAGAGACGGTCCTGCCGCTTGCTGGTCTTTCTTGGGCGCCCTGGAGCCTTTTTGGCACCAATGGAACCTCTCTCCTTGAAGTTCTTGATGATGCGATAGATTGTTGACTGAGGTGCAATCTTTCTAGCTGCAATACTCTTCCCAGTTAGGCCATTTTTGTGCAGTGCAATGATGACTGCACGTGTTTCTTTAGAGATAACCATGGTTAACAGAAGAGAAACAATGATGGAAAGCACCAGCCTCCTTTTAAAGTGTCCAGTGGTGTCATTCTTACTTAATCATGACAGATTGATCTCCAGCCCTGTCCTCATCAACACCCACACCTGTGTTAATGGAGCAATCACTGAAACGATGTTAGGTGGTCCTTTTAAGGCAGGGCTGCAATGATGTTGAAATGTGTTTTGGGGGATAAAGTTCATTTTCTAGGCAAATATTGACTTTGCAAGTAATTGCTGTTAAGCTGATCACTCTTTATAACATTCTGGAGTATATGCAAATTGCCATTAGAAAAACTGAAGCAGTAGACTTTGTAAAAATTAATATTTGTATCATTCTCAAAACTTTTGGCCATGACTGTACATGTGTGGCGGAAGAGGAAAGTTGTGAAAGACCAAAAGACATGGTTATTGAGAGAAACTGTGAGGCAGCTGGGGAGACAGGGGTGTTAGTGGGGATGTTAAAGTCATCCATGATGAGGGTAGGAATTTCACTGGATAAAAAGAGGGGAAGCCAAGAAGCGAAGTGATCCAGAAATTGGTAAGTTGAGCCGGGTTGACAGTAGATCACAGCTACACATAAGGAGAGTGGGCGGAAAAGTCTGATAGCATGGACTTCAAATGAGGGGAATGTGAGTGAGGGTACCGATGGGATGGCCTGAAAAGTGCACTGACAAAAGTAACCCTACCCCTCCACCCTTCCTGTTGTCAGACCTAGAGGTATGTGAGAATTGTAGGCCACCATGAGACAGAGCAGCAGGGGAGGCCATATCAGACTGCTGGATCCAGGTTTCAGTAAGGGCAATCATGTTGAGAGATTTACTGAGGAATAAGTCATTAATATATTCTAGTTTGTTACACACTGAGCGGGCGTTCCAGAGAGAACGGTTAAAAGAGACAGGAGAAAAATAAGGAGAGGGAACACGGTAAATATTGATTAGGTTTGTAGGATTCCTGTGTGTGTAGGAAGAGGAAAAATTAGGGAAAGAAGGAGGGCCAGGGTTTGGAGAGATGTCCCCAGCAGCTAGGAGGCGCAAAATGGACAGAGACAGAAGGTGGTTCAGTGATTTATGTGGATGTTTATGTTTGGTTTCACTGCTAAAAGCAGTATAGGGATTAGGGTGGTTGAAGAGAGTGAAAAGTGTGTGAGAGCTGTACATGGGAAAAGGAAGAAGAGAAGGACTGATATGGATAATGTGCACTGATGGTAGAGATGGAGGAGAGTTCTGCAGGAAGACAATTGCTAAGATAGTCATTGACAGTGCAGCTATATCAAACCATGTGTTAAAGCTTTTTGTTTTGGTTTTAAGTTTACCTGGGGTTCTTCCATGGTTGGCCTGTCTTGTGCCCTGTCTAAGTGCCATGTGTAAGTGCACTTTGGTTAATCTGCACTTCGGTTAAGATGGACACTGCATTAAAAAATGCTCCCCTGCATTGGAAATGCTTCCCCCATAAGCTGTATCTACTTATATAGGGAAGCAGAGCTTCATAACTAGCACTAATTTAAGTCTTAACCAATTAATCAATAAACTGTGACACATGAGGAGACTGCCCAAACAAATACACTGACCAGGGAACTACCATAAAATCACTGAGCATCAAAAGGCTGATAAATACAGTACAGATAAGGACACATGGGATTGCAAAAAATACAGCCTGGATGAAATTCTAGGATAGGGGTCAGTGAACAGCCATGTAGAGATGGGTTGAAGAGAATATGTACCATTCAAAGTTGCAGGATGAGTTGAAGGTAGACACAGTATAACAGTGTTTTGCCAAGTTTTATCAACACAGGTTCTAAATGCGCTTTAAAGATGGCCAGTCTATTAGGCTATAACACAATTTTATTTAAAATTGTATAATGACAAATCAATTATGGTAAAATGATAGTATATAAGTGATATAATAATCTGATTACAAGAAATAGTGTGATATTGCATACACTTTTGTAAAATGCTAGATACAAAGATTAATATACCAAGATAAGGATACAGAATCACCAAGAGCTTACATCATCATCTGTCCGGGAAAGAAAATCATCAATCGTGGAAGTGACCGGCGAAGGCAGAGAACCCTTGGGAAACAACACCGTCACATTACTGCCCCCTCAACTTCTTATACCCATTAAACAAAATGGCTGATACAACCTACTGTTGCATAAGCCTGAACTGTGCAGGTGCTGTTTGTCTACCTCATCCTGTACCATGGAGTGGCCAGTTCCAAAGCCTAAGATAAGGTAGCCTAAACAACCTTCAGAAAATTAAAATAGGCTCCTGGGTGAGAAAGATCTGATACATTTGTTCACACGGATCTGTGAAATAAATGTTATTTTATTCCTCATTGATCACATTTTTTTCACTCTTATACCCACTGGAATCTTGTGTGTTTGTTTCCTTTAGGCTAAGGCTCAATGTCTGCGGAAAAGACTGTGGTGGAAATGCTTCGCGTTTTTTTCCACAACGTTTTTCATGGAAAGACTTTTTGCCCCCTTATACCTATAAAGAAAACGCCAGCCTTTCCGTAGGTATAATTGACATGCTGTGATTTTTAAAAAAGCGAGCGCTTTTGAAATCACAGTTTTTCCTCTGCAGATTTTTCCCTGCAACACTTTACAGGGACTGTAAAATGCAGCGTTTTTTGCTGTGGCATTTCCACCATGGCCAAAACGCTGAGTTTTAGTAATGTGTGGCCCCGGCCTTAGACAGCAATGACACACAAAAGGTTTATAAAAGGTTTTTTTTAAAGTTACAGAAACGAATGTCTTCCCTCATGAATTATAATCATCAGTTTAATTAGAGATGGGTGAACCGATTCGTTCCGAACCGGAACAAAATCAAACAATTAGGAATTTGTCTCTGACAAACTAAAATGGCTGCTGGGACATGCATTGCAGTAAATTATTATACTCTTCAGATAGTTGGAGGCCCAGGGGAGGCCTTTCCGCAGTGTCTGGTACTCTCCTGGTGATGTCATGTGCCCAGGGGTCAGCGCTGAGGCCTGTGATTGAGTCACTGTGGTCTCATGGATACACTGAGCATCATGATGTCATTTCTGCAGGTAACAGGGCCCTGTGTTATGTCTACAGTCCAATGTATGGATCACAACAGGATGGGGATAGTACGGAACTCTTTGGGGCTCCTATGCAGCTGAGCACCATGTCTGATATAATATTCCCCATTCTAACGAACTGTGGCCTGTCTAATAGATAATCCCTAGTCCACTCTATCAAAGCATGGGCAACCCCTATTTTTATTAGTTTCTGCTTCATCGTGTCCAGATTGATAGTATTGAATGCACTTGTTGAAGAAGTTCATCTGAATCATATTGTCAGCGTCCTCCAAGATAGATTATATTCTGTGAATGAGGTTCGTCACATGTCTTCCACACCAATTTTAGGTCAGTACGCAAATTGTAGGTGAAACTCAAATCACAGAGGGTATATAGCCATTCAGAACATAGCGTTAAATATCACAGAGGTGAATGGACAAGTAAGCTCACTAAAACCTAACCTTTATTAGGAAACAAAAATAAAACTGCCACTCGTAGTGTAAATGTCTACCATCCTTTTATTGACAAAACCTTTGCAGTACCCTGAGAATTTCATGTATAGCATGGGAAAGATAAATCTCCAGGTATGTGTTCAGCCACACCTGGCGGTCAGTGCTCCACGTGAAATACTACACAGCACCCTCAGCCAAAAGGGGATAATATATAAAGGTATCTGCACATGTCAGTGGTTCACAAACTCTATCAGATGTTTGGCTGTAATGGGATGGATATGAGGGGTAACAGCCAGTGGTGAACCTAGCCTCTTTGCTGCCTGAGGCGGACTATCAAAAGACGCCCCCCCCCCCCCCAAAAAAAAAAAATATATATATATAAAATTGCGTTTATATGCTGTTAGCGTCACACGTTGTTATTGTCGTACAATAAACATACACAAACTTATGAAACAGTTTTTAAGAATTCTTCTTCCTGTATTACTTCAGTATCAGAAATCAACAACACGGCATTAACAATGAAAGTAACTTCACACATCTTCTGCTTGGTGGATGGACGAGGCCACATGGCCCCCATTCTCTATAATAGGAGCGCCGCAGATAGCTGAGTGCTGGGCTTCAGGTATCTTCGGCAGTCCCATCGAAGTGAATTAGAGCCACGCGGGTTCTTCCATCCAATGTCTGTGTGTACCCTGTATAAATAGTGCCCCTTATTAATAATGCCCCAGGTGTTAACTAATTAAAAGGTTTTCCAGGTCATTAATAAACTAATCAGTGGGGCTCAAAATCCCAGGACCCCCACTGATCAGCTGTTTGAATGAACTGTGGTACCTGTGTAAGCGCCGTGACCGCTTCTCTGTTTACATAGTGTCATTCATCTCATAGCGGCCATGTAATGTAACTACAGCCTCGTCCTATTCACGTCTATGTGACAAGACTATATTTACATCACACGGTCACTACAGTATAAACAGACAGTGTGCGATATAAACAGGCACCATAGCCCCTTCATACAGCTGATCAGAGGAGGGGTCCACTGATCTCTTATTGATAATCTGTCCTAAGGATAGAACATCAATAAAAATGAGCTGGAAAGACCCTTTAATAAAGCCCAAGTGCCACCTTAAAGGGGTTGTCCAGGATAATCACTTTTTTAATATGAGGCTGGGGAGGGTGCTCCGGTGTCTCCAGCACGTTCTAGTCCTGCTGCTCCAGTGTTTTCTTCCCCTCAGCGGTAATGTGTGGTGGGGACTTCCGCCAGAAGAGAACACCAGAGCAGCAGAACCAGACTGCGGTGGGAGACATCGGCGCACAAGGGACAGGTGAGTTGGTGTTTTTTTTTTTAATACAGTATTACACGGTATTATGGCCCACAGCGGCCCCTGCACACAGTATTACATGATATTATGCTTTGCAATGGCCCCTGCACACGATATTATGCCCCGCAGCGGCCCCTGCATACGGTATTATTCCCTGCAGCGGCCCATGCACACAGTATTATGCCTTGCAGCGGCCCCTGAACACGGTATTATGCCCTGCAGTGGCCCCTGCACACGGTATTACACCATACAACGGCCCCTGCACATGGTATTATGCTCCATAGTGGCCCCTGCACACGGTATTATGCCTCATAGTGGCCCCTGCACACGGTATTATGACCCGCAGCTGCCCCTGCACGTGGTATTATGCTCCATAGTGGCCCCTGAACTCGGTATTATGCTCCATAGTGGCCCTTGCACACAATATTATGCCCCGCAGTGGCCCCTGCTCACGGTATTATGCTCCTTAACGGCACCTGCACACAGTATTATGCCTCATAGTGGTCCCTGCACTCGGTATTATGCCCCATAGTGGCCCCTGCACACAATATTATGCCCCGCAGTGGCCCCTGCACATGGTATTATGCTCCATAGTGGCCCCTGCACACAGTATTATGCCTCATAGTGGTCCCTGCACACGTTATTATGCCCCATAGTGGCCCCTGCACTCGGTATTATGCCCCATAGTGGCCCCTACACACGGTATTATGCCTCATAGTGGCCTCTGCATTCGGAATTATGCTCTATAGTGGCCCCTGCACACGGTATTATGTCACATAGTGGCCCCTGCACTCGGTATTATACTCCATAGTGGCCCCTGCACACGTAATTATGCCCCATAGTGGCCCCTGCACACAGTATTCTGCTCCATAGTAACTCACCCATGAACTATTATTATACTCTGGGGTCTAAAAGACCCCAGAGTATAATGATCGGAGACCCAGGTGGTGACAAACATAAAAACCAGTATTACTTACCTGGGCTCTGGTGCGCTCCCTGCTTTTGGCCCTCTTCAATGTTGCACAGACCGGCGTCGCCACATAATGACGTCGGGCTGGCTCATGTGACGCCTGGGACGTCACCAAAGAAGGGCAAAGCCTGCTGGGAGCAACATCGGATCGCTGGAGAGGTGAGTAACAATGGTTTTTATGTTTATCACCTCCCCTGGGTCTCCGATTATTATACTCTGGGGTCTGAAAAGGCCCCGGAGTATAATAATAGTAGTATTTGGCCTCACTTACCGATCCCCACTGCCGCTCACAGCTGCTTCTGATTCCCCCTTCTGCGTCCGATAGCAGAAGGGGAAGCGGAGGCGGCCACAGCAGGCGCGGGGATTGATAAGTAAATAGGCCGTTACCTGCCGGAGATACTCCAGCAGGTTGCGGTCTATTTATATATATAAAAAAAAGATGTCACCTGCAATCCTATGATGGAGCCGCCGCCGCTCCTCTTCTTGTCCACACATAGGACTTCTGCATCTCAGCGTAGGAGGCACAATGACGTCATTGTATCGCCGCCTGCGCTGACATGCAGAGGTCTCGTAAACCAGCCTAGGACAGGCCCTTGCTCAGCTTTGTTTTTTTTAAAGCAGCCTTGTCCTGGGCTGGTTTACATTAAATAAATGGTAAAAATGCCGCCCCCCAGACAGTGACGGACAGTGCCGCCTGAGGCGGCCGCCTCACTTCGCCTCATTAGCAGTGCGCCCCTGGTAACAACAGATAGTAATAGCCACTCCCCTATTCCTGAATTCTTTCCCAGTCATCCAAATGTCTATTCCTCTGACAAGCAATCTGCTAGTCAGTACATAAATACCACACATCTAAGTCCCTAATAGATGGATGAGCGCAGCACCATGGCTACGCCCTCCTGATAACTAGTCTGATACTTTTTTAGTCAGATATAGGGGGAAGTGAGTGGTGTATGATTCAATAATAATATTATTATCAACATATTTATGTTGGATTGGGTTGATTGATACACATAAAAAATGGAAGGAGAATCAGCACTTTTAAGTGCATGTCCGACTGTGTTTCTGACCAAAAAAAACGGCTTCGCGGTGCAGAGGCTGCAATCGGAAACCCCCGCATTGCTTTAAAAACCCATTGAAGTGAATGGGTTTTTAAACAAACCGTTTCAAACCTTTCACAATCTTTTTTTCTGACATTTAGGTCGGATTCACGGTGGTCGGACTCCGGGCGCAAGTGTGAACCAACCCTTATGTGGGACAGTGATTGGCAATGTCTGTAAAACACTGCAGAATATGTTGGTGTTATACAAGTGTAGGGAACTGCCATTTCTACTAGTATATAATGTATCTGGCTTCTTTGCCCCTGCAGTTTGGCTTCAGAGACCCCAGGCATTTAGTGCAAGTTTTGTTTTGTAAATACAGTGAGTCAGACACATGTGAGGCAGAGCTGCTGGGGGGAGAGATGTGAGCAGAGCTGCTGAGACAGACATGTTATGTCTGGGGGAGTCTAAGAGCCACTGGTTCCTCTTTACTTCACAGTATATAGTTAGGTATGTGTTACCCCCTATATACTCACAGGACCTAGCTAGTAACCGTAGTTAGGGATCCATATATATATATAGTTCAGGGCAGTGATAGGTTAGGCTTCCGAAGGCCAACTAGCTAGTTAGAGGCCCGGTGGCACTAGTAGTTTAGCTGGCAGGTTAAGGACTCAGTGTTAGGGTAGTCAGGCCTGCATCTACTGCCGTCACCGTCGCCCTGTTTGCGGCCTGTGAAGAATCTCACCATCATCATCATCATCTCCTGATCGGCTGTCTGTCATCTCCTGGAAGAATCCGAGGATCCACAGTCATCCACAGGGGCCCCTGCATCTCTTCTGTTGCCTGGAGGTATTGTGCACTGGACTCTTGCTATATATCTATATATATATACCCGGGTATATAACCTAAGACGGTTGAGGACTTGCTGGTTGTTGTAGTATTGCTGTGTTCTGAGTATATTTTATGTATGTATTATTACCCTGTTGATTCTTATAAAGCTACTGTTATAACCTTATGTGGTATCCGTATGTATTCTTCAGACTGTGAGATTAGTACAGTGATCCTTGTTAAGGCTACTAACTGTACTTCATGGGTAAGTCCCAGGAAGAGATCCTCCCTGTAATACAGAGGCTCTATCCTGGGTGGAGGCACTGATATATTTCATATATGTTCCCACTCTTCCCTTCAGCGAAGGCTTCAGGTCCCATTATACACACAGGTCAGCGCCAGAGTCTGTTGCGGGAGGGATAATACTCATACCCCCCCCCCAAATAGGGCTACATTTGGAGGCACTGCTGAGATTTAGAAGTGGGAATAATCATTGATATGGAGAAGCGATATAGCTCAGAGGGGAACCTCCCACTAGCTACTACATGGGATTACCGACCGCCTGTTCCTCCCCTGGTTCAGGTAAAGGAAGAACCCTGCTCAGCCAGTTACCCCCCCAGTATGGCCGTCGCTAGCAGTTCCTCTAGTGACAGTGCTATTAGCACTTTAGCCAGGCTGACTGAAATGTTAGCTCAGGGCCTGCAGGCCACTCACTACAAGAAACTAAAAGTATTCTCTGGTAATGTCCCAGTACCACAAGGGGAGGAAAACTTTGAGATATGGAAAGAACATACTCTCCAATGCCTGAAGGAATGGTCTTGCTCTGAAGAAGGCAAGCGGCAGCGTATCAGTGAAAGTTTGCGGTCTCCTGCTGCAGAATTGATCCGCTTGTACAGAGACTCTCATGAAGGAGTGAGTGCATTGGACTATATACAAGTACTGTCTGATCACTTTGAGCCATACTATGACCTTGCCCAGATGGTTGCTGATTACCGAATGGTTCGTCAAAAAGAAGGGGAAAATGTCTCTACTTTTATTAACCGTTTACAGCTACTTCTTTCACGTCTGGTGTACCACGCAGCTATATCTACTTCAGAGGTAGACGCTATGAGAACCAGTCAGTTGGTGAGAGGGTTACAACCTCATCATCCTCTTGCTCAAGTACTCAAGGTCTTACTATCTGATAGAGTCCTTCCATTTCCTGACTTAATGAAGTTAGTGAAGAAACAAGAAGCTGACATTAGTTTTAGTACCCCTAAGAAAGCGAAAAGCATCTCTAAAGAAGATGTTGTTCCTAATTCAAACAAGGACAAACCAGCGGAGCGGTCAGAACTTAGACAGTCCGCCACTCCACCCACTGCCACTCAACGGAGGAAGGATGCTAGAACCTGTTATAAATGTGGTCAGACGGGTCATACTGCCAGACGGTGTACGGAGGACAGTGAGGGATTGGGACACAGTGCTGTCTTCTCTATTCAGAATCAAAGACACCAAAGGAAGGCGGGCCGAGTAAAGACCAGAGGCGCTATCGCGGGCTCCAGGTCCGTTGTCAAAGTCACTGTCAATGGTCATGCCGCTCCTGCCCTGTTTGATACAGGATCTCAAGTGACCCTGATTTATCGCTCGTTCTACCAAAAGTATCTGAGGGATATACCTCTTCAGTCTACAGGACAAATGAAATTGTGGGGGCTTAATTCAGGATCATATCCTGTAGATGGCAGCCTACAAGTAGTTATAGCTGTCCCTGAATTAGAAGATCAGAGTGTCGCTCCCATGAAGATTACGGCTCTTGTCTGTCCTGATACAGGGGATTCTTGTGCAGCTCCTGTGATACTTGGCACTAATTGTCCCGCAGTGCATTATGCTTTTCAGAAGTTTCTTGGAAGAGATTGGAACCCTGCAGCTCAGCCGGTGAATATATCTTCTGATCTTAGAGAACTCTGTGATGCCCTGTCTACTGGCTATCGACATGGAATGGTATATCATATCGGTGAGAGAACCGTGGAAGTTCCTGCCGGCGGGGAGAGAATTCTGAGAGTAGCCTCCAGCATTGCTCCCGATTTGCTTGAAGGGGGGAGTTATGTCCTTATGGAAACCCCTGAAGAAATGATTAACCAGAATGGCTGGATGGTGATCCCAGAGAGAAAGGACTGGAGAAATAAAGTGGAGTTATCTACCTGTGTGACAGTGAGGAACTGTTCACCGCATCCGATCGTAATTGGACCATTCCAGAATGTGGCCCACTGCTACCCTGTGCTTGGAGTAAATCCATACGCTGAAGTGTGCAGGATTCAAATCCGAGATGCAATCCCTAATCTCAATCTTGACTTGAGTGATCCACATTTACCAGAGGCCTGGAATCAGCGACTGACACAGAAGTTGTCTGAATTATCGGAAGTGTTCTCCATGGATGATATGGATGTAGGTTGTGCTAAAAGTGCTCAACACACTTTCCGATTGACCGATTCTACTCCCTTCCGGGGAGCGACCACGGAGAGTTGCTCCAAAGGATGTTGATGAGTTAAGACAGACTCTACAGCAAATGAAAGGTCAGGGGATCATTGTGGACAGTAAGAGCCCCTATGCCTCACCTATTGTGGTGGTAAGAAAAAAATCTGGAGCAATTCGCCTATGTGTGGATTACAGAACTCTGAACCGGAGAACCTTACCTGATCAGTATACACTGCCGAGAATTGAAGAAGCTCTGGAAGCTCTGAATGGAAACTGTTGGTTCACAGTGCTGGACCTAATATCGGGATACTATCAAGTCCCAATGGCACCTGAGGATCAGGAAAAGACAGCTTTCATATGCCCCTTGGGTTTCTTTCAGTTCACTCGTATGCCGCAAGGTACAAAAGGTGCGCCAGCAACGTTCCAAAGGTTGATGGAAAGAGTGTTAGGTGATTTAGTGCCCCGGGAATGCCTTGTATATCTTGATGACATTATTGTGTTTGGAAAGACGCTGGAAGAACATGAAGAACGACTCATGAGAGTACTCCATCGCTTAAAAGAAGAGGGGCTGAAGTTGTCGGCTGACAAATGCAAATTTTGTAGATCTTCGGTCACTTATGTAGGTCATATTGTTTCTGCTGAAGGAGTTGCTACCGATCCTGGTAAGATTGAAGCTGTGGTGAATTGGCCCCGACCGCAAAATATTACGGAGTTGCAATCTTTCTTGGGGTTTTGTGGATTCTATCGACGATTTGTGGAAGGATATTCAAAAATTGCTCGAGCCCTCCTCGACCTGTTGAAGAGTGATGCAGGAGATCTGGGAAAGAAGAAAGGGTCTTCCAAAAGCCTTTTTGGCGATAGGTGGACTGCGGATTGTGAAGAAGCATTTAAGTTGTTGAAGAAGAAATTGACAGAAGCTCCCGTTCTGGCTTATGCTGATGCACAGAAGCCATATGTGCTACATGTAGATGCCAGCTTTGAAGGATTAGGTGGCGTGCTGCACCAAGAATACCCGGCCGGGTTACGGCCCATAGCTTTCATAAGTCGAAGTCTTTCTCCCAGCGAGAAAAATTATCCAGTACATAAATTGGAGTTTTTGGCGCTCAAGTGGGCCATTGTTGATAAATTACATGACTATTTATACGGAGCCACGTTTGAAGTAAGAACAGACAACAATCCACTGACATACGTTTTGTCAACCGCTAAACTCGATGCTACAGGACATCGCTGGTTGGCAGCTTTATCCAACTACCAATTCACACTCAAGTATAAATCGGGGCCTAAGAACATTGGGGCAGATGCTCTATCAAGACGGCCTGGATTACCTAGTCCGGAAGTAGTGGATGAATGGGAAGAAGTGCCAAGTCCTGGAGTAGGAGCTTTGTGTGCCATGGCTGCTGTAGTTGAAGACCGAGTAGCCTTTTCTGAAACTCGGCTTATTGACTCTATTGGGGGAGGTCCCGAAGCTGTACCAGACATGTTTGCCTACCCTGCCGCTTTAGGATCCTTTGAGAGTTGTTCTATATCTTCAAAGCGAATGATCTGGAGTCAAAAGACTGATCCTTTAATTGGACCTCTTTATCAAGCAGTGAGTTCTCAAGACAGAGAAATGTTAAAGACATCCCTACCCTCTGAATGCAGTCAACTTCTACGAGATTGGGAGAAGTTTGAAATAGACACTGGCCTACTTTATCGTGTGGTGCTGTATCATGATCACCCTGGAAGGCGCCAACTAGTTATTCCAAGCTGCTTTCAGAAGATGATTTTCCGAAGTCTGCATGATTATCATGGTCATTTGGGACCTGAGAAGACTTATGGCCTAATACAAGACCGATTCTACTGGCCCAAAATGAGAGATACCGTGACTCGTCTGTGTAGGTGCTGTCGCAGATGTTTGCAGAGGAAGACTGTCCCGGTTCGAGCGGCCTTCATGGGACACTTGAAGAGTTCGGGCCCCATGGATCTTGTCTGCATAGACTTCCTTTGTATTGACAACGACTCCAGAGGATTTGGAAATGTATTGGTGGTGACTGATCACTTCACACGATATGCTCAAGCCTTTCCGACTAAGGATCAAAAAGCAGTCACTGTTGCAAGAGTGCTTTGGGAAAAGTATTTTATCCATTATGGCTTACCACACCGGTTGCATTCTGATCAAGGCCGGGATTTTGAGAGTAACCTGATCAAAGAGTTACTTCAGTTGTTGAACATCCGCAAAAGTCGGACGACGCCTTACCATCCAGAGGGAGATGCCCTTCCTGAAAGATTTAACAGGACTTTACTTGATATGCTTGGTACCTTACGAATTGAGGATAAGCGATCCTGGAGTCGAAAAGTGGAGGCTATGGTGCATGCCTATAATAGTACAAGGCACGAGAGCACAGGATATTCACCATACTTTCTGATGTTTGGAAGAGAGCCTAGGCTACCTATTGACATCTTGTTGGGAGTCTCTACCGATGGTATCAGTCATCGAGATCATTACCGATACGTGGCACGTTTGAAAGAAACGCTTAAGAGTGCTTATCAGCTGGCTGAGGAAAATGCGGCCAAAGTGAATGAAGGAAATAAAAGGAGATTTGATCTTCGAGTAAGATACCGAGAATTGAACCCTGGGGACCATGTTCTGCTACGGAATTTGGGAGCATCTGCAAAACATAAGCTGGCTGATCGATGGCGGAGTGAACTCTTTACAGTGGTAGATCGGTTGCCTGGAATACCAGTCTACAAGATAAAAGGACGGGACGGGAGGATCAGGACTTGGCATAGAAATCATTTGTTGCCTGTACCTCAGATTGATGGTATGGATATCTCCAATGATGGCTCGGCCTGCGATTCTCCACAGTCCTTAGCCGATATTCCACCTGACCTTCCTGAAACTCCTGAGAGTGATTGGACTGTGTCTCCTGAAGTTCCTAGATCACCAGTATCTTCTCCTTCAGGGAGACCTATGAACCCTCAAACTCCAGAATTCGTACCTAGATCTGTGTCTACAGATGAGCAGGGATCTAGCTCTCCTACGCCACCAGCACCATCCCCTCCCATGGCAGACAACCCTAGTTTAGGGTCTGGACATGCTAGTTTACCTCAGAGAGAGGTACGGAGAGGAGAGAGAATTAGACACCCTCCACCTATGCTGACATATGATAGTTTGGGGGACCCCAGATTTACTACTCAGCCTCATTTATACCATGCTTGGGTGGGTGCAGTGTCCACTTTGGTCAATATGTTACCAATTTTCGCTCCTGCTGGCATGTATACCTATTAACCTGTTGTGACTCTGTAAATGCAAAAGCAACCATATTGATATTGTCATTGGTAATGTTGACTGTATACTATGACTTTGTATGTCTTTGACGTGACGTAAAGATTTCACCAGAGGGAGAGTGTAGGGAACTGCCATTTCTACTAGTATATAATGTATCTGGCTTCTTTGCCCCTGCAGTTTGGCTTCAGAGACCCCAGGCATTTAGTGCAAGTTTTGTTTATTAAATACAGTGAGTCAGACACATGTGAGGCAGAGCTGCTGGGGGGAGAGATGTGAGCAGAGCTGCTGAGACAGACATGTTATGTCTGGGGGAGTCTAAGAGCCACTGGTTCCTCTTTACTTCACAGTATATAGTTAGGTATGTGTTACCCCCCTATATACTCACAGGACCTAGCTAGTAACCGTAGTTAGGGATCCATATATATATATAGTTCAGGGCAGTGATAGGTTAGGCTTCCGAAGGCCAACTAGCTAGTTAGAGGCCCGGTGGCACTAGTAGTTTAGCTGGCAGGTTAAGGACTCAGTGTTAGGGTAGTCAGGCCTGCATCTACTGCCGTCACCGTCGCCCTGTTTGCGGCCTGTGAAGAATCTCACCATCATCATCATCATCTCCTGATCGGCTGTCTATCATCTCCTGGAAGAATCCGAGGATCCACAGTCATCCACAGGGGCCACTGCATCTCTTCTGTTGCCTGGAGGTATTGTGCACTGGACTCTTGCTATATATCTATACCCGGGTATATAACCTAAGACGGTTGAGGACTTGCTGGTTGTTGTAGTATTGCTGTGTTCTGAGTATATTTTATGTATGTATTATTACCCTGTTGATTCTTATAAAGCTACTGTTATAACCTTATGTGGTATCTGTATGTATTCTTCAGACTGTGAGATTAGTACAGTGATCCTTGTTAAGGCTACTAACTGTACTTCATGGGTAAGTCCCAGGAAGAGATCCTCCCTGTAATACAGAGGCTCTATCCTGGGTGGAGGCACTGATATATTTCATATATGTTCCCACTCTTCCCTTCAGCGAAGGCTTCAGGTCCCATTATACACACAGGTCAGCGCCAGAGTCTGTTGCGGGAGGGATAATACTCATACCCCCCCACCAAATAGGGCTACACAAGTAAGAGAAATAAGGGAAAATCCCAAAACTCTTGTATATTATATAGATCAGTAAGTGTTAAATTTACATAGTATGTTTCTAGTGTTGATTTTTTTTCAATTTGTGTAAATTTAAAATGTTTTACAGACTATATTTTTTTACATTACTGGTCTCCTGCATTTGGCTATGAATTTAATATGAAATATAAAACACATGTCAGTTTGCTACATTTCCATACATTTTATGCAAGACATGACAGGAGGAAGATTACTTATTAGATCACAGTGAATTTTCATTATATTTCTTTAGTTTGTAACCAAGAATTCCCTCCAGATTTTTATTACTGAGCAAATAATTTAATTTTTGTTGGAACTATTACAATAACAATAATGGATTAATATTGGGGGGCGTGGCTAGCCGGAGCAGAGACAGGACGCATATTTTTACAGCTCCTGCTAGATCCTACTGTAATCCAGTCCTTATTGCTGTCATCCTGCACAATTTTGACCTTAGACCACTCAAGGGCTATCCCCTAGGCCCTAGTCAATAGATCCTGGTGTTCCAGCTACAGTTACAGCATTTTTCAAGAGTGATTCAGAGTTGAGGCCTACCTGCACCTCTCCTCCTAACCGCCATCTTCTCTGCGGCCCAGTTGTCCTGCTTCGGGGGATTCGGGGGATAGCAGCGGCGGCGGTCCCGTGCAGTGCCGGCTGCCGCGCGGGGGTAGCGGAGCGGCGGCCCGCCTGGAACGACAGACAGGACGCTGAGGCCTTCATCCAGGGACAGTACAGCGCTCGCAACCAACGGAGGTGGCCCACAGCACAAGGAGGCGCTGCCTGTCCCGGATCCCTAGACCGGCTCCCAGGTAGGGGACATCCTGCAAACAGCGCGGGGAAGGGGAGCGCTGAGACCATCCGCGGGCACCAGGGGGACTCCTTGCCTGCCTTATCAAATAGCAGCGGAGGGCCTGTGTAGTGTACTTGCCCGGGGAGAAGTTTACATCCCAGCACATCCATAGCATACAGGCTTCAACCGTCTGGACACCTTGGCTCCAATACAGCAACATCCATGCCCTGCACAGACCTCTATCTCCCCTCCCCCAACCTGCAATTGCCTAGGCCCAGAGCGAATCCTCACCAACGCTCTTACTCTGCAAGACATCAGCCTTGTGCAGGCCTGTACCTCTACTTCAGCTCCGAGATCATATATTGGCCTCCACATACAGATCTTTAGCTACATTATCACCGAGCGGCAGCTCATACTCTTTCCATAGAATTCTCATTGGTACCTCTCCCCTCAGGCAATGGCGGCCTAACTGTGGGGAACTAGTGCACCTTCTAGCAACCCTTAGCGACTGATAGCCTGCTTTGGAATATCCTCCCTTTAAACGACCGACTTTGGAGACATATCCCGTCATGGTGAAAGGCAGGAAGTCCGTCAGGAAACCTGACAATAACCTAATTATTTTGAATGGGACCGTGGCACAGAAGGAGAACCGGGCCTACCAATAGGTGACCATTTAGAGCTCATATCCTCAATGCCTACGACTGCCACAAGAGTCACAGCGACATCCATGGAGGAGGCGGATCTTAACCACCCTGAAGACTCAGTGGCTCTTCGTCTCCCTCCAACCCCTGATGATATCCGTTCAGCAATTCAACAAATCCACTCTTCATCAGCGCACTCAGCTAAAGAACAGAATTATCTCCTACGACACACACCATCTCCAAGTACTAGCCCACTCAAACAAAAACCTCGCATGGAACTCGCTGGAGACTTAGATCTCTCCAGGGACCAACCTTCGTCTGAGGCTCCTTTGCCCATTCTTTCAAATGGCCTAGACGGCTTCCCAACTTCTAGCGGCCCAGCCTCCGAACACACTCTGAGAGACATGCTCTTGGCCCTCCGCAGCTCCCTTCAAGCGGATTTTTCACAACTGCTTCAGCGCTCCAGTCCTCGGTCAGTGCACTAGATGGCCGCGTAACACACATTGAAACTAAAATGGGTGAATTGGCTACGTCACACAACAAAATCGTGGATGCACATAATGACCTGGAGGAAGAAGTTGAGAGCCTCAAAGCAAAAATGGCCGATATGGAAGACCGTTCCCGTAGGAACAACATCAAATTCAGAGGCATATCAGAACAAGTCCAGACGGCTGATCTGCTTCCATATCTACAGGAATATGTTAGATTTTTACTACCCGATTCTCCAACTATAGATATCATTATCGACAGAGCACACAGACTTCCTCGCCCTAGACATCTGGGAGATGAGATCCCAAGAGATGTACTGGCAAGATTTCACTTCTTTCATGTCAAAGAAAAGTTACTAGACGCTGCTCGTAAGCAGAAATATTGGCCTCCCAAATTCCAAGAAGTGCAGCTCTACACAGACCTCTCAGCTACAACCCTCCGTCTCCGCAGAGAATTATTTCCGGTTACGACAACGCTCCGTAAAAACAAAATCCAATATAGATGGGGGTTTCCGGTGAAATTGATCATCACTAAAGACGGGACCACCTTCACCATTCATAACTTGAATCAGGGCAAAGCGTTGCTGTCGACCTGGAGGATTCCAATAGCTCTTCCTCAAGATGCGGCAAACTCCTCTCCTTCCTCAACTGCGGGGCGCAGATCTCCCACAAGCCGCAAATGATATTCCAAGATGGCTATACCTCTCTTATTTTGGTGCATAACCCCCCTTTTGTAATAGTGGCTTAACCGGCCAGCCTCTAACAAGATACCCCCAACTATACAGTCGACGTGTATTCGTCTTTGAACTGTCTGTTCATTTGTTTTTGTTTAAGTGATCTTCTTACTTGTGATACTGCATATACCTCCCTTGAAGATTCACCGCAGTATCGACGTTCTTCCTCTAAAGTAATGCTATGGTGATCAAATTGGTCTCTCTAAATGTCCGAGGCCTAAACAGCCCACAGAAGCGTTCGTACATCTGGAAAGAGGCTCTCTCACTCTCCGCAGACGTGTTTTGCGCACAAGAAATCCACCTTCTACAAAAAGACGCTTTCAGGCTGAAACACCCCTCCTTCCCGGTAATCTGCCATGCGCACCACAGATCAAAGAACCGTGGAGTCCTTATCGCCTTCAGAGACTCAGTGGCTTTTTCCTTGACGACACAAAGAGCGGACCCCCAAGACAGATTCCTCATTATTGTCTGCCTAAACAATACCCCCTATACTATAGTCAACCTCTACGCTCCACACCGAAAGACCCTGGCATTTCTGCATAAAGTCCGAAGACAAATACAGGACATTCAACAAGGAGCATTAATAATCTGTGGAGACTTTAATAATGGATTAATATTGTTTATCTATTATATATCATTTGCATTAAAATTAGTATGCAGTATTCTGCAGTATTCTTTTATTTATACATTTAGCTTGGGCTAAAAATTTTTGACTTGCTAGACATGTTGGTGTAGATGCTCAGAAAAAGTGGGTGTGGCTTAAGTGCTCCATAAGTGCGCCAACATTGTGTCGTAAAATTCTGGCTCAAAGTAAATTAACTAAATGGAGGTTATAAATTTAGACTGAACAGTCTAAAGTTATGCCAGATTTATCCTCCAGCATGAGCCACTGTGACAAATTTGCCATATTTTCAGATTGCCTAGGTTTGCACTGTCTTACTATTAGAAAATCTGTGCCAGTGTTCTTGAACCTGAGTATATCTACATTCAGTCTAGGGGCTTAGTCAGCCAGTGAAACTAAAAAACTGTTGAGTTGGATAGTACAGTGAGAATGAGTCACATATATTTGATGCCGGCTTCTTATTGACTATAGTTAAGAGACTCTTGATCATAGCTTGCAGTGGGAAAAGAAAGCCTTCATGGAATATATCAGACATTTGGAAGGGCTAACAGTGATTTCATTTATTCTGAGGAGAATCAGAATTGTGTTTCTTTGAAATGGTGAATTAATTGATTTAATATGATTGCTCAACCCTACTGAACACTTTATCTACTGTATATAGATCTTTCTATCACATGGTTCAACGTCCAGGACCTTGACCCTATACACACCATGCTACTTATTAAAAGGATAAAATCAGATGATACATTGTATTTTCAAATTGTGTTTTTTTTATGGAGTTTGTTATGCAAGTTGCATAGTTACTACAGTGTTGATTTCATTCAAACAGGAATTCAGAAAATTTTCATTTCTTGCATATGTTTTTTGCTAACTTGTAAACTTTTCTGAACCTACACAAACTAACCATCCTACTGATACCCCCAATACTATGCCAGTTGTTGTCTTATGTGCCCAAATTACTGTACCTGCTATGTTGCACATTTGCCCAAAATACTTTACATTAGAAATAGTGGGAAAAAAATTATATCCGCCCCCCAACCCCCCCCAAAAAAATTGTGTCACACTGATGGAGCTCTCCAAAACAACAGCATCAGATAGCTAGTGCTCCCAAAAATATAGTGCTCAATAGATAGTGGCTTTATTGTGTGTTAGATGGCAATAGTGAACCATACTGTAAAAGTGACTACTTTGTGTGTTACAAAGAAACAATGCCATTTTTTATACTATACTGCAATAGCAATCCCAGGTAAACAATAAAAAAAAACAAACAAAAAAAACCACACACACACACAAAACAATGGAGAAAATGCTGCCTTTTTGGCACTCCGTCACCCCAAAAAATCTAAAATTCAAAAAATAAATTATATATTAAATATAAGATAAATGTAAATGGTGCTATTAAGGAATATCACCTTCCCTATAGTGATAATAACAAAAAACTAAGCTGGTTAGCTAATATCTACACTTTTACAGTGCTGGCCAAAAGTATTGGCACCCCTGCAATTCTGTCAGATAATACTCAATTTCTTCCAGAAAATGATTGCAATCACAAATGCTTTGGTAATAATATC
This sequence comes from Leptodactylus fallax, assembly GCA_947044405.1. Classification (NCBI taxonomy): domain Eukaryota; kingdom Metazoa; phylum Chordata; class Amphibia; order Anura; family Leptodactylidae; genus Leptodactylus; species Leptodactylus fallax. Next base: position 560,292 of record CAMRHE010000347.1, read on the forward strand.
TTCATTTATTTTGCTTGCAATGAAAAAACACAAGAGAATGAAAAAAAAAGTCAAATCATTGATCATTTTACACAAAACTCTAAAAATGGGCCGGACAAAAGTATTGGCACCCTCAGCCTAACACAACCTTTAGACAAAATAACTGCGAACAACCGCTTCCGGTAACCATCAATGAGTTTCTTACAATGCTCTGCTGGAATTTTAGACCATTCTTCTTTGCAAATTTCTCCAGGTCCCTGAGATTTGAAGGGTGCCTTCTCCAAACTGCCATTTTGAGATCTCTCCACAGGTGTTCTATGGGATTCAGGTCTGGACTCATTGCTGGCCACTTTAGAAGTCTCCAGTGCTTTCTCTCAAACCATTTTCTAGTGCTTTTTGAAGTGTGTTTTGGGTCATTGTCCTGCTGGAAGACCCATGACCTCTGAGGGAGACCCAGCTTTCTCACACTGGGCCCTACATTATGCCGCAAAATTTGTTGGTAGTCTTCAGACTTCATAATGCCATGCACACGGTCAAGCAGTCCAGTGCCAGAGGCAGCAAAGCAACCCCAAAACATCAGGGAACCTCTGCCATGTTTGACTGTAGGGACCGTGTTCTTTTCTTTGAAGGCCTCTTTTTTTTCCTGTAAACTCTATGTTGATGCCTTTTCCCAAAAAGCTCTACTTTGGTCTCATCTGACCAGAGAACATTCTTCTAAAAAGTTTTTGGCTTTCTCAGGTAAGTTTTGGCAAACTCCAGCCTGGCTTTTTTATGTCTCTGGGTCAGAAGTGGGGTCTTCCTGGGTATCCTACCATAGAGTCCCTTTTCATTCAGACGCCGACGGATAGTACGGGTTGACACTGTTGTACCCTCGGACTGCAGGGCAGCTAGAACTTGTTTGGATGTTAGTCGAGGTTCTTTAGCCACCATCCGCACAATCTTTTGTTGAAATCTCTCGTCAATTTTTCTTTTCCGTCCACATCTACGGAGGTTAGCCACAGTGCCATGGGCTTTAAACTTCTTGATGACACTGCGCACGGCAGACACAGGTACATTCAGGTCTTTGGAGATGGACTTGTAGCCTTGAGATTGCTCATGCTTCCTCACAATTTTGCTTCTCAAGTCCTCAGACAGTTCTTTGGTCTTCTTTCTTTTCTCCATGCTCAATGTGGTACACACAAGGACACAGGACAGAGGTTGAGTCAACTTTAATCCATTTCAACTGGCTGCAAGTGTGATTTAGTTATTGCCACCACCTGTTATGTGCCACAGGTAAGTAACAGGTGCTGTTAATTACACAAATTAGAAAAGCATCACCTGATTTTTCAAAGGGTGCCAATACTTTTGTCCACCCCCTGTTTTATGTTTGGTGTGGAATTATATCCAATTTGGCTTTTTGACAATTCTTTTTGTGGTTTTCCATTGAAGACAAATTAAATGAAGATATTATTACCAAAGCATTTGTGATTGCAATCATTTTCTGGAAGAAATTGAGTATTATCTGACAGAATTGCAGGGGTGCCAATACTTTTGGCCAGCACTGTATAGCTACATGGATATCTATAGTGTGAAGATATCAGCTAATCGATTTGGGTGCCAGATGTTGGACTCCCATTAAATTCAAATTGATTATCTTAGCCAAGCAAAGGCCGTCAACATTTTCTTGGAAACCCCTTTAAAGCCCAATATAGGATAACCCTTAAGAAGCTCATACCTTTATCAATGTAGCCGATTGTCATTGTAGCTTCCTATTCAGTCATCTCTTGGAAATAAATATTTGTTATGACTACAATTACAGTATATATTTTAAGCTGTACAAGTATCCAGTCATTAAAATCCTTATTGGCCACCACATGTAAATCTGTTTCGATTAAGTGAAATGTTGTGTAGGAACTCATGGTATTGTTTTCATAAATTATACAGTTCACAGAAAATTACATGTTTTTGAATATAAAAGTTCCGATTCTTGTAAGATGAGTCAAATTAAGGAAATGTAACAGGGTTTCCAATAGTGAATAGCGAAGTACCCACTGTCTGATTACAGCTGATTACTCATTCACATCAATAAAATTTACCTGAGATTATCACAGTATAAACCCTGGCAAATTATTAGGAAATATGTATATTGCAATCAAACTCATTTATGCAATCAGTACTCTTTTAGTAATTAAACCGCAGTAGTACAATATATACAGAAATATTTTATTTGTCATCTGTCATTTTAGCCAGTTATCTGATAATGTAATCCTTATTAACAGTCAATTATTTTAGGAGACAGAATCAGGTTTTCTTAAATCAGCCTTAACCCTTACATGCTCTGCGCCTAGCGCAGTCTGTAATTGAACTGACTGACTGAGTCTGTAAATGTAATGACAAACCTAGAAGCCTTCAATAGGCTCTTGGCTGTCATAGTAAAAGATCGCCTCTGGATCTTATTCCAGGCTGGTGATCCACCCCAAAATGGCTTCCCCATGCGTTACTGGGAAAATTATGCCTTGGTCATGTTTGACCAAGGCATTAGTGAGGTTAGTGTCTGTGATTAGAATTGTACAGTGGAGACCCAGCAGCTATGGTGGCTGCTCAGCTTTTGAGCAGCCGTCATATTTAAAAACCAGACATTCACCTTATTATAATGGATGTTGAGAATGTGTTAAAAACATGCATGTGATGGTAGTGCAGACGCTACATGCACTCAGACATACTTTCAGAAATCATTGTCTGGGAGTTCCTCGTGCAATCCACAAATGCAAGTTAAAACTGTATCATGCAAAAAAGATGCCATATATCAACATATTCCAGATACGCAGCTGTCTTCTCTGACCCAAAGTTCATTTACAATGCACAGAGGCAAAATGGAAAACTGTTCTGTGGTCAGAAGAATCAAATAAGACCCAGTGCTGTTGAAAAGCTAGAATCCAACATGACAAAATACTTTGACAATCTTCCTCTCTGAAAACTCCCGCTATTGTTCTCCACACTTCCAGATATTAATAGCACTAGTGGAAAAATTGTTTGGTTGGAAAAATTGCTCATTGCGTCATTCCTTCAGAAAGGGTACCATGTGTATAAAGACTATTATTATGCTAGTGTCACCCTATATAAATCCCTACATACTGCAAATACAGGGGACTGCAGGATTGTATGCAAAAGAATAGTGTGAGTTCCACCACAGTTGGTGTCCAGTTGTTTGGAGCAAGGGGAATCTCTCTCACTGGCTAATGAACAACTTCTTGTAGTCAAGTGGAGTTACAGAAAGGAGGTTTGAGACAACTGCCTTTTTAGCAGATTTTTTGTTTAGGCAGCTCCATGCCTATACACACATGGCATGCTGCCTAGAGCTCATTCATTTGTGCCATGAAACCCAATGGGTACTCTTTGCCTTTTAAGCCCTATCATGTGTCCACACATAGGATTAGAGTCACAATGCGGATATTTTTGAACATGGTAAAAACAGGGTGATATATTTTGGGGTGGGTTTCTTAATTTCCATGTATGCTGTACAAAAACTGTTCATAAAATGACACATTTGTGTAAAAAAAGTGAAAAAACATTTTTTTGGGATGTTAATTCCTGCAAAATACACAGCTATACCCCTTAATGAATATCTTAAGGGGTCTAGTTTGAAAGTGGGGTCATTTATGGGGGTCACTTTGGCAATGGCTTTGGCAAGTCAGTACCTCTTCAAATGTGAAATGGAGCTTGAAAGATTTTCAAGCAAAATTAGTGTCCTGAAATCCACTTGGTGCTCCCTTCCTTTTGAATATCACAGAAGTGAATGGTCGGCAATAAAAGATAAGAAATAAAACATAACTTTTATTAATGAAACTCACTAAAATAAGCATCCAAAAAGACTTTGACGTCCGGCACTTTACTAGATAAATATTAAATATTAAGCCACGTCGGGTGAATTAAGGGGTATATTTTGTGTTAAAGGGACTAATAATCCCAGCACAAATATAGGTGGCCCCCAAACCTCCGTCCTAGGATCCAGAGTGACATCTCAGCAAGCAAGAAATCTCCACACACCTTGGTCTGTCACCCCGTTATCCATGGACCAATGATTCTATCAGGGGAAATATATTTACTGGGTTTCCACTAGTGCTGTAAGTCCCTTGTTCACATCTTCCACCAGCTACAGTTTTTTATTTTTTACAAAAGTTTAAAATAACCAATACATTTCGTTCCGCTTCACGATTGTGTCCCACTTGTTGTTGATTCTTCACCAAAAAATTAAAATTTTATATCCTTATGTTTGAAGACTGAAATGTGGCAAAAGGTTGAAAAGTTCAAGGGGGCCCGAATACTTTCGCATGGCACTGTATATATATATGTATATATATATATATATATATATACACACATATTAAAACAATGTTTTACTCCACCTAAAAACAGAATAACATTCAATCAAGTCCTATGTATTCCAAAATGATACTATGCAAAATACAACTACAACTCCTACCCCCCAAAAAAGATCAAAAACAAATAGAAAACAAGTCAGTATAATGTTCTGTCAGCAGGAAAAATAATACCATGGCTGTTTGTGGCAGCACGAATCAATTGGTTTTCTTAAAAAAAAAATGCTTATATTGTGTGCATGTAGTAAAACATTAAAATATATGTACAGGTGCAACTCAATAAATTAGAATATTTTTGAAACGTTCATTCATTTCAGTAATTCAATTCATAATCAGCGTCTTCCATGATTGTCTGTCCTACTGAACCAGACTGAGGGACCATTTAAAGAGGACCTTTCACGTCCTCATGTATATGCGGTTTTACATACTGCTAGAAAGCTGACAGCGCGCTGAATTCAGCGCACTGTCGGCTTTCCCATTATGTGCCCCGGGGCTGGAGATATTGGGGGTCTAAATTTCACCGTTCACTGTCAGAAGGGCGTTCCTGACAGTCTAGCTGCGCTGTGAGGAACGCCCTCCCTAACTGTGCTCGTCCATAGCACTGTACTGGGGGGGTGTTCCTCGCAGCTCAGCATCATCACTGGGCGGTAAGGAACGCCCTCTCTCTCTGTCCTTGTCCATAGCCGACTACTGTCAGAGGGGGCGTTCCTTACAGCCCAATGATGACGCTGAGCTGTGAGGAACGCCCTTCTGACAGTGAATGGTGAAATTTAGAAGTTTTTCAATAAATTATATGTACCCTAAAACGAGGTGAAATCTAGAGTGGAACGTGGAATTCCCATCTGGAACATTTGTAGTATATGCGCGTGATATGCCAAAAATGTTGGATAGAAGTGAATTCCACCTCTATAGAAGAAATGGGACAGCACTCCAAAGGATTATCTGCTTGTAGTTTTCTTTTATTTGACATTACAGAGTCACATCAGGGATGTCACCATTATTCAAGTATATCCAATAGGATATATCTTGAGGATGGTCAGGCAACTGCATAGAGTAGAGAGGTGGCCAATTGTTTGCAGCTCTCTCCATTCATCTATATGGAATTTCCAAGAATAGTTGAGAAGGGAGGCTTGACTATTTTTGCCCCATAGAAGCGCATATCCTCTCAATTCCTTCCACTCACTGCCGCGATGAGTGAATCCCCAGTATTCTGACGAGAATTCTCCATTATGGTTATATTGCTTTAGTACTGTAAAGATTAAATATCTAAGACATTGATAGCCAAATTAGTCCTAGATTACTTGGTTGTAATACCTCATGTACGAAAGTTTATTACGTCTCTGACCATCAACATTGAGACTATATTGGGAGCTAGGGATGGTGTGCGATTGGATTCCATTTCATGATATCAGGAAAGAAGGCTCTAGGATAGGCTTTCTTGAACTCATGGAATGGGATACTATCCCAGCCCTTAGCCCTAAATATACAACTGCATAAAACTGTAATAGACTTGTGCGTGCACATTAGAATGAGATAATGAATAACTATTATTATTATTATGATTAATAATAATAATAATATATTACTAATATAAGAAAAGAAGAATAAATAAATTGTTAGCTATATGTTATGGCTGATTACACTATGTAACACAAATTTTGTTCCCAGCTTTTAAATTTTATATTCCAATTGCTTATGTCTAAAACAAATTAAAAATTGTTTACATTCATCATAAACTTCGCTTTTGTGACCACGGCAACGAAAATTATGCATTTTTACTATAGAAACAGACGATTTTGCATCTTCTCATTTATACAGTCAGACTAAGAACACTATATGCATTGCAAATTTACACAGATTACCAAAAACTGTTCAGAAGTGTGCGGTTTTCCGAGAATTACGACTATACTGCAAATCAGTTTCACGAATCAATCCCCAAATATAGTCGCCCATCATGTTTTCGTTATATTGTCCTTGGTAACGGCGTTCAAAGTTCATAATGTCCTGGTGAAAGCGCTCGCCTTGCTCCTCTGAATAAGCTCCCAGGTTCTCTTTGAACTTATCAAGATGAGCATCAAGGATATGGATTTTGAGTGACATCCTGCAGCCCATTGCAGCATAGTTCTTTATCTGAACCAGTTGTACATAGTTTTCATCTTTATGATTGCCTAGGAAGCCGCGAACCACTGCGACAAAACTGTTCCAAGCTGCTCTCTCGTTCCTATTCAGCTTCTTGGGAAATTCACTGCACTCTATGATCATCTTGATTTGTGGTCCGACGAAGACACCAGCTTTGATCTTTGCTTCAGACAGCTTAGGGAAAAGATCTTGGAGGTAATTGAAAGCTCTCGACTCCTTATCTAGAGCCCTGACAAATTGTTTTATGAGCCCCAACTTGATGTGTAGTGGTGGCATCAGCACCTTGCGTGGGTCCACCAGTGGCTCCCACTTTACATTGTTCTTCCCCACAGTGAACTCTGTCCGCTGAGGCCAGTCCCGCCTGTGGTAGTGCGCTTCAGTATCCCGGCTGTCCCAAAGGCAAATAAAGCAAGGATATTTAGTAAAACCACCTTGGAGGCCCATCAGGAATGACACCATTTTGAAATCTCCGATAACTTCCCAGCCATACTCATCATACTTCAAGGCACCTAGCAACATCTTGACACTGGTGTATTCCTCTTTCAGGTGCACCGAGTGAGCTACAGGAAGAGACGGATACTTGTTCCCATTGTGATGCAGCACGGCTTTGAGGCTCTTGCATGAGCTGTCTATGAAGAGGCGCCACTCATTCGGGTTACAGGTGATACCTATAGCCTCGAATAGACTGGCCACATTGTTGCAGAAGCACAGCCCATCTTGATGACTGAAGAAGATGGAAAAAACTTGGTGACGCTTGCTCTGATCTGTGACTTGGACGCTTTCATCTAATAAGTTCCATTGCTTGAGCCTTGATGTCAGAAGCTCAGCGTTGGACTTGGTGAGACCAAGGTCTCTGATCAGATCGTTGAGGTCTTTTTGGTTAGGGTAGTATGGCTTCCGCTCCTCATCTGCATATGAAGAGAAATCGTGATCTTCAATGTCTTCCTCAATGTCTGACCTGCTGCTTTCTTTTGAAGGTGGTGTAGCTCTGTCTGGAGGTGTTGGTACAGGAAGTTCAGGGCAGTGTGGTACTGGGGCAATAGATGACGGAATGCCAGGATACTTTACAGGCGGTGCATTTTTGTCAGTGCGACGTTTGGAAGGGTCCACCATGCAGAAGTAGCAATTTGTCGAGTGATCAGTCGGTTCACGCCAAATTCTTGGGATAACAAAATGCATGGCTCTCTTCTCTACTCTGTACCAACCTATAAGCAAACAAAATAATATTTGGATTGAGAATTTGATTTAGGCCTATTTCACACTAATGACTAGTGATATTTACAATATTAACACAGTTAATCTGCTATTTAAGAGAGTAGCATTTATCCACTTACCTTCAAGAGTTTTCTTGCAGTGCTCACATGTGAAATGAGGAGCCCATGGTTTGTCTTGGTCACCAACAGGCATGCCGAAGTATGCTTTGTAGGCCTCACACATCTTAGCAGATGCTTCCACAGAGTACTTTTTCGCTCTTGTCTTTATAAACTGGCCACATACATAGCAAAATGCGTCTGCTGGATGTATGCAACCTCTTGATGCCATCTAAATTGACTAAGTTGCTGTGAACTGTAAGGAAAAAGGATGTCTCTCCAAACTTGATAAAAATGGTCTTTATTCCATGCAGTATTAAAGTTCAAGAGTGTACTGAGGATTCAGCAGAGCAAGATTGATCACCCGGTACCAGAGTAACACACAATATATACATTTACATTCCTAAGCTCCTCCTGTAATGGGTGTGGGGTGAAGTGTGAATACTGTCGTTATCAGAATCTGAATAGATATTGAATTCACACCTGTCTGTCTAGGGCAATTCCCCTTTGTCTGTGATGGCCATTGCCCACTTACTATGCAATCCCAATCAATTAGATCCTGTCTCTCCGTCTCTCAGGAAGGGCTATAGTGGCCCTATATAACTGTAGTTATACAGCTACCTACAATTCTGTACAGTCCCAGAAAGTTCTAGATAATTCTGGGCAGTTCTAGAAACTTCTTGATAGTTCTCACAATTCCAGAAGCTTCTTAAGTATCTTGAAATATTGCGAATATCCTTAAAAATAGATCAATTTCAAAATATCATTGTGCTGACCACAAAAGCAAAGTTTACAGGGAATAATAACGTTTTTCTATTCATTTAATGTACAAACAATCAGGAAAACACACTTAACAACTGGGAACAAATATTTTTTGAAAATTGTTACATGGTGTTATTTATCACATTTTCTTGCTAATACTAACATTAAACTACTTACTTTGCAGGTTATGTGGTCTTTGTGTTCTTTCTGCCTGATCAGCAAATGTGTTCCTTCCAGGCTAAAGCAGTATCCTAGCATAACATCTGATAAACAGTCATGCAAGTTGATTGCCAAGATTTTTTCTAAACCTTTGTTTTTTTCCTTTATAATGATATAATGTTATTAAAATGATAATAGTTAATATAAGAGGGTGCTTTATAATTACAGTTTATTTAACCTCAGTAGAATCTACCCAACTTTTTGTTGTTTTCTAAAGCTAGTAATAGAAATCACATTTTTGTGAGTTTCACCATTAACATTTATAGCTACAGTTAATAAAAAATAGACTTACAGTAGACTCATCTATATTCTGGTGTAACCTTCAGTATGACCTCAATCTCTTCTCTTTCTACAAGATCTTACGACCTTCTGTATATAGTCATTACTGGGGTTGGGAAAGGATTGGAGGCTACTGCATCTTCATTGATTTGGTCTCTCTCTTCCTTAAAGATAACATGTCAGAAAGGTTAATTTGTATTCTTCCTATGTGAGTCAGCTGTAACAAAATGAAAAGAGCAGCTAGTGAATTTGTGTAGCAAGTTATTTATGTTTACCATTACAAACATTTTATTATTTTGAGAAAATAATATAACAGGTATCTTATATGTTTGATCTTTATATTAAAAATTAAAAAGCAATGTGGAGTCATGTTTTTCTTAATCAACTGTATTTTATTGAAAATCTTGAATTTGATAAGGTATAAAGAGGTACCCAGAAAAATTAAACAAAGATTAAACACTTTCACCTATTCAAGATCAGAGTTCTACATATTCAAACAAAACATTATCACTCCTTTTCTAAACCCTCTTAAAGAGAATTTTCTAATTACATATAGACAGAAAGGGACAACAAACACAAGGATGGAAATGAAAAAAAAAGTGGTACGCAAGAATGGACATCCACGTCAGACCCCAGGTCTTATGCACAGAAAAGGATCACAGGTTATCAAATAAATATAAGCCTGTTATTTCTTGGGAGAAAATCACCCCTAGTGATCCTGTAAATTTCCAGGGGAACCAGACCCTAGAGAATGTGTCAACCCAGTTATTCAGTTGGACTGTAAGATGCTCCATCTTTCTTATATCCGCGACTCTAGAATACAATTCCAGCCTGGTGGTGGTAGGTATTTCTCCCTTTACTGATAACATGCCCAGAAGTTGACACAAAGGGGTTTGAATGGTTACTAAAGGTAATATCCTCACCTGTGACCTGTTTGCTAGTAATCAGTGTGTGTGCATAAAAGCTGGGTGAGTTTCTGAGATCCAGACAGACTGTTGCATCTTTCCTTCAGCCACTGACATTTCTGGATTGTGAGTCATGGGGACAGCAAAAGAATTGTCCACGGATCTACGGGAAAAGGTAGTTGAACTGTATAAAACAGGAAAGGGATACATAAAGATATCCAAGGTATTGATAATACCAGTCAGCAGTGTTCAAACTGTGATTAACAAATGGAAACTCAGGGGCTCTGTAAAAACCAAACAACGGTCAGGTAGACCAACTAAAATTTCGGCCACAACTGCCCGGAATTTTGATCAGGATGCAAAAAAAAACCCACACATAACATCAGCTGAAATACAGGACTCTCTGAAAACTATCGGTGTGGCTGTTTTAAGATGCACAATAAGGAGGCACTTGAAGAAAAATGGGCTGCATGGTCGAGTTGCCAGAAGAAAGCCATTACTGCGCAAATGCCACAAAGAATCTTGCCTTCAATACGCCAAACAGCACAGAGACAAGCCTCAAAACTTCTGGAACAAAGTAATTTGGAGTGATGAGACAAAAATCAAATTTTTTGGCCACTACCATAAATGTTACATTTGGAGAGTTGTCAACAAGGCCTATGATGAAAGGAACACCATTCCTACTGTAAAGCACGGAGGTGGATCAATGATGATGTGGGAATGTATGATCTTCAAAGGCACAGAAAATTTGGTCAAAGTTGAAGGAAAGATGAATGCAGCATGTTATCAGCAAATACTGGAGGCAAATTTGCACTCATCAGTCAGGAAGCTGCACATGGGATGTACTTGGACGTTTCAACATGACAACGATCCAAAATACAAGGCCAAGTCGACCTGTCATTGGCTACAGCAGAAGAAAGTGAAGGTTCTGGAGTGGCCATCTCAGTCTCATGACCTCAATATCATTGCGCCACTCTGGGGAGATCTCAAGCGCGCAGTACATGCAAGACAGCCCAGGAATTTACAGGAACTGGAGACTTTTTGCCAAGAAGAATGGGCAGTTTTACCATCTGAGTAAATAAAGAGCCTCATCCACAGCTACCACAAAAGATTTTAAGCTGTCATTAATGTTAGAGGTGGCAATACACGGTATTAACAATAGGGGGATGTGAATTTTTGAACAGGGTCATTTTGATGTTTTTAGTTGTCATTATGATTTAAAAAGAGAAAACACAGAAGTTTGACAATAAATGGCTTCAACCAACCACTAACCATGAGTGCAGAAAGTTTTTGAGTTATCATTCATATTCTCTGAAAAAAGGCCAAAAAAATAAAAAATCTGCCGGGGTATGTAAACGTTTTAGCACAGCTATATTTGTGCCAACCACAATTTCCATCCAACTAGCATAAGCCTACAATTTTGACCATGCTAGATCTGCCTAATGTGGGCCACCCAGTAGTATTTTTGTATATCAGGGACTGCAAGGTAACCCCAAGATCTGCTAGAGAGCATGACTGACTTGGTGATTCTGTGATGCTGTTAAATACAGATCAAGTGGATCACTGCATCACCTTGAGTAACCTACTGGGTACCATAACTGATAAAGTATCAAAAAGGTACATGAGTTTTAGAAGAATAGTCATCTTCACTGATGCTATTTGGCCAAAAATGATGCTATTTGTCTTTTGTTCCACTTATTTAATAGTCGTTGTACAGTCATGGCCAAAAGTTTTGAGAATGATACAAATATTAATTTTTACAAAGTCTACTGCTTCAGTTTTTCTAATGGCAATTTGCATATACTCCAGAATGTTATAAAGAGTGATCAGCTTAACAGCAATTACTTGCAAAGTCAATATTTGCCTAAAAAATGAACTTTATCCCCCAAAAAACATTTCAACATCATTGCAGCCCTGCCTTAAAAGGACCACCTAACATTGTTTCAGTGATTGCTCCATTAACACAGGTGTGGGTGTTGATGAGGACAGGGCTGGAGATCAATCTGTCATGATTAAGTAAGAATGACACCACTGGACACTTTAAAAGGAGGCTGGTGCTTGCTATCATTGTTTCTCTTCTGTTAACCATGGTTATCTCTAAAGAAACACATGCAGTCATCATTGCACTGCACAAAAATGGCCTAACTGGGAAGAGTATTGCAGCTAGAAAGATTGCACCTCAGTCAACAATCTATCGCATCATCAAGAACTTCAATGAGAGAGGTTCCATTGGTGCCAAAAAGGCTCCAGGGCACCCAAGAAAGACCAGCAAGCGGCAGGACCGTCTCTTAAAAGTGTTTCAGCTGCGGGATCGGGCTACCAGCAGTGCAGAGCTTGCTGAGGAATGGCAGCAGGCAGGTGTGAGTGCATCTGCACGCACTGTGAGGCGGAGACTCTTGGAGCAAGGCCTGGTCTCAAGGAGGGCAGCAAAGAAGCCACTTCTCTCCAGAAAAAACATCAGGGACAGACTGATATTCTGCAAAAGGTACAGGGAGTGGACTGCTGAGGACTGGGGTAAAGTCATTTTCTCTGATGAATCCCCTTTTCGATTGTTTGGAACATCTGGAAAACAGCTTATTCGGAGAAGAAGAGGTGAGCGCTACCACCAGTCTTGTCTCATGTCAACTGTAAAGCATCCTGAAACCATTCATGTGTGGGGTTGCTTCTCAGCCAAGGGAATAGGCTCTCTCACAGTCTTGCCTAAAAACACAGCCATGAATAAAGAATGGTACCAGAATGTCCTCCAAGAGCAACTTCTCCCAACCGTCCAAGAGCAGTTTGGCGCTCAACAATGCCTTTTCCAGCATGATGGAGCACCTTGCCATAAAGCAAAGGTGATAACTAAATGGCTCAGGGAACAAAACATAGAGATTTTGGGTCCATGGCCTGGAAACTCCCCAGATCTTAATCCCATTGAGAACTTGTGGTCAATCATCAAGAGACGGGTGGACAAACAAAAACCAAAAAATTCAGAACAAAATTAAAGCATTGATTCTGCAAGAATGGACTCCTATCAGTCAGGATTTGGTCCAGAAGTTGATTGAGAGCATGCCAGGGAGAATTGCAGAGGTCCTGAAGAAGAAGGGTTGTTCTGTCCTCCTTATGTGTGAGCCATAAGTCGACATGCAGCTAAACTCCCTCCTAGTAATTCATTGACTCTGGAGTGATGTCCAAACTTTAACTTTTATTACAAGGATAGGGTGAAACTGGGAAACAGAAAGATAATGCATTTACTAATGCGTACAAGCATGTAGCCACACATTATAATACAGACCAATGTATACAAGGACATATACATGAAATACAAGAAGTGTACATTATGGTACTACAGACATGAGGAACATCCATATATGTAAACTGTACATGTGCTCCTGAGTGGTGCTGTCCTAACTACAAGCATGGTCTCCAGCTATGGTAACTATGGGAAATTACACCAGGAGACATGCAAACATAATAATGTGCATAAACACAAACTATAGTGCTGGGTAGCAGATGGAACATACCAGCGATGCTACTGTAGGTCCAGATGGGAAGGATGGAATAAGATGCTGCTAGCTGCACAGCAAGTTCCAAATGAAATGGCCACTGATGAGCTGACTTGATGATGTCATTAGGTCATAGGTGGGAACTACAGTAGCTCTAGTGGGACATACAGGGAATAGTAAGATTATTTGCCATTTGCACAAACAGCCACCAGATGGAGCTATCAGAAATCAATACATTACATATTGCTGAAGGCATGACAAGGGTCAACACTGCAAATATTGACTTGCTGCATTAACTCATTCTAACTGTCAATATAAGCTTCTGTTACTCATAATATGAATGCAATTATATTTCTGTATGTGATAAAAACATCTGACAAACACACATAAAAACCAGAGGGCAGCAGATCATGTGAAAATAGAATATTTGTGTCATTCTCAAAACTTTTGGCCATGACTATTTCCTGGAAGAGGAAAGTTTCTATTTCTGTACTATATAGTTGCATAGGAGGTTGTTATCTGGACACCTAAGTATTTAAGTGAGACATCTTTTGAGTGGTATGGGAAGCTCTTTTTTAATGGGACTAGCTGTAATTGAGGGATGTTCAGGAGTAGAACCTCCATCTTAGCTGTGTTCACCTCATACCCTGAGAAACAATCAAGCGCCAGAAGAAGGCACTGTGGCATGTATTTTGGGGTGTCGCTAATGAATCAATACATAAGAAAAACAATAGAGGGGATAAGAGGCATGTGCCATTTTTAATTAAGATGATTGAGAGGAAATGTGTTAAGTTTAATGGTGACTGTAGGACACTAATATAAGTTAAGAGATTAGGAAAAGTGGTGAGGAAAATGTAAGATTAACATAAAGGATGAGTCAAATGTCTTTTCAACATCCAAACTCAAGAGAAGGATCTGGCTATTCATTTTATTCACTATCTAACTATCTAACCCTTGCAGGCATGGGATGAATCCCACCTAGTTCATCTGAATAAGATGAGGGAGTCGCATACAGTAGAAACAGTTTGCTAGGGTCTTAGGAAATATTTTCAAATCTGTGTTAAGATGGGCTATTGGCAGGGGAGTAACTAGCAAAAGTTGGGCCCCATAACAAACTCTTGACTTGCCCCCTGCCCACGGCATAGATCTCCCTTTCCTGACCACCACACAGTGTAACTTACAATTTACACACACTATAGTGTCCAAAACTGGCCTCCAGACAGTATAATGTCCCATAGCAGCCCCTGCACACAGTATAATGTCAAATAGTGGTCCCTCCACACAGTATAATGTGATATTGCGTCCCCTCCACACAGTATAATGTCCCATATCAGCCCCTCCACACAGTATAATGTTCCATAGCAGCTCCTCCACACAGGATAATGACCCATAGTGACCCCTCCACATAGTATAATGTCCCATAGCAGCCCCTCCACACAGTATAATGTTCCATAGCAGCCCCTGCACACATTATAATGTCCAATAGCGGCCCCTGCACACAGTATAATGTCACATAGTGGCCCCTTCACACAGTATTATGTCCCATTGTAGCCCCTAAAGTGTTCATTGCAAAAATTTCAGGTTCGGCACACCCCAGAGTATAATGATCGGAGGCCCAGGGTAGGTGACAAATATAAAAAACAGTGTTACTCACCTCTCCTGGGCTCCAGAATGACTCCCTGTTGTTTTTGGCACTCTTCAAGGACATCACAGACGTGGGTTACGGCGGCGTTATTATACGTCGCAACACCGAGCTGACCGTCTGTGACCAAAGACAGCATGGAGTCGCACTGAGCGGTAAGTAACACTGGTTTTTATGTGCACTTACCTCCCCTGGGCTTCCGATCATTATACACTGGGGTCTAAAGAGACCCCCCGAGTATAATAATATGCAGTATTTGATGAGGTTCACCCAACAAATTCTCTTGTGGCGGCTCTGTGGCCTTAAAGGTACATGACGGTGATCTTGCGGGCTCAGAAGCAGAGCCCATGCGATCACCGTGGGAGCCCAGCTGCATCTGACAGCCAGGCTCCCGCTGCAACAGCGGGGATGGTGATAACACCGATCCCCGCTGTTTAACCCTTAAGATGCCGAGGTCAATAGCGACTGCGGCATCTTAGATGTTTTTAAGTGAAAGTGAAATTGTGGGCAGCATCGGGAGCGGGTGTTAGCTGTAACTGACAGCCAACACCCTGCTCCTTAACCCCCGATCGAAGCTGAGCTTTGATTGGGGGTTTTAACTCCTTGGATGCCGTGGTCAAACATGACTGCGGCATCCAAGGGGTTCCGCCATGTTGCCCCCAAGCACCCCCCGCGGATAGATCAGGGAGTGCCGATATCTATTTTCTGCAGCTTGAGGTCTGGCCAGTGACCCCAAGCTGCCTGGAGCACCCAGTAGCTGGTTGATCCTGCCGGGACCTCTGGAAGTCAACCTATGCATCTGCATAGGCGGAATTCCTCTATAGACTGCAATACATGTGTATTGCAGTTTATAGTGCTGAACCAATGATCAATGCATCGCTGGTTCAGGTCCCCTAGTGGGACATTACTAAAAAGTAAAAAAAAAAAAAAAAAAAAAAAGGAAGTGAAGTGTATGAGAAAATAAATGAATTAATCAAGCAAATAAATAATGATTTTTCGTCATCTTGCCTTTAAAAAATGCTATAAAATGTGATCAAAAAATATCGTCCCGCAAATAAGATCATCCCGCAAAAAAAAGCCCTCAACCAACTGTCAACCAAAAAAAAAATGCTACACATCTCAGAAGATGGCAATGCAAAAATAATTGATTTCTTTCCCCAAATGTCCTGCAAAACTAGTAACGCATAAAAAACAATATAAATAAGGTATCGCCATAATCATACCGAATCGTACAGAATAAAGGTAATATGTTACTTATGCTGTACGCTGCGTTGAAAAAAAAATTAAAAGGTAAAAAGCAATACCAGAATTGTTGGGTGGTTTTTTAATCCACCAAGAAAGAGTTAAAAAAATTTATTCAATAAATTGTAGGCACCCAGAAATGTTGTCATTACAAAAACATCCCACCCCGCAAACAACAAGCCCTCATATGGCTACATCACAAGAAAAATAAAGAAAATATAGCTTGTACAATGTGAAGACAAAAACCCCCAAAATCGCCAAATCATTAGAACAAAAGTGGCTGCGTCAGGAAGGGAATGGATAAGCTGAGCGAGCATATCTCTTATATGTATAAAAATGAGTTCCTGTCTGTCTGTCTGTTCTTTATGCGCGACCACACGACTGGACCGATATTCGCCAAATTTGACACACAGGTACATCAGGTGTCTGGGAATATTACAGACTGGGTCTCAGCTCTCTTGGACGTACCGTTCCTGAGATACAGTATTCCCAAAAAATGACCAACATTAGCTAATACAAGCCTGCAAGTCTTTCACTCATATTCCAACTACCATACACACGGTCACATGTCCCTTATCAGCCAATAAGAGCTCGTAGGTGCTTACTCTTCTCAGGCACACACGTTTCCATAGCAACCAAGCTATTTATGACCTGTATTAGTCAATAGCAGTTCGCAGGTCCTTAAATATTCAGTCACATCATGTATATCAGCCAATATAAGTTCACATTTAATTTACGAGGTTTCCATAACAACACAGCCATAAATAGACTGTACCTGTACTGGACTCAGTGGTGTAACTAGGAATGGCTGGGCCCCAAGGCGAACATTTGACATGGGACCACCCTCGGCAACCTCCCCCCCACACAAACTGCATTCCTGCACAGTATTCTGCCCCATAGTGTCCCCTGCACACAGTATCATAGTGGCCCCTTCATATAGTATTATGCGCACTCCCCGCTACCTCTTCAATGTTGGACCAGATGTCACGTGAGCCAGGCATGCATCGCAACGCATAATGACGTCGGACTGGCCCACCGACGTCTGGGACGTCACCAAGGAGGCCCGAAGCCTGCTGAAAAGACCCCAGAGTATAATGATAGCAGTGTTTGTAGGGTTCTCGGCCTGCAGGCCTTACTTACTGATCCCCACTTCTGCTCAAAGCCGCCTCTGTAGAAGGTGAAGCGGAGGCGGCCATTAGCAGGAGCGGGAATCGGTAAGTAAATAGGGCCTATTAAAAAAAAAAAAAAAAACATCAAGGGCCCGCCAGGACCCCTAATTTCCCGGGCCCTGTGGCAGCCGCTACCACTGCTACCCCAGTAATTTACGCCACTGACTGGACTGCCATACTGGATTTTAGTATTCTTATAACTTGAAACGTTTTTAAACTACTCATGCCCCCTGCAGCAAAACGCATGGCTGCTGCTCGAGTTAATGAAAACTCTCAGCAGACCCAAGCCCGTCTCCAATCTGACAAGGCATTGTCAGCCACATGCACACAGCTGCACTCCATGTTTCCATAACAACCCAGCCATTTTTCTTTACTGCTGTAGGTCAGCTTTAAAGGGGCAGGGTGCTGTGGATGACACTGTTACACAAGGTCACATACACACAGCTTTACTCCAGGTTTTCCATAACAACCGATCGCAGGTCTTTCACTGATATCCAAACTGAAATACACATGATCACATGACGCTTATGGACCAATGGAAAATCACAGGTTCTTCAGTCTTGACATACACACAGGTTTACACCAGGTTTCCATAGCAACCAAGCTATTTATGACCTGTATGAGTCAATAGCAGTTCGCAGGTCTTTAAATATTCAGTCATATGACGTGTATCAGCCAATATAAATTCACATTTCATTTACCAGGTTTCCATAGCAACACAGCCATAAATAGACTGTACCTCTACTGGACTGCCATACTGGATGTGAAGTGTAAAACTGGCCAATTCTTATGGGGTCACCACACAAACAAAAAATGAAATATACCAGTGCGAAGCCGGGTCCTTCTGATAGTATTAGATATATTAGGGTACACACCAAATTTACAGCTTACAAGGGAAAAGACACCAAAAGTGACCCCCAGAGTGACCCCCCCCCCCAATCATAGCAACTACTGGGGATATAGTGGGGAATTTGGTATTCCCAATGTACTCTGCACATTGGGATACTTACATATTCACTCTTCACCATCCGCTGTGCATTCCCACCTGGGATACTAATGCTCACTACACCCCCTGATAAATTCTTTAAGGGGTGCAGTTTTCAAAACGGGGTCACTCCTTTGGGGATTCCACTTTACTGGTACTTTAGAGGCTCTGCAAACATGACATGGCGTCCAGCCCACATGTATGACACTGGTGTACGCAGGATAAGGTACTTAATGTTATATGTGGTTATAAACTGCTGTTTGGGCACAGTCGGGCACAGAAGGGTAGAAGCGCTATATTGGTTTTGGAGCACAGATTTAGATGGTTTGGTTTTTGGACACCATTACACTATTGCAGAACCTTGAAATGCACTCTTGGGCTCAAAATGATAATACCCCTTGATAAATTCCTTGAGGGGTATAGTTTCTAAAATGGGATCACTTTTTGGGGGTTTCCATTGTATTGGTACTTTAGGGGCTCTGCAAATGCGATATGGCACCTGGAAACTATTCCAGCAAAATCTACCCTCCAAAAGCCTAATAGTGCTCTTTCCATTCCGAGCCCCAGCATTTACCCATACAGCAGTTTACAACTACATATCGGATATTGCCATGTTCAGGAGAAATTATGTAACAAACTTTGGGGAGCTTTTTCTCCTTTATCCTCTTGTGAAAATGAAAAATTTGGGACTAAATTGACGGTTTATTGGAAAAAAAAGTAATTTTTCATTTTCACGTCACAATATTAATAAAATCTGTGAAACAGCTGTAGGGTCAAATTGCTCATTATATCCCTTGATATGTTCTGTGAGGGATGTAGTTTACAAAATGGGGTCACTTTTGGGGGTTTCCATTGTTTTGGTAATCTAGGGGCTCTGCAAATGAGACATGGCACCTGAAAACTTTTCCAGCAAAATCTGCCCTCCAAAAACCAAATAGCACTCTTTCCATTCCAAGCCCTGCCATGAACCCATACAGCAGATTATGTCCGCATATGCGGTATTGCCGTATTCAGGAGCAATTGTTTAACAAACTGTGGGGTGCTTTTTCTCCTTTAGCCCCTTGTGAAAATGAAAACTTTGGGATAAAGTGACACTTTAGTAATTTTTAATTTACAATCTCAATGTTAATAAAATCTGTGAAAAGGCTGTGGGGTCAAAATGCTCACTATACCTTTTGATGAATTTTGTCAGGGGTGTAGTTTCCAAAATGGGGGTTTCCTTTGTATTGGTACTCTACTGGCTCTCCAAATGAGACATGGCACCGAAAACTATTCCAGCAAAATCTGCTTTTCAAACACCCAGTGTCGCTCCTTCCTTCTGTGAATTGCCGTGTGCCCAAACATCAGTTTACACCCACATGTGGGGTATTTCTGTGCTCTGGAGAAATTGTATAACAAACTGTGAGATGCATTTTCTCCTTTAACCCTTTGTGAATGTGTTAATTTTAGGGCTAAATGAATGTATTATAGAAAAAAAAATTAAATGTCTAAATTTCAACTCCATATTGTTTTAATTTCCGTGAAATGCTTAAAGGGTTAACAAACTTCCCAAATGCTGTTTTAAATTATTTTAGGGGTGCAATTTTGAAAATGGGGTGATTAATGGGGGTTTCTAATATATAGGCCTTTATAATTCCCTTCAGAACTGAAGTGATCCCTAAAAAATTAGTTTGCTAAATTTTCTTGCAAATCTGGAAAATCGCTGTTACACTTCAAAGCCTTGTAATGTCCAAAATAAATTAAATGACAATTAAAAGATTATGCTGATATAAAGCAGAGATATGGTAGATAATATTTATTAATGTATTTGCGTGATATGACGGTTTGAAAAGCAGAGCATTTCACATTTTTAAAATTGCGATTCTTTTTCCAAATTTCCATCAAATTTCCTATTTTTTTATAAATAAATACAAAAATATTGATTACTGTTTACCACTAACATGAAGTACAATGCATCACTAAAAAACAATCTCAAAATCACTTGTGTAAGTTAAAGCGTCTCAAAGATATTGCCATATAAAGTGACACTTGTCAGTTTTGAAAAATGCGGCCTGGTCCTTAATGCACTTTTGAGCTATGTCCTTAAGGGGTTAAAGAGAAAATTGAGGGGTCGGTTAGAAGATTGTTAGTAAGGGCATAGAATTTAGAAAAATAACAGTGAATCATTTAAGCTATAATTTTGGGGCCATAAATAAAGATACTGTAAAATACCACTTATTTAATCACTGGACTGTGCTTTGAGTCAATTGTGATAAAAGCACATTACACGTTTGCCATTGTTGTACCATTAGGTCCCTTCAGAATGTTTAGCTTTTGGTATTCCTTATAGTGCTGTAATTGTTTCGCTTAGAAAGCATGGCCCTTATTTCCTATTTCATAGGAATTATCAACTTTGTTCAGGGCTATAATCTTTAGTTTTGCTCTCATGTCCACATTCCTCACGAGGCTAAATCATGTAGATTGTGTGAGCATTTTAGCCCTGAATGGAGATGGGAAGTCAAGAGCTCCTTCTGGTGAATCGTATACCTCTTCAGTCTAGAAGTGAGACTGATGCAATGATTCTTAAACAGTGCTTATGGCCTTCCCACAATGTGGACAGGAGAATGAGCCTATGTTAAGCTACATTCTTCGAAACGTGTCAGTGTGCTAGCCGTTTTTAACAGCACACTGGTCCATTATTTTCTTATGGCCTTATATACATGTCCATGTATTATCATGGATCTGTGGGGCAAAACTCAGAACAGGTTTTATTACCGTTGTTTTTTGTAGCCCAGGCTCATTAATGAAATTTATGGGTGAATGGAGGTCAGAGACAGCATACATCCATGTCATCCATGTGCTGTCTGTGCCGATTTCTCATCGACCCACATATGCACACATTTGTGTGCTTCTAGTGTAAAAATAGTCTGTCAAATGTTTATGCAGTTCCTCCCTATATGATGACTTTTTAAGTAAGTGCTCGTTTAATCTCCAGTGACATATGCAAGTAGGTGCATGGGCAGAAGTGAGATTAAGGGTAAGTGGAAGCATGGTCTGACAATGTTATGGAGCCCATGTCATCTGCTGACATCATTTGTAGCTCACCTATGTTCCCAAACAAAAATAAAATTGATGCATGTACGAATCCCATGTGGATGAGAATGAAAAGAAAATTAACATTTGGTAGGGTGATTAATCTTCCAGAGCTCATAAAGGGAATATCTACAGACAAGCCTATGAAAGTCAGCAGAAAGTCGAATTCTGGGTGGACTGGGAGGGTTCTCATCCACATTTAATTTTTTTTTATCCCCCCTTATGATAGTAGCTGCTGACAATTTATTGAGAAATCTGTTAAAGGAATCTAATTGGTCCAGAATTAGGTGAATAAATATTACAGAGAATAGTGGGATTATCCTCTGGATGACAGCATCACATATGCTGTTCTGAAGTTGAAATACATATCACTCCACAATGAATTTACTCTTGTCAGCCATCGAGATCGTTGTTTGAGGGTTTTGCTTGTGAAGAGGGGTAGCTGGTATTTTTCCCCTGGGATGAGAACTACTTACCTGATCAGGACATAGTGGTAATGTAAGAGGAAGAAAATTATATTGGAGTGTCACAGACTCTTTATGAAAGACATAGCTCCCTGTAATTCTCCAGCATTTACCCATCCAGCACAAGCGGACTCCCCGAACGGAAGCCCGAACGTAGATGTGAACCGGGCCTTACTTGTTTCTTCTGCTAAATTTGCTCCTGACTTTGGCTCAAAAAATGTAAGGGCTTATTCACATGAGAGTGAAAAACGGACAGGTGACAACCATTTTTGCAACATCCATCACACGTCCGTTTTGAGAACACATTGAATTTAATGCATCTACTCAGTAGTCCATTTTTTTTGATTGTCTGTTTTTCACAACTTTTGTATCACATTTTAGGTACTTCTTGTGACAATGTACCTTGTATATTTATGTATCCATTATTTCTCTTTTTTTTAATTTTAATAGGCGTTTTTTTTTTTTTAAACTATTTAATAGACATTTACTTTGTAAAAAAACAAAACAAAAAAAACCCTGACATGCTGATGTTTGTCTGTTTTCAGAGACACGCAGACTTAATAGAAATCAATGGATCTGTTTTTAAGTGATGTAAAACAGACTGATATCTGTTAAAAATGGATCAGTGGATTAGGTCAAAAAAGAAAGACATAATGGATGACACTCCGCCATCAAAAACGGAAAAATGGAACGGAACAGATGCAAAATGGCTGCCAAAAACAGACATTAATGTTAGAAGTTAGATCTGTTAAAAACGTCAGTGTCATGTGCATAAAGCCTAAATCTACAACAAAAAACACATCTTTTCCCCAGCATGTGGCCTCGGCCTTATCTCGCCACAGAAGGGTAGGTTTCTGAGAGCTTATTGGGGACATTGTAGCTTGACAGATGTCATTGCTGACCAATGTTTTATGTAATTTTTCCTGTGCATGACAATATGGTGTTCAGGTACCTTCTGGCTGGCAACTTCTGGGTGACCTGTAGTTGTTTGTTTGTTTTTGTCATTGGGTGGTGCTGCTTTGTTCCATTAATGGTAGTTTCAATAACTGTGCTTCCTACAACTTCCCTTTCTGTATGTTTTTAGGGGTGATGAAACTATAGTTGTAACCATGGTTTCCCTTGGACTTTGCTGGACTCAGTCTGGGAGATTTCATGCTATGCGCTGCATTAAGGTGCGATCTACATATAGGCTAAGGCCCCAGGTGGCGGAAGCGCCGTGGAGAAAATCGCGGCGTTTTACAGTCAGAGCAAAGTGGATGGGATTCTAGTGAATCCCGTGCCCACTTTGCGGAAAAAACCGCGCTGCGGACACGCGGTGATTTCCGAAACCGGCACGGTTTTGGAAATCACAGCATGTCAATTATACCTATGGAAACGCCGGTGGTTTCCCCATAGGTATAATTGAAACAGAAAGTCCGCAGAGGAAAACTCTGCAAACTTTCTGTCTAAGCTCTGCGGGAAGAACTGCGATGTGATCCCGCCACGGTTTCTCCACTATATAAAGGACTTTGTGTCACAGACTGTCATTCCTTATTTACTGTTATTCACCTTTATTCATCGATGTGATTTAAGAACTGTTATGAAAAATTAAAGTTCTGCTTTCTTCCTAACCAAATGTCCATTGTCATTAGCAATTATAGGCCACGACTACAGAGTGCCAGCCTTACAGTTTGACCAATTTACTATAATTTTCCCCCAAGAGGGCAGATGAGTCTCATTTATAAAGTAAGGTAAAATCACAGGAAACTTAGTTGAAAGGATACAGATCATTAAATAAGAATTAAACATAACGCAAACATAATAAATTTTCATTGCACACTATTTTTAGAATAGAAAATATTTGCAATCATTATCAAATATCAGAAAGCATTTGTTCCTCAGTTACAGTATCTTGCAAAAGTATTAATACCCCTTGAACTTTTTCACATTTTGTCACCTTACAACCACAAACTTAAATGTATTTTATTGAGATTTTAAGTGACAGAACAACACAAAGTAGCAGATAATTGTGAAGTGGAATGAAAATGATACATGGTTTTCAACATTTTAATCAAATAAAAATCTGAAAAGTTTGACGTGCAAAAGTATTCAGCCCCCCTGTACTCTGATACCCCTAAATAAAATCCAGTGCACTGTATTTCCCGTTTCCCAACAAATACCTAATTATATCTGTCTCTTAGTGCCTGTGCGCCCTGTGTTACATTATCCTACAGTTCTGTTAGTAGGTTGGGAATGTGCAGTCCCTACTTTACTGTGCTCAATCTGTGGTGTTCGACTGTGAATGCCTAGATTCAATGTTCTACAAAGTGAGCTGGCCATGTTTGCCGCTTTGTGAGACCGCCTGTTGGTATTGTGACTCAAGCAGGCAGGAAGGTGAAAATTCACATAGCAAATAATCTTTTAATGGGAATTAGGAAGGTACGAAGGGTTCTACGAAGACAGAAAATTCTGACAAAGCACAACTTTCACTGTGTACAAAAAGTTTTTTTCTCTTCATTTTTGTGAAATCCTCACAGTTCAGTATAATTTCCATATCCAAGGTTTAGTGTTAGCACAGACAAACTGGGTTGTAAACATGAATTGTGAGGAGGTAACTAACATGAATTCACTGCTGAAGCCTTCCTCTCACCGGTCTGAATAAGCTAACAGTCTATCACTGACAAGATGTTTCTTTTTCTGTATTGATCAGTGTAATAAAACCTGAGTGGTGATGCATTCCGCCACATAATTCGTGATGTAGAGCATTTTTCATTATGAATCAATCATGGATGTGGAAGAGAAAACATGATGGTGCACATGTTTATTTTGACAAGGCTATTCCTCAATATTAATGAACAGTAGTTTAACTATATCTGTAGATGTTTTAGCTAGCAATACAATTTTACATTGCTTTGTACTGTATGTGGAATGCCATAAACAAAGTCTGATTACTTCAGCAATACCAGTGAAATATATAGGCATTATAAATATTAAAAATGGCTACTCCAATTGCCAAGTTCAACAAATGTTGACTAGCCAAAAGGGAACTCTAAAGCTATTGTATAAACATTGTTTGGACTGGCTGTTTATCTACCCACCACCTAATAATTGATACAGCACTTTCTCTGTGGACGACACATATACTCCTGTTTGCAAACTTTTACGTAGCACTGCAAGTGGACGGACTGGTTATCCCCCCTTACCATTATTCATATTTGTTGATGTTTGATTTATAGTAACCCTTATAGTAACCCTACAGTGTTAATCCAGAGGAAGCCAAAAAACCGCAGGAGGCTGATTCAAATTACCCCACGTCAGGGGGAAAAATTCCTTGCTGACTCCAATTCCGACAATCAGTATAAAACCCTGGATCAAAAAACCTGTAACCTGTTATATTTTTCTGTTCATAAAAGCATCCAGGCACTTTTTGAACTTGATTAATGAATCCACCATCACAACATCTAGTGGCAGTAAGTTCAATAGCCCTTACAGTAAAGCTCTTACAGTAAAGAACCCTCATCTAAGTTGCTGGTGAAATGTTCTCTCCTTTAGGCATAGAGGAAGTCCCCTTATCATTGTCACTGGCCTAGAACTAAAAAGAGTATTAGAAAGTTCTTTGTACTGTCCCTTCATGTAGTTGTACCTTGTGATTAGATCTCCCAGTAGACGTCTTTTTTTCTAAACTGAATAACCCCAAATTTTTTAATCTGTCTCTGTACTCCAATCCTTCCATCCCTCTAATTGTCTTGATCGCACTTCTCTGCACTCTCCCTAGTTTAGATATGTACTTCTTATATACTGGGGCCCAGAATTGCGCACAATAGTCTATGTGTGGCCGTATCAGTGATTTGTATAGAGGCATATCTATGTTCTTGTCATGAGCATCTATGCCTGTTGTAATACATTCCATAATTTTATTTGCCTTGGCGGCAGCTGCTTGGCACTGGTCCCTAAAGGTCCACCTAAATCCCAAGTCTATTTCAGTGGCAGTCTTACCCAGTAATTTACTATTAAGTACATAATCACACATTTTATTTCTTCAACCAAAATGCATAACCTTACATTTCTCTTATCATTTGCCAAGTCTCTGCCCATGCTTCCAGCTTCCCTAAATCCCTCTGTAATATTCTACTTTCCTCTTCAGTTTTCATTACCTTACAGAGTTTAGTATCACCTGCAAATATGGACACCCTGCTCTGTAAACCCTCTACCAGGTCATAAATAAACATATTAAAAAGGAGAGGAACCAATACTGACCCCTGTGGCACCCCACTGGTGACTGTGACCCAGTCTGAATATTTCCCATTAACAAACACCCTCTGTTTCCTATCACTGAGTCAGTTGTGAACCTAAATGCATATGTTACCTTTTATGTGCTACAGGGATTCACTGAAAGGAGTGGCTAAAACTTAACTTTTAATATGACCGTTAGAAATAAAAATGGTCTGACAATGTATAATAAAATCATATATCACACACCTGCCCTGGGGCAGTGTAATAATAGTGGTGCAGATATCAGGGTGCTTCCATGTGTTTAACACCTCTGCATTCCCAGGTAAGGCTAAGGCAACGGTTTTGGAAATCGCAGCATGTCCGCTGCGCATATTTTATTGCAAAGTGGGGAAGGGAGTCGCTAGGTTCCCATCCACTTTGCTGTGACTGTAAAACGACATTTTTTTCCATTTACGCCACGTGGGGCCCCGACCTAAGGGTATTTGTTCACCTTAAATCACCCATTACTGATGTAGGCTTGTAAATAGGGAGAAAAAAACGCCCTTATTCTCAAATCAATATATTTGACAGAAAGATAAATATCTGCACAGTGAGCATTATTATTATTATTGTTTATTTATATAGCACCATTAATTCCATGGTGCTGTACATTTGAGGGTTTACATATGGTACACAAAATATACAAAACAAATATAATGCTAACAGTGACCAACTTGCACAGTGGGATACAGGGCCCTGCCCACAAGGGCTTACAATCTATGAAGTATGAGAGGGGGTTGCTATAATACAACCACTATAATGGGATGATAAATGAAAATTAGTCTGGAGTACTACTGGGGATGTAAATGTACATAGGTGTTCATGACTCACTGAGATCACAGAAGAGCAATACATCCCTCTGTGGATGTAAGTAGTCTCAATCCTCTAGTAAAGAATTGCTACATATGAGGATAGGAGTTGGAGTAATACTAACAAAGCCCTCTAGGAGCTATAATAGTTCTAATAGAGACCTCTACGCGTTTCTCTCATACTGGACAAGAGATGTGGTCATCAGGAGGAGAGATAGAACCTATCAGGTAAGCTGAACAAAGATGATTGCAGTTAAAACTACATTTCCTGTGACCCTGATGGTGGTCACTGTGTTGTGAGACGTACAACAGGAGGTCACCAGTACGTCTCTCTTCCTTCACAAGGGATCTGGAGCTGGTGCCTGCGCAATAGAACGCTGGCAGAAGCGAAGAGAAGCAATGCTCTATTGCGCATGTGTGGTAGGCCCACTGCTTCTCTTCGCTTCTGCCGGCTTTCTATTGCGCAGGTGCCAGCTCTCAGGTGCGTGCAGAAGAGGGGACATCGGCACTGACGAAAGTCATCTCCAGGACAAGAAGACCAGTAAGTATGATAGGGTGGGGAGGGGGGTTGGGGGACTGAGTTAGTTAGCTAGGTAGGTAGGGCTAATAGTTCGCGGGAAGCAGGGGGGGTTGTGAGGGAGGAAGTGAGGGGGGATCTGAGTGAATTGCAATGCATCATGGTAGTTGTAGGCTAAGACAGCAGGAAGCTACCCATGTAAACAAATGCAGAGGATACCAGGAGCTCTCAGAGAAACACAGGAATCACTCAAAACTGCTAAAGGTATTTGGGTGCACTTATTAACCCATTGATAGCACTAACAGACCTTTTTTTAAAAAAAAATTTTTGCCCGGAAAACCCCTTTAACCATTCGCTGCACTGTCACTCACGTTTATGCTTTTTATCATTTAAAACACTCCAAAACCCTTTTATAAGGGAGAAAGTTGCATGTCTATGTTTTTTATACAGACATGGTGGTTATATTGCTAAATGCAATGGCTTTGTATAAAAATTAGCCCGTTTAGATCACTTGTAAGAGATACAGGCTTGTTTTTTATCTTGGAGACAAATTTGCGGCTCCGAGACACATCAAAAGTGATGAAGAATTGGCTTTTCAAAAAAAAAAAAAAGAAAGAAAGAAAAACCACCAGAAATTATCCCTTGATGGAAGCAGATGTGAAATCAATTTTATTTATTTATTTTTATGCCAACACTGTGCTACCAATAGTGTGGTATAGTGGAATGTGAGGGTGGACCAGGCCACTGGACATGTCTGACTGAGTGGTGGCAGGCAGCTGTGGTAACGTGTGGCAGTGCATAATATGATGGACTGGGCTGCAGGACATGTCAGGCTGATTGTTGGCAGTGGTGGTAGCTGTGGCAACACATCTGGCAGTACAGCAGAGCATAATATGATGAATCAGGCTGCAGGACATGTCTGCCTGAGTGGTGGCAGCTGTAGCAACATGTGGTGGCAGTGGTGGTGGGTGTTTAGGTGTAGCAGGCAGAATCAGCAGCAACACAGTAAATGGAAGATGAGGATAAAGGGAGACATAGAAAGGATTCTATGACCCTGAGTCAGAGGCGTAGCTAGTGGGAGGGGGGGGGGGGGGCAGAGGGAGCGGCTGCCCCGGGCCCACTGAATTTTTGGGGGCCCACCCCGGGGCCGCCATTAATACATCCTTTATTTTTAACTAGATCGGTGTCTGCAGACACCGATCTAGTTAAAACATAACCTGCAACTTAACGGTATTGTAAACCGCAAGCCAATACAAGCTTGCGGTTTACAAGATGCTGAGATCACAGACGATGTCTGCTTCTCAGCACGGGCGTCCTGTGCGTGGACAGGGAGGAAGCGCCGGCGGCTCCATTCACTAGCATTGCAGGTGAGTATGACTTTTGTTTTTGTTTTTTAAGCTTAGTTGTGGGTATATTAACCCCTTAATGACCGGGCCATGTTTTGTTTTTGCGTTTTCGTTTTTCCCTCCCCACATTTCAAGAGCTATAACTTTTTCATTTTTCAGTTCACAGAGTCACATGATGGCTTATTGTTTGCGAAACAAATTGTACTTTGTAATGTCACTATTCAATATGCTGTGCAATGTACTGGGAAGCTGGAAAAAAATTCAGAATGAGGTGCAATTGGAGAAAAACTGCATTTGCGCCAAATTCATATGGGTTTAATTTTTACAGCATTCACTGTGTTGTAAAAATGACATGTTACCTGTATTCTGCGGGTCAATATGAACACGGCGATACCAAATTTATATAGTATTTGTAATGTTTTGATACCTTTTAAAAAATTAAAAACTTTGCTAAATAGAAAAAAAATTTTGCGTCGCCATATTGTGACACCTGTAACTTTTTCATATTTACATGTATGGAGCTGGGTAAGGCGTCTTTTTATGCGGGACAACATGATGTTTTTATTGATACCATTTGGGGAAAGATCTGATGGTTTGATCACTTTTTATTCTGTTTTTTATAGGAGACAAAGTGTTGAAAAAAACTCTATTTGGCCATTTTGATTTTTTTTCCCCGCTACGCCGTTCACCGTATGGGATAAATATTTTAATATTTTAATAGTTCGGGCATTTTGGAGCTCAGGGATACCTAAATTGTTTATGCTTACTTTTATTTATTTACTTTTATATCTGATCTAGGGAAAGGGGGGTGATTTGAACTTTTGTGTTTTTTTTTTATTTTTTCATACTTTTAAAAACTTTTTTTTTAATACTTTTACTTGTATGATCAGACTCCCTAGGGACCTTGAAACCTAGGGAGTCTGATCGATCATACTATTCACTGCGATACTACTGTATCGCAGTGAATAGCAAAATGCCGTCACTGCTATTAGACGATGCCTCTGGCATCGTTTAATAGCTCTAATGTAATCACAGGCCTGGGAGCCTTCAATAGGCTCCCGGCTGTCATGGCAACCAAGCATCGCCCTCCGATGTCCCGTTTGACTGCGACATCTAAAGGGTTAACAGCCGCAATCAGTGCAGGCACCAATCGCTGCTGTTAGCGGCAGGTCCTGGCTGTATTATACTGGCCATTAGGGGGCATCATTTATATTAGGAGACATTATGAACATAAGTGGGTGGTCATTAATATAAGGAGCCATTAGAGGTGCAGTATTTATGTCAGGGTGAATCAGGGGCATAATATGAGGGTCAATTAATTTAATTAAGGTGGCACTTGGGTTTTAATAAGACTAAGGCCCCACATAGTGGGCTGCAGAAAAAAAGCGCTGCAGGAAAAACCGCAGCGGTAACATTGTGGTTTTTCTCGCAGCACTTTTCACAGAAGGTCCGCAGAGGTTTCCCCTGTGGACTTTCTGATTTCAATACACCTATATGGAAACCACAAGTGTTTCTGTAGGTATAATTGAAATGCTTCAATTTCCAAAACAGCAGTGCATCTGTTGCACGTATTTTACCGCAATGTGTGGATGGGATTTGCAAGATGTAAAATGCCGCGTTTTTTTCTGTGGGTTTTCGCCACATGTGGCCCCCATCCCCACTTTGCAGTAAAATATGCGCACCGGATACGCTGCGATTTCCAAAACAGACGCAGTTTTGGAAATCGCAGCATGTCAATTATACCTACGGAAATGCTGGCGGTTTTCCTGTAGATATAATTGAAGCAGAAAGTCTGCAGAGGAAACCTCTATGAACTTTCTGTGCAAAGTGCTGCAGGAAAAACTCTTTTTTTTGCTGCAGGACACCACGTGGGGCCTTAGCCTTAAAGAGGACCTTTCACGTCCTCATGTATATGCTGTATATGCAGTATGTGGCCCGGGGCTGGAGATATTAGCGGTCTAAGTTTCACGGTTTACTGTCAGAAGGGTGTTCCTGACAGTCTAGCTGCGGTGTGAGGAACGCCCTCCCTGACAGTTCTCGTTCATAGACTTGTACTGGGGGGGCGTTCCTTACAACTCAGCGTCATCGCTTGGCTATAAGGAACGCCCCCTCTCTCTGTACTCGTCTATAGCGCTGTACTGTCAGTGGGGGCGTTCCTTACTGCCCGGCGATGACGCTCAGCTGTGAGGAACGCCCCCTGAGTACAAGTCTATGAACGAGAACTGTCAGGGAGGGCGTTCCTCACAGCGCAGCTAGACTGTCAGGAACGCCTTTCTGACAGTAAACCGTGAAACTAAGACCGCTAATATCTCCAGCCCCGGGCCACATACTGGGAAAGCCGGTAGTGCGCTGAATTCAGCGTGCTGTCGGCTTTCTAGCGGTATGTAAGAAAGCATATACATGAGGACGTGAAAGGTCCTCTTTAAGGAGTTTTCCAGCTCATTTTTATTGATGGTCTATCCTCAGAATAAAACATCAATAAGAGATAAGTGAATCCCCACTGATCAGCTGTATGAAGGGGCTATGGCACCTGTTTATATCACACGCTATCTGTTTATAGTGACCGTGTGATGTAATTCCAGCCTTGTCACATAGACGTGTATAGGATGAGGTTGTAGTTACATTACGTGACCGCTACGAAAAGAATGACACTATGTAAACAGAGGAGGGGTCACGGCGCTTACACAGGTACCATGGTTCATTCAAACAGCTGATCCTGGTGTCCGGGGTATTGAAACCCCAATAATTTTTTTTCCCTTTTTTTTCCTTTTTAATTAGGAAACATCTGGGGCATTATTAATAAGGGGCACTATTTAAAGGGGTGCACAGGGAAGTTATTAACTTAAAGATACACTTGGGGGTATTATTCATTATAGGGGGTTATATTATATATTTTATAATTGGGGTAGCAGCAGGATGGGTGTGCAGGTGAGGACAATGTGGGTCAGGTGCCTGGAAAAGTAAGGAGCCAAAGATGTCTGTGTTGCAAACTTTACAGAGACTGGAAGAAGTGGTCATGGCCGTCCAGATGAAAGAGATGGGAAATGTGAAGGATTGGTCAGAGACGTCACCGGTAAGTCACTAAATGCTACTGCCCTGTATTCACCTAAATCGTCTGCAGAGCCCTGTGTAGAGCTGCTATATACCACTATACGCTCTCTGTATACTGATAGTATCGGTATACGAACAAGTCCAAGTTGGGGGCCCACTTGGACATGTTCGTCCCCCTGTGCTGAACCCCTAGCTACGCCTCTGCCCTGAGTACTTGGGGGGCAGGAAAGAATATGGATGATCCTGCCGGTTATCCATTTATGGAAGCAAATGCCACATTAACATAATGTTGGCAAAGTGATTGTGACAACTGACAGGATTTCAATAAATATTTGGTGTGCGCTATAAGCATGCTTGGCCTGTCTGACAGCTGAAAAATCTGGACTATCTTTCAATACTGATCATCATAATCATCATGACCGAGGTAGCAGCAAGCGAGCAATTGATGATCATGTTCTGGTGATTATCCTCATCCACTGCATTGTGTCTGTGGTTTGCTGAATGCAGTAATCATTCACAGTATACTGCTGCTCATAATGACGCTTCAGCATGTACAATAGTGCCACTCAATGTGCGCTTCACCTTCCAACCAAGTAGTCTAGTGAATGACAATTGACATAATTTCAAGAAAAATTGGGATGAATAAGTGTACCTACTGCCTATCTTGCCAGCTGAAAAAGATGGACTATCTTCCAAAAGTGATCTTTGTGTCTGTGGTTTGCTGCACAAAATAATCATATACTGCTGCTCAAACAGACACACCAGCATGTGCAAAAATGCCACTTAATGTGCACTTCACCTTACAACCATGAAATGAAGGAGAGGGAGTGTAACCAATAGCTTGCCCTGGTGAAGTTGGGCGTGGGAAATAGACCAGTGTGTAGGAACTGGAGGAGGTGGATGAGGTGGTGTAAAACTGTGCATGCCCTGCACCTGTGAGATGATCTCAGGTGATCTCAGTACTAGAAAGAATCGGGCTCTGCTATGTTTCTAGACTGTGGCCTCTGATGCTGAAAACATTCACCCATTACAGCTAATGTATTGTCCCCTGCCCATAATTGATGCTCCACGTATTGAAGGTGGCATGCACCTTTACTCATGGATATTTACAATGAGAGGCCCACATCACAATCAAACATGGATTACTTTCCTCAACAAACTGTTCGGTATTCCCAATCTCTGTGACCCTATCTGTACCCCTAATAATTGAGTCTCCCAATTTTTCATTAATTTTGGAGTGCTGCTTCTTTTTTTAACTTTGCTATTTTGATCATCTTGCCACTGACTGAATGCTTGTCCCACTGTGCGTATTAACAGTGTTGCTTTCTTTTTAGTACTAGATAGATAGATATGAAAATGGTCTCCAAAGGCACATATTAGGACATATTTCCTAACGCCTCATAAGTGCACCACTAAAAATGGCCTAAGGCTAAGGCTACATTAAGACGACCCGAGGTTCAAAACGGACGTGAAAATGGTCAGCATTGCAGTTTTTCCCGCAGCATTTTTAACAGAAAGTTCGAAGAGTTTTCCTCTGCGGACTTTCTGCTTCAATTACAGCTATAGGGAAACCACCAGCATTTCCATAGGTATAATTGACATGCTGCGATTTCCAAAAATGCGACTGTTTTGGAAATTGCAGCATGTGTGGATAGGATCTGCGTGAGCCTCAGCCGAAAATGACTGTTTTCAGTCATGGCTTTCAGACTTGATCCCTGGGTGGCTGGCCCCAGATTTCATTCTTTGCATCACAAATGTTGAAAACAACAGGTGAATACGCAACAATAATATTTATTTATTATGCTTACTTATATAGCGCCATCATATTCCACAGCACTTTACAGACATTGTCAGTCACTGTCCAATATAGGGCTCACAATCTACATTCCCTATCAGTATGTCTTTGGAGTGTGGGAGGAAACCGGAGTACCCAGAGGAAACCCATGCAAACACGGGGAGAACATACAAACTCCTTGCAGATGTTGTCCTTGGCAGGATTCAAACTCAGGACTGCAGCGCTGCAAGGCTACAGTGCTAACCACTGAGCCACCGTGCTGAATAATAATAATAATAATAATAATAATAATAATAATAATAATAATAATAATAATAATAATAATAATAATAATAATAATAATAATAATAATAATAATAATAGACATTTTGTGTGTTTGAATTATAAAGCATAGTGTTTTGTTTTGTTTCTGATGTATGTTTATAGGATTTCTTTAAATCCCATCCACTACACTGTAACACTACATTAATAGCCCAGATTTACTAATAGTTAGACAGGTAGCCTGAAAATTTGCCAGATTTATCACAGAGGCGTATGCTGGAAGATATATCAGGCATATCTTTATACCGTCTAGTCTAAGTTTATGCAACTTTAGTTGTCTTACTTTGAGCCAGAATTTTAGCTTTAAGAAGTTGTCCAGGCTAAATAATATTTTCTAATTAGGCCGGGGGGAGGTGAAAAAAAATAAAGAAAAAAACACTCACATTCACTCTTCGGTACATTTATCACCGGCTGTGTCATCTCAGCCCCCTTCAGGTAACGTCACAATCAGCGGCCTCAGTGGCCTTAGGAAGGGAGACGGGGACGTCACAGATAGTGATGTCCCCAGTTCCCTTCTTGAGGCGACTGATTGGCCTCAGCTGTCACGTGTGACAGGTACTTCTGCCTT
Source organism: Leptodactylus fallax (assembly GCA_947044405.1). Lineage (NCBI taxonomy): Eukaryota > Metazoa > Chordata > Amphibia > Anura > Leptodactylidae > Leptodactylus > Leptodactylus fallax. Next base: position 594,960 of record CAMRHE010000347.1, read on the forward strand.
AGGCTACAGGACCAGACCGCGCGGGGAGGTGCCGGAGCACCGGAAACAGGTAGGTATGGTTTTCTTTTATTTTTTTCACCTCCCCTGGCCTAAATAATAAATAAAATTTTAGCCCAGACAACCCCTTTAAATAAGATGTTCCAAGAAGTGCCAAATTGCGCCAAAGATGCACCACGTTTATGCAAATGTCTAGTTCTAACCACAATTATTAAATCTGGGCCAATGTGTGTCCCTAGTCTAAGGGAACTTTACATAATCCCTATACTAAAATTATAAAATAACTAAATCCCTATGCATTTCCTACATGTACTGTATATTGCAAGTATGTCAGGTGATAATGATGCCAAAGTTGCAATAAATAGCTACTGCATATAGATCAAAAACTATTTCTTATTGTAAAGTAAGCATTTTAACACATTCGGTTAAGTCTTTATTATTTACAAACCAGAATTCCTTTATACAGTTAGAATATAGATTGTACAGAACAAGCCATATATATTTAGTTGCTGCTATATTTTTGTACCTAACTTGGAAATTGGATGAACACGTATTTCTGCAAATTCTTTACTTCTTCATGTTTCAAGAAAACAATATACTGGGATTGCCTAAAGCTGATTATAAATAAGGCCCTTCTGATAAACCTAAAGTAAAATAGTCTCTTAGATTCACAAATGGTTCAGATGATCTACTCTAGTGCTAAGGGCAAAGCTATGTCTATCACCAATTAAATGTGATAAGAGAACATATTTTAGCTGTCAACTTGACATCTTATTTTTGTCTTTTTTCAAAAATCCCATGAAAGCAGTCTGTAGGTCTTTCTCACTGTATCTTGTTACACAGGTGCATCTCAATAAATTAGAATATCTATGAAACATTGATGTATTTCAGCAATTAAATTAAAAAAAGTGACCTCCTATATTTTCTAGATTCTTTACACACAGAGTGTTCTATTTCAAGTGTTTTATTTCTGTAAATGTTGATTATGGATTACAGCTAAAGAAAATGCAAATCTAAGAAAATTTGAATATTGTAAAAAAGTTCAGTATTGTAAATTCATTGTGTCACCTGCCAAGGTTTCCTAAGTCTTTAAATGGTCCCTCAGTCTGGTTCAGTAGGACACACAATCATGGAAGATGCTGATTATGAATTGTATTACTGAATTACTGAGATGAATGAACATTTCAGAAATATTCTAATTTATTTAGATGCACCTGAATATATATATATATATATATATATATATACAGTACAGACCAAAAGTTTGGACACACCTTCTCATTCCAAGAGTTTTCTGTATTTTCACGACTATAAAAATTGTAGATTCACACTGAAGGCATCAAAACTATGAATTAACACATGAGGAATTATATACTTAACAAAAAAGTGTGAAACAACTGAAAATATGTCTTATATTCTAGGTTCTTCAAAGTAGCCACCTTTTGCTTTGATTACTGCTTTGCATACTCTTGGCATTCTCTTGATGAGCTTCAAGAGGTAGTCACCTGAAATGGTTTTCACTTCACAAGTGTGTCCTGTCAGGTTTAATAAGTGGGATTTCTTGCCTTATAAATGGGGTTGGGACCATCAGTTGTGTTGTTCAGAAGTCAGGTGGATACACAGCTGATAGTCCTACTGAATGGAGTGTTAGAATTTGTATTATGGCAAGAAAAAAGCAGCTAAGTAAAGAAAAACGAGTGGCCATCATTACTTTAAGAAATGAAGGTCATTCAGTCCGAAAAATTGGGAAAACTTGGAAAGTGTCCCCAAGTGCAGTGGCCAAAACCATCAAGTGCTACAGAGAAACTGGCTCACATGAGGACCGCCCCAGGAAAGGAAGACCAAGAGTCACCTCTGTTGTGGAGGATAAGTTCATCTGAGTCACCAGCCTCAGAAATCGCAGGTTAACAGCAGCTCAGATTAGAGACCAGGTCAATGCCACACAGAGTTCTAGCAGCAGACACATCTCTACAACAACTGTTAAGAGGAGACTGTGTGCAGCAGGCCTTCATGGTAAAATAGCTGCTAGGAAACCACTGCTAAGGACAGGCAACAAGCAGAAGAGACTTGTTTGGGCTAAAGAACACAAGGAATGGACATTAGACCTGTGGAAATCTGTGCTTTGGTCTGATGAGTCCAAATTTGAGATCTTTGGTTCCAACCACCGTGCCTTTGTGCGACGCAGAAAAGGTGAACGAATGGACTCTACATGCCTGGTTCCCACCGTGAAGCATGGAGGAGGAGGTGTGATGGTGTGGGGGTGCTTTGCTGGTGACACTGTTGGGGATTTGTTCAAAATTGAAGGAATACTGAACCAGCATGGTTACCACAGCATCTTGCAGCGGCATGCTATTCCATCCGGTTTGCGTTTAGTTGGACCATCATTTTTCAACAGGACAATGACCCCAAACACGCCTCCAGACTGTGTAAGGAAAAGAAAGGAAAAAACGGGGTATATTTGAACGCTGGTAGCCTTTGAGTGGAATAAAAGCAATTTGGGTTTTACTCTTTCTACCTCCCGAAGTATGGCTTATTAAGCAGCGCCCAAATATACCCCATTTTTTCCTTTCTTTTCCTACATATGTTTACCATTGTCCCAAGAGACAAGTGGTCCTGGGGTGAGCAGCAGCTTACACAACCAGGAATTTCCTGCTCCGATCCGTCTCACCAGATGTACGAATTGATGGTTTGAAGGCGCCTTATGTGGGTAACTTATATATTTTTTTTCGATTGTTTTCCATCTATATATATATATATATATATATATATATTATTTACATATACTTGTACACTCAGTATATGTACAGTTGAAACCAGACGTTTACATACACTATATAAAAAGACACATATGAATGGTTTTCTCACTATCTGACATGAAATCACAATAAACCTTTCCCATTTTAGGTCAATTAGGATTACCAAAATTATTTATATTTGCCAAATGCCAGAATAATGAGAGAGAGAGAGAATTTTTAAGGCATTTTTGCCTTTAAACAATTTGGGACAGCCCATATGATGATGTCATGTCTTTGGAAGCTTCTGATATGTTTATTGGCAACATCTGAATTAATTAGAGATACACCTGTGAATGTGTTTTAAGGCACACCTGAAACACACTGCTTCTTTGTGTAACATCATGGGAAAGTCTAAAGAAATCAGCCAATATGCCAGGAAGAGAATTTGCACAAGACTGGTTCATCCTTGGGTGCAATTTTTAGATACCTGAAGGTGCCTCATTCATCTGTACAAACAATTATACGCAAGTACAAACAAGATGGGAATGTCCAGCCATCATACTGCTCAGGAAGAAGACGGGTTCTGTGTCACAGAGATGAACGTGCTTTGGTACGAAATGTGCATATCAACCCAAGAACAAAAGCAAAAAGAGTGTGTCATTATCCACAGTGAAACGAGTACTGTATCGACATGGGCTGAAAGGCCACTCTGTCAGGAAGAAGCCATTACTCCAAAAGAAACATAAAAAAGCCAGATTAATGTTTGCAAATGCACACAGGAAAAAAAGACCTTCATTTTTGGAGACATGTCCTGTGGTCTGTCCAAACTAAAATTGAACTGTTTGGCCATAATGACCATCATTACATTTGGAGGAAAAAGGGAGAAGCTTGCAAGCCTAAGAACACCATCCCAACTGTGAAACACTGGGGTGGCAGCTTCTTGTTGTGGGGTTGTTTTTCTGCAGGAGGGACTGGTGCACTTCACAAAATAGATGGCATCATGAGGAAAAACATTATGTGGCAATACTGAAGCAACATCTCAAGACATCAGCCTGGAAGTTAAAGCTTAGGCGCAAATGGGTCTTCCAAATGGACAATGACCTGAAGCCTACTGCCAAACTGGTTACAAAGTGGCTTAAGGATAACAAAGTCAATGTTTTGGAGTGGCCATCACAAAGCCCTGATCTCAATCCTATTGAAAATTTATGGGCAAAGCTGAAAAGGCAGTTGCGAGCAAGGCGGCTTACAAACATGGCTCAGTTACACCAGTTCTGCCAGGAGGAATGGGCCCAAATTCCTACCAACTATTGTGAGAAGCTTGTGGAAGGATATTCAAAACGTTTGACCCAAGCCATACAGTTTAAGGCAGTGGTGTAACTAGGAATCACTGGCCCCCAAGGCAAACATTTGACATGGGCCCTCGCCCCCCGGCAATCCCCCCCGCACAAACTGCATTCCTGCACACACTATTATGCACCATAGTGGCTTCTACACATACTATTATGCCCCATAGTGGCCCCTGCACACTATTATGCCGCATAGTGGCCCCTGCACACATTTATGCCCCATAGTGGCCACTGCACAGTATTATGCCCCATAGTGGCCCCTGCACACAGTATTATGCCCCATAATGGACCACCTATGAACAATTATTATACTCTGGTGTCTTTTCAGACCCCAGAGTATAATGATCGGAGACCCAGGGGAGGATACAAACATAAAAAACAATGTTACTTACCTCTCCTGGGCTCCGGTGCACTCCCTGCCTTCTACAATGTTGGACCAGACGTCATGTGAGCCAGGCATGCGTTGTGACACATAATGACGCAGGCCCGGCCCACATGATGCCTGGGACGTCACCAAGGAGGCCCCAAGCCTGCTGGAGCGCAGGAGAGGTAAGTAGTATTATTTTTTTATGTTCCCTCACCTCCCCTGGGCCTCCAATCATTATAGTCTGGGGTCTGAAAAGACCCCAGAGTATAATGATAGCAATTTTTGTGGGGTTCGCGGCCCACGGCCATATTTACCGATCTCCGCTCCTGCTCACAGCTGCCTCCGCTTCCGCAGAATGGGAAACGCAGGCGGCCGTGAGCAAAAGCGGGTATCGGTAAGTAAATAGGGCCTGTTATCTGCTGGTGTTACACCAACTGGTAACGCCCTATTAAAAAAAAAAAAAATTAGGGGCCCGCGGGGCCCCCTAATGTCCTGGGCCCTGTGGCAGCTGCTACCCCGGTATTTACGCTCCTGATTTAAGGGCAATGGTACCAAATACTAATGAAATGTATGTAAACTTTTCACTTTGCAGAAAGTAATAAAAATGTCTTAAAAATTTCTCTCTCTCATTATTCTGGCATTTGGCAAATATAAATAATTTTGGTAATCCTAATTGACCTAAAATGGGAAAGGTTTATTGTGATTTCATGTCAGATAGTGAGAAAACCATGCATATGTGTCTTTTTATACACTATTTAATGTTATATAAAAAATATATAATTTTCTAGAAAGCAAAGTAGTTGTGTATATATATATATATATATATATATATATATATATATTGGGGTAGGTAGCTCGGCAGCAGCAATGGTGCAGACCCAGCCAGTCAGAGACAGGGACACAATGTCTGGTGCAAAGAGGTTTATTTGAAAAATAGAAAAATAAATAAACTTCACGTCAGGTACAAAAGGAGCAAAATAAAAAGCCTTAACTTCAAGCAAAAAGGCAAAACAAAACTCCTGCTCGTCCGAGCTCTGACTAGTACAGAATAAACATATCTATATGTGTGGCTTGCTACCAGCCACATGAACAAAACAAAACCACAAGTCCCAGCTTGGTCTCACCAAAAACTCAGTTCTCCAGGACAGACCCAGGCGCCTCCTCTCACTCCCAGGATCTGCCCTGAAGTGCAGGCTCTGCATCCTTTTGTGGCCCAGTAAAGAGCCTAGGACCCACACCTGGGGCTGAGGCCTACTCAAGACCCGCACTGGACCACACATAATCAGAAACCTGGAGGAGATATACCATGACTCCAGCACTCTGCCTGTCACCTTCTCACAATATATATATTTTGATAAGCCTGACTGTTCAACATTTCTAAACTAGTCGATCTTTGGATTATATAGATACTCAGGGAAAGACCGTAGACACGGGGTCTGGGTGTGTTGACATAGATTACACCACTCACCCAAATCCCTCTTTTTTGTTTTTACTAATTTAGGCCCCTTGCAGACGACCGTCTGCTGGATGCTGGCCGTGATTGAACAGCAATGGCCATGCTGCCATTGCCCCATTCATTCAATAAATAGGAGACGCAGAAGCAACAAATTTGGACAGAAATAGGACCTGTCCTGAGTTTTGTGGGCCGTACTGTAGGCCCACACCGATCCGTGTAATACACGGTCATGTGCGTGGGCCGATAGAAATTATGGGTCAGTGTGCTATCCGGGAAAAACGGGTGCGGTTGTCTGCAAGGGGCCTTATGGTGTGTTTTGTCTCGTGGGTTTCTTTTGTTACAAATATATGTGATTATATCTTTTAGAGTATATTAATAAATATTGAGGTTTTTAGATGTCCCTATTCTGGGCAGTGACTATCCGCATCTATTTTTGATTCCCTGATCATTAGCTACTCTTTGAAACAAAAACAAGACCTTAATCAAAACAAGATCTTAATCATATAGTTGATATATATTGCTCATTTCACAGCAGAACAATGTTGTTGATTTCATGTCTGAGCATTTTCTCTGCTATTGTTTATTCTGCTATGCATTATGCTCTAATGCATTCATACAAATCACCCTAGTCAACTGTATGTTCTAGTTCTTGGTAATAGTAGCAGATTCCTCTTATTAGCAGTCATATAGATCTTTATAAGGCAAAGATCATTAAAAGGTTATTACAGTTAGAACAAGTTACCCTCTATCTACAGAAAAGGGACTTACTTGCTGATCAATGGGGGTCCAACCCTGGGACCCTCACCAATAGTGACATCGGGTTCAGATTCCCCCGTCTCAATAAAGCAACAGGTCAATCCAATCATGTGTACTACCAATCCATTCATTCTCCATGGGACTGTTTGAGATAGCTGAACTCTCAATCAATCTCTTTCAGGTCCTCCCTCTCTTTCTTGTGTTGGTAATGTGAATATGTGAAGTTCTCCTTCAGGTCCGCCTCTTTTGGGGGCGGGCTTTTCCCTGGAGGCGTGGAGGAGACTCCTCTTTTGATTGGGTGTCTCCTCCACGCCTCCAGGGGGCGACATTTGATTGGTTAATACCCTAAAGGACCTTTGTATATAATAATCTATTTACCCTCTCATTGGATAGCATATGTGAGTATTGAAAATGCGCGCCCAGTGCAAAAAGGACGTTGCCTAGCCATCCTATGTGTAGACTCTCTCTCCCATGCTTTTTTCCTATGGATATGTTTTTATCTAGGACTGAACAAAAGGATGTTTTTATGAAAAAAAAACTACGCTTTTGTGAGTGCCCCCTTATTTCTCCTTTTAAATTTCCTAAATTTCCCTAATTTTTAAGGGGTGTGAGCACCACCTATCTGAGCGTCCAATTTGTTTGTTGCAACACCTGTTATACAGTATGTTTTTGAGCACAGTGGTATATATACTGTAAGTAGGTTATAGCAGTGCCACCTCATCTTTTTTCTCTTTACCTATATGGGGTAACTTGTTGTAACCACAATACATCCCAAGGTATAAGTCCTCTTATAAAAAATAAAAGTCCTTTTCAAAAAAAAAAAAAAAAAAAAAAAGCTTAGCTAAACCACCTCAACAGTACACTGTACTTAAAGAGGAACTTTCACCATCCTCACCTACTTAACATCTGTTCTTAACATCTGTTAATAGGCACCGATCTGCTGACTCCAGAAAAGTTGAATTCTATTTTTGTAGCTTCCACCTTTCCCAAGCAATATGTGCAGCTATCTTTTGGGTATGATATGCTATTTATGCTCTCCACTGTCAGTTAGGTGGAGTCAGGCAGAAACAGACAAGAGGGTGTAATTCAGATTGACAGTGTCAGATCTCAGAATCCAACCTCCTTGCTGCTCTTGACTGACACCACCCATCTGACACTACAGAATCTAAATAGCATAACAGCACTGTTTGCACGGGAACGGTGGGAGCTAGAGGGAAAATTTCAACTGTACTGAAATCTGTGGAGAAGTGCCTATTAAATGGTTCAAAGGGTTGGACTTGGTAAGGTCCTCTTTAAATAAAAAATCAGCTTTGCGGGGCCTACAAAACCACTTATATAAGTGTGGTAATGTGCCTCTAAATAGTGCATCTATAGTCATACAGTTATCAAATAATACCCCCATACCAGTAGCAAATATCACCATACTGTTAGTGAAAAAAACAGCATACTATGACCATCATTTGCAGTAACAACACTATATAAGGGCCAAATAATACCATCACACAATTAGTAATAGCCCCACACAATGACCACATATTGCCACCACACAGTGACTGAATATTACCATAATACTGTTACTGAAATAAGGTTGTTAATATAGTATCATTGAAGAGGACCAGCATTGTTTTTTAAAAGGTTACCATCCCCTTGGTTAACAAGACCTACTTTACATGGGTTGGACAGATTTAAAAAAAAACACCAAATTTATCAGGGGCATCAAATGAGGTACGCCATTTATCACTTTATATTTCTTTGGGGTTGTCCAGTTTCAGACAAACAATGAGAGACAAATGTTATTGTTTGTATAATTAAAAGTTATACAATTTTCCAGTATACTTTCTGTATTCATTTCTTATGGGTTTTCTAAATCTCTGCTTGCTTTCATTCATTCTGCTTACTCGCATTGGATAAAAATCAGTCCACGGTCATGTGATGGGCACACAGGTGCACAGCTTGTTACCAGGCAGATATCTGATTACTGTGCTGTGACTGTAACGAGCTGTGCACCTCTGTGTTCATCACATGACCATGGACTGATTTTTATCCAGTGGCAGTAAGTAGAATGAATGACAGCAAGCAGAAATCTAGAAAACAGGAATTGATACAGAAAATATTTTGGAAAGTTGTATAACTTTTCATTATACAAACAACAATGTTAGTCTCTCAATATTGGTCCTTTTCCCTCAATGTGATAGTGATGCCACTGGCCTAAAGCCTTAAAATAAACACTTATGGAAATGATTGACAACCTTTCGTATATGAAACAGTCAAGGTCGTAACGATTGTGGTTGCAGGGGGTGCAACCGTGACCGGACCCGGAAGGGTATGGGGTGTGGCCAGCTCGAAATGGCCGCAGCCCTGCAGAACTATAATAGCGGTCAGGGAAAGCCTGGTTCCCTGACTGCTATACATCTCTTTAATGGAAAGGGGCCCGACGTTACATGCTGTCTGTACATGCTGTCAGGCCCCTTTCCAAAACAAACACTTATACTCACCTTTCCTGGGGTTCCCAGCATCCTATACGGGACTCTGAGGTCACATGCCCCAAGTGACTGCTGAGGCCCAATCACAGGCCTCAGCGGTGACCACTGGACATGTTGCCTCAGTGGCAGGAAGAAGAGGACCAAAGAGTATGCTGGAGAGAGCCGGAGGGAGGATAGCCAGGGGAGGTGAGGCAAGGTGAGTATAAGTGTTTGTTATTTTTACTCACCTACCCCGGGCTTCCACTTATTATTCTCTGGGCTCTGAGGAGAACCCAGAGTATAATAATAACACCAAAACAAACCAGCCAAACCTAACAAATATTTGTCAAAATGTATTTCGTGGGGTTCGCCTGAAGTAGCTTGAGGGAGGCTCTTGGGAGCATTTTAAACTGTGTGGGGCCATTGTGGAGTATATTATAATGTGGGGGACCCCTTCACTATTTATATCACATGGTATCTTTTTTATAGCAGACATGTGATATTATTAAAGGCTGTAATAACATTTGAATGGTAACTATAAAACAGATTCTGTGCAATGTAAATAGTGAAGGGGTCACAGTGCTCACAAAAGCACCACCTCCTTTAAACAGTTGATCAGCAGGGGCCCTGGGTATTGGGCCCCTACTGATCTCTTAGACTGTTAGGACTCCACAGATTAGCTATTTCCCAGAACACACAGCTCCCAGTATTAACAGCAACCAGTGATAAACAAAAGGGGAAGTATTTCATTACCACCTCAGCATTAACCTGCTATAAGGAAACAAGTGTACATTTATCAGTTAGTGTATAAATCATGTTATAAGTAGCGGTTTTATACTTTTTTATGAAAGAAAAATACTAAAAGTAAGTTGTGCACTCATATAAAGAATTTACATGCCAACAGGGTGATACAAAAATAAAGGAATAGAGAAATCATTTCCTTGACTGTGAGCCAGGATCTCTTACCACAATATCGTTCTTTTGGGGCTAACTGAAGTGTTTATGTAGACTGTAATTTGTGAATGGTTTATAGCAAGAGAATAGCCAGATTTACTTTTCATCTGCATCATAAAGCATAATATGATACAGGACTATATCTGAATTCACTGTGAGTTACATCAATAAAAAGGTGTTTTATTCTTTGGAATCATGCTGCTGTTGGATTTAATGAAGTATTTCAGTATAACAAATCTCATTTATGATGTATTCCCGCTAGAAATCTAAGAGACCTTATGCCTGGCTAATGAAGCACAAGAGTTTGGCTCCTTGAAGTGGAATTTCAATTATGCCCAGAATGCATAGTAGAACACATGAAAAGCTAACTCCTAGCTTTTATCATTTTTTCTTAACTATGACATAGTATTGTCACTGTTAAAGTTGCAGGAGGAAACAACACCAGTTTTCCTAACCCTTTTCCTGCGTAGGAATTTGTAAATTCAGGCATTGCCATCATTTCCCTCTAAATGCTATGTGATGTAATGGACTAATTAAGCAGCAGTGCTTAATGGTATTTGCATTTCTTTCTAGACATATGTTAGGGCTGAACCGATTTAGTTTTTCAATTTGTATAAAAAATTATCCAGCAGGATCCTATTGCAATGTTCCAATTTTCTCCTTATATGACAATCATTTACAAGTGTTGCTGTCCATTTTATGAGTATTAATAACATGGTTTCTGCATCTCCACAATTGCAGATCAAAGTATGGACACATGAATTTCTATGGGCCTTTACACACAGCCATAGTTTTTGCAGCTGTGTGTCTGGGCCGTAGTGAAGAGCTGCAAAATATGGAGCAGTTCCTATCAGGGCCACTTTAACCATAGGGCCAATGGTGCACTTGCATCGGGCCCTATAGTAGCGGGGACCACGTTGGGACAGCAGGACAGTCCTGCATATACTGTCCCGCCCTTTCGGGCTGCCCCAGTTACATACAAAGATGAAGGAAGCTCTGCGCTCCCTGCTTCATCATTCTTCCCCTCTCTTCCCCGGGAACTGCAGGCACGATGTGATGACTTACACTTACATCGCGCCTACAGCTCCTTGAAGAGTCCAGACCCAGACAGCAGGGGAGCGAGGAGAGGTGACTGTTAGTGTTTTTTTTTTTTTATTATTATTTTTGTGTGGTAGAAGAGGGAGATTGTACTGTGGGGACGACAGTAGGGCTATGAAGATGACCTTGGATTCTTTTTAAAGATGAGAATCTCATCTTTAAAATGATACCCAAATCATCATGATAGTCCTTACAAATCCAGAGCGATGAAAATGCAGATCTCAATTCCCGACATCGTTTTTAACAGCGATTCGCTGGAATATGTAAGGACTATCATGACAATCCTCATACCATTTTAAAGACGAGATTCTTATCTTTAAAATGAATCCAGGGTGATCTTCATAGCCCTATCAGAACCTGAGATATGGCTCTCTAAAGTGTCCACCCCCCTCCTGCCTCAGGCAGCATCTTAAATGAATGTATGAATAAGGAAGGAGGGAGGGAGGAGAGGAGCTGCAGACTGCACAGACAATGATAACTCATCATTGTCTGTGCATAACCTGGATGTGACCCGCGGGGGGGGGAGCATGGACTTCTGTCCATGTTATTCCCTCTCCTATCTATCAGAGAGCATACTATACTGTTACATAGAAGGATAATGTAATACCCCTCTGAGTCTAATCACAGGGGTATTCTTATGTAATACCCCTCTGAACATAACCAGGAAGTCTATTGGCGCTGTGAGACCCAGATGTTTACCATCGTCCAGGTTGCAGCGCCAAAAGAGTCGCACCAAACACTTACACAACACATACACAAAGTCATCAATGATCTTTATATTTTTTCACTGTCCCTGTCCTGTCCAAACATGATTCACCGATCACCTATCTAGTGATATCTGTTACATGCTAAAATAATACCAATAATGATTATTACTAGAGATGAACGTATAAAACAGGCAGAAAGTTCCATCAGTCAGATAGCACATTTTCACCCATTGAATGTCACCATGTAAAATCCCAGTTTTTGGCAGCTTTCATATGGATATAATAGTGGGTGGTGATGGGGGGCACTTATGAAACCTTTGCACTGGGCCCACAAATGTGTAAAAACGGCCCTGGTTTCTATACCTGTCCATATTTGCGGCTTGGTCCACTCAATTCAATGCATGGATCAGAGAAAAGCACAGATTACACTCACCCAATCCGTGTGTCTTCCGTGCCGTTTTTTCTGACCCATACACTGTACACGGTTGTTTGTAGGAGGCCTCAATGCTAACTTTATCATTTTCACTTGCTGTGCGCTGACTGTGTGTTACCACCAGGGATTAGTGAGTAGATTTTTTAGATTCAAGATTTCAAAGAATGTGTGTGATTCGCAGGTTTCAGCTTCAATCACAATGATCATTTTTAGAATTTATTTAGGATAGAAGAATTGATTTGTCAGATTGAACTCAATCTATACACAATAGACTGAACAGTATAGAACAGTATAGTACATTTGCTAGCATTTGACTTTCATGTACCTGGTATAATGTCTGTACATATATAATAATTCACAATCCATTTAGTAATTGATGGGATAAATTACCTATAGAATATGAGAGTGAATACCCTACTATCCATAAGTTAGTACTCTGTGACTGGATTTTTTTTGATGAAGAGAGATTGGAAAGGTTGCAATCAATGCATATTTTAGGCATATCAAGAACTATTTATGATAACATTGACTTTCAGGCAGTGTTTATGAGGGTTCCAGTAGTTTTTTTTTTAGGTTTGGACATTCCCCTTGTCTTCTACTCAGTGCCCAACACGTGCCAGACCAGCGCACAGCACTTATAATTGTATATGTGCCCTCAGGAATGGGTGGGAATGGACTTAATGAGGAAATTGTGGCTGAGTTTTATGAGAGAGGATCATTGTGGCTATATTTAGGGCACTATTTTTGGCATAAATGGGATTGAGGCGGCCATGGGGCACTGTGGTTGTTCTGAGGACATTGTTGCTGGCACACAGGGGAATTGTGTCTGGCATAAATGGCATGGTTGCTATCATAGACAGAATTGTGGTCGGCATTAAGAGCACTGTGAATGTTTTGATGTCATCATCACTAGCATATAGTGTCATCGAGTATGGAATAAATGGAATGGTTGTTGTCATAGGCAGCTTTGCAGTTGGCAAGAGGGGCATTGTGGCTGTCAGAAGAGACTTTGCTGATGTCACGCTGTTCCTATGGAGAAATACACCAAGAGCTAAGGGAGCTTATAATTGTCTCTCTCTGGATCATACTATCTCTCAGTTCTCATTCTTCAGTGGTTCAGTCCATTAAGGGTATATTTACAGTATATACAGACCATAATGCAAATAGGTTATACAAGGCACAAATTAACTGTAAATATTTAGCAGTGCTCCCAGTGGGAAATACTCATCCTCCTGCAGACCCTAGGCCTGCACAGTGATGAGGGAGTGCATCTGGGTGGTGAATGGTGGATGTTTTCCCTCGGGCACTCCCTGCAGTTCTCTTGGTTGTTGGTGTTTCAAGATGTGTAAAGTGTAAGGAGACAGTGTTAGTTGAACAGGCAATTCTTGCAGCACAGTAGCATGGAAGCATGATTTCTCTATTCATGCAGTATCCACACATATGCACTCTATATATTCAGAAGTGGTGTCTCTTCATCTCCTTTTCTAGTTCTCTGTTCATCTCCACCATAGTGAATATGGGGCAACCCTGGACATGGTCCTTTGTTTCAGCAACTATTGGGGAATTGCAGGGCTCATTTCAGCCATGGATATTGGGATTCCTCAGTGATAGACAGTGGAGATGTTCTCTCAGCAATAAAAGGGTTTCTTTCTGTAAACTACAGGGCCCAATGTCATGAGGCATCCTGTCCTGGTCTAACTACCTCCATTATAGATTTGAAGGTGCTCTCAGAAACACATTTGCTCTCTTGTGCAGAGAACTACTGACTCCCTAAAACTAACAGGCACAAACTATCTAAAGGGAGTTGCTAGGTGATTAGCTACCCCCACCACCTCCTAAAAACAGAAGAGCAAATGCCACTCCCATTTATACAAAATGACTCAAAAACATAAGAATGGCTGATTACCCCTCAGTTTCCCAGCATAAAGCTGGAAGAATTCAATAAACATTATAAATCACTGGGAATGACTAAAACATTATAAGAATAGTCAAATGCAACATTTTAACACAAACTACATTTGCATATCTTGTACTCAATTAAGACCTTGGAACAGGGTTGAAACTCATTGTACTAGCTACTAATAGTGCTATTTGGAACCAAGCAGCACCAATTGAAGGTGTCTTTTATACTGTTGTCACACATCTTTATATGCCATTTTAGTTACCTCTTAGAGGGATCACTGCTGCACACAATAAAGCTTGAATTTCCCTACCTACTGGAAATTGGACAAACAAGCATAATCTAGAACTGTGCCTACAACTCTCACAATCTATTAAAATGAGAGCACACGTAATTGTTTTATATTGTAAACCATTGAAATTCTGGTTGAAAGTTATTGTATTCAGATGGTATTTCTTTTTTTACTACTTTTTTCCTTTCACTCACCTATGAATTGTGGGTCCATCATACCTATCTTATATAATTTTTCCTGGTGAAAATTACATATCTTTGAAAAAAATATGAAGTTTCCTGTTTTTGTAACATTATTATCACATCAAACCACAAGTACTTAAGTAAGGAAAACAAAGTTAAGCAGAGTGTCAAGAGTTCTTGGTGACATGAAAAATCCTTCATCTTATTTGTAGGACAAGTGTGGAATCCAAGAAGGCACAGTGGTCAATTAAAATTCCCAAAGTAAAATCTAGTAGCATCCGTTCCTTGCTCTTAATGGACACGACTTACCCTTTGGTGCATGTGTGAAGGTTGTTCTTCAATCACTAACTGTTCTGTCTGTAATTAAAAGTAAATGTACTTACAAAATCCTACTCATATTCTTTATAATTCCCTTAGGATCATTTAACAGACAGAATGGGGCAGTCAAGAAGACAAATGAAGTCTCAGTCTCCCTTCTTGCTACAAGTCTGTAAACACAATGCTCAATTGATTGGGCAATGTTACATTAGAAGTCAATGAAAAATTAATTAGCTTACCTAAAGTGAGCACTTTGCAGCTTTGTTGTTCTATGTATTTGATACTTTCCACTTATTATTTATGGCAACCTGAGACATGAGGTTCAAGATGTCACATTTACCAAGTGTTGCTAGAAAAGGAAACCTAGATAAATTCTATTAAGCTGAAAACAAAATGTCATATGTACTTGCATAGAAATGGACACAGTCTATTGGGTGAAAAATTAAAGAGGACTTGTCACCATGTATAAAATGTTAAATAACATACATCATTTATTATTATTATTATTATTATTATTATTATTAATAATAATAATAATAATAACTTTATATAGCGCCAACATAATCCACAGCACTTTACAAGTCAAAGGCTACATGAACAGACAGTATTTGACATTACAATGTGACAAACAATTAACATATGAGACAATAGGAGTGATGGCCCTGCTAGTGAGAGCTTACGATCTACAATCTATCATTTGATTCTTGCTGTTCCCCTGAGCAATCTTGTGCTTTTCTTTTTTAAATTAGTCCACCCATTCATAAGATATGGCCGATGGAAGATTAGAGGTAAACTAGCTCTGACTCTCCATGTGGGTGGGAACCTTTTATTTTATCATAGAAAAACATAAGGTTACTGCCCACTTGGAGAATCATAGCTATAACCTTTCAGGGGTCATATTGTTTGAATGGGTGGACAGATTTTAAAAATAAAAACACCAAATTGATCAGGAGAACACCAAGAATCAAATGAGGCAAGGCATTTAGCATTTTGTATTTGGTGACAGATCCTCCTAAACTAAATTTTTGTCATATTTGTACATCGTAATGTAAATCCTCTTTTCAGACAGATACAGTGGGGAAAAAAAGTATTTAGTCAGCCACCAATTGTGCAAGTTCTCCCACTTAAAAAGATGAGAGAGGCCTGTAATTGACATCATAGGTAGACCTCAACTATGAGAGACAAAATGAGAAAACAAATTTGCATTTTTATTCTCTACACCAACCCTGCTGGATGCATATATTTTTAATTCAGGACAACTCTTTTAAGAAAAAAATATTTTCTGACAGTTTGTGCTATTAAAAATAAACTTTTTGCTTTTTTTTATATTCCCACTGATAATGTGCAGTAGCAAAAGCCATAAAGAACACCTATTAAAAAAACCCTACACTAAGTGGCATATTTTTTGTTTACAATGATGAAAAGCAAAGTATGACTATCATTTTACCTGATTTTTTACAGTATTTTTCATAGTTCAAAAGTCTACAAAAGTCTACATTTTGGTTCTTGTTGCATTTTTTGGGCCAGTGAACGGGAGCTAATCTCCAGTAATCAGGCATGGCCATTACGTAGGTGGTCTGACTCCATACACTGTGTTACTTCCAGAGCTGTGGCTCATCCTATGAGCTGATTAGTGGAGGTCCCAGGTGTCGGACCCCACCAATCTGATATGGATGTTCTATCCTAAGGATAGGTTATCAAAATTTGAGTCTGGGAAAAACCCTTAAGGCTATGGCCCCACATTGCATAAATGCTGTCTTTTTGAGACAAGCCCAGGAGTGGCTTCTGCTCAATCCACTCAAACAACGCCACTAAAACGGCACTTACATACGGAGCCTGATGGAACCCATGGACTGTAAAAAAGTTAAAAAGTCTCTAACAGAGACTCCAGTGCAGATGTGAACGTAGCCTTATTAGGAGACACTCTTGGCTTTGTTTTTAAAAAAAAAAAAAAAAAACACAACAAAAAAATGCAACAAAATCTGCAACAAAAAAGCTGCATGAGTTATTGGTTACCACAGTCAGGGCCAGTTTTAGATAAAGTGTGGCCCTGGGCAAAATTAAAAATGGGGTCCCAAATGCTGTACTTACAGCTTATGCTCTGGACTGCCTAGAGCAGTGATGGCGAACCTTTTCGAGACCGAGTGCGCAAACTGCAACCCAAAACCTGCTAATTTATTGCAAAGTGCCAACACGGCAATTTAACCTTAAAATTGTGCAGACAATTGTGGAAAATTATGGACCCGCAAAATATGGTCATGTGAATGGGGCTTTAAAGAGCTTTCAGTGATACAAAACAACTTTGTACTGAAAGGTAAGAGTTTGCATTTGGCATAATTTTGAACAATTAACGTTCACTATTTACATCATGCAGGGTCTATTTTATAGTGACCGCACAATGTTATTACAGCCTGTACTAATATCACATCTGCTATAAAACAGATACTGTGTGGTATAAATAGTGAAGGGCCCCCACGCAGTACAATTACCTCCACAGTGGCCTCCAGACAGTCCAATCTGCACCACAGTGGCCCCCACACAGTCCAATCTGCAACACAATGGCCCCAACACAGTACAATCTGCTCCACAGTGATCCCTACAGTACAATCTGCTGCAAAATGGCCCCCGCACAGTATAACCTGTTCCACAGATGGGTGCTCACAGAGAGGGCTTTGAGTGCCACCTCTGGCACCCGTGCCATAGGTTCGCCACCACGGGCCTAGGAGATTGCCTGGATATTAGAGTAGAGAGAAACAGATGGAGCTGTGGCTCCAACTGGGTGGGTCAGAAATAAAATGAGGCGTGCGTCTTGTAATCTGAATGTGGGGAAGGCGGAGGAGCGGGGTCGCATCAACGCCCCACTCCTGCTGCTGCCGGCTTCCTGCAGTGGCAGGAGTGGGGGCGGTACTGCAGGCCCTAGGCGGCGGTGTGAACCCATCCTGACATCCACTGTGCTATTACAATGGATGCCGGGTCTGTAAAGATAATGGCGGCTCTGCTGCAGAGTGGTTGCCATAGCTACTGGGTCTCCGCTGTAATGTACAGTGGGGACCTGGAAATAATGCCCGCAATCAGAGTTCATTCTGATCGTGGGCATTACTACCTGTAAGGTCCCCTTCTCCCTCCCCCAAAGATATTAAAACTGCCCTAGGGCCCGGTGGGTATCTTACATGTTGCAGGCCGGCTCCTGAGATCGGACCTGTTCCTGCATTTTAAAAAAATATATCAAAAAATTTGAAACTAAAAGTTCTAAATCACCCCCTTTCCCTAGAATACATATAAAAGTACAAAATTACTGTGAAACACATACACATTAGGTATGTCCCTGTGTCCGAAAATGCCCGGTCTATAAACTACAAAATATTTTTCCCGTAGAGTGAACGTCGTAGCGGAAAAAAAAAAATCTAAATTGCCGAACTGCCGTTTTTTTCGCTGTTTTGACTATGATTTGAATAAAAAGTGATCAAAGCAATAGACATTCCCAAAAATGGTATAACTAAAAAGTACACTTGGCCCTGCAAAAAAGACGCCCTATACATCCCCATACAGCTGCAGGGTCACCTGTCAATGTGACCTTGCAGCTGTTGCAAAACTACAACTCCTATATATTATTAAATATTTTATCACATTTTTTGCTTCAAAATTTTTTTTTCCTATTTTCCTCCTCTAAAACCTAGGTGCGTCTTATGGTCCAGTGTGTCTTATAGTCCGAAAAAAACGGTAGTTAACCCATTCCATAAGAGTACTGTGCAGTAAGCGAACTGTTCTCACAAACCATGGTAATATTACAGTGCAAAGATGGCATGACCACATGAGGGTCAAGCGAATAGTTACAGACACTGACAAATGTAAAGAACAATTGACACATATGAAAGAAAATTTTTTAGCAAGAGGTTATCCCTCCGACACACTAGATATTCAATTAGAGAACGTACAGGAACGTTTGGAGAAATGAGCTTTTACAAACTCGCCCCAAGGACAGCAAAACCATAGACAGACCAGTATGTGTGTCCACATACACTCCATACAGTAAGAAGATTAGCAATATAATACATAAACACTGGAACATATTACAAAAAGGCCATCCACAGGTCTTCACAAATCCCTCTCTTATGTCATACAGAAGAGGGAGAACCCTGAGAGATAGGCTAGTACGTGCTGACATTGGACCAGACAAAAGGTCAATACAAACTACAATTATAGGGAGTCAAAACCCTGGTACCTTCCCGTGCCTCAAATGTGCACAATGCAACAATGTACAAAAAGGCACAACTTTTACACATTCACGCTCAGGTAAAAAATACAAAATCAAAGGACACTTCACATGTGACACAGAGTTCGTTGTATATCTTATCAAATGCCCTTGTGGGCGAGGATACGTAGGACCACCATGCATGTAAAGGACAGAATCTCAAAACACAAATCAAATATCAGACAGGAAGAAATTGAACTCCCTATACCAGCCCATTTCAAAACCAAGATACATAATGTCAATCAATTAAGGTTCCAAGTAATTTACTGGATTCCGCCACAAAGACGTGGCGGAGACAGAACTAAAATTCTCAAAGAGAAAAAGATGAGATGGATTGTCGAATTATCCACCCTCCATCCGTTAGACCTTAACCGTGATTATTCGCCTCTATAACTATTTATGTACTAATGATGTTTTCTTTCTAAAACAGCCTACTACATTTCCAAATATTGGTAGTGATCTTAGTCTACTTCTACTTCACTTTAACCCGGAATGGGCAAGATGAAAACACTCCCCCCTCCTCTTATCCTTCTACTCGTCTCTTCCCTCTCCCTTATTCTTTTTATTCCTCTTTTTATTCTTTTTATTCCTTGATAACATTCTTTTTCTCCCCTTCTTCAAACAATGTAATATGGGGGTGCATTCCAGCATTGGAATGCACTGCCATATACTAAATGTTCGTATGTACTTTGTTCTATGTGTTTTTAAGCCTGATGAAGGGCACACGCCCAAAACGTTGCATTAATAAAAATAAAGTGTTTGAAGCATAACTTCGATTGGAGTGCGGTTCCATCTCTTCTTTGTATACAATTGTCCAGTAGGGAGGTGGCCAGCCCTACACGGAACAGGCACCCAAAAATCCTTTCTACTACCTGAGTGCTACGTTGACAATGTGATTAACCCCTTAATGACCAATGACGTACCTGTACATCATTTGGCGCATGGGGATGTATGGAGAGGGCTCAGAAGCTAAACCCTCTCCATACATGATAGATGCCGGTTGTATAATACAGCCAGCACCCGCCGCTAACAACTTTAGCAGGACAGAGAAGTATAAGTAGCAAGAAATAAAAAGAAAAAACAGCGCAGAGCGCTAATAGTGTAAAACCAAAGGATGATAGATATCAGAACACTGATACAAATTGCTCACCTTGGTGGGTTGTGATCAGCTCACAACAACTTAGTAGGCATGTAGAATCAGATTATCTTCATTGGGACCTTGTGAAGCAGCTGCTAGCCTCGGAACCGTGGTATGAAGCACGTGTGGAAGAATCCAGATGCAGGTAGAAAAGAGGAGGCAGATGAGTGCTGGTCCAGAATAAATGTAGTCTTTAATCCAATTGAATAAAACACACGACGCGTTTCGGGACAAGCCCTTTTTCAAGTGTGCATAAAAACATAGCATGGGTAGCATAGCATATATATACTTTACAAAAATAAAAAAATGTGACAAAAACGGGCGGTAGCCACGCCCCCTTATGTGTGGGGGCGTGGCTAATGGATCTAAACTAAATAGAGAGAAAAAAAAAAAAAAGGGCAAAAACGGGCTGTAGCCACGCCCCCTAACGTATAAGTATAAGAGATTCCTATATATTTCCCATTCCTACTGAAGCCATTCTTGGCTAGAAAAAAAATGCAGCAAAATCTGCAGCAAAAAAAAGGAGATTTTGCGCAATGTGGGGCGTCAGCCTTAGTCTAAGGCCCCAAGTTACAGAATGCTGCTAAAAAATGCTGTGTAAAAAAACAGTGTTTATCATTGTGTTTTTGCTGAGTTTTTCTCTGTAGATTTTCTTCTCTTATTAAATATATAGGGAAAATGCAAGCATTTCCGCAGGTATAAGTGACATGCGTTTTTCCAAAACGCATGTGTTTTTTAAAACACAGCTTTTCCGCAACGTCTCTTTCTGCAATGTGTGGATGGGATTAGCCAGAATCTCATTCACTTTTGCTGATAATGTAAAACGCTGCGTTTTCACAACTTGGGGCTTCAGCCTCAAAAGGTTTTCCCATAATCAATGTTTATGGCCTGTCCACAGAATAGGTAATAGGTGTCTGATGTGGTCTAGGTTGAACCACTATCAACCACAAGAACAGGGGTCCTATGTTCTTTTGTGTCAAGGGATTGGTTGTCAAGCTTGCACACCACTACCCCATTCAAAGACCATGGGATTGCTATAGCAATGAACTTGGCTATCTTTGTCGGACCTACAGTATATACTTTGAAAAGAGTGCAAGAGCGCATGCTTGACCACTGAACCACTTAAACGGGAGGACATGGTATCCCTATTTTCCTGGTTGATTTTTGTCTCGGTGGTCAGACACTTATCACCTACTCTGTGGACAGGTGATATATTTTGAGTATGGCAAAACCCCTTGAGGCTAAGGCCCCATGTTTTGGAAATACTGTAGTTTATAGCAACAGCAAAGTGAATAAGATTTATTTGATCTCATCCACATATTGCAGTAAAGAAAAGCTGCAGAAAATCAGCGTTTTCAAAAACACATTTTTATTAAAAAAAAACAAAAAACTGTTAATTTTAGCTGAGGAATTGTGAGTATTTTTCCTATATATTTAATAGGGGGAAAAAAACCTCAGAGAAAAGTGCAGCAAAGTAAAAATGAAAAACGCTGTGGAAAAAAGCAGTCTGTCTCCACTGCATTTTTTATACAATGTTTTTTAGCTGCATTTTGCCAAATGGGGCCTTAGGCCGGTTGCAAGCGACCGGCCGTGAATTGAAAGCACGGGTGGCACACGGTGATGTCCCTGTGTGCCGCTCCGTGCACAGGCCGTGCTTCCGTGGCTGCTTTCATTAAATGAATAGGACCAGGGCCGCAGAATAGGACAGGAATACGACCTGTTCTATATTTTGCTGACCGGACTGTCGGCCCACACACGGGACCATGAAATTCACGGTCATGTGTATGAGCCCATAGAAAAGAATGGGTCAGTGTGCTCTCCGTGAAATACACGGATAGCACACTGACCATGGCCACGGTCATCTGCAAGGGGCCTTAGCCTGAGGCTGGATTTATACAGCACTTTTTGCTTAAGAGCTGCATGCTGTGTATAAGTGCAGTTATAAGTAGCCCATAGTACTATACATGTCACCTGTATGATAAACACCAGTACACTAGAAGATTTCCAAGTAATGGACGTCACCATACAGGTGAAATATAACAACATATACAATATTAACATATACACTACAAACCACATGCCGTTCTCCAGCAGAAAAAGTGTTGTGTAAACCAAGCATTACACCATCTCAATATACTATGTAGTATACTATAAAACATCATTTTATAATAATATAATTATGTATACATTCTTATACATTATGCATACACAAGAACATAAAGATATATATACACTGTTATATACTGTATACTATAATATTTATGCTATTAATATATAGTATAATATTGTGTACACTTGTGTACTGTGTGTTTGATATACTGTATACAATGCAGGTTTATATACAGGTATAACATCTGTCTATCATACTGTATATATCTTATACCTGTATATAAACATGCACTGTATACTGTATGCATCACACACACAATACACACATTATACACATTACATGTACACATTTACACACAAGTACACATCTTTTTGCAGGTTTGCTAGCTGCAGTGGAAGCCGTTTGTGAAAATTCAGTAGCAGGAGGTCTGGCAGGAGGACTCACATCCTTACTATGATGCAGACCTTTTCTCTCAAACTCCATCCCCATGGAGACCTGGAGAAGGAGGAAGGGGAGGGGTTTAAGGCAGCACAAGCAATTTTGTTAAGGTGGCACCAGCAGCTACAGTAGCGGATTGCAGGTACTTTCCAAATAGCTATTAGCTGCTATGCAGGCTGCTGCTGTTGCCTCCTTCTCCCGATCTAAGAGATCCATAGAAGGCTGCCTTCATTGTGGTACTATCCCACTAACAGGGGGTCCCTTTGGGCTGGGGGCCCTGGCCAATTGCCCAGTTTGCCCCCCCCCCCCCAACACTGGCCTTGACCACAGTAAAGTTACATCTTGATTCAACTGCTCCACTGCCTCCTGAGTCGTTCCTGTGTTCCCTCCAATTGGGGCTACTGCAATATGGCAATTATACCAACTGAGGACTCAGCTAGGAATTGTAAGGTGAGACATTTTTCCCTTTGTGGTTGTTATTGTATTTTCATACATACTGGGCAAAACGAAAAGGTAATTACGTCGTAGGATATTAGATCATGTGGGATATATTAACAGGAGAGAAGAATGTCCCCTGAGTTTACATTTCTGGAGCAAACATGGGGGTGACCCATCTACATTGAGATTTCAGGGCATTGAGTTAGTACGCAAATCACCACGAGGAGGAGATTGGGATAGGGCAATTTTGAGGACGGAAGCGGAATGGATATTTAGGTTTGACTGTGTCAAACCTAGAGGCCTCAATGATTTGATATCCTTTGCGCCATTTATTGAAGAAAGATGAAAGGGGTGGGACATATGGGGGGAGCATTGTGTCATTTATTACCCCATATTTAGATGTGTAGAGGTTAAGTGGTCTCTCTTCCGCTATCTTTTGCATTGTCTGAATTGAGGTGGCGAGGTACGATTTACAATGTATTTTTCTGATGATTGATGGGTCATAGTTATGATGTACAGTAGTTTTGTACGCAATCAGAGGGTTGAGAAATAGAAAGAGTTGGAGGGATTGACCATCATTTGGAGGTATGCAAATAGATCTAAGTGGGGGTGGTCAGGTTATCTATAGTTTGTTGGGGAAATAACAAAAGAGAGCCCACTATATGTGAACTATGATAGGGATGATTTATGATCCACCCGCTGTTATGGTCTGGGGTTATACCTAACCTCTGGCTCCTTTAGACTACGGTTGTGATAGGATAATATTGATCCAAATTTAACTCTGTTTGGATCTCTCCCCTCTGGTTTCATGACCTGGTATATTGGAGGAATGGATGTTAAGTGTACATACTTACCGTTTGGCGCTTGATCATCGGAATTGCTGGGGCGGAGCGGCCAGATGATCAGCAGTTTATGTGGAGTAGGTGAAGATCGAATGTGAATCAATAGACTCACCATCTAGCGCTGGATCACTGGAATTGTTTACATTCAGTGGTCACATGATCGGCAGTCACATGAACACAGTAGAGGACTGAGGTGGACACACCCCCTAGGAGGCGTGACAGAGGTAGAGTGAGCTAGCGATTTCTATTGGCTCAATGCAGACAGCATCAGGAAAGGGGGTGGCACCGAATGAATGGGCTGACCTTTATAAAGCAGGCAAGGCTCAGTGTGGCATAGGCTATTCTAAGTACTGGAGCACACCATTAGTGCTCCAGGAACTGCAGTTGTAACTGCATATCTGCATTATCTTTCAAATTTATAGCAGCTTAGATCAATTTATAGATTTAGTATTAGCTCCTGATGAACCTGATACAGATAACACAGGGGAAATGCGTAGAGCAAGTTTATTTTTAAGTTAGTTGACCACAAGCCATACTACTTGGGGGCATGAGGGACTGACAGGAGACAGGGGCAGTGTTAGTAGCCTGGAGATTAGTTTTTCGCAATTTGAGACACAAATTTAAATGGTAGCTGTATATCCCTGTAGTCAACATAGGGGATATCAGTAATGGCTGCAATATAGGTGTTGATTGAGCATAAGGGTCAGAATATCGTGGTTTCCCTTATGGTTATAACATTTTAATGACAGGAAATGGAGTTACTGTGACCTGTACCTAGATTACCGGCATATGTATTTACTGGAGACTATGGTTGTGGAGGTATATCATGGCTGTGCGGGAGTCTAGTCAGTGAGGCTTTACAAATTATGTGTGTGGGGACCAGGTGTTTGGGGTTTCCCTAGCACTAAGAGCAATTGACAAAATACTGACCTGTTGCATGATGCAGCCGTGATACTATAATCTTAGTCTAACGGTGATGAAAGTATTCAATTACGCCCTAGGTCCAGTGGAGAGTTGGATTAGTGTGAATACTATCAAACATCTAAACCCCAAATAAACTTTGAATGGACAGGCACAGATCACATTGATCTGTCTTTTAGTAGATTAGTGGACGTCCTTTATGTTTATTTTTTATTTTAAGATATTAAAAGTTAAGTTTTATCGTTTGAAACCATTTTTTTTGGTGAGATATTTTTATACATAGTGTCAATTTTGTAACCTGCTAAAATGAATACTATTAAATTATAATATAATTATAAAATACCACTTTCACTTTCATTCAGGCTTCACATAAAAACAAATTTGTCTAATTTCTGAAAGAATATCAGAAAACAAGTATGTTTGGAAAGTTTGATATGCTCAAAGATGCATTCCAGCAAAATATTGTTCTTGTCAATGGTACAGTATTACTAAAGGACAATGTAGTGTTGGTTATATATGCATTGTTTATACCTGCTTTGCTGTAGTTGGTGTGCCATTTATGGGATTCTTCCCTTCTTATATGGTTCTTCTAATGCAGTCTACATTTCCCATAATGCTTCTGGCTTGTTAGATAGAAAAGAGTTGAGTCTCCACAAATCCCACTTGTTCTGCCCTCAGTCCTATCTAATTGCAGCAGGTGATAGATCAATGACATAGAAATTATGTTGCCTAAATCAAAGTGCAGAGTCTCAGCGTATCCTAGGTGATGCAGCTCTACCTCCTTCTTGTGATAGCTTTCTCCCTGTCAGTTCTTAAAAACAGGAGACAGAAAAAAAAAGTGTGAAGCTACATCTTTAGAAATACACTGAAGATTCTGCATACAGCACACATCTTTAACACCTTAAACAGAGAGATGCAGACATTTTTTTTTAACTTTGTATCTAATGATTGTGTGTTCTCTCTTACTATATTACTACTTTCCCTGTTCCTTAGATAAAGCAAACATTATATATTTTGTAGTACTTAAAGGGGTTTTCCGGGCAATTTTTTTTTTTTTTTTTTTTTAAGGTTAGTGCTATTAATGGGTTAATAAGTGCACCCAAATACCTTTAGCAGTGCTTTGAGTGATTTCTGGGTTTTTCTGGGAGCTCCTCTGCATTTGTTTACATGAGTATCTTCCTGTTCTGTTTTCCTACACCTACCATGGTGCATTGCTCTTCACTCAGAGCTGACTCACACTACCTCCCTCTCTCACTCCCTCCTCCTCCCTCTCTCACACCGCCTCCCTGTTTCCCTAGCTAGCCCGCCGACAACTAGCCCTTCCTAACTAACTCAGTCCACCCCATCATACATACCTGTTTTCCTGTCCGGATCTTCTGAGCACGGGAGATCACATCCTTCTGCAGGGCCAGCTGTGGGGGGTTAGTATTGGTGACATTCCATTTCCGGAAACGGGGAAATGGAGCGTCACCATAAAATCTGAAAATGTGTCTGGGGCGGTCACATGACCGCCCCAACAATCTGGGCAAATAGAGATTTTTTTGTAACATGAGTAAGTAAGCAGTTAAGCAGGAGGAGGGTATTTAGCTTTGTTTAGAAATATGATTTTATCCCGGAAAATCCCTTTAATAAACATGAAGGGATTTACAGAGGAACACGTATGGAAGATCTTTGTGGGCAATGTGTCTGAGACCTGCCAGGAGAAATTTGATAGGTGATGATATAATTCTGAAGGAAATCAGTCACACAGAAAAGGCTGACCTCCTGTCTACACAGAAGTGCAAGATCAGGACTATTGTTTAGACTGTGGATCACCTGACACAGCTACCATGAAAAGGTTAAAAATGTAAAGATGCAATTTAGCTGGGATAAATAAAAATTTACACTAGGATATTGCAAGTGAGTTTGTTTTATATGTTCAAAAAATTGCTGGAGGGGTGCTTAAGTGGTTTTGAGTGTGGATTGTAGCTCAGAACTAGGATTTGTCTATTTCATATAGACAGAAAATGAAAGATACAACATCCATATGACATCTCCAACACTTGTAAAAATTTCCAGCATCCAACCACAAAAATCAAATAATAATAAACTTTAACTTTTAATCCATATCTTTTAACCTCCTCCAGACCGCCCATAGACTATATACATCCGGGCGGTCCCTCTCTTATCCTTGCAGTTTTAAGCAGCCGCACAAAATCCTGCCACTGCAGAAGCGGGGAGCCGGCTGTTACTACAGCCGGAGCTCCCCTAGAGAAGGCAGGGATGGTTTATTATGGTCCCTGCATTCCCGATCGCTGTGTACACAGTGCTCAATGAGCGCTGTATACACAGCTATGGGAGCTACCATGATGTGGCTCCTCAGTGACCTGGCGGGTAAGTGATCCAACGGGTATCAGAGTCTGTTAGAGCTGCTGGGTCCTAGAGGACCCAGATCAATTCAGCAGTAGTGGGCAAGAGGATGTATTTTTCCTGTAACTGGGGCTAAATGTATCAGCCCCAGTTACAGGGAAATCAGCCTCCCCCACAAAAAAATAGTGTTCAGGAGCCCTCAAAGGTTTAATATGACCTTAAGGGGACGCAATGTAAAAAATACATAAATAAAATAAATAGAAAAAAAATAATAAAATCTTAAGTAAAATAGTTAAAAAAAATAAAAATACAATACACCAATACCGCGCGCACATCAGATTCTAGCCCCAACCTGATGACACAATACAAAATAAAAATTACTGTATCAAAGAGGAAAAACCATTTTAAAAAGTTTTTTAGTAGCACTTTGTGATATTAAATAAAAAAAAAAAAACAAAGTGAAAAGTGAAAAACAGACGAGTTTTTCTTCCTCTTTTGTTTATATTTTCCCGGATATAAAAAAAAAAAAAATGAATGAATATGCAAAAATAAAAATATAAACATAAAAATAAAGCCCTATGTGTGACCAAAAAAGAAGCAAAAATTAGGTGAATAACCCAAATGATAAAAATGTTATAGCCCTCAAAACCGCACATACAAAAAAATGTGTCTGGTCCTGAACCAGAGAAATTGGCCCAGTACTGAAGTGGTTAAAGAAGTAACAAGGTTGCAGTAACCCAATCACCAATCTCTTACGCGAATCAGGGCAAGCTGCCCCTTACTCATAAATCTATTACATAAGAATATAAATTTATTAGACCAAATTATTTCTAAAAATATGAAGTTAATAGCATACAGTGCCTTGCGAAAGTATTCGGCCCCCTTGACCTTTTCAACCTTTTGCCACATTTCAGGCTTCAAACATAAGGATATAAAATTTTAATTTTTTGGTGAAGAATCAACAAGTGGGAAACAATTGTGAAGTGGAACAAAATTTATTGGTTATTTTAAACTTTTGTAAAAAATAAAAAACTGAAAAGTGGGGCGTGCAATATTATTCGGCCCCTTTACTTTCAGTGCAGCAAACTCACTCCAGAAGTTCAGTGAGGATCTCTGAATGATCCAATGTTGTCCTAAATGACTGATGATGATAAATATAATCCACCTGTGTGTAATCAAGTCTCCGTATAAATGCACCTGCTCTGTGATAGTCTCAGGGTTCTGTTTAAAGCGCAGAGAGCATCATGAAGACCAAGGAACACACCAGGCAGGTCTGTGATACTGTTGTGGAGAAGTTTAAAGCCGGATTTGGATACAAAAAGATTTCCCAAACTTTAAACATCCCAAGGAGCACTGTGCAAGCGATCATATTGAAATGGAAGGAGTATCAGACCACTGCAAATCTACCAAGACCCGGCCGTCCCTCTAAACTTTCATTTCAAACAAGGAGAAGACTGATCAGAGATGCAGCCAAGAGGCCCATAATCACTCTGGATGAACTGCAGAGATCTACAGCTGAGGTGGGAGAGTCTGTCCATAGGACAACAATCAGTCGTACACTGCACAAATCTGGCCTTTATGGAAGAGTGGCAAGAAGAAAGCCATTTCTCAAAGATATCCATAAAAAGTCTTGTTTAAAGTTTGCCACAAGCCACCTGGGAGACACACCAAACATGTGGAAGAAGGTGCTCTGGTCAGATGAACCCAAAATCCAACTTTTTCGCCACAATGCAAAACGATATGTTTGGCGTAAAAGCAACACAGCTCATCACCCTGAACACACCATCCCCACTGTCAAACATGGTGGTGGCAGCATCATGGTTTGGGCCTGCTTTTCTTCACCAGAGACAGGGAAGATGGTTAAAATTGATGGGAAGATGGATGGAGCCAAATACAGGACCATTCTGGAAGAAAACCTGTTGGAGTCTGCAAAAGACCTGAGACTGGGACGGAGATTTATCTTCCAACAAGACAATGATCCCAAATATAAAGCAAAATCTACAATGGAATGGTTCACAAATAAACGTATCCAGGTGTTAGAATGGCCAAGTCAAAGTCCAGACCTGAATCCAATCGAGAATCTGTGGAAAGAGCTGAAAACTGCTGTTCACAAACGCTCTCCATCCAACCTCACTGAGCTCGAGCTGTTTTCCAAGGTAGAATGGGCAAGAATTTCAGTCTCTCGATGTGCAAAACTGATAGAGACATACCCCAAGCGACTTGCAGCTGTAATTGCAGCAAAAGGTGGCGCTACAAAGTATTAACTTAAGGGGGCCGAATAATTTGGCACGCCCCACTTTTCAGTTTTTTATTTTTTACAAAAGTTTAAAATATCCAATAAATTTCGTTCAACTTCACGATTGTGTCCCACTTGTTGATTCTTCACCAAAAAATTAAAATTTTATATCCTTATGTTTGGAGCCTGAAATGTGGCAAAAGGTTGAAAAGTTCAAGGGGGCCGAAAACTTTCGCAAGGCACTGTATATGATATTTTGAAATGGAGAATAAGACAAATCAATCCTATCACAAATACTATATATAAACCCAGTATAAACCTGATGATACAATGGAAACTAACACACTGGCATGAAAAAAATCTCTTGAGCTTTACAATACCACTCAATTAGGCCTATTAATACCATATATAATGAACACATTTACTTCCCAAGGTTACAGACTTATCACAATAAATTGATTGGACTTATCTAATTCCAACTATAAAGAAACATCTTCAGGGGAATTATTGGAATTTTCTGCCCCACAACTGAATTTTTCATCAACACCATACCAAAGGGTTGAAAGGAGTGACAGATCTGTGAGATCAAAAACGTGGACCGTGAATGAACGGTCTATCCATAATGTAAAATTAAAGTCCAATAATCCATTTTTTTTATCTCTCATCTTTAATCTCGTACACCTGCATTTAGTCATTTCCAACAATAAGTGGAAAATTATTTGAACAAATTGAAAGCATCTATTAAGTCTGTAGGTTTTGATTCTAATTTAAGTCTGAATTAAAATCAAATGAAATTATTATAAATATGGCAGACAAGGGTGTTAAAATCAACAAGAATGATAAGAGTAAATGTTTCAAAATTCTAGAAGATTTCACAACATATAGAAAATTAGATTCCCCTTACTGTATGTCCAACAGCAGCACAATATGGGGTATCTCTGCCCCTGTATGCTGGTAGGACAGGCGGAATTTTTAATTTACATAATTAATTAAATGATACTCCCCTCTCCAAGGAGATCTCCCCTCACTGTGTTTTTTTCTGTCCTGTGTGTTGGACAGGTGGAGGGAGGTTCTTTGTCCTCCCATTTTTTCCTAAGGATTTGGGGGTTAACTACATTTTTGTAAGTTTTTTTCTCCTCTTTTAGCTGTTCATCTTTTTCCTCTTTTTCTGAAGAGCCATATATTTTTTTCATTAGGGTCCAGCTCAGATTTCTTCCTAGGTTTAACCCTAAGGTGCCAATATTAACCAGGGCTAATATTAACCAGGTGGTCTCCTTACCAGTTTTCTTTCCCAGTTCCTTCCTCCAAGGAAGGGGGAAAACTCCATACTCTGGATATAGTATGGTGTCTCCAAAATTTATCTTCTGTGTACATAGTCAGTCAGAAGATTGGAAAATCCTCTTAATTTAAATTTCTTTTGCTCGGGTTAATGCCCGAGTTTATCAAAGTTCAGAGGCTACTGCTTTTGGACATTCATACGGTACTGTAGTGAGTGACAACCCTCCCTAGGGAATCTACTTGCTATGTCCTCATATTGTGCTGCTGTTGGACGTAAGGGGAATCGTTGATTATGTAGATAATCTGTTTTCCTTTAGTCCGAACAGCAGCACAAGCTTTTTCCCCCTTTAGGAAGGATTGTTGTTTTTTTCTTTTATTCTTTATAACTAACACAGTGAGGGGAGGTCTCCTTGGCCTCTTATAGGGGAGTATCATTTAATTAATTATGTAAATTAAAAATTCCGCCTGTCCTACCAGCACAAAGGGGCAGAGATACCCCATATTGTGCTGCTGTTCGGACTAAGGGAAAACAGATTATCTACATAATCAACGATAATCACCCTTCCAATAGTTTTTCAGCATCTCTACAAAACAGTTACAGAAGGTGCAAATTTAGGAATTTTTTCGATTTCTCAGGCCAAACATTTGATAACTCAAAATTCCAACTATCCCCATTTTTCGTGGCCTACCAATGGTTCATAAGGGGGAGTTTACACCACCACTTCGCCCAATTATTTCTGGAATTGGGTCCATTAACAAAAATGGTTACATGGGTTACTTCAACCTTTAGTTTTTCGAATCCTGGGCTACATCAGGGATAGTAAAGAAATCTTAAAAACATTTAGTAGTTTCACTTGGGAGGACAAGCTTTCATGGTTGACATGCGATGTCAGCTCCATATATTCAAGCATTCCCCATGATAGGGCTATTGAGGAATTAGCATTACCATCTATATAGATATAGTCAATATTCTGAAGAATTAAGCGAATATTTGATTTGTGTTACTCAATTTCTCTTAAAACATATATTTTTTATGTTTGACAAAGTTTTTTATTTCATGGCATGGTGAGAAGAATTTTTAATTTTTTCCTCAAATGATTCATTTTCAATTTTGTTACACTGTTATGGGGGCTACATCGACAATATCCTCGTTGTATGGGTTGGAGATGTGGCGCCCATATCAGAGTTTTTACAATACATCAATCATAATAAGATTAATCTAAAATTTACTCACTCTATGAATTCCACTGAAATTTGTTTTATGGATGTCTTATTGGTGGGTGACATGCATACAAACAAGGTCAACACCTCTTTGTATAGGAAACCCTAGGCGGGGAACACTATTCTTTTGGCTTCAGGAAACCATCCCAAATAGAGATGAGCGAATCGAAGCTGCAGAAGTGGAATTCGATCCAAATTTCAGGAAATATTCGATTCACATGGAATCCGGATTTCCTGATGCTTCGCGGTAACGAATATTTAGTAGGGACCTTTGTGACATCAGACGGTTACATGATATTCTCTAGTGATGTGATTGGGTAGACGTGTCTTTGCTTGTTAGCAGATCCTTCCACATGAATAAAAGTTGTGGAATTTGATTCGCGATATGATTCTATTCGATCCAAAGTAATTCGCTGCGAATAAACAGCTATTTCCTGTCTGCAGAGAGCCGGGGTGGGCGGCATAATGGCGGAAGCCCTTGGATGCCGTGGTCATTCTCTCTCTCTCTCTCTCTCTCTCTCTCTCTCCAGCACGGACAACTTTTATTCATGTGGAAGGATCTGCTAACAAGCAAAGACACGCCTACCCAATCACATCACTAGAGAATATCTTGTGACCGTCTGATGTCACAAAGGTCCTTAATAAATATTTGTTACCGCGAAGCATCAGTAAATCCGGATTCCATGCGAATCGAAGATTTGCTGAAATATGGATTGAATTCCACTTCTGCAGCTTCAATTCGCTAATCTCTACTCCCAGGCTTGTCTCTCATTATTTTCTATTGCAGGCTGCTGTATGCAGCCTGCAATAGAAGTAATGATATTTTGCAATGCATTGTAGTACATTAGCATTGTAATGCATTGCATTAATGATCAGACCCACTGGGGTTCAAGACCACCTACGGGATCTATTAAGTGCAAGAAAAAAAAAAGAGAAAAAAAAGTATAAAAAATATAAAAAATTCAAATCACCCCCCCCCCTTCCCTAGAACACATATAAAAGTACTTCAATACTGTGAAACGCATACACATTAGGTATCTCTGTGTCTGAAAACGCCTGGTCTAAAAATCTATAAAAATATTTTTCCCGTACGGTGAACGCCGTAGCGAGAAAAAAAAATCAAAAGTGCCAAACCGCTGTTTTTTTGCTGTTTTGCCTGTGATACAAATTTGAAAAAAAAGTGATCAAAGCAATAGACATTCCCAAAAATGATATAACTAAAAAGTACACCTGGCCCCACAATAAAAGACGCCCTATGCAGTCCTTTGACTAGTCTGTTCAAGCTTTATAAATGTGTACTACTTACCTTAAAGGGGTTGTCCCACGAAGTAAAATGAAAAGACCTTTCTCACGCTCTGCATTTTATCTTACCGCAGCCAAATGAATGTGGGCGGGAATAGAAACAGGAGTGTCAGAGACAACTGAGTGCCGTACTTCAATTATCTCTGGCCCTTCTATTCACTTCAATTCGAGAGTCGGAGATAGCCAAGTGCTGTTCCTCAGCTATCTCTGGTGCTCCCATTGAAGTGGATGGGAGTGTTGACTTTCACCAGTCTCACCCAGTCCCACCCACATTCAGCCTGGCTGCTGTCAGGTTAAATGTGGAACACAAGAAATGTCCTTTTAATTTACTTCATGGTACAACCCCTTTAAGAATACATTTTGTGTCCACCGTGAAAAAAATCTAACTTACTTAAAGAGGACCTTTCATGTCCTCAGACACATGCGGTTTTACATACCACTAGAAGGCCGACAACGCGCTGAATTCAGTGCACTGCCGGATTTCCCGTTATGTGCCCCGGGGCTGGAGATATCGGCGGTGTAAGTTTCACGGTTTATTGTCAGAAAGGCGTTCCTGACAGTCTAGCTGCGCTATGAGAAACGCCCTCTCTGACAGTTCTCGTTCATAGACTTGTACTGGGGGGGCGTTCCTCACAGCTCAGCGTCATCGCCAAATCAACACCATATCACAACATGCTGACAAAAGCCTTGAAAGGCTGCAATTCACATCTCCCCTTCACCCCAGGATTGCTTCAAATAGGCACAATTAGAATGCTTTACATATCTTTATAAGTTAACTTACCACAAGATCTTACTACTTTTAGAAAAGGTGCCGCAACCCAGATGGAGGAGACCGAAGGATGGGAGTTGTAGTGGCGGATGATGTGCCACCTGCTAGGCTGAGCACACTCAACCAAACACTTCAGCCCCACTCCTGGGCCGGACACCGTCGAGGAGGGGTCCTGCAGCACTACCGGATGGTGGTGGTGGTAGTAGTTTCCCCCGGGATGCTTCCAGTTGGAGAGGGGACCTCTTCTCTCTGAGCTGGTGTGATGGTGGATGGAAGGGCCCTGATGGTAATGCAGGCACGACTCAGGAGACCAGCAGTGCAGTTGAACCAGGTAACAGTTTTATTCAACAACTGGAACAGAAGTAAACGGCAGCTTCTAAATGGGGGTAGTAGTACAACACTGTCCAATCCCCTAGCCTTGGGTATAGGAGGGTGCCCAGGGATGTTACAGGCTCTGTGGTAAACTCCTTTAACTGCTCCTCCTCTCGTGCTTCTCCCGGCTAAGGATACTGGGGATGATGATACAGGAAGTCCTGACAGGGATCCGGTTACCTGTAGACTAGATCTGAACGCGTTCCTCCTGTCAGGGTCCATTCCTTCTCCTCCTGGCACGGCACAGATAATGTCCAATGATCCAGACAGCTACACTGCCTTCTCAGGACTGTCTCTGGTTGAGCCTGGGGCAACAGATAATCATCCTTGAGGCTGTATGGCTAGCCTTTGGGCCTCAGTCCAGCTGCTCGTGGCAGGAAACCTCTGCGCACTCTGGAACTGGCACTAGAGTGAACTAGACTGAACTGGAACTGTACTCAGGACCAACAGTCGCCATAGAGACTAAGGTCTCCTACAACCCCACTCAGTGGCCTGTGATTGGCCAGGGCTGAACCAAGGTAAAGTTCTTGAATCAGAGGAGGAAACACAATAGGAAAGCTGAAAACAGTGACATACAACATAGAACACAGAGGACGGGACATACTAACATAACCCAGAGGCACAAAAGACAAACAGTTAAAGCAGTCGCACTCAGGGATGCTGCAAAGGTGCTCAACTTCTGATACACATATTTTATCATATTCTGCAAAGTGGAAAGGTAATGGAGGGATACATGTGTAGCTAGATGGAACAAGATTATAGTTAATAAAAATATCTGTAATCTGTGTGTATACTATAGATGAATTCTACATTAGCAGTCAGCACCACATTCCCCATACATAAAATATTTCATACTTTTGCATCATCTGTCCTGCATGAGTTGAAAATATTTAACTTGTACCAAAGAACACTTAAATGACTTTTGTATATTCATCATCCTTATTTGGATACTCTTTTCCACTTTCAGATATGCAAAGTATAGTCTGGCAAATACTTTAATGATTAACTTGATTATCTATGAAAGTAAAGTCACCACATTAAATGGTTTGCCTAAACTGGACAACTCCTATGCATCTGAAGGATCCCACAATGCTTTCAGAAGAATGCACAGATAGGTCAGGTTTTTCAGAAGGAATACAGGTCTTTGTTGTAGCTCTTTGCCTAATAGAAAGAGGACTTGAGCTGGTTACTCACCTTTATTACATCCAAACATCCTATCTGAGCAAATAGAATGAATTTAATAATAATTAATACATGTATATACTTAGTTTATATTTTCAGATTATCATGTACTGTGTGAGAAGCGAAAGTGGTCAATTTAAAGAAATACTGTATAATTTATATAAATACAGAGTTTCTGCTTTACTGACAGAGTTCAGTATAAAAAGTCAGATCAGGTACAATGGGCAAAAAACTACTAGGAACTGAGATGAGCGAACCTCTCAAGATTTGTTTTGAGTTCGAGTTTCAGGTTTGTTTCGAGTCAAGCAAATTTGGTACAAATCCACAACTTAAATTGGCTTAAAACATATTGTATAACACTGTCAGGGCTCCTAGGAAGCTATCAATCCAATTTTGAAACACTCCAAAAATGACCCATTTTGGGGGAAAGGTGCTTGCCCTTGGATTTTTAGACACACGTGGTGGTTATATTGCAAAAAACAATGGTTTTATAGAAAAAAAAATTGCCCATTTTGATGACTTGTGTGCTGCAGGTTTGCTGTTATTTTGGAGAAATATTCATGGCCTAGTTGAAAAGTGATGAAGAATTGACTTTTCAAAAAAAAAAAAAAGTCACCAAAAATAATCCCTTTGTGGGAGCAGATGTGGTGGCAGTGGTGGTAGCTGTGGCAACATGTGTAACAGTGCATCATGGAATGATATACCATCTTCGTACTTTCTGCTTCTATTATACCTATATGGAAAACACCAGCGTTTCCATAGGTATAATTGACATGCTGTGATTTACAAATACGCAAGCGTTTTTGAGATTGCAGCATTTCTGCTGAGGATTTTTTTCTGCAATGTGTGGATGGGATTAACCAGAATCCCATCCACTTTGCAGGTAATGTAAAACACCACATGGGACCCTGGCCTTAAACAGCAATCCCAGGAGAGGGGAAATAAATGAAGAAGAAAGGTAAGTGAACACTTCCATATATATTGGTCTTGTGATTTTGTTGGCATAGATTGATGGTCATTTTGTTCCTCACTGTCTGTGATTTGGGATTAACGCTTTGACATAATAGTTGAACTGTGACATTCAGTATATTACTGAATGTATTGATGACATTGGGAATATTTGTTGAATTTTAAAAAAAAAAAATAAATAAAAAGTTTTACCTTTTTTTTCTGTCATATGCAACTTAAGTTAAATGGCACTAAAATGTAGATGAATATGGAGCATACTGTACATAATTAGACATACAGTGGGGAAAAAAAGTATTTAGTAAGCCACCAATTGTGCAAGTTCTCCCACTTAAAAAGATGAGGCCGACCTGTAATTGACATCATAGGTAGACCTCAACTATGAGAGACAAAATGAGAAAACATATCTAGAAAATCACTTTGTCTGATTTTTTAAGAATTTATTTGCAAATTATGGTGGAAAATAAGTATTTGGTCACCTACAAACAAGCAAGATTTATGGCTCTCACAGACCTGTAACTTTTTCTTTAAGAAGCTCCTCTGTCCTCCACTCATTACCTGTAGTAATGGCAGCTGTTTGACATTGTTATCAGTATAAAAGACACCTGTCCACAACCTCAAACAGTCACACTCCAAACTCCACTATTGTGAAGACCAAAGAGCAGTGGAAGGACACCAGAAACAAAATTGTAGACCTGCACCAGGTTGGGAAGACTGAATCTGCAATAGGCAAGCAGCTTGGTGTGAAGAAATCAACTGTGGGAGAAATAATTAGAAAATGGAAGACATACAAGACCACTGATAATCTCCTTCGATCAGGGAGCTCCACACAAGATCTCATCCCGTGGGGTCAAAATGATCACAAGAACGGTGAGCAAAAATCCCAGAACCACATGGGGGGACCTAGTGAATGACCTGCAGAAAGCTAGGACCAACGTAACAAAGGCTACCGTCAGTAACACACTACACCGCCAGGGACTCAGATCCTGCAGTGCCAGACGTGTCCCCCTGCTTAAGCCAGTACATATCCGGGCCCGTCTGAAGTTTGCTAGAGAGCATTTGGATGTTCCAGAAGAGTATTGGGAGAATGTCATATGGTCAGATGAAACCAAAGTAGAATTGTTTGGTAGAAACACAACTCGTCGTGTTTGGAGGAGAGTGAATGCTGAGTTGCATCCAAAGAACACCATACCTACTGTGAAGCATGGGGGTGGCAACATCATGCTTTGGGGCCATTTCTCTGCAAAGGGACCAGGACCACTGATCCGTGTACATGAAAGAATGAATGGGGCCATGTATTGTGAGATTTTGAGTGCAAACCTCCTTCCATCAGCAAGGGCATTGAAGATGAAACGTGGCTGGGTCTTTCAGCATGACAATGATTCCAAGCACACCACCAGGGCAACGAAGGAGCGGCTTCGTAAGAAGCATTTCAAGGTCATGGAGTGGCCTAGCCAGTCTCCAGATCTCAACCCCATAGAAAACCTTTGGAAGGAGTTGAAAGTCCATGTTGCCCAGCGACAGCCCCAAAATATCACTGCTCTACAGGAGACCTGCATGGAGGAATGGGCCAACATACCAGCAACAGTGTGTGCCAACCTTGTGAAGACTTACAGAAAACGTTTCACCTCTGTCATTGGCAACAAAGGATAATTAACAAAGTATTGAGATGAACTTTTGTTATTGACCAAATACTTATTTTCCACCATAATTTGCAAATAAATTCTTAAAAAATCAGACAATGTGATTTTCTGGATTATTTTTTCTCATTTTGTCTCTCATAGTTGAGGTCTACCTATGATGTCAATTATAGGCCGGCCTTATCTTTTTAAGTGGGAGAACTTGCACAATTGGTGGCTGACTAAATACTTTTTTTTCCCCACTGTATTTAACGCTGATGTTCACAGTTGTTAGTGCTTATGTATAGGGAAAATGCAGGTTGAAGTGCTGATCATTAGGTGATGTTCTTTATTTTAAAGCAAAGCATCAGAACTAGTCGACCCAAACCTGTCTCCCTATAAGGTGTGGTAAGATATAAGCATCCTCTTAAGTATGATGTGCTTAGATGTGTTACCTGACCTCCCCAAGTCGACCATACACTGGCCTTATGCCTCTATTCTCACAGACGTTGCCTCCCCCTCCTACTCTGATATCAAATCAAACCCAGTGTTCGTTTCCATACATTTTCTAACCTACCAGTCTATTAGGACTGCGCACCTGGGAGCTCTTAAATCAGATCCTCCGACCTGGACCACCACCTGGCTGGAGAAGTTTTTCCTCCATCGACAACGTCCTAAAAAAACCTTCCTCTGCTCTATACTAACCTTTTATGAGACCTAGAGAAATCACCCCCCTCCAACCTGAAGGCCTGGGAGACTGCACTTCAGATATCCCTCTCAGCTGATGAGACTGACTCCATCTTTCGGCACTCTATGGGACCATCCTGATGTGTTTGACTGCAAGAGTCCTCATATAAATTATCCACTAGGTAGTACAAGACACCTGCCCAGTTGTACAAATACCCACCTGATCTCACCCCCTTTCTTGGCGCTGCCATAAAGATACTGGCTCCTACCTCCATATTTGGTGGGACTGTGAAAAAATTAAGCCATATTGATAAATGTTCAATGGATCCTTGACCAGATATATGGCCACTCAATTCCCCTTTCTCCATTGATTATTTTCCTCCACCTCTGGCTAGCTTTCCCTCCCAGATTTCCTAAACACTTATGGCTTCAACTGCTTTCAGCGGCCAAAGCCCTCATCCCTCTCTACTGGCCTTCCAAGTCTCCTCACTAAATCCCCCACTTTCTCAGATTGCAGATTGCCCACATGGAAGAACTCTCTCATTTGGAACTATGTACAAACCATAAATACCAAACCATCTGGGCAACTTGGCACTTATTCACCAGATCCTCTGCCTGGACCCACCTGTGAGTAGACTCCACTCTATAGTGCTTGCTGACCCTTCTATTTGACCCTTGGCGTTCCCCTACCTTTGTTACTTTGTTATTCAGGTATCTCCCGTTTTACAGGTCATTGT
The DNA here is from genome assembly GCA_947044405.1 of Leptodactylus fallax. Classification (NCBI taxonomy): domain Eukaryota; kingdom Metazoa; phylum Chordata; class Amphibia; order Anura; family Leptodactylidae; genus Leptodactylus; species Leptodactylus fallax. Next base: position 634,820 of record CAMRHE010000347.1, read on the forward strand.
TATACCTCTTGTTGTTCTTCACTATCCACTTTGATTGTTACCAGTTATCTATAGCATACTCTGATTTGTCTATGAAACTTTGTTTGATGTATTTACCTACACTGCTGCGTATATAAAAAAAACAATAAAAGTATATTTGACAAAAAAAAGATATACTGTACATATACAGTAACACTATTGTAGGCTTCGATTAAATTTTCTGGACTGCATGAAAACTGAAAAGCATGTTAACAAATAGGGGAGAAGGGACTACATGTTATGTGTATAGGTTATACAAAGTAAATGGTGGGCACATGCTTTTTCTATACTACTAAGAAGTAAATGGTGGCACTCTATCTACAGATCAAGTCCAAGTTAGAGAACAAGTCTACGTTATAAGCAGACGATAGAGTGAGGTCTGGGAAATACCAAGAATTTGCAATTGTAAAAATTAATACATAGAAGTTGTGATAAAGCCATGTTATAAATTACACAATGGTAAAAAGTACAGTATGTATGATTTAGAAAGAGTTTGCTGTTTTGGATCCTGATCCTCTATTGTATTCTTATCCTTTTCACTGAATGGGCATCGTGAACAATGAATTTGGTATGTTTGATCTACAATCCTTTGGGAAGTCCTGTAACATTTGCACTTTACTTGCCGAGTCCTTTGACACAAAATGTTATAAGAATAAAGTACATAATGAGGACAAAAAAAGCAGCAAGATCTGATTCAGCCAATCTATCTGCTTAAACCTAATGAATACCAAATGCAGAGGAAATACTGTAATGTGATTGAGCTGCAATTCAAGTACAATGAATAATAACAAATGTCCTGCCTTAGCTGAATAATAGAAGGCCCACTTGCTGGCAGCGATTCAGACACTGTCTCCTTTATCAGTCTGCTCTGCTGGCCCTGACCTTAATCCAGTAAATTCACATTCCCAGCTGGTCTTTAAACTGCCTCATTAGTGGTGCACTGTTGGGCATCTCCCATGATAGCCATCCAATAGGACAAAAGTGACATGGGGCTACAGACTGTAACTGAGTGGCAAGTATTATACAGAAATATGAGACAATAAGGAATGTAGGAATGAGTGAGCACAGAATACCATGACACAAAATGAATTTAAGTACTATGCCATCCCATCTGCCAATGTAGCTGCTTGACTGATTTAACAAGCTTAAAGAATAAAAGGTGTAATGAGTTTTGCATATACATTAGTATGTAATTTACAATATTTTATTTAAAGTTGTTTAGTTTTGTTGGTTTGCTGAATATCATAGTAACTGAATAAAGTTTCATCATGTTAAACGCACATTTATAGCTCAGCTTAGGAGTCACCCTAATCATTCTCATATATGTAGAGCTATAACCAAAATCAGAGTTGCTGGCCACTTTAGAACTATTTTTATTTTTATGCTTAATGTTGTTATTGAAGTTTGTTTGTAGATAGTTTTTTTAAGGGTTTTCCTGGGCTAAAAATGTTGGTAAGCTATCCTAAGGATAGGTCATCAATATCCGATCAGTAAGGATCTGAAACCTGGCACCTCCATCAATGAGCTGTTCTCAGAAGCTGATACCCAGAGAATGGAGCAGGAAACAGATAGCTCTGTTCTCTGTGTAGTGGATGAACTGAGTTACTGAACCTTTTTTTTTTTTTATAAATTCTTTATTTTAGAAGTTGTACAGAAATAGCAACAAACAAAGATGGTGTGAGCCAAACAAGTGCCTGACCATAATGATCAAGGCATATATCAACATCCATACATAGTAACATGGCAACATGAAATAGATAAATTAGAACAACAGCTTCAGCTGATCATAACAGTTGTCAGGGAGAAAAGAAAAAGGAAAAAAAAAAAAAGGAACAGAGGGGGGGAAGGAAGCAGGAGGGACTGGAAGAGAGAGGGAGAGGAAGAAAGACAAGGAGGGGACAAATGTGGGGGCCAAGAAATGACACACAAATGACGAACAGACAAACAGACAAGGACCCCGACCCCTCCATATCGGCTGCGTAAACCTTCAATCAAGGTCTACCCGTCAGGTCTTTATAGGCCTGGGATCCCTGAAAGAGAATCCACGGCGTCCAGGCCGCCATAAAGGATTCCCTTGTATCCCGAAGGGATGCCGTGAGATCCTCCATGTACTGAATATCTTCCACTTTGCGAACCCAGTGAAGGAGGGAGGGGGGATTAAACGATTTCCATAGCGCTGGGATACACGCCCTAGCGGCATTGATCATGTGCCGTAGGGAAGACTTGCGGTAGGTACGCAGGGGGTAGTCCGAAAGGTGTAGGAGAAAGAAGGCTGGCGTGTTAGGAATGGAAGTTTGGAATATCTGACCTAGCACCCTATGTACTCCCTCCCAGAAGTCTCTCAATATCGAGCACTCCCAGAAAATATGTAAAAGCGTCCCCTCCTCCGAGCCACAGCGCCAACAAGCGGGAGAGGAGGACGGGAAGAGTCTGTGTAGTTTAGACCGAACATGGTACGAGTTACTGAACCTTAGATCCCATTGAAGTAAATGATAACTGATCTGCAGTACCTGGTCTGACCATTGCTAAGAGAACAGAGCTGCCTGCTTCCCTTTTAATCCGTCTATGAGATGCTAATAAGAGCTGATTCATGGAGTTCCTGGGTGTCAGACCCCTACTTATCTGACATTGATGGCCTATCCTTAGGAGAGGTCATCAATATTTTTAGTCAAGAAAACTACTTTTATATTTTTTACTACAAACTAAAGAACCAGAGCAATGAAACTAGGGACTAGAAAAGTGACATTTGCAAGATATGAATAAATAAATAAATGGTGCCCAGAGGGATTTGGAAATTAGACTAAGTTCATATCTGCTCCAGAGTCTCCCTTGGAGACTCCGCCACAGATACTGCAAAGAATCAGCGGAGAGAAAATTCCTGCATGGACGACTTTTCGCTCTTTCAGTATAAAAACTGCAGACCCCATGTAACCACTGTTTTAGTGGTCCAGCTCTCCGTTGTTCGTGACCGCTGGGGACCCAAACAACGGAGAGCTGGACCACTAAAACAGTGGTTACATGGGGTCCGCAGTTTTTATACTGAAAGAGCGAAAAGTCCTCCGTGTAGGAATTTTCTCTCTGCTGATTCTTTGCAGTATCTGTGGCGGAGTCTCCAAGGGAGACTCTGGAGCAGATGTGAACTTAGCCTTACAGTAGATTGATTTAGTCTTAAGAAGAGACACCTAAGAGATATAAGATGTATACATTTATAAATGTTGAAATATGGTGAAAATCTGTTCCAAGCAGGCACTTTCTCTAGCTAGAAAAAAATATTAATCTTCAGAGGCGACAATGCTTTTTCACTATAAGAGCTGTGAATTTGTGGAATAGACACTTGAGATTTAGTCAAAAAGTAACAGTTAATGGCTATATATATTTGTGCAATGATATTCAATAAAAGGCTCTGATGGCTTGGTCTGGTGACGTGTTCCTCCATCAGCAGCGATTTTGAGACTGGAGTGGAGGGGAAGCAAGGGAAAGCAAGAAAGTGATGGCACTATGCAGTATGGAACATCAGTGCTGTAAAAGGATATATTTCTATCTAAGTCTAGGTTCTCACTACCGTTATTTAAAGTCAGTCACTCTCATCTGTCGCATGATGGAGCCCCCTCCACCGGGTGTCCGTTTGCATTCACCCCAATGTAAAAAACCAACACGGAATCATTCTTCCTAAGGACAGGCCATCAATATTAGAAACAAGATAATCCCTTTAACCACTTTATGGCCATGCAATTTTCCCTGGTACATGACTGGTCAGAGTACATAGGGGTTTTATTATTTTATATCATTTCTATTTTTGCTGTTTTTTCTTTTTTTTAATATTTGAACAAATGTGAAAAAAGGGGAAGGAAAATACATTTTTCCCATTTTTTAAATAGAATAAATTGCTACTATTTTTTTATATATAATTTTTCCTCTCCATTACAAAAATTGTTATCTAGAGGACACACAGTTTTGTGTTGCAATGGGGAGGGCTAGAGCTTGTGATGTGGGTGGGGTAGTGGTATCTTTTTTATTTTATTATTATTATTATTGGGGGCATTTTAACATTACATTTTATTTTTCTTTGCTGATATTCCTGTAATTGGGACTGTTGCATTAGCCCAAGTTACAGGGGAAATACAGCCTCCTAGTATACACAGTTATTACTGACAGCTGGAGCTCTGCTCTTATAGTTCACGCAGGTCTGCAAGGATGTACAGATATGTGTTTACAAAATCAAATGCTGACCACCCAGATGTATAAAGTCAATGGGAAGTCGGGAAGAGATTAAGGGGGTTTCCCAAGACTTTAATATTGATAGACTACTAGAATAGGTCACTGAGTGGTTTCCGGGTCCCTAGCATTTTTTATACTGATGACTAAATAATGGGGTTTGACACCCGAAGCCTTCACCAATCAGCTGATTTGGCTGCCCCAGAACACTGGAAGCTATAAAGAAGGACAAAGCCAGAAGCAACTTTGCTCCTATCCAAGTAATAATTGCAGAGCTGCAGTACCCAGGTTCCACCACTATATAGTGGATGGGGTTGCAGCTGATCAGATCCTTTTTTTTTTTTTAACTTGAAATTTATCAAGGTTTTTCCATAAAAATATAAAATATAACACAGTGCAAAACAAAGCATAGTACTATACAGTACTGTACATTATAAATGGTAAGTGGTGGGAAGGGGAGGAAGGGAAAACGGAGAGAAGGTGAAGGGGAGGTAGGATGAAGCATAGTAAATGGTGATAAGGTGAGGAAGAGAGAGGATTTTGTCGGAAGAAAGGGGGAAAGAGGGCAAAGGGGTAGGGAAGGGAGAGAAATAAAAGGAATGGAACAAATCGGAGGGACATAGGTCAAGTAAGAAACAGTATACAATGAACACATGAACAGGGTAAAAAACCTATAACAGTAATCCAGTAGAAAAAATCTATCTCCTCTTAAAGCATTGAGCAGGTAATTAGTTACAGTTCCGATAGTCAGTAGTCAATACAGCAACAAATCAAAATTACTTTACAAAGCCTTGTGGCCTCAGTGAAATAAAAATAACAGGTCATACACAATGAACATTCAGCAGTCAAACCCGGACCAAGTGATCCACTTACTAAAAAAGTCGATCAGATACTTCTGACCTCTTCTGTGGAGTTCCGATCCTCAGCACCACCGCCGATCAGTTGTTTGAAGCGTTCATGGTACTCAGAAAATCACTAAAGCCTGTACAGTGCCTTCCATTTTGATGCAGCAGCTCTGTCCCATTTAAACAACCGAAAAAAGCATATATATGACACGATGCAAAGAGATATCATAAATATATATAAAAAATGTATTAAATGCAGTTAAATACATATACATACATGCAAGTACATAAGAAGATGAAACAAACAAAACTAACCAATGTCAGACATACGCAGAGGTAAAAAGGTTTATCAGTCTATATAGATATTGCACATGTAATCCTAGTTCATCACAACCTATTAGTATAGTAGAGCAACAGTAATGTATACTCGTTTAATCCAAAAATTGTGGAATCTAGCATAAGTGTCAGAGAGTATGCTCAAAATATATCAGGAACAAATCCAAATATAACACAGTTAAAGGGGTGTGAATTTAACAACTCCAAATGGATCTATGTAAACATTTAGTAGCGTCACCCCATAGATGCTAGTTAGTTACAGTTGAATGAAGAACCATTGTAAACATTACAACAAATCAATTCAGTGATGGAAAACTCCATCTACTCCTAGAGATGATGTTACTCACCCAAGTGTAACTGGAGTGTAGACCTTTGCCAGCTGACACCATGCCCGACGCAAGTTTCGGCTACGCCTTTGTCCGGATTTCACAACATTTGGATTAAATGGGTATACATTACTGTTGCTCAACTATACTAATAGTAGATAATAATAATAATAATAATAGTCCTTTAATAGTCCCACAATGGGGAAATTCAGTGTGTTACAGCAGCAAAGATAAGATAAGATAAGCAGATACAAATACAAATAGAACATGTACCGGAATGTTCCAAGGTGAGAGGCATTACATTAATAGCAGACAGACAGATAGGACGTAGCAGAGGGGGGGGGGGATTTAACAGGCAGAGAGATATTTCAGTTCTCTGTATGTAATGATCTCCGCTTAGGTCGGTGTTGGTTGTACAGCCTAACCGTGGTGGGGAGGAAAGACTTCCGATAGCGCTCCTTCTCACACCTAGGGTGGAGCAGTCGGTCACTGACAGTACTGCCCAGCGCAATCACAGTCTCATGCATGGGATGGGAGTTATTCTCCCGCATGGAGCTCACCACGGACAGTATCCTTCTGTCACCCACCACCTGCACTGGGTCCAGTGGGCTCCCCAGGACAGAGCTGGCCCTTCTAATCAGCTTGTCAAGTTTATTTCTGTCCCTGGTTGATATACTGCTCCCCCAGCAGGCCACTCCAAAGAAGATGGCTGATGCCACTACCGAGTTGAAGAAAGTCCTAAGAAGTGCCCCCCGGATTCCAAAGGCTCTCAGCTTCCTAAGCAGGTAGAGCCTGCTGTGGCCCTTCTTGTACAGGGCCTCCATATGATCTGTCCAATCCAGCTTATTATTAAGGAGCAAACCCAGGTACTTATAGGTGTTCACAATCTCGATGCCCGTCCCCAGGATGTCCACTGGTTTTGGAGGGCATCTGCCTTTACGGAAGTCCACCACCATCTCCTTGGTCTTCCCCGCGTTAATCTTCAGGTGGTTCTGGTGGCACCAGTCCACAAAAAAACGGTTCAGTTCTCTGTACTCCCTGTCATCATCGTCTGTGATGAGGCCTACTATTGCAGAGTCATCAGAATACTTCTGTAGGTAGCAGCTAGATGAGTTGCACCTAAAATCAGCAGTGTACAGTGTGAAGATACTAATAGGTATTGATGAACCAGGATTACATGTGCAATATCCATATAAACTGATGAATCTTTTTACCTCTGCCGTAGGTCTGACATCGGATAGTTTTGTTTGTATCATCTTTATTATGTACTTGCATGTATAGGTGCATCTCAATAAATTAGAATATCTTTGAAACGTTTATTTATTTCAGTAATTAAATTAAAAAAGTGACCCCCCCCCCCCTATATTTTCTAGATTCTTTACACACAGAGTGTTCTATTTCAAGTGTTTTATTTCTGTAAATGTTGATTATGGATTACAGGTAATGAAAATCCAAATCTAAGAAAATTTGAATATTGTGAAAAAGTTCAGTATTGTAAATTTAGTGTGTGACCTCCCAAGGTTTCCTCAGCCTTTAAATGGTCCCTCAGTCTGGTTCAGTAGGACACACAATCATGAAAGACGCTGATTATGAATTGTATTACTGAATTACTGAAATGAATGAACGTTTCAAAAATATTCTAATTTATTGAGATGCACCTGTATGTATATGTATTTACTACATTTTTTATATATTTTATGATATCTCTTTGAACCGTGTCATAAATATGCTTTTTTCGGTTGTTTGTCTCTATTGATAGGTGTTCCCTGTTTTGGGCATATTCTCTTTAGGGCGACGTATGTTTTGTATGTTAGAGAACGGCAGTATTGCTTTTTACTGGTTATTTGGTCTCAACATACTATATTCTGTGCTATGGTTGTTGTTCTGTCCCATTTAAGTAGCATTTTGCACAGGAACTATAGAATTTGCACTGTGAAGAGATTGCAGTGCTCAAAACACTGATCCGTAGGGAATGCTGAGTGTCAGACCCCTACTGATCTGATATTGTTGTCCTATTCTAACTACAGTTGAAACCAGAATAAATCTTTCCCGTTTTAGGTCAATTAGGATTGCCAAAATTATTTATATTTGGCAAATGCCAGAATAATGAGAAAGAGAGAATTTTTAAGGCATTTTTATTACTTTCTGCAAAGTCAAAAGTTTACATAAATTTCATTAGTATTTGATACCATTGCCCTTAAACTGTAATACCATTGCCCTTAAACTGTATGACTTGGGTCAAACGTTTTGGATATCCTTCCACAAGCTTCTCACAATAGTTGGTAGGAATTTGGGCCCATTCCTCCTGACAGAACTGGTGTAACTGAGCCATGTTTGTAGGCCACCTTGCTCGCACCTGCCACTCCAAAACATTGACTTTGTTATCCTTAAGCCTTAAGTTTGACAGTAGGCTTCGGGTCATTGTCCATTTGGAAGACCCATTTGCGCCCAAGCTTTAACTTCCTGGCTGATGTCTTGAGATTTTGCTTTAGTATTGCCACATAATGTTCTTTCCTCATGATGCCGTCTATTTTGTGAAGTGCACAGTCCATCCTGCAGCAAAACAACCCCAAAACATGATGCTGCCACCCCCATGTTTCACAGTTGGGATGGTGTTCTCAGGCTTGTCCATAATGACCATTGTTATAAAAGGGAGGAAAAAGGGAGAAAAAAGAACACCAATGTGGTGAAGCAGATTTATTATCTGTACATATTCCATGCAGAAAATGAGTTCCTAATTTAGTGCCTAAAAGTAAATATACCTAATAGTACACAATGTGTTAAAATCCATATAAAACTTTAACTTAGGACAGAGATGGATCACATTAGAGAAGATAAATGTGGATCTCTGCCAGGTGTAAAGATTATGCAGAAATTAGCAGTGACAAATTGCTTTGGCAACTGTCCAATACAAAAAAAAATAACAAATTATACATTTGTTTAGATCAGGTCACGTTAATTTGATGGGTTAATATCTTAAGACCCATTAAAACCTTTACTTAATACCCAACCTTTAAAAAACTTTGCATAAATCATACATTCGGGATAACACTATTTCTGGCCATAGTATGACTTGAGTTCTTCATTTTTAGCGCTTTATCTCTCATTTTAGTTCTCTCTGAACTGGTGGTTGAGGACTAGCTGCTATGATGTCTGCCAAAGACAGGACACAAAAAGTAGAGGATAATCTGCTCTGTAACTATAACTCTCACTCAGAAGCATTAGCAGGAAATTTAGGACATTACAGAGAAGTATTGACCTGTATCAATGTGAATAAAGCACTTAGGGGTGACATAGAAACTTACTATTTATTTGCTTGCAGTCTCTTCTGTGTATTTGCATTTCCTCACTCACATGGCTCCTGCTCACCTCTAGCTCCTTTCATCTCCATACACTTCCATAGTGAGCTGTAATATGACACCACTGTGATCTTCTGTTTATCTTGCCCTATTAGGATCCCTATATGGGACAGTGACTGTCAATGCCTGTAAAGCGCTGCAGAATATGATGGCACTATATAAGTAAGCATAATAAGTAAATAAATAAATAGTAGGAGGGAATTCAACAGAAATTTCAGAAAGTCAGTTCCGAAGGAATGGGTTAGCAGGAAAAAAGCCAGATAGGTGCAAAAAGAACCATTTTATGTCTGACAAGATATATCACAACGTTTATTATATTCAATTATACTATTGATTTGTGAAAAATTTATTGACATGTTAGTGACATTTTAAAATATATATGAATGTGTCATCTACATTTCTATGTTTTCATATATGGGCTTTTTATATGCTCCTTGTGTGTTTTCCCTCCAGATGTTTTCTTTTCAAATATAACAAACTTATCTTGAAGACTTTGATTTGAAGTGCTTTCCTACTTTGACGAAGCCATTTTTAGCGAAATGTGAGATGTCATACTGGTGTGTGTGAGTGTATATGTATGTGAGGGCATGTGTGTGTCTGTGTGCCTATTCCTTGATTTAACCCTGGCTGAATGTGATGAGCAGCCCTTTAATGGAGTGAACACTTTAACTGATAGAATCTCAGTCAGTCACTTCACTTCAAGTTGCCTTGAAATGAAGATATGATGAGAGTAACCCAAACTTATTACACCTCTGACCTTTACTATACTACAACAGTTGAATCTAATAGGTTCTGCAGAATGGTCCACACTGAATGAAGTAGAAAGTCAGAGTCTTTATAATTTTACAGTTCCAGTTCCTACACAGCAAGCAGCACAATCACTGGAAAGCCAACAACAATATCTTAAAGGAAGTCTACCACTTCCTATAGCATATTTAACTGTCACAACTGTGTTACAGAGCACATTAAAGTGAGACACAGCATACTGGTATGGATATCACTTTTGTAGATTTGGTGAAAAACAACATTGAAGTGATATGTAAATGAGGCAGTTGGTGCACTGTGGGCAGGCCTTCAGCCCTGGGAGCACTGCTCTCACCACTTAGACCCTGACCATTTCCTATTTGAGCCACCCTGTGCACTGAGAGTTGATCCTCCTACTACAATGACATAACCCACCCTACTTGAGAAGCAAGGACAGTGCCCACAGGAATAGGTAGCTATCAAAGAAAGACCTCACTCCTATTTATTTATCTTAAATCATATGTACAATAAAAAAAAAAGTGAGAAATGTTAAAATATTGGTGAAAATAAATAACTTCTTGTTTAGGGCTACATTTTGAGCCATCACTGCAGACCTGAATTCATTTATATATGTGGAAATAAAAATAGACTTACATTGCTGGCAAGCTGCCTTGAGTAATACTATTGACTTTCAAAACATAATTTTAAAGAATATGTTTTAAAAAAAGAAAATTAAATAATAGTAGCAATTTAGCAGTTATTAACGTCCTGCCTTGACTACTAGCAGGTAAAATGGGCAATGCAGAAAATACAGCTTGCTCAATATGAATGGCTAAGTAGTCAGCACATGTTTAAGTTGCAGATTTCAATATTTCAACAACACACATGCTGGGGCAACAAATTGTTTTTAAAATAAAGGATATGAAATGAAGGTTTCACTTGTAAACCCACTTGTACAGTCATGGCCAAAAGTTTTGAGAATGACACAAATATTATATTTTCACATGATCTGCTGCCCTCTGGTTTTTAATGTGTGTTTGTCAGATGTTTTTATCACATACAGAAATATAATTGCATTCATATTATGAGTAACAGAAGCTTATATTGACAGTTAGAATGAGTTAATGCAGCAAGTCAATATTTGCAGTGTTGACCCTTCTTCTTCAGGACCTCTGCAATTCTCCCTGGCATGCTCTCAATCAACTTCTGGACCAAATCCTGACTGATAGCAGTCCATTCTTGCAGAATCAATGCTTTAATTTTGTCTGAATTTGTTGGTTTTTGTTTGTCCACCCGTCTCTTGATGATTGACCACAAGTTCTCAATGGGATTAAGATCTGGGGAGTTTCCAGGCCATGGACCCAAAATCTCTATGTTTTGTTCCCTCAGCCATTTAGTTATCACCTTTGCTTTATGGCAAGGTGCTCCATCATGCTGGAAAAGGCATTGTTGAGCGCCAAACTGCTCTTGGACGGTTGGGAGAAGTTGCTCTTGGAGGACATTCTGGTACCATTCTTTATTCATGGCTGTGTTTTTAGGCAAGACTGTGAGAGAGCCGATTCCCTTGGCTGAGAAGCAACCCCACACATGAATGGTTTCAGGATGCTTTACAGTTGGCATGAGACAAGACTGGTGGTAGCACTCACCTCTTCTTCTCCGAATAAGCTGTTTTCCAGATGTTCCAAACAATCGAAAAGGGGATTCATCAGAGAAAATGACTTTACCCCAGTCCTCAGCAGTCCACTCCCTGTACCTTTTGCAGAATATCAGTCTGTCCCTGATGTTTTTTCTGGAGAGAAGTGGCTTCTTTGCTGCCCTCCTTGAGACCAGGCCTTGCTCCAAGAGTCTCCGCCTCACAGTGCGTGCAGATGCACTCACACCTGCCTGCTGCCATTCCTCAGCAAGCTCTGCACTGCTGGTAGCCCGATCCCACAGCTGAAACACTTTTAAGAGACGGTCCTGCCGCTTGCTGGTCTTTCTTGGGCGCCCTGGAGCCTTTTTGGCACCAATGGAACCTCTCTCCTTGAAGTTCTTGATGATGCGATAGATTGTTGACTGAGGTGCAATCTTTCTAGCTGCAATACTCTTCCCAGTTAGGCCATTTTTGTGCAGTGCAATGATGACTGCACGTGTTTCTTTAGAGATAACCATGGTTAACAGAAGAGAAACAATGATGGAAAGCACCAGCCTCCTTTTAAAGTGTCCAGTGGTGTCATTCTTACTTAATCATGACAGATTGATCTCCAGCCCTGTCCTCATCAACACCCACACCTGTGTTAATGGAGCAATCAGTGAAACAATGTTAGGTGGTCCTTTTAAGGCAGGGATGCAATGATGTTGAAATGTGTTTTGGGGGATAAAGTTCATTTTCTAGGCAAATATTGACTTTGCAAGTAATTGCTGTTAAGCTGATCACTCTTTATAACATTCTGGAGTATATGCAAATTGCCATTAGAAAAACTGAAGCAGTAGACTTTGTAAAAATTAATATTTGTATCATTCTCAAAACTTTTGGCAATGACTGTATACTTGTCATAAGGAGTTACAAACATGCTGTATTTCATTAACTCAGAGTGAAATAGACTCAAATAGAAACAATGGCTAATAGTACAAATTGCCAATTTAGGCCATGGGTTTAAACATACACTGGAGATCAAAATTAGAGAACAACACACAATTTCCTAAAGGTCAGTCATTGTGTAGTCCTATGTGAATATATCCTAACATGAGTAAAATAGCAGTATTTTAAGCTTATTTCATAAATTGTATTTATTCTTAATCACAGAATAAAAATGTAAATGAGATTATTGAAAAAGAACACTGATCAAAATGAGAGAACACTTTCAGATACCTGCAAGTTTTTGGTGTTAATCTGGCACCTTACTTATCTGACAAACCCTATTTAACTGGCAGCCTAACTTTCCAGTTTTCACTGACTTTGCACAAATGGTGTGCCGCTCCAAAGTGACTGGAACCCTCCAGCAGCAGGTTGTCCAGATGAAGGCCAAAGGGTTGACCCTATCAGCCATAGCAAGAGAAGTTGGTCGTTCCAAGTCTGTGATTTCTAGAATATTGCATCTTTACAACATCACAAACTCATTCAAGTCCCCAAAGAAGGCTGGTCGCCCTCGAAAGACAAATGCATGAGAGGACAAGATAATGCGGAGAATCTCCATGAGTAATCGTTTCAACACTGCAGCTGGAATTGCTCGCCAGTTCAGCACTGAACAGGGTAAGGATCTGTCTCACCATCATACAGTATCTTGACGTTTAAGAGCATTTGGACTGAAAACCCATTCTGCAGCGACCAACCCTCTCATAAGCAGAAAGAATCACAAGGCTAGACACAAGTGCTCCAGAGTTCATTTTAGCGATGAAAGCAAGTTTAATTTATTTAGGTCTGATGGGAAACATAATGTTTGTCGACAAACTGGGGAAAGACTTAACCCAAAGTGTGTAAAGAAGTCAATGATAGGTGGAGGAGGAAGTATCATAGTTTGGGGAATGTTTTCTGCAGCAGGAGTTGGACCTCTCATACAGCTACATGGCAGAGTGAATGCAAGTGTGTATCAGAACCTTCTTCATGGTTCCTTCCTTGCGTTCATCACTCCATCAGCTAGCAATTTTCATGCAGAACAATGCCCCCAGTCACACAGAAAGATGGGTAAAGCAGTTCCTTGAAACTGAAAACATTGAAACAATGAAATGGCCAGCCAGAGTCCTAATCTAAACCCAATAGAAAACCTATGGAATATCCTTGGTGATAAAGTTATGGCCAAGAAACCCACAACAGTCACAGAACTGTGGAAGAGACTGGAAGAAGAGTGGACCAAAATCACACCAGAGCAGTGTGAGAGACTAGTGATGTCCTGTGGCCGCAGATGTGCTGAAGTCATTCAAAGCAAAGGCCTGTATACTTCTCCTGTATACTTCCTACTGATTGGCGACTGTTGTAACCTTTAGAAAATGTACTTATAATCTTTGTCTGTGCTACAGTCATTGCTGTTCTCTAATTTTGATCACGTTTTTTGCAAAATAAAGGTTTTATGTTGATATACTTTGGTTATTTTGTAAAACACTGTTCTAGTGGAATGGTGTACCCCTTGCAAAAAATCCTTCAAATCTTGATCAATGTAGATTACATTATTTATGAAAAAATCAAGTGTTCATACATTGTTCATTAATTTTGATCTCCAGTATATATGACCATGTATGAAACAACACATGGCCAATGCATAATTATAATTCATCTTTAATAAATATTCATGTTAAAACACATACAAATGCAAAAAGAAACAAAAAAAGGGGAAACTTTGGATATAACCACATACATATGTAAATTGAAAGACTTGTCCCAGATGAAGTCGCAGAGTAAATATGGCACCAAAGGGAGACTATGCTCTCCAGATACTAATATATACCCATTTAGCCATAGACGTGCTGCAAGTCATAAGAGACATAACCTTTTGCCATGGTATTGTTTGTGCATTTGTATGTATTTTAACATGAATATTTATTAAAGATGAATTATATTTATGCATTGGACACGTGTTGTTTTCTATATGGTCAAAGCTCAGAGTAAAAGTTAATGTGCAAAAATGATGCCGATAATTGCTTTTACTTTTTATCTGACTAGTATCAATTTTACAAATGTCAATTTGGAAAACAGTTTGGTAATAAAAGGACAAAAATGTATTATTAGTGCATAAGTGATCAAGTGTAATGAATAAAACCATGAATAAGAGGGAATTAATAAACATATAAACGGAATCCTTTATCAGTAATCTGTATACCATATCTTCTCTATAACATAATTATTGTTTTAGTAAATGTTCTTTTCCCCATGAAAATCCATGCCTCCTCTGTCGTGATATTCATTTATTTCACAATATGTAAATGGTGGCTCCACTTCTCCAAACTGCTATGCTCAGGGACAGGTGAGATCTCATCATGCCTCCTTGGCCCTGTCATTCAAATGGAGTAAGCAGAGTGGGGCACAGCAGTTTGTAGCCACGCAGCTGCCCTCAGTGCTCATTTGCATATTTTGAAATAAATGAATATCTCTGCAACTGAGGCATGAAAAATGTGTTACATTCAGGTGAGTCTGACCTATCTAACTGTGTTACTGGTTTAATATGCTTCGCCCTGGTAACAGTCTTCCTTTAAGATTACAATTAGACATGCAGTTTTTTTGGAGTTTATAAAAGAGTAGAATTATTAGCTGTTTCCAGTGGTGTAACTACCACTATGGCTGCTATGGGGGCCTGGGACCTTAAGAGGCTTTGCTGCTTTTTTTTTTTTTAATAGACTGTGGGTTACCCCAGCAGGTAACATACCCTATTTACTTACCAATTCCCGTTACTGCTTATGGCCGCCTCCGCTTCCCCTTCTTCCCTCCAGGGGGCCCCGCGTATCCCATATCACGTCACTGATATAAGACACACGGGATGGTGAGTAAGGCCGTGGGTCTGTGGCAAGGTTATTTTTTGGGCCATCTCTGCAAGATTCATCTCGTGAGGTTCGCCTGGTGGTTCTGTTCGGACCGAATGTGTCACACTAAAACTGCTAATATTAGGGCTCTGAAGAGACCCCCTTTTATGAGTATAATGATTGTAGACCCAGGAGAGGTGAGCAAATGTGAAAAAAAAATACTGTTACTTACCTCTCTTGGGCTCCGGTGGGACTCCCTGCTGTCTTCAGGCCTCTTTAGTGATGTCACATACATCACTTTGGTCAGTCCGATGTCCAGGGGCGCATCTCTAATGAGGAGAAGTGAGGCGGCTGCCTCAGGCGGCGCTATCCGTGGCAACCTAGGGGGACAGCATTTTGACAATTTATTTCATCCAAACCAGCCTAGGCCGCTTTAAAAAACATTCCGAGCGGGACCTGACTTAGACGTGTAGACAGGGGAGGATAGGGGTTGGCCACAAGGGAGCTTGGGGTGCCTGCAGCTGCTGATAAAATTTACTCACCTGTCCATGCTCCTGTTCAGGCCACCCTGCACTGCCGCTGGTACACTTATGTCACAGCGTTGAAGAATGCCAGGAAGCTGTACATAGCGTCATGACGTAAGTGTATCAGCGGCGGCGCAGGGTGGCCTGAACATTCCTCTCGCACCCTGGAGTTGGTAAAGATTATTGACCGCTACTCTGTGTGGTACTCGGGGTAAAAAAAAAGGGGGTCATATACTGTGTGGGGGGGGGCAGAAAAGGGGGCTGTGATGAAGACAAATAAGGGGATCTAATTAGGCGGACTCCATCACGTAACCAAAGTTAGCTGGGTGGGTGTTTTTTTGGGAGGGGGGGTGCCTTTCTATAGTTTGCCTCAGGCAGCAGAAAGGATAGGTTCACCCCTGCTGATGTTTATTAATTAATTTATATTAATTATACATATTAAACATGTGACCTCAGCAGTGACCCTGGGCGTATGATGTCACCAAGGAAACTGAGAGAGAGTGTCGGATGCAGCGAGGAGGCCCAAAAGAGCTGAGGGAAGATGAGTATAAATATTATTTTATTTTTTACACCTTCCCTGGGCCTTCATCTATCTGAAGAGACAGATGTATAATAATTTCACTTGAAGTTTTATCCAAACTTGTTCAACCAAAAACAAAGCAGGGATCCGAGCCGCCCGAATCCAAAACTAAACGAATCTTGGGGAGTTCGCCCATCTCTAGTTGTCTTCTATGAGAACATCCTGATACTTTACATATTGTAGGTCTATAAAACTGATAAACTGATGGATTACATAGAATTTCTTTTTACATGGTTACAGGAGTTTTTATCAGTATTGAGTTGCATGGTATGTGCCACAACCTCTTTCTCCAACATGCTGTCGATAAGAGGGGCAGGTGAAATAAGAATGGCTAAAGATGTTTGTATAACAATTTCAACCTCTGCAAGTGCTGCAATGTAGGAGTAGAATGAACCAGTCGATAAGGCAGAGACTGGACAGAAACACAGCCATGATTTCCTTACAGTGGACAGGTTATATTTTTATACATGTCCATGACTCAATAGGTGGCCATATACTAGTTAAAGAAAAAGCTCTGAAAAATTTTAAAAATTTATGTAAATTTTTTTTTTTTGCTTAATATAAAAAATTGTTGTCAATTTTTCAAAATGTCATCTGTAAAACATTTTTTGTTTCCCAATAATATACTTTTCTATATGTACCTCTCCACCCTTCCCTCTTCCACATCCTTGGATTTGCCATCTTTTTTATTTTCCCCTAGGGAGCTTTAAATTTATCTCTATTTATTTAACTTTATTAACATCTTTTTCCGAGCACTTTCTAAAAATCTTCCCAATTTCCTTTTCTTTTCTTCATTTTAAATTCAACAAGGGAATGGAAAAGAGAAAAGGAACAAGGATTTTTATGGTATACTAATGGGAGTTATAGTAAGGATAAATATATAGGGCAATAAATATTGATAAAATGAGGGAGTCCAGATATTCTTAACATTTTTAATATTATGAAAAAGGCAAGACCACTCCTCACGTTCCATAGTCACTTCAGTTAATCCATTCACATATGCCACAATCTATTGTTAATAATTCCTTATTCCTGGCCATCATTAAAAGGACCTGCTGTGCATTCTTCCATCCACACTTAAGACATTCCAACTTAGCGTTTAATGTTCCTCTAGGGAAGAACCACCCAAATGCTCTGTATTTTTGGGAAGTCAGCTTCCACTGCATCTCCCTTCATATTACAAAAAATGTATTTAAATTTGTAAACAATAATAAACAATCCAGTTACGTTCATGGGAAAACCTCTGTAACACCTTTTACAACTCAAAAACATTTATCAAATCCGCCCTATCTTTAACCCAGAGTCTACAAAAATGTTGGCCCATGCCCTCATCATCTCTCGTTTAGACTACTGCAACCTTCTTCTCTCTCACTCCCCTCCCCTCCATCTTCAACTCTGCTGCCCTGTTAATCCATCTTTCCCCTCGTTTCTCATCTGCCTCTCCCCTCTGCTAATCCCTTCACTGGTGTGGCTACCCATTGCTCAATGAATAAAATTTTAACCCTGACATATAAGGCCATCCAAAACCTGTCCCCTTCATACATTTCTGAACCCAGTCTCCTGCTACCTCCCCCACACATAATCTCCCATCCTCACAAATCCATCTTCTTCATTCTGCTCTTTTGTGTGAAAAACAAATAAGTTGTGTTACATAATACAAACCATAATTGCAGACAATGGGGCACATTTATCAATCCAAGTCTGACATTTTCTGTCTACATTTGCGCCAAAATTCATAGTGCACAGCATTTACGACATATTTACGACAGTGTGCACTAGAAAGAAAATAAAAATATGACAGGCTAGACACTTTTGAAAAATGTACACCAGAATGGGCATAGTTTAGAAGTGTCTCACTTTAAGACACATTTATGAAACAGAAAAGAACGAATATGGCACAGATTTCCTGTGCAAAGTAGACCAAGTTTAAAATGGTGTAAATAATTTACGACAATTTGCTTTGTGCGCCAAAAATTCCTGTCGTGCGCCACATATTTGTCTCAATAAGTGAGAGATGAATTTTGTCTGCTTATGTTATGCCAAAAATTGTAGGGACTTTGATGCGTGTGTCAAATATTTGTTCCTTACAGCCTGCAAGTTAAGATTTTTGTCAACAGATTTTGTCTATATGCTTTGCGCCAAATATTTGTCTCATGGTGAGACAGAATTTTGGAGCTTTTGGAGATTCATAAATATATCTAAAAATACGAAAGATAGACAGTATTGATAAATGCGCCCCAATGTATGTAATTAATGGTGCTTTACAAATAATAATAATACCTATTATCCGACCCATATCTGAATCCTTCAATTTACATAGTACATTTGTTTACATCAGTCAATATAGTAATACTCACATATGGTCAGATCAATTGGTATTGTACCAGATTCTATAATGTTTCTCTTTGACATTAATTCTGTTATTGTTTTTCCTTTTGCTATTGTTAATGGCAGCAATGGATGTTCTGTTGATAACCAATGTAACTGAACAGGATGATGGATGGTGAGAGTCCTGACTTACCCTTACAGGATGATCTACAGTCTTCTCTGTATACAGGCTGAATAATAGACTGATACATGGAAAGCTATGTGTGGGCAGGGTAATCTAGAATCTCACTGTCTTTCATGGGAGTCTTAGCAGAGTAAATACTGACATTTACTCAGAAATCCTTCTCCAATCATATAAACCTACATATCAAAGAGCTCTTCCTTGAGCTCTCATCATGCATGAGTTGATCATCCCCATAGAAATAAAACAAAATATGATTGATCAATGATTTTAATATATTGCTGATTATTAGAGATAGGTGAACTGACTCATACCGAGTCAGGTTCCACTCAAATATTCCAAATTGTTCGTATTGTGCAAATAAAATGGCTGATGCGTTATACTACAGAGTATAATAGGTAGAGTCCCAGGGGAGGTCATAAAAAAAAAAAAAAAAAAAAAAATTCATATTCACCTTCCGTTACCTCTTTTGGGCCTCCTCACAGTGTCCGGCACTTTCCTGGTGACGTCATGCATTCAGGGTCACGACTGAGGCCTGTAATAGGGTCACTAGAGGTCACCTTTAGACCAGACAGTTTTCTGGTGACTGGTATCAAATGCTGGTCAATGCCACTACCCTCCCACCATGATGCTGTATAATCTTAACAGTGTAGGTACTAAAGTGAACCCCTCAGGTGGAGATCTGGTGTGGATAAGGCCTGGAATACCAACTCTTGAAGCTCCCTGAGAAAGAAAGCAGGAATTCCTGTAACATGCAAGAACGAACAGCACATGATCTCTGGCCTTTGCCAAACCCCATACTGCTTGCATTGATGTCACTTAGATGCGGACTAGCATAGGAATTAGCTAGGAATTTGAAAAGTCACTGCCATCTTCCTCAGTAAGCTCCACGAGTTGAGACTCCAGGTCTTATCCATACTGGTTTTCCACTTAAGGGATTCACTTAAGCACCTACACCACTCAAACCATACAGCATCACAGAAAGAACACAGCTACATTGTCCAGCATATGATACCATTTGCCAGCAAGCCATCTGGACCTTAGGCAGTTACCCATGACTCAGTTGACCACAACCCTTTGTGTTAGCCACACAGCAAATTGCCTGTATTATATGAAAAGAAGTTTGAATACCAAGAGAGATTTTGTTTCCATCTTGTTGAATAGACCCATGCTAAAAATTGCTTCTACAAGTAGAAATACTAAAATTAGCAGTGTACCCATACCCTCCACCACCCTTTCCATCACCACACAAAGGCTCAGATTCATAATGAGGGGTTTATGAACCCTTACCAATGACACAACGGAAAAGGAAAAGTTATTGGAACTACAGACTATAAGGATATTGTGCCACTGAGCTTTGAAGAGACTCAAAAGTACAAACCACACGTGGACACTCATCAATAATCTGCCAGATCTTACAAGAACCACTAAATCCAGCTGCCACTGTGGCATGTGGCACAGACTACAGGAATCCTGTGCACCTACCCTCAATCCATACAGTTTTCTGGTAACTGGTATCAGAAGGTGGCCAATGTCACTACACACCTCCGTTGCAATATTGCATAACCTGAACAGTGTAGGCACTGGAGTGGACCCATCAGGTAAAGATCTGGCATAGATAAGAACTGGAATACCAACTCCTGAGAATGAAAGCAGTTATCCGTAATGTGCGGGAACAAACAGCAGATGATCTCTGGCCCTTGCCAAACCCCATACTGCTTGTAGTGAAGTCATTTAGATGTGGACTAGCATAGGAATACGGTCCAGCTGCTCTATACTAAAAGCGACACCACCACTTGTAGCACAGAGACCAACAAGGTCCAAAAACCATGTGCTGCTAGATCCTACATGTTACAAAAGTCACCACCATTGTCCTCAGGAATGTAGCAACACTGACCACCGTCTGATACCAGTTAATAGAGAACTTCCCAGACCTTAGGTGGATACATGAGACCCATGCACCTTGTGCCACATCCCCTCAGTGTTAACTAGATCTGGTGACCCTGCAGGATTGGGTAGTCATGACAGCCATCCACACCTAGTGTACATACAGTATGCTTGTCCATCACACTGCAACACATTATTTTTCTAACAACTAACTGTACTACACAAACCATATAAAGATATTAAGGTCAGTTCTCAAGGATGCAGGCAAACCCTAATGAGCACATAGTACCCTCCACCACCCCTCCATCACCTCGCAAAGGCTTGAATTCATAATGAAGGACTTATGATCCATAGGTCTCTGACGTAACAATGAAAAGAACAGCTTTAAGCACCAGATCCTTGCTCACAACAGCTGCAAAATGCCCAATAAAAGAACAAAAACAAATGGAACTTACCTATTATCTTGTGGCTGAATGTTAATTCAATGATGTTAAGGTGAAGGTTATTTTTGACATTCTTCTGGTAGTAGATTCGGCTTTCACATCTACACAGACGAAAACACGACACTTAAAAAACATTTTGGTGTCATTTCAGAAAGTACAGCTGATTGATGTAGAATTTAAGAAATCCAACATCTTCAGACATAGGTTAGAAT
Source organism: Leptodactylus fallax (assembly GCA_947044405.1). NCBI lineage: Eukaryota > Metazoa > Chordata > Amphibia > Anura > Leptodactylidae > Leptodactylus > Leptodactylus fallax. The sequence goes on from CAMRHE010000347.1 coordinate 656,248, forward strand.
TATGCACCATAGAGCTGTATAGTGATCAGACCATACTTATCTGTACTAGTGCTAGAAGCCCTAGGTGGAGATCCTCAAAGCTCCATGGAACAAAAAGTACTTTAAGATTTTTTCCGTCTATTTTTCCTTTTATTTTTAAAAACTGTTTGCTTGGCGTGTCACCTGATTGTATATTTTTTCTATATAGCTCTGAACCCTTTGGGTATTAAATTGCTTCATTTAAGGTTACTTTGTGTTGCTTTATGAACCCATTACCTTTTTGTAGTGTGTTTGCGTCTGACTGTTAAATAAATGCGTGCATACAGTACAGACCAAAAGTTTGGACACACCTTCTCATTCCAAGAGTTTTCTGTATTTTCATGACTATAAAAATTGTAGATTCACACTGAAGGCATCAAAACTATGAATTAACACATGTGGAATTATATACTTAACAAAAAAGTGTGAAACAACTGAAAATATGTCTTATATTCTAGGTTCTTCAAAGTAGCCACCTTTTGCTTTGATTACTGCTTTGCACACTCTTGGCATTCTCTTGATGACCTTCAAGAGGTAGTCACCTGAAATGGTCTTCCAACAGGTTTGAAGGAGTTCCCAGAGATGCTTAGCACTTGTTGGCCTTTTTTTCCTTCACTCTGCGGTCCAGCTCACCCCAAACCATCTCGATTGGGTTCAGGTCTGGTGACTGTGGAGGCCAGGTCATCTGGCATAGCACCCCATCACTCTCCTTCTTGGTTAAATAGCCCTTACACAGTCTGGAGGTATGTTTGGGGTCATTGTCCTGTTGAAAAATAAATGATGGTCCAACTAAACGCAAACCGGATGGAATAGCATGCCACTGCAAGATGCTGTGGTAACCATACTGGTTCAGTATCCCTTCAATTTTGAATAAATCCCCAACAGTGTCACCAGCAAAGCACCCCCACACCATCACACCTCTTCCTCCATGCTTCACGGTGGGAACCAGGCATGTACAGTCATGGCCAAAAGTTTTGAGAATGATACAAATATTAATTTTTACAAAGTCTACTGCTTCAGTTTTTCTAATGGCAATTTGCATATACTCCAGAATGTTATAAAGAGTGATCAGCTTAACAGCAATTACTTGCAAAGTCAATATTTGCCTAGAAAATGAACTTTATCCCCCAAAACACATTTCAACATCATTGCATCCCTGCCTTAAAAGGACCACCTAACATTGTTTCACTGATTGCTCCATTAACACAGGTGTGGGTGTTGATGAGGACAGGGCTGGAGATCAATCTGTCATGATTAAGTAAGAATGACACCACTGGACACTTTAAAAGGAGGCTGGTGCTTTCCATCATTGTTTCTCTTCTGTTAACCATGGTTATCTCTAAAGAAACACGTGCAGTCATCATTGCACTGCACAAAAATGGCCTAACTGGGAAGAGTATTGCAGCTAGAAAGATTGCACCTCAGTCAACAATCTATCGCATCATCAAGAACTTCAAGGAGAGAGGTTCCATTGGTGCCAAAAAGGCTCCAGGGCGCCCAAGAAAGACCAGCAAGCGGCAGGACCGTCTCTTAAAAGTGTTTCAGCTGTGGGATCGGGCTACCAGCAGTGCAGAGCTTGCTGAGGAATGGCAGCAGGCAGGTGTGAGTGCATCTGCACGCACTGTGAGGCGGAGACTCTTGGAGCAAGGCCTGGTCTCAAGGAGGGCAGCAAAGAAGCCACTTCTCTCCAGAAAAAACATCAGGGACAGACTGATATTCTGCAAAAGGTACAGGGAGTGGACTGCTGAGGACTGGGGTAAAGTCATTTTCTCTGATGAATCCCCTTTTCGATTGTTTGGAACATCTGGAAAACAGCTTATTCGGAGAAGAAGAGGTGAGTGCTACCACCAGTCTTGTCTCATGCCAACTGTAAAGCATCCTGAAACCATTCATGTGTGGGGTTGCTTCTCAGCCAAGGGAATCGGCTCTCTCACAGTCTTGCCTAAAAACACAGCCATGAATAAAGAATGGTACCAGAATGTCCTCCAAGAGCAACTTCTCCCAACCGTCCAAGAGCAGTTTGGCGCTCAACAATGCCTTTTCCAGCATGATGGAGCACCTTGCCATAAAGCAAAGGTGATAACTAAATGGCTGAGGGAACAAAACATAGAGATTTTGGGTCCATGGCCTGGAAACTCCCCAGATCTTAATCCCATTGAGAACTTGTGGTCAATCATCAAGAGACGGGTGGACAAACAAAAACCAACAAATTCAGACAAAATTAAAGCATTGATTCTGCAAGAATGGACTGCTATCAGTCAGGATTTGGTCCAGAAGTTGATTGAGAGCATGCCAGGGAGAATTGCAGAGGTCCTGAAGAAGAAGGGTCAACACTGCAAATATTGACTTGCTGCATTAACTCATTCTAACTGTCAATATAAGCTTCTGTTACTCATAATATGAATGCAATTATATTTCTGTATGTGATAAAAACATCTGACAAACACACATAAAAACCAGAGGGTAGCAGATCATGTGAAAATATAATATTTGTGTCATTCTCAAAACTTTTGGCCATGACTGTAGAGTCCATTCGTTCACCTTTTCTGCGTCGCACAAAGACACGGTGGTTGGAACCAAAGATCTCAAATTTGGACTCATCAGACCAAAGCACAGATTTCCAAGGGTCTAATGTCCATTCCTTGTGTTCTTTAGCCCAAACAAGACTCTTCTGCTTGTTGCCTGTCCTTAGCAGTGGTTTCCCAGCAGCTATTTTACCATGAAGGCCTGCTGCACACAGTCTCCTCTTAACAGTTGTTGTAGAGATGTGTCTGCTGCTAGAACTCTGTGTGGCATTGACCTGGTCTCTAATCTGAGCTGCTGTTAACCTGCGATTTCTGAGGCTGGTGACTCGGATGAACTTATCCTCCGCAGCAGAGGTGACTCTTGGTCTTCCTTTCCTGGGGGGGTCCTCATGTGAGCCAGTTTCTTTGCAGCGCTTGATGGTTTTGGCCACTGCACTTGGGGACACTTTCAAAGTTTTCCCAATTTTTGGGACTGACTGACCTTCATTTCTTAAAGTAATGATGGCCACTCGTTTTTCTTTACTTAGCTGCTTTTTTTTCTTCCCATAATACAAATTCTAACACTCCATTCAGTAGGACTATCAGCTGTGTATCCACCTGACTTCTGAACAACACAACTGATGGTCCGAACCCCATTTATAAGGCAAGAAATCCCACTTATTAAACCTGACAGGGCACACCTGTGAAGTGAAAACCATTTCAGGTGACTACCTCTTGAAGCTCATCAAGAGAATGCCAAGAGTGTGCAAAGCAGTAATCAAAGCAAAAGGTGGCTACTTTGAAGAACCTAGAATATAAGATATATTTTCAGTTGTTTCACACTTTTTTGTTAAGTATATAATTTCACATGTGTTAATTCATAATTTTGATGCCTTCAGTGTGAATCTACAATTTTTATAGTCATGAAAATACAGAAAACTCTTGGAATGAGATGGTGTGTCCAAACTTTTGGTCTGTACTGTATGTGAGCGAGGTTTCCGCTATGCCTGTCAAGTCAGTGGTGATGGCAGCGTGTATTTGGAGTGTGTGGACTGTGGTGAGATTTATGCTCAGTTTGCAACCTGAGTGAAGGGAGAGTGCAAGATTGAGTGAGTGGACAGCTGCACCCGGCTCACGTGCTAAGACAGTTCGTACATGACTGACTTGTGTCTTTATTCAACCTTATCTACTATGTGAAGATTCTTTAATAATTTCTTTTTGGATCGATCAAACTTATATGCAATACCTAATATGTTTATTTTTGTTTACCTTATTTAATTTTGAAATGGAAAATAATTTTTTTGAACTTTTTGATATTTATTTTTATACTTTTTTCACTTTCTTATTTTTTACGGTCCTACAAGGAGACTTGAATCGGAGGTTACTTGATCCACTATACACTTGATCCACAGATTTATTATGCATTGTACAATATACTGCAATACTTGTATATTATAGCCTAAGTGTATAAGGCCAAGGGAGCTTGCGGCGCTGTTAACCTCTGAGCAACCTGTGATCTCACCACAGGGTACCAAGGGGTGAACAAAGGGGCTCCCCCATAACCACCTAGATGCCCTGATCGCATCTTAGAGGTTAATCTGCCAGAGTACTTTCTGACTCCTACTGTTAGTCCTGGCTCCCTGTTTTCTTATACAACTGCAATCCATAAGCTATGTAACAGACACAGCTCCTGCTACATTTCTGTCCCATACTGTTACTGAGCTAAGTGATAACTCCTGTATTTTCCAGGAAAAGTCCCTACAAAGTCCCTGTGTCTTATAGTGCAAAGTCCAACAGTACCAGACACCCCTGACTGCTTGCTTAATTATCTGCTAGTGCTTCTCCATACAGTATAATGCCCATTAATAATAATAATAATAATAATAGTCCTTTAATAGTCCCACAATGGGGAAATTCAGTGTGTTACAGCAGCAAAGATAAGATAAGATAAGCAGATACAAACACAAATACAACATGTACAGGAATGTTCCAAGGTGAGAGGCATTACATTAATAGCAGACAGACAGATAGGACGTAGCAGAGGGGGGGGGGGGGGATTTAACAGGCAGAGAGATATTAGTGCCTACCACATATAATTCCCCAGGGAAGGTTAAATTAATATGAAATATTTTCTCCTACTTTTTCTTTCCCAAACCTAGGCATCTTATAGCCAAGACACGTCTTATGATATAAAATATATTATATTGTAAAATAAATTACATGGCATAATAGTACAGTGCAAAACATGCCCATCCATTTCTAATTGTAAAGAATCGTGAAAAGCATCAATAGATGGCGCCGCTGAAGTGGCTGCCTGGTCGGCAGCTCTGAGACTCTCTCTCTCTTATTTTTTCTTTCTCTGTCTGTTTTTTATCTCTCTACTTAATGGACTTTACACTATGAAGAAATGAAGAAACAAAGACTTGGAATTGGACCTTTGTGATACTTTTTTTTTTTGTTTTTATCTGTCTTTTTGTCCTGCTGAAATGGGGACTCTTGTGTCTGCAGGCATTTCTTTTGTCTACACAAGAGAGAAATTACTGCAGCTTAGAGTCACAACAACAGGGCTGCATACCATTTGCCCACCCATCCCCCAAGAACTCTGGAGAAAGAAAAAGCGGGGGGAGGGGCTGCAGAGCAGGAACTCTTCAGAGGATTAAAAAGAGGCGTTACAAGACCAACTGTTCCCTCCATCATTATGGGCAATGTGAGATCTCTTGCAAACAAGATGGATGAACTAACAGCGCTCACCAGGCACCACCAGGAGTTTTGGGTGTGCAGCATGATGCTACTTACAGAGACTTGGCTCACTGAAGTTACTCCTGACTCTCTGGTCTCCTTGGATGGTTTTAAACTCCTTCGGGCAGACAGGACAAGGGAGAGCGGTAAGAGGAAAGGAGGGGGGCTGGCAATGTTTGTGAATAATAGATGGTGCAATCCTAGGCACATTGTGATTAAGGAGCAAACTTGCTGTAAGGACATTGAACTATTAGCTGTGAGCATGAGACCTTTCTATCTACCAAGGGAACTATCACATGTCATCGTGATAGCTGCATATGTCCCCCCCTCTGCGAAAGCTGACGCTGCCTGCGAGGTCCTACAAGCCACGCTGAGCCAGTTACAGTCTCAGCACCCCCAGGCCCTCCTTCTTGTGTCTGGCGATTTCAACCATGCCTCGCCATCATCCACACTTCCCAGTTTCACACAGTATGTAACCTGCCACACAAGAGACAACAAAACACTGGACTTGTTCTTTGCCAACGTGAGGGAGGCATATAACTCATCAGCCCTACCGCCCCTGGGAAGATCGGATCACAACCTAGTACATCTCCGACCTGTGTACAAGCCACTTGTATGTAGAGAACCAGCTGTCACCCGCACAGTGAGGATATGGTCCGAGGAGAGTGATGAGGCTCTGAGGGATTGTTTTGACACAACCGCATGGGAAGTTTTGCAGGATTCGTATGGAGAAGATATAGAAGGACTCACACACTGCATAACGGACTACATTAATTTTTGTGTGGACAACACAGTACCCACAAAAGTGGTGAGGTGCTTCTCCAACAACAAACCATGGATTAACTCTGATATAAAAACACTACTTAAGGAGAAAAAGATGGCATTCAGGACAAGAGATAAGGAGGGGTTGAGGGAAGTACAAAAGGAGCTGAGGCATCTAATCAGGCAAGGAAAAGCCAGTTATAAGGAAAAAATGGAAAAGCAAATGGAAAGAAAAGACATAAGGGGGGTCTGGGAGGGGCTTAAGTCAATTTCGGGTCATAAACAGTCGGTCTGCCAGATTGAGGCAGATGTTAACTGGCTTAATGAACTAAACCTATTCTTCAACAGATTTGATCACACACCAGCTCCTCCCACCCCAGAATGTCCTTCAGCTCCCCTCACCACAATGACTTCACCCCATTCACCCCATGTGGCTACTTCCCAACAGACCAGTAAATCCAGAAATCTGTCTTTATCTGACCACAGTCTGACCTTCACACGGGCCCAGGTGAGGAAGGAGATGAAAAAGATCAAGGCGAGGAAAGCCGCAGGGCCAGATGACATCAGTGCAAGGCTAATTAAGACTTGTGGGGACCAGCTGTGTGGTATAGTTACATATATGTATAATATGAGCCTGAGGCAGGAAATAGTCCCTGAATTATGGAAATCTTCTTGTGTGGTACCAGTTCCAAAGAAACCTCACCCTATGGACCTCAACGACTACAGACCTGTAGCACTGACATCCCACTTGATGAAGATCTTAGAGAGATTGGTTCTCACACATCTTCGCCCTCTAGTGAGCCCCGCTATGGACCCTCTCCAGTTTGCTTATCGACCGGGCATTGGGGTAGATGATGCCATCATCCACCTTCTGCACAGGGCTCTGTCTCACCTGGAAAAACCAGGGAACACGGTGAGAATAATGTTCTTTGATTTCTCCAGTGCTTTTAACACCATACGGCCCAGGTTACTGAGAGACAAGCTGGGCCTTGCTGGAGTGGACCACCACCTCTCCAACTGGATCCTAGACTACCTCACAAATCGACCTCAATACGTGAGAGCCCAAGACTGTGTGTCAGGTACCGTGATCTGTAATACGGGGACACCTCAGGGTACGGTTCTCGCCCCTTTCCTCTTCACACTGTACACTGCTGATTTTAGGTGCAACTCATCCAGCTGCTACCTACAGAAGTATTCTGACGACTCTGCAATAGTAGGCCTCATCACAGACGATGATGACAAGGAGTACAGAGAACTGAACCGGTTTTTTGTGGACTGGTGCCACCAGAACCACCTGAAGATTAACGCGGGGAAGACCAAGGAGATGGTGGTGGACTTCCGTAAAGGCAGATGCCCTCCAAAACCAGTGGACATCCTGGGGACGGGCATCGAGATTGTGAACACCTATAAGTACCTGGGTCTGCTCCTTAATAATAAGCTGGACTGGGCAGATCATATGGAGGCCCTGTACAGGAAGGGCCACAGCAGGCTCTACCTGCTTAGGAAGCTGAGAGCCTTTGGAATCCGGGGGGGCACTTCTTAGGACTTTCTTCAACTCGGTAGTAGCATCAGCCATCTTCTTTGGAGTGGCCTGCTGGGGGAGCAGTATATCAACCAGGGACAGAAATAAACTTGACAAGCTGATTAGAAGGGCCAGCTCTGTCCTGGGGAGCCCACTGGACCCAGTGCAGGTGGTGGGTGACAGAAGGATAATGTCCGTGGTGAGCTCCATGCGGGAGAATAACTCCCATCCCATGCATGAGACTGTGATTGCGCTGGGCAGTACTGTCAGTGACCGACTGCTCCACCCTAGGTGTGAGAAGGAGCGCTATCGGAAGTCTTTCCTCCCCACCGCGGTTAGGCTGTACAACCAACACCGACCTAAGCGGAGATCATTACATACAGAGAACTGAAATATCTCTCTGCCTGTTAAATCCCCCCCCCCCTCTGCTACGTCCTATCTGTCTGTCTGCTATTAATGTAATGCTTCTCACCTTGGAACATTCCTGTACATGTTGTATTTGTATTTGTATCTGCTTATCTTATCTTTGCTGCTGTAACACACTGAATTTCCCCACTGTGGGACTATTAAAGGACTATTATTATTATTATTATTATTATTCTTTTTTTTCAACATTTTTTCAAATTCTTCTCATCTATTAACAAATTAAAATTAATTCATGCATTTGGGAACAATGTTGTACTGTATTTTGTTAAACAGAATAAAAAACAGGAAGTGAACAGAGCCCCAGTCAGGGCCAGCGTTAGGGGGGAGCAAACTGGGCAATTGCCCAGGGCCCCCAAACCCATAGGTCCCCCATACTTTTCCTACTATTAGGACTCTTAATCAGCAGTAGATGAAAGTATCGGCAAATGCAGAGTCTGCTGATCGCTGCTTCTAAACTTTGCCAGCACTTAGAAACAGCTACTATTTTCCCCCCTCCCCCTCCTAAGCAGTGACTCATCCAACAGATGGAAGTGTGCAGGAGGAAGTTTGCAGCAATGCTTTCACTACTGCCAGACAGAGCTGCACATGAGCTTCCTCAATTTCCAGTGCACCCAGCAATTCAGCCAAATGTAAGTGTATTTTTTGTGTAAAAGATCTATATTTAATATGTATATAATATGTATATATCTGTATATTTGTTTACAGTATGTGTCTTATATACTGTGTGAGTACTGTATGTTTGTAGACAGGTGTGTGTGTGTGTATATGGTATATACTGTATGTAAATATATATGTACAATTATACATACTAGAAATGTATTTTATAATGTGATGCACAGTATATCAAGATGTTAAACGGGTTGTCCAGGAATTACTGTTTTCTGCAAAGAGGCTAGGGAAAAATAAGAAAACTCATACTCACCTGTCCCTGGTGCTCTGTTGTCTCCCACAGCTGTCCGGTCCAGCGGCGCCCAGGAGCTTGTTTTGGCAGAAGTCCTCACCGCATGTGACTGCTCAGGCCAATCAGTGGCCTAAGAAAAGAACACGGGGCATCACAGGTGACTTATGTGAGTGATATCGCGGTTCTTTTCCTTAGTCTGCTGAGATCACTGATTGGCTTTAGCAGTTACGTGTGGCAAAGCCCCGGGACGCCGCTGGACCGGACAGGGGTGGGAGAACTAGGGACAGGTGAGTGTGGGTTTTATTTTTCATCTTTCCCGGCCTCCTTACAGAAGCCTGTAATTCCTGGACAACCCCTTTAAGGATTAGGCCCACACAGCGAAACGTAGCTAAAAAGCAGTGAATACACATTGTTTTTTCCACAGCATTTTTAATTGAGCTTTTGATGCATTTTTCTCTGCACTTTCTTCCCCTATTAAATACAGTCATATGAAAAAGTTTGGGCACCCCTATTAATCTTAATCATTTTTAGTTCTAAATATTTGGTTGTTTGCAACAGCCATTTCAATTTGATATATCTAATAACTGATGGACACAGTAATATTTCAGGATTGAAATGAGGTTTATTGTACTAACAGAAAATGTGCAATATGCATTAAACCAAAATTTGACCGGTGCAAAAATTTGGGTACCCTTATCATTTTATTGATTTGAATACTCCTAACTACTTTTTACTGACTTACTGAAGCACAAAATTGGTTTTGTAACCTCACTGAGCTTTGAACTTCATAGCCAGGTGTATCCAATCATGAGAAAAGGTATTTAAGGTGGCCAATTGCAAGTTGTTCTCCTATTTGAATCTCCTCTGAAGAGTGGCATCATGGGCTCCTCAAAACAACTCTCAAATGATCTGAAAACAAAGATTGTTCAACATAGTTGTTCAGGGGAAGGATACAAAAAGTTGTCTCAGAGATTTAACCTGTCAGTTTCCACTGTGAGGAACATAGTAAGGAAATGGAAGACCACAGGGACAGTTCTTGTTAAGCCCAGAAGTGACAGGCCAAGAAAAATATCAGAAAGGCAGAGAAGAAGAATGGTGAGAACAGTCAAGGACAATCCACAGACCACCTCCAAAGAGCTGCAGCATCATCTTGCTGCAGATGGTGTCACTGTCATCGGTCAACAATACAGCACACTTTGCACAAGGAGAAGCTGTATGGGAGAGTGATGCGAAAGAAGCCGTTTCTGAAAGCACGCCACAAACAGAGTCGCCTGAGGTATGCAAAAGCACATTTGGACAAGCCAGCTTCATTTTGGAAGAAGGTCCTGTGGACTGATGAAACAAAGATTGAGTTGTTTGGTCATACAAAAAGGCGTTATGCATGGCGTCAAAAAAACACAGCATTCCAAGAAAAACACTTGCTACCCACTGTAAAATTTGGTGGAGGTTCCATCATGCTTTGGGGCTGTGTGGCCAATGCCGGCACCGGGAATCTTGTTAAAGTTGAGGGTCGCATGGATTCAACTCAGTATCAGCAGATTCTTGAGAATAATGTGTAAGAATCAGTGACGAATTTGAAGTTATGGATGGGGATGGATATTTCAGCAAGACAATGATCCAAAACACAGCTCCAAATCTACTCAGGCATTCATGCAGAGGAACAATTACAATGTTCTGGAATGGCCATCCCCGTCCCCAGACCTAAATATCATTGAACATCTGTGGGATAATTTGAAGCGGGCTGTCGATGCTCGGCGACCATCAAACTTAACTGAACTGGAATTGTTTTGAAAAGAGGAATGGTCAAAAATACCTTCATCCAGGATCCAGGAACTGATTAAAAGCTATAGGAAGCGACTAGAGGCTGTTATTTTTGCAAAAGGAGGATCTACTAAATATTAATGTCACTTTTCTGTTGAGGTGCCCATACTTTTGCACCGGTCAAATATTACTGTGTCCATCAGTTATTAGATATATCAAATTGAAATGGCTGTTGCAAACACCCAAATATTTAGAACTAAAAATGATTAAGATTAATAGGGGTGCCCAAACTTTTTCATATGACTGTATATGTGGAAATTCCGCAGCTAAAATTAACATTCTTTGGATGAGATTAAATGATGACATTTTATTCACTTTGTTCACATATTTCTGCAGCCGCCATAAATGCTGTGTTTCACGTTACAGAAAAGCAGATTTTTTTTGTTACAGATTTTGTTGCTGTTTTTTGAGCCAAAGCCAGGAGTGGATTGAACAGAAGGGAGAAGTATAAGAAGCTTTCTAGATATTTCACAATCGTTTTCTAGCTATTCTTGGCTTTGGCTCAAAAAGTGAAGCAAAATCTGCAACAAAAAAAGCTGCTTTTCCACAAAGTGGGGTCTCAGCCTTAAGGCCGGGGTCCCAAGTGGCATTACAGTCTCTGCAAACTGTAGTCCTAGGAGCAAACTGCTTACTGCAGCATACTATTACAGTGCAGGGCAGAAAGAGGTTAATTGCTGGCTGGAGTTATGAGGGGGCATCTGCAAATAAAAGGGGGTAGTTGTGTTCTCAATATGAGGAATGGATTAACTCTGATAGTAGTGAAGTGGTTGGAGCTATGAGGGGAACATTATACAGTAAAAACAGCTATTTGTGGATTATACTATGAGGTCAGAGGGGAATCTGGCAGTAAGTGGCTGACATAACAGTATTTAGTCCTTGTATAGTGGTCAGTGGCTGACATGACAGTATTTAGTCCCGGTATAGCAGTCAGTAGGTGACAGTATTTAGTCCTTGTATAGCGGTCAGCGGGTGACGTGACAGTATTTAGTCCAGGTATAGCAGTCAGTGCCTGACGTGACAGTATTTAGTCCGGGTATAGTGGTCAGTGGCTGATGTGACAGTATTTAGTCCTGGTATAGTGGTCAGTGGCTGATGTGACAGTATTTAGTCCTTGTATAGCGGTCAGCTGGTGACGTGACAGTATTTAGTCCTGGTATAGCAGTCAGTGGCTGATGTCACAGTATTTAGTCCTGGTATAGTGGTCAGTGGGTGACGTGACAGTATTTAGTCCATGTATAGTGGTCAGCAGGTGACATGACAGTATTTAGTCCTGGTATAGTGGTCAGCAAGTGACGTGACAGTATTTAGTCCTTGTATAGCGGTCAGCGGGTGACGTGACAGTATTTAGTCCTGGTATAGCGGTCAGTGGCTGACGTGACAGTATTTAGTCCTGGTATAGCAGTCAGTGGCTGACGTGACAGTATTTAGTCCTGGTATAGCGATCAGCGGGTGATGTGACAGTATTTAGTCCTGGTATTGCGGTCAGTGGCTGTAATGCTAAAAACCAAAATGATTGTCCTTGATAAAATGGCTGACAAGATGTTTCTAGAAGTCAAGTCATGTAACCTTAATTTCAACTCTGTATGGTGTAATGTCTAGTTAAACAGAAAGCAAGATCAGAGTTCAACTCTGTTCTATGTGATGTTTACATGGACAGCTTGAAGGTTCAGCTCTGTTTGACTTTATGTCTACATAAGACATAAAAATCAACTCAAAGTTCAACTCTGTTTGAGCTAGTGTTTACATGAATATAAAACGAGCTTAAAGTATTAACTCTGTATGAGCTAATGTCTATAATAGACTTACAAACCAGCTTAACGATTAACCTTGTATGAAGCATAGTGTCACAAGACATATTCTGGTGAAAACTGGCCTCTTTCGCAAGAATGTGAGCTTGGAAGTAAAGCCTTATAGAGGTGTATACACTTCTGTAACCGCCCATTCTATGACACACACAAAGGGTATATAAAGACGGATGATATCCCCCAGCCATATGTTGCAATCTGGACAGCAGTGATTGGGGACACCTGGTGCTGCTTGATGACCTGTCACAATGGCTGGGTGATATTTTCCTGAAGATACCTTGATCGGAATTCATCCATGAAGCTGGGCAGTGTTGTAAGTGTTAATTATATCACACTTTGATTACGTTTGATTACCTTGCCATACTTGCTGTATTGCAAGTTTGATTATATCATACTTTGATTACCTTGCCATACCTGCTGTATTGCAAGTGTTGATTAAGTCACAGTTTGATTAAGTTTTGATGACCTTACTATACCAGCTGTATTGCACAGATTGATTTGATATACCTTCTGATATACTTTTAAGTGTTGTTAATTACATTCTAATATCTGTTATACTTTTCCCTGTTGTAAGACCTTTTGACCTTTTTTGCTATACTTTTCCTTGTTGTAAGACCTTCTTCTTATACTCTTCTTAATAAATTGTTAAACTATTGCTGATAGTCAGGTGTTTTATTCTATAACTTTATTCTATTATACGGAATCCAAAGAATCTGTTTTCATTTTGCCAAACATTTTTGGCGTAGTCGGCAATATTCCATTTTATAGAATAAAATGTTTAAGCGTAAAACACAAGCTAGTTCTAATATGTCTCCTGATGTTATTCTGGGTGGGGATCAGGCTCCTTACTTGATTCTAGCTCAGGAAGGTGCTAAATTCACAGGGCTGGGGGAGGATTGGAAAGATCAATTGGGAAATGGCAGCCTGGCAGTGAAGTGTTTACAAAGGGGGTTGGTAAACAATGGAAATGCATATGTTGATGTGTGTAGGAGGAGGGGCGGGATTTTTCTATCAGCTTACAGACAGCAGAATGAGAAACAGATGTTGTCACAGCAATTGTTAGCCCTCCAGTCTCAGGAGACTATGAATAAATGTCAAAAGCAGATTTTAGCTGATAAAGTTGACCAGTTTAAGAGTTATGCTGAACGAGCAGCGGTTAGGATTGCTCAATATAAATATAGGAAGAGGAGAGGGAAAATTAATAAGAAACAAATTGATGCCTCAGTGTTCTCCTCCACTGATGAAGTCCACCCAGGTGATTTTGAGGGGGATGATGATTGGGAAACTCCCCCTGACCCAACCATAGATCCTCCTGGAGTAAATGCTAAACCCATTATCAGACGGGAGCAGACAGCCCCTCCCTCTGTAGAATTCACAGAGGTGAAGGCATTGTTATTAGAACACAAAGCACAGGAGAGAGGAGGAATGTTTCAGGGAGATTCTTCCCGGGAACAATATGATTGACAGATTAGCCAAGCCCATTGTGTAGATGCCCGACCCCATGTAAATTTGAGAATTGAATGGAAACACAAAAATGTACAAAATGTAATTGCATTAGTAGATACGGGGGCGGAGGCACTCTGGGCAGAAAATAACCATTACAAAAATTTGGCTGAGAATAGGAAACCTTCCTGTGAGGCAGTACAGTGTAATTGTAGTTCCAGCGCCTGAATATATCATTGGTATAGACATTTTGAAAGGAATGCAGTTACATTTGCCTGATGGTAAGTATTCTTTTGGAGTAAAATCTGTGCAAATTAATCCTGTTTTGATAGGGAAATTGAAAATGAAACCTGTTAAGATTCCCAGAGCCACAAAAACACTGATTCATAGTCTGTGGCAAACGGGTTGGTAAACTGGATGCCCACCTGGCATTCTCATGATTGGAAAATAGGGACCAAAGAAATATAGGGAATATGTCAAAAAACGAATGTGGATGCTCATACTAATATCAATTCTCTTGACAGACTTTACAACAGCATAGCTGATGAACAATCAAAGATTGCCAAAAAGCCACCTTCCAGTGGGAACAGACCAGAGGTGTTCCCCTCAGGTTAGAGGTTATAAAAACAATAATATAACAGTGTCCTGTATGTCAACATTCACACACAGGGTAGTGCCAAGGGTGGTAAAGAGATATATCTTGCTAGGCACATTGCCTGGCCAGATTTGGCAGATAGATTTCATCGGACCATTAACTGAGTCCCAAGGATGTAAATCTGCCTGCACAGCAGTGGATACATACTCAGGTGTACTGATGGTACACCCCTGTAAGTTTGCCAATGCTAATTCAACCATGCGCCTGCTAGAAAATATAGTGCTGTATTATGGCATACCTTTGCAAATGCAATCAGAAAATGGTAGCCATTTTAAAAACAATAGAGTACAGCAATTTGCCCAAGAACACAACATAGAGTGGATATTTTATATCCCCTATTACCCCCAAGCTGCAGGCTTAATTGAGTGGATGAATGGGATGTTAAAACAACAATTGTAAAAGCTAACTGATGGGGCATGGGGGAAATTGGAGCCAAAGTGTGGGTAAAACAGCCACAAGGTCCTCCAACACCAGCTGAAGTGATTGCAAAGGGTACTGACAATGTGCTAGTTACTATGACTCCTGGTACAACTTGATATTAGTACACTCCAGCCAATAATGTGTATTTACGTGAGTAATTTGTGTTCCTCTCAGGTTTGGATTTTGTTAGCCCTCAGTGGATGCGTTCTGGTAGTGTTATTATGGATCTGGCACGAGCATTATCAAGACCACCGCGGATCAGAGGACAATCCAAATCAGGAGTGAGGAGAACAAAAGAAATGTGACTGTACCTAGCTCAAGTACTGAATATGACAGAATTTTGCCTGAAAAATGCATATTCCAGCAATATCCTGGAAACTTGTTTGGTCGCTGGACCAACTTCTGTTGCAGTATGGACTAAATTGTTACAAATTCAGTTAAATGATACTGACTTACAGGAAG
Organism: Leptodactylus fallax; assembly: GCA_947044405.1. Classification (NCBI taxonomy): domain Eukaryota; kingdom Metazoa; phylum Chordata; class Amphibia; order Anura; family Leptodactylidae; genus Leptodactylus; species Leptodactylus fallax. The sequence goes on from CAMRHE010000347.1 coordinate 671,726, forward strand.
CCGATCTACATTTCCATGTGGATTGGATAAGTCCTTATTATGCTTGTGCAAACATCAGAACATGTGTATATATAAGTATGGCTGTATTACTGGTAGAAATACCAGGCTTAGCAGTATATAATCATGAAACTATATCACGCATGGCTTGCTTTATGGTAAAGAATATAAATATTACTAGTGCCATTATAGAAGATGTTTTGTTAGATTTACACTCATATAAGAAAGCAATATTACAGAATAGAGCTGCTATAGATTACTTACTTAAGCATGGTTATGGATGTAACAGCTTTACAGGAATGTGTTGCTTTAATTTGTCTGATCATTCAGAAGATGTTCATGACAAGTTGCAGCAATTGCAGGAAATGATTACTCACATTAAACAAGATGTAAATCAAGGGTGGTGGGATTGGCTATTAGCCTTCCTACCTGATTTCGGATATCTTCGACAAATTGTCGGAGTCATCCTTTGTGTAATAGCTCTATTAATTATGAGTTGTTGCTGTCTACAATGTATTCCATCCTTATACACTATGTTAACACCCACTAGGCACCAAACAATAAAAGTAGCTTATGGTGCATATAAGGTTACTTGACTTGTCTAGGGTGGAATGTAATGCTAAAAACCAAAATGACAGCCTTGATAAAATGGCTGACAAGATGTTTCTAGAAGCCAAGTCATGTAACCTTAACTTCAACTCTGTATGGTGTAGTGTCTAGTTAAACAGAAAGCAAGATCAGAGTTCAACTCTGTTCTATGTGATGTTTACATGGACAGCTTGAAGGTTCAGCTCTGTTTGAACTTAATGTCTACATAAGACATAGAAGTCAGCTCAAAGTCCAACTCTGTTTGACTTAGTGTTTACATGGATATAAAACGAGCATAAAGTATTAATTTTGTATGAGCTAATGTCTACAATAGACTTACAAACCAGCTTAACGATTAACCTTGTATGAAGCATAGTGTCACAAGACATATTCTGGTGAAAACTGGCCTCTTTCGCAAGAATGTGAGCTTGGAGACGAGTGGAGCCTTATAGAGGTGTATACACTTCTGTAACCCACCAACTCTATGACACACACAAAGGGTATATAAAGACGGATGATATCCCCCAGCTATATGTTGCAATCTGGACAGCAGTGATTGGGGACACCTGGTGCTGCTTGATGACCTGTCACAATGGCTTGGTGATATTTTCCTGAAGATACCTTGATCGGAATTCATCAATGAAGCTGGGCAGTGTTGTAAGTGTTAATTATATCACACTTTGATTACCTTACTATACCTGTTGTATAGTAAGTGTTGAATATATCATAGTTTAATCGACTTTGATATTTGATTGTACCCTGCAATACCTGCTGTATTGCAGGCTTGGATAATATCACAGTTTAATCAACTTTGATATTTGATTGTACCCTGCAATATCTGCTGTATTGCAGGCTTGGATAATATCACAGTTTAATCAACTTTGATATTTGATTGTACCCTGCAATATCTGCTGTATTGCAGGCTTGGATAATATCACAGTTTAATCAACTTTGATATTTGATTGTACCCTGCAATACCTGCTGTATTGCAAGCTTGGATAATATCACAGTTTAATCAACTTTGATATTTGATTGTACCCTGCAGTACCTGCTGTATTGCAGGCTTGGATAATATCACAGTTTAATCAACTTTGATATTTGATTGTACCCTGCAGTACCTGCTGTATTGCAAGGTTTGATTATACCTTCTAATATCTGTTATACTTTTCCTTGTTGTAAGACCTTTTGACCTTTTGTTATACTTTTCCTTGTTGTAAGACCTTTTTCTATCTTCTTATACTCTTCTTAATAAAATGTTAAGCTATTTGGGGATAGTCTAGAGTTTTTACACTATAACTTTATTCTATTACACGGAATCCAAAAGAATCTGTTTCATTTGGCAAAACAGTGGCTGACGTGACAGTATTTAGACCTGCTATAGCGGTCCTATTTGATATTTCTGTATGAATATAAATATTTTATTGTGTGTAGAGATAGACATATGCCTTGTTGCTTGTGAATTTAATTTATAAAGGGTCACAAGCAACTAGTTTGGCTATGCAAAAAAATTTACATACATATGAAACAACAATGCAGCAGCAAAAGAACGTAGCGTTTTACAATACCTGCAAAGTGGAGGGAATTCTGACTAATCTCATACACGCATTGCAGAAAAAATCTGCAGCGGAAAAGCTGCGTTTTCACAGCATGTCAATTACAGGTGCATCTCAATAAATTTGAATATCTTTGAAACATTCATTCATTTCAGTGATTCGGTAATTCAATTTATAATCAGCGTCTTCCATTATACTGAATCAGACTGAGGGATCATTTAAAGGCTTAGGAAACCTTGGCAGGTGACACACTGAATTTACAATACTGAACTTTTTTACAATATTCTAATGTTCTTAGATTTGGGTTTTCATTAGCTGTAATGCATAATCAACATTTACAGAAATAAAACACTTGAAATAGAACACTCTGTGTGTAAAGAATCCAGAAAATATAGGAGCTCACTTTTTTAATTTAATTACTGAAAAAAATAAACGTTTCAAAGATATTCTAATTTATTGAGATGCACCTGTAATGTAATGCAGATACTTCTTTATGATCACAAACATTCATGGTGCTGATCTCCTCATACGGGCCTAAAAGATATTTTAGGTCCCCTTAGGAATTAGAGCTTTGGATGAACAGCAATCTCTGTACCTTCTAGAATTTTGCTTTTCTATATAATACAAATAAACACTCTGAGAGACAGTATAAAGTATTGCTTATACTATGTGCTTTCTTCTTTTTATTCTGAGCTAGCTATAGCTTTTCCTTCGAATAACACACTTTTACTTCCTAAATGCTTGTTTTTGCCACTTTCATGTGAAGGTGACAATAGCTCACTAGGTTACATAACGTTCTGCTTGACTTGGTCATATATGCCAAGGAATTTCGTTTTTGACCATTTTACTGTATGTATTATATGTCAGACAGGTCTCAATAGTTCCCAATTTCATAGGGTCTCTCTTGGGTCATCTTGAAATAGATGAGTTGGCAAATATCTATGATGAATTGCTCAAGGGGACATAACCTAACTGTTCGCCTGTGGTAAGGTGTAAGCTATGAAAATTGAGCAATTATGTGAAGGAATGGTTTGTAAGCCTTGGCGTTTGCCCTATTTATACTCCATGGAGACAAGCTGTGGTGGAACAAATTGTACGCAGAGGATATGTAAGAATATAGAGATATATGGGTCAATGTTCTATACATATATTGATGTGCTGTATCATATTCTATAAATTGTGCATAATTGTACACTCCTCAGATATGGGTATAAATCAAACTGACCATTTTACATTCAACGGTCCATTTTATAATGTCAAATCTTGTTTATTTTCAAGACTTATATTTTAGATGGTGGGTTTTTTATTGATCTGAAAAAATATATACATAATGGGGCAGATGTACTAATGAAAATATGCCCTTTTCTGGCATAATTTAAAAAAAAACAAAAAACAAACTAGTGCACATGTCTTGCCGCACATTTATGTGTTCAGATACTTTTTCCACCTTGTCTGACAAGGAAATGTATCACCAGAAAATGACCTATTTTTTAACTTTTCATGTTAAACATGTTTTTAATGAATGTTTTGATTTGCCAAAAAAATCCATGTCATATATATGTTTTTATAAATAGTATTTTGCCACAAAGCCTAATAATAGAATGGCTCTTACCAATTAGTACAGGTTTTCTTTGCAGCAGTCATTATTTTATATCACAGACAGATAGATTGCAATAGAATATAACACTTCTGTAGATAATACCACTGGCCCATCACTGTATTCACTACTAAGAACCCTTAGTCTATTGCTACCTATGACCATGAGGCTGCTGTAAATCATATCACTAGATTACTGTAAACAAAGCAGAGGAGAAGTTCAGGCAAGATGGCAGCCCACATAATTATTTTCAGAACATATAATTAAAAAACTACAATGAGAAAATAAAAACAGATTAAAAAAATATATATTTTCTTTTTGTATAAAACGTGTCATACACTGATCAGGTGACCCGGAGGACCCGCAGGGATAGGAGACAGCGCAAAATTCAAAAAGCTGCAGCCAGAGAAGCAAGAAATGGCAGCTGGTGGAGACATGGAGGAGGGCCAGGACATGCTGGGCAGTGAATATGTAAATGCATTTATTTTTTCTCAGCGATTTTTCATTAGCGATAAGTCACTTATCGCTCAATGCAAGGGACAACTATCCAGGACAACAAATTGCCCAATAGTCGTCCCATGTATTGGGACCTTTACATTAGCAAGTCCTTGCTACAATATAAACATTTAAAGGTAAACACTGATAACAACATTACAATGATCAGGCTCATTTTCAAGATAAAGTATATGTTCTGTTGTTGACTGCAAGTAGTCCTGTAGTATTTTTGTCAAGTCAGTTTTCATGTGGTGGATGACTTTATGTCTGAGAAGGGAGTGGTTGTCCTCTGTTCCTGTCAGGATGTAGCTGATGCCCCGGAAGTAGCAGCTCCCATCACCTTTGGTTTTGTGTACGCTGTGGTTGTCCATGGTCCCTTGTGCAGCCATACAGAGGAGTAGCTAGGGGGGGGGGGGGGGTAGAGGGGGCGGCTGCCCCGGGCCCACTGATTTTTGGGGGGCCCACCCCGGGACCGCCATTAATACATCCTTTATTTCTAACTAGATCGGTGTCTGCAGACACCAATCTAGTTAAAACGTAACCTGAAACTTAACAGTATTGTAAACTGCAAGCCAATACAGGCTTGCGGTTTACAAGAAGCCGAGACCACAGACCGGCTGCACTCAGACACAGACGTCCTGTGCATGGACAGGGAGGAAGCGCTGGCTCCATTCATCCTCATCGCAGGTGAGTATGACTTTTGTTTTTTTAGCTCAGTTGTGGGTATATTAATAGTATAAGGGGTGGTTAGGAGGGGGAAATATAACTATAAGGGAGGGTTCATTAGGGGGCATTATGACGATGGGGGGTCATTTATATAAGGGTTATTACGGGGTATTATGAATATAAGGGGGGAGGTTATTTATATAAGGGGCCATTAGGGGGCATCAATTATATTAGGAGGCATTATGAACATAAGGGGGTGGTCGTTAATATAAGGAGCCATTAGAGGTGCAGTATTTATGTCAGGGTGAATCAGGAGCATAATATGAGGGTCAATTAATTTAATTAAGGTGGCACTTGGGTTTTAATAAAACTAAGGCCCCACATAGTGGGCTGCAGAAAAAAAAGTGCTGCAGGAAAAACCGCAGCGGTAACATTGTGGTTTTTCCTGCAGCACTTTTCACAGAAGGTCCGCAGAGGTTTCCCCTGTGGACTTTCTGATTTCAATACACCTATATGGAAACCGCCAGTGTTTCTGTAGGTATAATTGAAACCGCAACGGTTTTGGAAATCGCAGTGCATCTGCTGCACGTATTTTTCCGCAATGTGTGGATGGGATTTGCTAGATGTAAAATGCCGGGTTTTTTTCTGTGAGTTTTCGCCACATGTGGCCCCCATCCCCACTTTGCAGTAAAATATGCGCAGCGGATGCAGTTTTGGAAATCGCAGCATGTCAATTATACCTACGGAAAGGCTGGTGGTTTTCATGTAGATATAATTGAAGCAGAAACCTCTGTGAACTTTCAGTGCAAAGTGCTGCAGGAAAAACCGCGATGCGTCGCTGCGGTTTTTCCCGCAGCTCTTTTTTGCTGCAGGACACCACGTGGGGCCTTAGCCTTAAAGAGACCGTCATCGCTGGGATATAAGGAACGCTCCCTCTTTGTACTCGTCTATAGCGCTGTACTGTCAGTGGGGGTGTTCCTTACTGCCCGGCGATGACGCTGAGTTGTGAGGAACGCCCCCTGAGTACAAGTCTATGAACGAGAACTGTTAGAGAGGGCGTTCCTCACAGCGCAGCTAGACTGTCAGAAACGCCTTTCTGACAGTAAACCGTGAAACTAAGACCGGCGATATCTCCAGCCCCGGGGCACATACTGGGAAAGCCGGCAGTGCGCTGAATTCAGCGTGCTGTCGGCTTTCTAGGGGTATGTAAAACAGCATATACATGAGGACGTGAAAGGTCCTCTTTAAGGAGTTTTACAGCTCATTTTCATTGATGATCAGCTGTATGAAGGGGCTATGGCGCCTGTTTATATCACACGCTGTCTGTTTATAGTGACCATGTGATGTAATTCCAGCCTTGTCACATAGACATGTATAGGACGAGGCTGTAGTTACATTACATGGCCGCTATGAAAAGAATGACACTATGTAAACAGAGAAGGGGTCACGGCGCTTACACAGGTACCATGGTTCATTCAAACACCTGATCCTGGGGGTCCGGGGTATTGGAACCCCAATTGTTTTCCCTTTTTTTTCCTTTTTAATTAGGAAACATCTGGGGCATTATTAATAAGGGGCACTATTTAAAGGGGTGCACAGGGAAGTTATTAACTTAAAGATGCACTTGGGGGTATTATTCATTATAGGGGGTTATATTATATATTTTATAATTGGGGTAGCAGCAGGATGGAGGCTTTATGCAGGTGAGGACAATATGGGTCAGGTGCCTGGAAAAGTGAGGAGCCAAAGATGTTGCATACTTTACAGAGAGTGGAAGAAGTGGTCATGGCCGTCCAGATAAAAGAGACCGGTAAGTCTCTAAATGCTACTGCCCTGTATTCACCTATATTGTCTGCAGAGCCCTGTGTAGAGCTGCTATATACCACTATACGCTCACCGTATACTGATAGTATTAGTATACGGACAAGTCCAAGTTGGGGGCCCACTTGGACATGTTCGCCCCCCTGTGCTGGACCCCTAGCTACGCCTCTGCAGCCATAGTGTACAACCCTACCAAACGTAAAGCCAAGATTGGTGCTAAGTTACTTCCTTCCTGAATTTGGCAGTGGGTTGAAAGTCTAATTTGCTTGTTTTTCTGTGTGGAAGAGTGAAGAAATCAGGCGATACCTTTTCTGTGTGACAGAGTAACTGGGACAATCATCATGGGACTGGGGTGGTGGAGAAGTCTCTTCGTCCTGGTAAATCTTAAGGTTGCTGGTGTGGTAGGTTTTGGTCAGTATCTTGCCAGTCTTATTGTTCTTAAGTTTTACTTATCCCTTGGTCAAGGATTCTACAACTAAGTAGGGTCCAATCCAGCGTGGTTCCATCTTTGAACCCATCCGATGAATATGGCGCTGATTCTTGATATAAATGATGGTACCAGCAGTGATTTCTTTGTTGCTGTTGTATCAGCGATCAAAAGCTTGCTTCTGGTGTTCCTTGGCAGAATGGATGTTGGTACTAACAGTTAGGTGGAGCTTTTTAAGAATGGTAGTCAGTGTATTTAACACATCAGGGTTGGCATCATCTGAAATGAGCATGGTGTCCACAGTGTCATTTTCTGAGGGATTGAGGTCCATAGGAAGCTTGGCCTTCCGTCCATACATGACCTGAAATGGAGTGCACTTGGTTGAGGCATGCACAGATGTGTGATAGGCAAACAGAACTCCAGGGATGAACTGATCCCAGCTGTTTCCTTGGTCATTGACAAGCTTACTGTTAGGAAACAGATGCAGCATAGAGCTAAGTAGTGAGCCCCAGCACCAGTCAAACCGAATCAGAATGGTAAAAACCGTGCTGAACGTCCCGCGCTCTCCCAGCCGCACCAAACCCCACCCCCCAGAGATGTTCACTAGGGCTCCTGATGGTGGGGATGGACTTGGATGCTACTGACGGGCAGAGCGGCACGGGCCAGAGAGCACCGGACACACAGCACACCACCAGAGACAGCAGAACAGAAACCAGAATCACTTACCAGTAGTAGCAGGAGTAGGGATGTCAGTCTGCAGAGTAGAAAGCAGCGGATGGCGGCAGGCAGTAGATGGCAGCAGAGTTCCAAAGAGTAGTCATACAGTCCAAGTTGTCAGTGTGAGGTTAGCGAAGTACAAAAGGGAAATCCAAATAGATGTGTCAAACAAGCCGGGTCGGTAACAGGAGTGCAGAGCGGTACCAAATCGGAGTTCAGGAGGACGAAGTCTGAAGGCAAGCCGGGGTCGTTAGCAGGAGAGGGAGAACAAGGTACAAAACGGGAGGTCAGAAGGATAGTTAAACTACAGAAGCAGGAGGTCTAGGCAGGAGATAACAGGACAGGAAATATGCAACGCTTACTACCAGGGGAAACTGAATAGGCAGTGATTACCTGGAGCGGAAGTCCCGAATATCAAGGTTCCGACCGAGTACCTGCTCCGGAAGGGAATCCCGTGGCCTGAGTGGGGAAGGACCGGCAATCTCCGCATACCGCCACGGAGGTTCCGGCCTGCCTCCCTAGGGGCCGGAAGGAGCTCCTAGAGGAGAGGACCGGCAACCCCTGCATGCCGCCGTGGAGGTTCCGGTCCGGCTCCTTACACTTACTAAGAGATTCTTTGAGTGTTCAATTGTCACGTTCCCGCTGACCATATTTTTGTGGTTGGCAGATGAAATGCAGTGATCTGTTTGAAAATGCTCCATCAGGTTGTCGATGATCAAGTTCACAAACTCTCAGCCCTGGTCACTAATAAGAGTGTCCATACAGCCAAGGCAGCAAATAACGGAGTACAAAAAAAAATTGCTACTGACTTGGCACTCTTATCTGGAACAGCTTCAGTCCACTTGGAGAAATGATCAGTGGCAGCAAATATATATTTGTCGCCATTTCATGTTTCCTGAAGAGGACCGATCATATCAATCCCGACTAAGCTCCATACTTTTCCAGGCACTGGTATACTGTTGAGTGGTGGAGCATTTTTGACAGGCTTGGTGAACGTCGTTCTTCATTCCCTTACAATAATAATGGTCAGAGATTTTGGCTAATGTTTTATCTCTGACAAAATGGCCACCAGAAATTGGGTAGTCATGACAGGCCTTCAGGATATTTGGCAGTCGGCTTTTAGTGAGAACCTCCTTTTCCCCTTGGTAAATAATCCCTCAGTCTACTCGATATGACTTAGCTGTTTGTCTGAACTGGGACTTGGCATTTACACGTTTCTCTGGAGGTAGATCTTAGATCCACTTGCGGCACTTTTGTTGTGTTGCAATGTAGAATCTCAAAAGCTGGTCATACAGTTGGACTTCCATGGTTGTCAAAATTGGAAAAACTTTGGTGTCATAGAGAGCAGAGAGAAACATACATAAAAAGTTACTATGCACTAATGTGACCATATACTCAGCTCAATGTAAGCACTGTACTATATTTTCCATCAAGAGAAAGCAGCTGTATGTCTCATATGAAATTAGACAGGGTGAGAAAACCAGTGAAGTGATGACATTATGGCCTGAAGGGATATAGTCTGGCCTAATTTATTTTACACCCCCAGGTATAAAGTTTATCACCAGGGGTATATTGTGGCCTGGGCCAGACTATACCCGGGTTCCACGTTAGAGGGGTATATTTTGGCCTGGAGGGGTATAGTTTGACATAGGCTATTTTATACCCGGGGTATAGTTTGGCCTAGGATATTTTACACCTTGGGGTATAGTTTAGCCTAGGACAGTTAATCCCCAGGGTATACTCTGGCCTGAGCCAAACTATACTCGGGCTTAATCTGGGTAGGGGTTAATTTGGCCTTCTACATCGGAAATAACCAGACTGACACCAAGTGATAGTATTAATGTGGGGATGGCCACAGCTTTATTAACAACACTGTTAAACAGAAGCACTTAACTTTTGCCCTCTTGTAAACTTAACCCCCTTTTATCTTCGTCATGCTGACTGCTTATTACATACTGTCCGTCCAAAAACAAATACACCGATCCTTCATCCTATGACCCCAAAGTTCTACAGCTGCACCAGGAGTCCTCAAAAATAGCCCCAAAACCATCTGATCCCGCTGCATCGGTAAGCAGAAACAAATCACAACTGCTAATTTCTATCAACTGCCAAACAGACCTACCATTATAGGTCTGAAGAAAAATTTTCCAAATCAGCAAGTCATCTTTCATAGATCTCGTAACTCTGATAAAATGGTCAGGTCTATGAACTCCTCTAGATGCCAGTGAAAGTCGCCTTGAAAAAACCCTACCCATGGGGATTATCCTGCACGCAAAAACCAGCAGCCCTAACAAAGATTGCAGTTGACGTAAAGTAACTTTTTTAGCCACCAAAACATACTTAACCATACCCAACAAACGCAACAACTTGTCTGCCGGTAGGCAAACCTCTATCAACTGTGAGTCTATCCCCACACCAAGGAACGACAATACAGTCAAAGGGCCATCCGTCTTGTCCTTGGCCAAGGGAACCCCAATCCTACCCATCAATGACCTAAATACCTGGAGCAACTGACCGCAGACCCAGGAATCCTTCGGACCAACAAAAAGGTTATTTTACACCCCCCCCCCATGTTTGCTGTTGGTTCTTGATTCTTATACCTCTTTATTTTATTCCTTATTTTATAGATACTGTATATCATTTTTAGTTTTGTCACAATGTTTTTTGTACATCTTTATTCCTGCATACACGACTTTATCTTTCGTTACAAAAGTAAATAAACATGATGGAAGATAGCTTCCTTGTGTTGTTTACATTAGTGTCAATGGGAATGGACACAGAATCAGTCTGTGACTGTTCTCTTCAACAGTTTAATGTCTGTTGCTGTCCTCCTATGACAGAAGACAGCAACGGACATTAACAATGGTAGTGTGAATGCCCCCTTACCCAGCCTTCACAAATGTCTAAGACAAATCTGGAAAACTCTAGCAAGAATATTTATTTTATATTGATTTAATTTATTATACAGCAGTCCCTGTTACAGCATTACTTAGTATGTTACCCAGCTTTCCTAGGAATCTGAAACGCAAATCTGGCATGTTATGCCATACTATTTAGCACATATACTGTACATAGTATGAGGGCAATAGTGAGGTATGGTATTCAGAATACCTATCCAATGGTTGTTACTCAACTTTCTAAATTCTTGAAAGTTAAACATGCATAATATTGCAGGGATATAGGAAAAAGGGAAATTATCAAAGCATAACTACACATATTTGCCAGCAGTTTAGGAAAGTTGGGTGACTTTCTCTGTGGAGCTGTACTGGGTTGTATTGTTGTCATTGTGTGTATGTTACTGCTGGCACTAAAGGTACTACTGTTAGTATCTATTTCATACTGTCAGTTACTTGGGGGATTCCTTCCAACAAAATAGCTACACTCACTTTATAGACAAAAAGTGCAGCCTAAAGGGAGAGGGAATAAATATGGCTGCTGCCATAGAAAAAAAAAAATATCGATTTTCTAATTAATTTTTCATGCTCTGTAAGTATGATATAAGAGAAAAAAAGAGCAATAAACATCAAGAGATGATGTGAAGAGTCATATAGGAAATTATTTATTCTTTTTTATGTGTTTGAATTCATTGTAAACAATGCAGATGATATTACAGGTATATATCCATTTTATTGTTTTGTTTCTTTTTGTTTTATTGATAGTGTATTCAAAAAATCTCATACTGCCATTATTGATTACATTGTACTACTTTGTATACCAGTAGGCTGGTAACTAATTCTGAATTTTTGTGCCCCCCAAAACTGAAGACCAAGAGGGGCTTCATAGAGAGGAGCCATATTCAATCTATTTATAGCGTACAGTAACCCTACATTCAGACTATTGTGGGTGAAAATGGCTGTGAAAAACCATCATCATGGATCCCTTGTACATTTCCGTGTATGGAGTGATGTGTGAAAACGGACAAAATTAGAGCATGACCTATATTGTAATGGTTCATTACAATGGAGCATCATGATATGAGTCATACGAATAGCCCTCATTCACAGTAATATTAAGGCAGCTGTATGATGCCATTAAAAGAACGACTGTTACATGACCAATTACGACATTCATGTGAATATAGGGTTAATTACCTATATTAATTAGAGTTAACCATTACCAGAGACTGTCCTTTTTCCTTCCCTGCCATGTAGAAACAATAAATAATAAACACACTACTTTTGTACAATGCTGTCACAGAACAAGTGGTGCATGTTTCATTTTTAGCATATGATTCAGGTGTTGTATTATGTTTAGACATTTAGTATGCATTCACACTACTTCTTTTAGGCTACAGCCCCACGTTGCGGAAACGCTGCTTTTTTTGTTGCAGATTTTGTTGTGGTTTTTTGAGCCAAAGCCAACAATGGCTACAAAAGGAATGGGAAATATATAGGAAGTCTTTATACTTCTACACATGGTGACAAAATTGTTGGTACCCCTCGTTTAATGCAGAAAAATCCACAATGGTCACAGAAATAACTTGAATCTGACAAAAGTAATAATATATAAAAATTCTATGAAAATGAACAAATGAAAGTCAGACATTGCTTTTGAACCATGCTTCAACAGAATTTTTAAAAAAAGAAAACTTATGAAACAGGCCTGGACAGAAATGATGGTACCCTTAACTTAATATTTTGTTGCACAACCTTTTGACGCAATCACTGCAATCAAACGATTCCTGTAACTGTCAATGAGACTTTTGCACCTCTCAACAGGTATTTTGGCCCACTCCTCATGAGCAAACTGCTCCAGTTGTCTCGGGTTTGAAGGGTGCCTTTTCCAGATGGCATGTTTCAGCTCCTTCCAATAGGATTTAGGTCAGGGCTCATAGAAGGCCACTTCAGAATAGTCCAATGTTTTCCTCTTAGCCGTTCTTGGTTGTTTTTAGCTGTGTGTTTTGGATCATTATCCTGTTGCAAGACCCATGACCTGCTACTGAGACCAAGCTTTCTGACACTGGGCAGCACATTTCTCTCTAGAATCCCTTGATAGTCTTGAGAGTTCATTGTACCCTGCACAGATTCAAGACACCTTGTGCCAGATGCAGCAAAGCAGCCCCAGAACATAACAGAGCCTTTTTCAAGATATGCTTCATTTTTCCGTCTGCGAACATAGAGCTGATGTGCCTTGCTAAAAATTTCGATTTTTATCTCATCTGTCCATAGGACATTCTCCCAGAAGCTTTGTGGCTTCTCAACATGTAGTTTGGCAAATAAACTTTTGTCAGACTCAAGTTATTTCTGTGACCATTGTGGGTTTTTCTTTCATTAAACGAGGGGTACCAACAATTTTGTCCACATGTGTATCTTCTGCTCAATCCACATCTGGCTTTGGCTCAAAAAAACGCAACAAATTCTGCAACAAAAAAAAGCTGCTTTTCCGCAATGTGCGGCCTTAGCCTTATAGTTGTTTTTGAAGCTTTTGTTCTGTAAAAGCAGCTTCTAAAAGGCTGGACATTTTTCATATGATTTCAATTGAAGTCAGCTAGCTTCTTTTTTTCAACACTGTTTTCTTTAGTTACCTGCAAAAAGAAATGTCTTGCCCTATACTATGGCACACCTTTATTCTTAGGATCATGAGTTTCCTTGCTGTTGACCTCACTGATCAGAAAATCATGACTTATCCTAGCTGTATGCCATCACTTTCTATGATTGGAAAAACCCTAATGCTAAAAAAAAAAAAAAGCGGAAAAAAATGCAGTGGAAACGCATCGCATTTTTTTTTCTACAGCGTTTTGGATTTGAGTTTTTCTCTGAGGATATTCTTTCCTTATTAAGGGAAAACACAGGCGTTTCTGCAGATATAATTGACTTGCTGCAATTTTCTGCAATGTGTGGATGGGATTAGCCAGAATCTCTTTCACTTTGCAAGTACTGAAAAATGCTGCATATCCAGCATGCGGAAACGCCTGGGTTTTCCGTATAGGTTTAATAAGGGAAGACTATCCTCAGAGAAAACCTGAAATCCAAAACGCTACAGAAAAAAAAGCGATGCGTTTCCACTGCGTTTTTTCTTCTGCAATGTTTATTAGTGGCATTTAGCCTAATGACCAGTTCCATTTAGTGCCAAACTCCTATAGAATACTGTTTTGTGCTTCATAACTGCTATTTTTCATTAATTCTTTACAGGAATGTGAATACAAAAAAACATTTTAGTATTTGCAATAGTATTAATGAAATCTGTGATGGATGATTTCTCTAGTATGCCAATATTCTTTTCATGTTTGCAATGTTTGGTAAGATCTAATTATAATTGGTAATTAAATTACTGTGCATGTTCTTTATTCCATCGTTCTGAGCACATTTATAGCAAACATTTCTGCAGTGTTATTTCAAGTGTATAAATTCTCACACATCTGATTAAATGAAATATAATCGTATTATTGCTGTAAAGTAGGATAATTAGCTCAAAAGAAACCGTAGTTTAAGGGGTGATCCTGTTTTCTACCATGTGTGTGTGAATGAATACCAATTACACGTCTGAGTAGATTTCATTAGTAGCAATCGGTGGTAAAATGTGCCAACAATATGCTAATCCTTTAAGCCTTACTCATTTGCTGTTTAATTTATATTTAGCTCAGTAAGTTTTCTTTATTTAATATGTAAATATGGTGTTGGTAAATTCCTGGGTTAAGTATTCCACATTTCTTAATGTGGCATTGATTATCAATACAAAAAAAATACATAGAAAATTCTAAATACATTACAATCTTGTACTGATAAATTTAGCCATTTCTTTAATCCCTTAAGGACAGAACCAAAAACCATCTTAGACTAAGGCCCCACGTAGCGAAACGCAGTAAAAAAAAAAAAAATAATTGCTGAAAAAATGAGGTATAATTCACATGCTGCTCACAGAGAAAATATAAATACCAATAGTCCACTAAATGGGTCCACAAAAAATGTTAAAATATAACTTCCAATAAATCAATAGATAAAAATTGTGTTGAAACACAGTGTGTAAATACATAAATTATAGACATCATTAACAAAGATAGGGAGGTAGGCACAAAACTGGCCCATAAAAATAAAGTGGAATGAGCCAGTATGTCCAAAGGCAGAAATTATCATCAAGCTGTACCTCACAATGAACTGACCTCCCTAATCACAGACGAGACTCACCAAATTCCACTGAAATAGATGAATGTAGGTTCCAGGCTAGATAAATACATCAAGGGGGGACCCAGGTGGTGAGGTTACTGGCCTACTGCCACACCAACACCACGTACGGTCTCTAAATAGTTCTGAGCCATCTATCAAAGGGATGGGTGATGCTCCTAAAAGCTACGTGTTTCCTATGTAACAATTCATCAGGGGTCTGATAAGTAATAGAAGTGAAAACTGCTGTTAATGTCTTCAGATATGTAATCCAACACTATGCAACGTTGGTGGTATAGTGTGACCGCATCTGATGACAGTGGCACACATACTGAACACTACCACCTTTTTATAGAGCAGCAAGATTTTCCTACCTCCAGGACCAGCCAATTCCCGGTGGATATGCCAAATAGGTAAGGCAGACACATGGCTTAGGAAACCTTGGCAGGTGACACACTGAATTTACAATACAAACTATTTTACAATATTCAAATTTTTAGATTTTGGTTTTCATTACCTGTAATCCATAATCAACATTTACAGAAATAAAACACTTGAAATAGAAACTCTGTGTGTAAAGAATCTAGAAAATATAGGAGGTCACTTTTTTAATTTAATTACTGAAATAAATAAACGTTTCAGAGACATTCTAATTTATTAAGATGCACCTGTATATGAGTATGATTAAGGTTGTGGCAACAGTTGTATTTTGTTTACACTGCTGTTTAGCCTTACCTATTTGGCTGCTGGCATTATGGGCCTCTAATAGTATTTTGTCTTTTGATTACTGCTATGACCCCCTTTCATCCTGCTGAGATATATTTAACTTGGCAGGAGCCTGTTTGTTTATATCGGGCTGGCTGATAGTTCTAGTACTATGGGACACATACTTTCGGTAGCGTCCTCTATTCCTTAGGTATCTGGAGCCTCCCCCTGCCCTTATTGGTTTCTGCGCTACTCCTATTTGTTGACGTGGGGTTTGGAGGCGTGTCTATCTTCCGGGCCGTGCCTTCCAATGCCTTGTGGACAGGGCAGCTGACATGCCGTGGAGGGGAGTTCCCTCCCCCTGTTTTGGGTCATGGCTGGATCATTCATGCTGGTTGGCCTACCCCTGGGGAGGGGCTCCTAGAGGGTCTGCCCCCTCTATAGGCATATCCACCGGGGCTTGGCCGCTCCTGGTGGTAGGGAAGGCTTGCTGCTCTATAAAAAGGTAGTAGTATTCAGTATGTGTGCCACTGTCATCAGATGAGGTCACACTATACCACCAATGTTGCATAGTGTTGGAATCCATTTATGAAGACATTTACAGCAGTTTTCACTGCTATTACTTATCAGACCCTGATGAATTGTTATATAGGAAACGTGTAGCTATTAGGAGCGCCCCCTTTCCCTTTGATAGATGGCTCAAAGCTATTTGGAGACCTTAGGTGGTGTTGGTGTGGCAGTAGGCCAGTAACCTCACCACCTGGGTCCCCCCTTGATGTATTTATCTAGCCTGGAGCCTACATTCATCTATTTCACTGGGATTTGGTGATTCTCTTCTGTGATTAGGGAGGTCAGTTCATTGTGAGGGACAGCTTGATGATAATTTCTGTCCTTGGACATACTGGCCCGTTCCACTTTATTTTTATGGGCCAGTTTTGTGCCTACCTCTCTATCTTTATGTTAATGATGTCTATAATTTATGTATTTGCACACTGTATTTCAACAACATTTTTATCTATTGATTTATTAAAAGTTATATTTTATCATTTTTTGTGGACCCATCTAGTGGCCTATTGGTATTTATATTTTCTCTGTGAGCTGTGTTTGCACAATACAATATTTATAGCCTTCTGTGAGCATAATTCACATTGCTGCGGATTGTGTTCTGCAATATGTCAATGGGATTAGCTAGAATCCCATCCACTTTGCATGTACTGTAAACGCAGCGTTTTTTGCCGTGGCGTTTCTGCCGAGGCCAAAACACTCCGTTTTTGCAATGTGGGACTTCAGTTTTAGGCCGGTTGCAGACGACTGTGGCTGTGATCAGTGTGCTATCCGTGTATGTCACGGATAGCACACTGACCCATTCTTTTCCTTGGGCCCGTACACACGACCGTGAATTTCACAGTCCTGTGTGCAGGCCGACAGTCCGGGCCGCAAAATATAGAACAGGTCCTATTCCTGTCCTATTTTGCGGCCCTTGCTTCTGTGGCTCCTATTCATTTAATGAAAGGAGCCGTGGAAGCACGACCCGTACACAGGCGGCACACGGGAGACTTCCCCGTGTCCCCCGTGTGCCATCCCCGTGTCCTCCGTGTGCCACCCGTGGCTTTAATTCACGGCCGGCCGGTTGCAGCACGGTCGTCTGCAACCGGCCTTAGGCTAGGCATCTTTTGTTGCTGAATTTGCTGTGTTTTTTTGAGTCAAAGCCTAGAATGGTCACAAAAGGAATAGAAAATATATGAGAAGTACTTACACTTCTACCTTCTGCTCAATCCACTCCTAACTTTGGCTCAAAAAAAACGCATCAAAATCTGCAACAAAAAAAGCTGCATTTCCACAATGTGGGGCCTCAGCTTTAAGGACATAGCACTTTATGTGGCAATACCTTTGAGATGCTTTGATTTACTCAAGTGATTTTGAGATAGTGTTTTATGACATATTGTACATCGTGTTAGTGGCAAACATTGATCAATATTTTAGGCATTTATTTATAAAAATATGAAATTTGATGGAAATTTGGAAAAAAATAGAAATTTTTAAAAAGGTGAAATGCTCTGCTTCTCAGATATTTATACCATCCAAATACATTAATAAATATTATTTAACCCACAAAATAGAAAAGGCCACAGATATATATATATATATATATATATATATATATATACAGTACAGACCAAAAGTTTGGACACACCTTCTCATTCCAAGAGTTTTCTGTATTTTCATGACTATAAAAATTGTAGATTCACACTGAAGGCATCAATACTATGAATTAACACATGTGGAATTATATACTTAACAAAAAAGTGTGAAACAACTGAAAATATATCTTATATTCTAGGTTCTTCAAAGTAGCCACCTTTTGCTTTGATTACTGCTTTGCACACTCTTGGCATTCTCTTGATGAGCTTCAAGAGGTAGTCACCTGAAATGGTTTTCACTTCACAGGTGTGTCCTGTCAGGATTAATAAGTGGGATTTCTTGCCTTATAAATGGGGTTGGGACCATCAGTTGTGTTGTTCAGAAGTCAGGTGGATACACAGCTGATAGTCCTACTGAATGGAGTGTTAGAATTTGTATTATGGCAAGAAAAAAGCAGCTAAGTAAAGAAAAACAAGTGGCTATCATTACTTTAAGAAATGAAGGTCAGTCAGTCCGAAAAATTGGGAAAACTTTGAAAGTGTCCCCAAGTGCAGTGGCCAAAAACCATCAAGTGCTACAAAGAAACTGGCTCACATGAGGACCGCCCCAGGAAAGGAAGACCAAGAGTCACCTCTGCTGAGGAGGATAAGTTCATCCGAGTCACCAGCCTCAGAAATCGCAGGTTAACAGCAGCTCAGATTAGAGATCAGGTCAATGCCACACAGAGTTCTAGCAGCAGACACATCTCTACAACAACTGTTAAGAGGAGACTGTGTGCAGCAGGCCTTCATGGTAAAATAGCTGCTAGGAAACCACTGCTAAGGACAGGCAACAAGCAGAAGAGACTTGTTTGGGCTAAAGAACACAAGGAATGGACATTAGACCTGTGGAAATCTGTGCTTTGGTCTGATGAGTCCAAATTTGAGATCTTTGGTTCCAACCACCGTGTCTTTGTGCGATGCAGAAAAGGTGAACGAATGGACTCTACATGCCTGGTTTCCACCGTGAAGCATGGAGGAGGAGGTGTGATGGTGTGGGGGTGCTTTGCTGGTGACAATGTTGGGGATTTATTCAAAATTGAAGGAATACTGAACCAGCATGGTTACCACAGCATCTTGCAGCGGCATGCTATTCCATCCAATTTGCGTTTAGTTGGACCATCATTTATTTTTCAACAGGGCAATGACCACAAACACACCTCCAGACTGTGTAAGGGCTATTTGACCAAGAAGGAGAGTGATGGGGTGCTACGCCAGATGACCTGGCCTCCACAGTCACCAGACCTGAACCCAGTCGAGATGGTTTGGGGTGAGCTGGACCGCAGAGTGAAGGCAAAAGGGCCAACAAGTGCTAAGTATCTCTGGGAACTCCTTCAAGACTGTTGGAAGACCATTTCAGGTGACTACCTCTTGAAGCCTATCAAGAGAATGCCAAGAGTGTGCAAAGCAGTAATCAAAGCAAAAGGTGGCTACTTTGAAGAACCTAGAATATAAGACATATTTTCAGTTGTTTCACACTTTTTTGTTAAGCATATAATTCCACATGTGTTTATTCATAGTTTTGATGCCTTCAGTGTGAATCTACAATTTTTATAGTCATGAAAATACAGAAAACTCTTGGAATGAGAAGGTGTGTCCAAACTTTTGGTCTGTACTGTTATATATATATATATATATATATATATATATATATATATATACACACTTGGACAAAATTGTTGGTACCCCTCGTTTAATGAAAGAAAAACCCACAATATTGACAGAAATAACTTGAATCTGACAAAAGTAATAATATATAAAAATTCTATGAAAATGAACAAAGGAAAGTCAGACATTGCTTTTCAACCATGCTTCAACAGAATTTTTTTTAAAATGAAAACACATGAAACAGGCCTGGACAGAAATGATGGTACCCTTAACTTAATATTTTGTTGCACAACCTTTTGAGGCAATCACTGCAATCAAACGATTCCTGTAACTGTCATTGAGACTTCTGCACCTCTCAACAGATATTTTGGCCCACTTCTCATGAGCAAACTGCTCCAGTTGTCGGGTTTGAAGGGTGCCTTTTCCAGACGGCATGTTTCAGCTCCTTCTAAAGATGCTCAATAGGATTTAGGTCAGGGCTAATAGACGGCCACTTCAGAATAGTCCAATGTTTTCCTCTTAGCCATTCTTGGGTGTTTTTAGCTGTGTGTTTTGGGTCATTATCCTGTTGCAAGACCCATGACCTGTGACTGAGACCAAGCTTTTTGACACTGGGCAGCACATTTTTATCTAGAATCCCTTGATAGTCTTGAGATTTCATTGTACCCTGCACAGATTAAAGAAACCTTATGCCAGATGCAGCAAAGCAGCCCCAGAACATAACAGAGCCTCCTCCATGATTCACAGTAGGGACAGTGTTCTTTTCAAGATATGCTTCATTTTTCCATCTGTGAACATAGAACTGATGTGCCTTGCCAAAAATTTAGATTTTTGTCTCATCTGTCCATAGGACATTCTCCCAGAAGCTTTGTGGCTTGTCAACATGTAGTTTGGCAAATAAACTTTTGTCAGATTCAAGTTATTTCTGTGACCATTGTGGGTTTTTCTTTCATTAAATGAGGGTACTAACAATTTTGTCCACGTGTGTATATATATATATAATAAAACTTAAAGGGGCTGTCCAGGCAAAAATGGACATAAAATTATTTTTAAATCGGCTGGGAGCGGTGAAAAAAAAACCCAACTCTTTTCTCTTTTGGAAGTCCCCACACGTGACTGGTGAGGCCAATTAGCGGCCTCAGAGTAGGACACGTGACATCACTACCTGTGACGTCCCTGGATCGCTTCAGCGGAAGGGATCCTGGACGTCACAGCCGGCGAGCAGTTTCACATTGAGAAGACGCCAGAGCAGCAGGATCGAACCGCACTGGGAGGACACCAGGGACAGGTGAGTATGACTTTTTTTTTTCCCACCTCCCTTGGCTTATTTTAAAGATAATTGTTTTACCCAGACAACCTCTTTAAATTTTAAAGTTTAGTAAATGAATGACAAATACACAGTGCATTCACGATAATATAGAAGGGTATTCAGGAGGACTGAACAGCAGATGCTCAGTCCACACTTGATCAATGAACACACATGAACACATGAGTGTTGCTGTATCCATATGGTGTAAGATACACAGAGAATATTCCCAGGATAAACTGAAATAAGCCAGGATCCTGTCTTTGAGGCTACTGGCCTAATGCCACATCAACATTGTCAGTAAATTTACACATAGCCTTGGAAAATACACTACAAAGATCAGCCAGACTCCTAAAGCTCACAGACAGATCCTATGTGTTTCATCATAGGTTCATCAGAGGTCAAGATGTAAAAAGCAGTTAAAACTTCTATTAATATATAGATAGCACATAAAACTCCATGACACATCAGTGGTATAGTGTGACCGCATAGTTCCAGCAGAGCACCCTCTCCCCATAAACAATGCCTGCATAGTGCATAATATTCAGTGATATGAATGTATCAATATATTCATCCACCACATTACGCTTATGACTGAGATACAGTATTAATATACAGTATAACATTGAAAGTAAGTCTTCCAGCTATCTGACTCTAAATGAATTGCACTAATAGATTCACAGATAATTATCACATTTAGGAATGAGATCCCAATGCTGAACATATTTTCTGGATGGATGAATTGATATAGTTTATTCTCTGGATGAACTTCTTCTATATGGTACATTTTTCTGATCTATTTATTGCATATTTGGATTTACACTTACTTTTTTTTGTGTTTTTACTAGATTACAAGTTTAAAAAAAACATGTATGTTTTTATCATTTTTCTTCCACCCCTTCTTACCTCTCTGTGATGTCAGACAATTTGACAACTATTGTTGTAAATGCCAATTCATTCTTTAGTTTAAAGAGAGGGAGAGAGAATCCTTTTTCCTCCCCCCACCCCCGTTTTCTTCCTGTTTCTGGTGTCTTAAAATAATTTTTCTTTCAATTTATAAATGTATATTGAGTTACTGCCATCATTTACAAGGTTAACAATCTAGCATGATACAGAGATAGTTAAAAGAAGACTACAGTACATTCAGTACAGAAGAACAGATTACATTTAATTTCATCACAAATATACCGTAAGTAACGCTAGGTTCACACTACTGTGATTTATGCCTCCTGCACATGACTGTAGTTTTGATCCACAATTGCGGATCAGAGTACAAACACATGCATTTCTATGGCCCCAGATACAAGACCGCAGCTTTTGCAACCGTGTGTCTGTGCTGTCAGTGCCGCTTTAACCATAGGGCCAATGGTGTACCTGCACCAGGCCCTATGGTACCGTGCCCCCCTTGGGACAGCGGGATAGTCCTGCATTTGCTGTCCCACCGTTCCGGGCTGCCCCGACTTCAACTCATCAGTGTCCTCAGGACGCCGATGAGTTGCATGCAATAATGAAGCAGTGGGCCATCCTCTTTTGCTTCATCATTCATCCCCTCTCTTCCCCGAGTGTAGCAGGCACAGGTACTGTAGGGACAACTACAAGGGGACTTTAAACTGTGAGGGACATTTAAATAGGGATAAGCCTTTCCCTGCTGGGGGTAAGAATTAAACCCTTTCCCTGCTGCCCACCTATTTATATGTCCGGCCAGGGTGAATTCAGCGCACTATCGGCTTTCCCGTTATGTGCCCCGGGGCTGGAGATATCGGTGATGGTAGTTTTCTGCCCCATCGTCAGAAGGGTGTTTCTGACAGTCTAGCTGGGCTGTGAGGAACGCCCTCCCCCTGACTGTACTCGTCCATAGCCCTGTACCATAGCCGAGCTCCTCACAGCTCAGCGTCATCGCTGGGTGGTAAGAAACGCCTCCTCTGACAGTACTGAATTCAGCGCACTGTCAACTTTCTAGCGGTATATAAAACCGCATGTGCCTGAGCACATGAAAGGTCCTCTTTTTTTTAAAGATGAGAATCTTATCTTTAAAATTATACCAAGATCATCATGATAACCCTTAAAAATCCAGAGAGATTCGATGGTGAAAATGCTGTTTGGCATTGAGATCCCAATGCAGATCTCATTTACCGACAGTGTTTTTAACAGCAAATTGCTCTGAATCTGTAAGGGCTATCATGATGATATTTTCATCTTTAAAATAAATCCAAACACATCTTCATAGCCCTAATGAATCCTGAAATATGGGGCTCTAAGCCTCAGGTAGCATCTTAAAGCTGTGTGAAGGAGGAGGGGGAAGGAGCAAAGCATTTATTAGCGCTTTGACCCAGACATTTACCATCGTCCAGGTCACAGTGTCAAAAGAGTTGCAACAAACACTTACACAACACATACACAAAGTCTTTAATAAAGTTTACATTTTACAGTGTCCCTGTCCAATCCATACCTGATCTTTATAGAGTAAAATACGCCGACCACCTCTATAGCAATAACTGTTGCACGCTAAAATAATAGCAATGATGATTATCACCAGAGATGAACGTATAAAACATTTCCATCAGCCAGATAACACATTCTCAAACAATGAATGTCACCATATAAAATCACAGTTTTTGGCAGCTTTCAGGTGGGTATATACGTTTTTTTTTTTTTTTTTTTTTTTCACCCACAGTACAAATGAAAAACCTGGACTTCCAGTAGGTCTTCAGATCTAGAATTATCGCTTTCTAACACCAGTAATGATGAACCGCAGGAACTTCAGAGGTTGCATCCATAATATGGGAGCAATAAAGCAACCATGTTACGCCAATCTGAAACCAGCCCTAGTTATCATATTAGTTAGGTATAGTGATTATAATTATTAATTAAAGTTCCATTTTTTATAGGGGGATAGAAAATTATATTCTAATGTAAACCCCTATTTAATTTGCATGCACAAAATTGGTTGGCGCATTTCTGCGATTTTGGAGTTTCTTTAACCCCTGCACCTGTAAATATATATATATATATATATATATATATGTGTGTGTATATGTGTGTACGGTATGTATGAATTCCTCATCTTTCACTTTTTTGGAAAGTACATTTTGTTTGCAGAAAGGGACTGCTTGAGCAGGCACTTTAGTGGCAAATTTGAATTTGTGTGTAATTTTTGCTTGTAATCTCTGTTTGCTGCAAAGTTGCATGAAGGTGGTTGTATATATGAAATATTAAGATGTGTTTTTATATACGGTATGCTGTGCAATCTCAAAAAATTTAGATTTTGGTATAACAGTCACAGTTTGCTATGTGCAGTATAGATTTAGAAGTAGAATATCTACTTTCAGAAAATATATAGGTATGTGGGGTTTGTATAATTTTTTTTAATGTTGCAATTTAGGTCAATTTATTACTAATTATTATTATTAAATTTATTTACTTTTCTCAAAACTGAGAAAATTGCCCTGGCAGCCAGAGGAGAAAAAAAAAATTCTAAAAACCCCTGGCAGTGAAAGGTTTATGAAACCTCTGCACTGGACCCACCAATGTGTTAAAAAGGGTTCTATGTGCGGTATCCAAGGACTGCAAATTATAAAGCATGTCCTATTTTTGTCCGTATTTGTGTAGGGGATCATACAAGTCTTTTTAAGGATCTGTGTTTGCGGATGACATACTGACATGTTTTTTGCAGATCAGTATTTGTAAACAGTAAAAAGCTCTACAGTTGTGTGCAGGAGGCCTTTAGGGTATGTTCACATGGAGGAAAATGAAGAGAAATTCCTCTTCATTTTCTGCCAGTGAATTCGGCTGTGAGATTACCGCGACAGAATGCCAATGCAGGGCATAGACATTCTGTTGCGGCCTTCCTCTGTTGATTAGGCCCAAATGAATGGGCTTAATCAGAGGGGAGTCCTGAGCCAAGGAATCCGCGGCAAGATCGAGCAGGACACTGATTTTTTTCAGCATCTTGCTGTGATCTCTGCCTCCACTTATATAATAATGAGAGGAAGATTCAGGGCAGATTTGGGGATGGAATTTCTACGTGTGAACGTACACTTTTTTTTTTCTATTATTCATGTTTTTTTTTCCTTGTGAATTTTGCAAATCTGCATTGCTGAATGTTTTCTTATATTGTAAAAATCTATTTTCAACTAAATAAATATTCTAATTTAACATTTCTGCTCAGTAATAATAATAATAATAATAATAATAATAATTAATAATAAAATTATATAGTGCCAACATATTCCACAGCACTTTACAAATTGTACGGTTAAAGTACAGGCAAAATAATCAATTACAGAGTAATGAATCAATTCGCACAATGGGAATGAGGGTCCTGCTCGCAAGAGCTTACAATCTGTGAGGTAGAGAAGGTGACACAAGAGATAGCAGGGGCGGCATAGGAGGTAGCATTTTTATACAGTGGTAAAGCCATTTTTTTCTTATACAGGTTATTTTAATTACACACATAAATAAAGCTGAGCTGTCACCAGTCAGTGTCCTTTTATGTGCAGATAGTGTCTGGACGTACAAGGTTACAGTCAAATAAGGCATCATGTCTTGTGGGGTATTGGTGAACAGACTTAGTTTTAGGGAGTTTAACTGCAGAAGGATTTAGATTAGGACATGTCTGAGTGGTGGTAGCTATGGCAATATTTGTGGCAGTGCAGCAGGGCTTAATATTATGGATCAGTCCGCAGGCTATGTTTGCCTGAGTGGTGGCAGTAGTGGCAGTTGTTTAGGAGTTGCAGCGAGTATCAGCAGAAGTACAGTAAATGGAAGATGATAATGGGAGACGGTGACACCACTATTTGGAGGCATCAGCTGGAGGTGTTTAAAAATCCTCACTGATCCATTCCTGATTCATTTTAATAAAAATATATTTTTTTCACAGTACATGTGCACGGTTTTGTCTTCTTACGTGTTACAATGCCACCTGCAGCACTGAACGCCCTCTCAGCCATAACACACGAGACTGGACAAGATAAAACTCCCATGGAAAACTGTGCCATCTCCTTCCACTGCTCTAACCTATTGGCCCAGAATTCCATGGGATCAGAGTTATCTGCTGGACCATAGGTGCACTCTAGGTATGACTGTACCTGCTGGTGGGTGTCTGTTGTCTTTTCTGGCTCTGGTTGGTGCTGCAAGCTGAAAAATTTCTGGTTCATCATCTTCCAGATTCTGTACTGGTCCTTGCTGCTGCTTTCACTCCTAATACTTGTGGCACTGGCCGAGGAGGTGGAGCGCTGGCTGAGTGAGGTGGATTGGGAGTGGGCAGAGGCCACCTGGGTACATATGCAACTCCAGTTGCAGTGATTTCCCCAAAAGCTACAGAATACAGCCTATCCTCATAATATTCAAATTTTTCTTCCCTTTGGGAAACATGGAAGAATTCCCCATTTTGTCTTTATAGCGAGGGTCTGAGAGCACTGCCATCCAGTACTCATAACTCTGCTTGATTCTAATAATACGTATGTCGATGTGTAAGCAGTGGAGCATACACCTAGGGGCCTATCATGGTTGTTGTTCTTGACCAGCATGGTCCATGTCATAATCATCATCTTGAAATACGTAAGGTCAGCATTCTACCCCGGCAGTGCCTGTGGCAAATCAAGGGCCCCCGCTGTGTCTAAGGGAGAGCATTCCTCCTCTTCCACCTCTTCCAGTCTAGGAGTTACAGTTCCTCTACCATAATGACCCTAACCTGGATCCTTATTCTCCTCCATCAACATAGAGCAATGATATTGACTAAGAGGTGGAAATTGTTCCTCCTCTTCCATTCCTTGTTGCATGAGTGTTAGGGTCTTGGCAGATGTAGCAATACCCTACACTACTGCAGCAGTCTGGGAGGAAGGACAGAGACAAGTGAGCCCTAATCTCACCCCAGCCACTGTCCCTTCCTATTGCCTCAGTTACCCTAAACGGTAAAAGGACAACCTGAAGACGAGCCCTATACTGAGTAAGTGACCACACTGAACAAAGACAGAACAAACGACACAAAGGGAGGTCAAGAAGCCAATTTTCGGTAACAGACGAGCAATGCAGTACGAAATCACAAACCAAGAGAATAGTCACAAAGCAAGCCAAAGGTCAGAGAATAAGGTAACAGAAGCAGCAAGAGATATAACAAAGAGAGCAGTGCAATAACCGGCGACCATGTGAGGGCTGACAACCTGTTTATAGAAAGTCTGGGCCAGCCCCAGACTGGATTGGTGGACAGGCTGTCAATCACACAGGCAAGGCTGAGATTAACTATATGCTGTCCAGAGAGAAATGCTCAGAACACGGGTGTGGCTGGAAATTCATTACATTGTCTAGGACCATGTTCAGACTGAGCAACAAGAAACCTACGCAAGGAACCAAATTGAACCCGCCTCCTTCGCCGCAGCATGCGAGCGGAGGGTGGCGCAGAGACCCGAACAGGCAGAGACGTTACAATGACTGTAAGGGTTTCCTGTAAGATATACAATAAAGGGACTACAGCGCTGATGCTGCCGTTGTCCCTGCTAACAAATTTGATGGCTAAAAGA
Source organism: Leptodactylus fallax (assembly GCA_947044405.1). NCBI lineage: Eukaryota > Metazoa > Chordata > Amphibia > Anura > Leptodactylidae > Leptodactylus > Leptodactylus fallax. The sequence goes on from CAMRHE010000347.1 coordinate 699,004, forward strand.
GCATGAGAAGCCGAAACACTTCCCTCATGAGCCTCTATGTTGCATAGTTGTGTCACAGAAGAAGCTTGAGAGTAGATTATATGGGATAATCAGCATTTACTTCTTAGAACATGAGGTAAACAGCATCAAAACGTTAACACAGCAAAACTTGAAAGTAAATAGGACCTTTTACAATAGAGAGATAAAAAGCAAGGTACAAGTCTCACATAGCATACCATTACACTCTATTCAGCATATAACACTAATAACATTGCCATCTACTGTCAGATAGATGTAAACTCCTCCTGCACACAAATAAGTCTATCTGTTGCATATATATATGTATATAGTATATACCAACACTCTAATGATGTATCTCAAAGTAACGCATTGTCCCTGTGGTCTGCTGCATACAATAAACACTCACCGCCTTCTGCTGCTCTTACAGATGCCCCAGCATGTTTAAGGTGGAGTTCCGCCATGTTGGAACATTGCAGATGATGCAGTGCAAAGAGCGAAGAAATCAGGCGATACCTTTTAGAGGCTAACTGAGTATATTTATAAGTAAGCTTTCAGGAGTACTAGCTCCCTTCATCAGACATGGTGTTATACAAGAACTGAAAATTCACAGATTTTTATACACATGGTCTTCAAAGGATTTTAGAGTTCTTAAAAAAACCAAAACAAAATGCAATCTAAGTAGAGAAGTTATTTACAACAGGTCAAAAAACAATCTGGAAAGTTGTGGAGCGTGACAGAGGGATCTGTTATCTGTTTGCTATCAGGTGGTGATTAGTGACCCTCACAGGTCATACATAGTGTGACATGAAGCTGGCATGAATATTAAGTCCAAATTGCAGAGTTTGAAATTTTTGCATAAAATCCTTTGAAGACCATGTGTATAAAAATCTGTGAATTTTCAGTTCTTGTATAACACCATGTCTAATGAAGGCAGCTAGTACTCCTGAAAGCTTACTTATAAATATACTCAGTTAGCCTCTAAAAGGTATCGCCTGATTTCTTCACTCTTCCACTACTTTCAATGGCTAACACGATACAACATTATACTAAATGCAGTGCAAAGGCAGACCGTTTTGTCGCTGCAAATCAAGCTTTGCCTTACACCCATGAAACAAGAGTGGAGGAGGAGAGAGAGGATTAGAAGCAACAGCTTGCCTTGATAAAGTTGTGGTAAGAAACGGTCCAGAGAAGAGGATCCAAAGGAGGTGGATGGGCCCTGACGTATCTAAGGAAAGGCCCATGTTTTCTAACACATGACAAAATAAAGCAGGGACATCTTTCCTAGAGAAATAATGGTGGCTAGGTATCCTCCATCGAGGTTTAGCGCATGCCATCAGTTGTACGGCAGTGACTACACTTCCAGCAGCTTGGCCAGGTGCAAGTTAAGTTACACAATTGCCAGATGACTGGGCACTTATTGATGTCCCCTGGCCACACATTCCCTTATGGATGACTGACATTGGCGTGGAAGAGGAGGAGGCGAGGAGTAGGAGAAACAGTTGGTGATAATGACCATGTGTTAGGTGTAGATGTGGCCTGCCTACCAGGAAGATCACAGGGAAGAGTAGGAGAACAGCCCCACTGTCAAGTCTATTTTTCCAAATAACAGAATTATGCCTTTTCATGTGAGTATGTAGAGGTGTTCTTGCACGACCACAGCTAAGTTTCTGCTTATAGATCTTGTACATCATCATGGATTTATTGTTTGGAAAAGTAAAAAAAAAAATTCCACATGGGAAATGACTGTGTGTAGTTGCTGCCGCCAGCATTAGCACTACCAGAAACACGATGTCAACTTTTTACCCTGGCTAGATTGCTAGGTGCTATCCACAAGAGAATCCTCTCACACACATCATCATGGCCATGCACAGCAATAAAAAATTTCAACCTCCAGATATCCCCCTAGCTCCTCTACCAGAAGGACTACCAGCAGTAGTAGTACCAGACCCCCTGCCACTACTACTCTCATGTTCTCTCCTGATTCTGACCTGTGCCTATACGACTACTCCTGTCTCCACTCCGCTATGTAAATTATATTGGGTTTTGTTTCGTTTTCTGCAGCAGTGCATTTATTCTTGGTACATCCTTCTGTTCGGTGACAATTCATATTCATAGATTCAGTGCAAGTCCAATTGGCCTTGTGACAGGCTCTGGTGAAGGGATCTGGGGGTCTGTCTTGGCTCGCAGAAGTGTGCTAGTTTTAGATAGCTGTCTCTACTGCTCGAAGTTATCTGCCAAACTCCTGCTTTTGCTTTTGTGAGGTCTTGCATCTAAACCATAACAGATTAGTCAGCCTGTAATTGCCATATTTCATTATGGAACAAATTCAGACACTTGTTGACCAGGTGCAGGGGCGCACCGCTAATGAGGCGAAGTGAGGCGGCCGCCTCGGGCGGCACTGTCCGGGGGGCGGCATTTTTACTATTTAATGTAAACCAGTCCAGGACAGGCCGCTTTAAAAAAAAAAAAAAAAACAGAGCTGAGCGGGGCCTGTCCTGGGCTGGTTTACAAGACGTCACATCTCAGCGCAGGCGGCGATACAATGACGTCATCACGCCGCCTACGCTGAGACATATATATATATATAAATAGGCCGTAACCTGTTGGAGTATCCCCGCGTCTGCTTGTGGCCGCCCCCGCTTCCCCCTTCTGCTATGGGCCGCAGAAAGGGAAGTGGATGCCGCTGTGAGCGGCCGCGGGGATCGGTAAGTGAGGCCGCAAATACTACTATTATTATACTCCGGGGCCTATTCAGACCCCGGAGTATAATAATCGGAGGCCTAGGGATCACCTCCTGCGATCCGATGTAACTCCGAGCAGGCTTGAGGCCTCTGGTAACGTCATCAGGTCGCGTCGCCGGCCTGATCACGTGACGTTTGTGCACAATTAAACAGGGCCGAAAGCTGCAAGGAGTGCACCGGTGTCCAGGATAGGTAAGTAACTCTGGTTTTTATGTTTGTATTCTCCCCTGGGTCTCCAATCATTATACTCTGGGGTCTGAAAAGACCCCAGAGTATAATAATAGTTCATGGGTCGGCCACTATGGGGCATAATACCCTGTGCAGGGACCACTGTAGAGCATAATACCCTGTGCAGGGGCCACTCTGGAGCATAATACAAGTGCAGGGGCCACTATGGAGCATAATACCAGTGCAAGGGCCACTATGGAGGATAATACCAGTGCAGGGGCCACTATGGAGCATAATACCAGTGCAAGGGCCACTATAGAGCATAATACCAGTGCTGGGTCCACTATGGAGCATAATACCGTGTGCTGGGGCCATTGTGGAGCATAATACCGTGTGCAGGGGACAATATGGAGCATAATACCGTGTGCAGGGGCCAATATGGGGCATAAAACTGTGTGCAGGAGTTGCTGTGGAACATAATACCGTGTGCAGTGGCCAATGCGGGGCATAATACCATGAGCAGGGGCCACTATGGAGCATAATACTGTGTGCAGGGGCCGCTGAGAGGCATAATACAGTGTGCAGGGGCCGCTGCGGGCCATAACACTGTGTAATACTGTGTGCAGGGGCTGCTGTGGAACATTATAGTGTGTGTAAATGGGGCGCTATAAACATGGGCTATGACACCTGTTTATATTATACGCTGTCTGTTTACAGTGACCGTGTGATGTAATTGTAGCCTTGTCACATACTGTAGACATGTACAGGACGAAGCTGCAGTTACATTACATGGCCGCTATGAGATGAATTACACTATGTAAACAGAGAAGCGGTCACGGCGCTTACACAGGTACCATTCAAACAGCTGGTCAGTGGGGGTCCTGGGTTTTTGAACCCCACTGATTAGTTTATTAATGACCTGGAAAACCTTTTAATTAGTTAACACCTGGGGTATTATTAATAAGGGGCACTATTTATACAGGGTACACACGAACATTATTAATATAAAGATGCACTTGGGGGTATTATTCATTATGGGGGGTTATATCATATATTATATAATTGGGGGTAGCAGCAGAATGGGGGCTTTGTGTAGGTGAGGACAATGTGGGTTGGATGCCTGGAAAAGTGAGGAGCCAAAGATGTCTGTGTTGCAACCTTTACAGAGACAAGTCACAGCTGGAAGAAGTGGCCATGGTGGTCCAAAGGGAAGAGAAGGGAAATGTGAAGGATTAGTCAGAGACGTCACCTGTAAGTCACAAAATGTTACTGCACTGTATACACCTAAATGATAGAGGATAAATACCTGATTGATGGGGGTCTGTCTGCTGAGACCCCCACTGAGCCTGAGAATTGGGTTTTTTCCCCCCTACTGGGTGGGAATTCAGCCTGACCGCAGCCATATATATAGGTGTGTCACTTGGTGGATGGACGAACCCGCGTGGCTCTCATTCACTTTAATGGGAGTGCCAAAGATACCCGAAGTCCAGTACTCATCTATCTGCGGCACTCCTATTATAGAGAATGGGGGCCACATGGCCTTGTCCATCCACCAAGCAGAAGATGTGTGAAGTTACTTTCATTGTTAATGCCGTGTTGTTGATCTGATACTGAAGTAATACAGGAAGAAGAATTCTTAAAAACTGTTTTATAACTTTGTGTATTGTGTATATTGTGCGACGATAACAGTGTGTTAAACTAGTAGCATGGAAACTCAGTTTTTTTTTTTTTTTTTTTTTTTTTTGGGAGGGGGGCGTCTTTCTATAGTCCGCCTCAGGCAGCAAAGAGGCTAGGTAGGAATAACTCAGCTAGTTCAAGGTTTGGCTGAGAGAATTCAACAGCAGGAGAAATCTCTGTCTCATCTGTTGCTTCTGTTGTTCCCAAGGAACCTAAGATAAATCTTCCTGACCTGTTTTCTGGATATGGAAAATTTTTTGCTCTTTTTCGTGAAAGCTGCAAGCCTACCTTACTCTTATGGTGATGAGCAGCAATGGGTTGCCATTATTATTTAGCCTTTGTAGTGTGATCCTCAAGCATGGGCCTTTTCACTTAATCCCCAAGCTCCAGAATTGTTTTCTGTGGACTGCTTTTTTACAGCACTGGATTTACTCTTCGATGAACCTTATCTTACAGCCGTCACTGAATCAAATCTGATTGCCCCCCACCAAGGTCGCTGTCCAGTGTTAGATTATTGTTCTGAATTCGGAAGGTGGTCAAGTATATTCTCATTGGAACGATCCTGCTCTCTGGATGCAACCATGACTCTCACCATCCGTTTGGATCGGCGTTTACATGAACGCAAAATGGAACGATCCTTTGACTCCACTTCTCTGCCTCCACTTGAGTTCACTCCTGAGTTGCACCCTTAACCTATGCAACTAGGATTCACTATGTTGACACCTGACAGGACAACTTATCAAAGGCAAAAATTACTTTGTTTCCATTGTGGAAATGCCAATCAATGGCTGAAGAACTGTTCTAAATGTCCATGACAAGAAAGTCGTCAATGCCTGGGTGGTTCACGGGAGAGCCACCTAGGCGACCAGGTATCTCCTTGTTTGTTTCTGAAAATTCTGTTATCAGCTCAGGTATTAGCTACTGGGAAGACAGTTGCTAGTGAAGCGTTTATTGATTGTGGCTCTGCAGCTGTTAACCCCTTAATGACAAAGGGTAGTTTGTAGGTTAATGCTCGGCGTCTTTTTTCATATTTTCCCTCCCTATCTTCCAAAAGTCATAACTTTTTTATTTTTCTGTTGACATAGCTATCTGAGGGCTTCTTCTTTGCATGACGAGTTATACTTTCATGTGTCTCCATTTTGGGGTAAATATAATGTTTTGATTAGCTTTTATTTACATTTTTGGGGGTCCATGTGAAAAAACACACAATTCTATCATACTTTTTTGCTTTTACAAATATAATGTTATTTTTTGAAAATGATCGATTTTCCTGTAGTCACTCAGGAAATCTTGCCCCTGGACCCCCTGGATGCCGTGATCACTATTCATCATGGAATATAGGGGGTTAATCCGCCGGAGTCAGAATATCTTCTGACTCTGGTGGCTGGTAGTAAGTAATGCCGGAAGTAATGCCACAGACACAGCTCCTGTGTCCACAGCATTACAGTGCTGTACTATTGTGATGCTGAACGTTAACTATACGCTCCATGCCAGATAATAGCATGACACTGAGCATTAAGGGGTTAAGCAGTTGGGGATTTCTATGTTTCCTCTGGTGACTCTTGTCAATGTTACTGCTATGAACAGTGTTGGAGATATACAACAGCCAGCTTTGTCTCTATATTTGCTGGATTGACTGCAGTTCACATTTATGACACTAGATGTAGATGTTACTAAATGTTTATCTGTAGACACTCTGTACTTTTGTTGTTTTGATGCTGGTTGATATATACACATCCTGTTTTGTGTGTCTGTGTGCTGAACTAGATCTGTTATTCACCATGTGAGGTGATCTTCTCTTACTGCACTCATGTTTCACTAAAAGTTTGTTCCTGTTATATACAACTGTCTATCTGGTTTTGACTCTTCCACATCCAGCAATCGCACTCTGCAACAGACAGTACCCCACTGTCTCAGGGCCCGGTTAAATATGATACTGCACCTGTGACATTGGAAATAGACTCTGTACATTCTGAAGCTATTTCTTTTCTTGACTTTTCTTGACTTGAGTTGATGTTACTTGCACCAATTCTCCTAGTTGTGACACTTGTCCCGCCTGCACAGCAAAATGTTTTGAGGTGGAAATGGAATCTAACAAACTGTATACAATCTGGAATCAGGACAAGTCTATTTATAGTAGGAGTAGTAATTCTATGGGTAAAATCTGCCATCCTAAGATTTGGAGATTTGGAGATCTATTTTGAAAACTAACGATCCGTTGGTCCCTAATAAAAGGGGGGGGGGTACTGTCAGGATTCTCAATCCGTCTGTTGCACCTTTAATGTTATCATGTCGACCTGGGAAACTTTAGCAGTTTCAAAAGTTGCCTGGGTTGGTCTAATTAGCAGCTGAGGAGGCCTCTATAAGACCTCACCCTCCTGATACAGGCGCCAACTAATTTGGTTGTACTTCCTAGTTTGACTCTCCATATTGTTTGTGGACCTGTTTGCTTATTGACTTTGGGCTTGTTCCCTAGATATCTTATTTACCTGCTGATTCTGCCTGTGACATGCCCGCTTGGATTTTGATTATTGGCCTGTTTTTGGATTTCGCTTCTGTCTCCTGATTTTGTCTCCGATGTTCTCTCCTGATTCTGACTCATGTCTGTACGACTACTCCTGTCTCCACTCCACTGTATAAGTTATAGTGTGTTTTGTTTTGGTTTCTGCAGCAGTGCGTTTATTCTTGGCAAATCATTCTGTTTGGTGACAATTCAGATATCCAGATTCAGCGCAAGTCCAACTAGCCGCATGGCAGGCTCTGGTGAAGGCGTCTTGGGGTCTGTCTTGGCTCGCAGAAGTGTGCGTTAGCTGTCTCTACTACTCGCAGTTATCAGCCAAAGTCCTGCTATTGCTTTTGTGAGACCTTGCATCTAAACCATAACAAGAAGCAGTGTTGCTCTTGCCACCCACATTCTTATTGTTGGCAGTAGTACTTGCCTGAGCGTCTCTTCCTCCCCTACTTTTGTCTATCCTCTGTCCTGTTTTTTATTTTTTTTATGCACACAGCAGTGCTTAATTATTAACCAAAAAAGAAACACTGAAATAATGGAGTTTCTTTTTTTTTCTTTTTTCTATTTATGTATGCGCACTTGTGCCATACAGAGAAATATTTTGTTCAGATTAACAACAACGCTCTGTCACATTGTGTTTGGGCAGTCACCAGAGCGGAAAAATAAAACCATGACAGTACAGAATTTTTGTTCAGATCAGGTAGTGGTGACTGGATAGAAGGAGGGCAATTGCCCACTACAGTGATCTTGAATGATATTTGCCGATTTGATTTGCTAATACTTAATCAATTAGACTGTTAAGTCCATGGGATCCAGACCTGAAAATTAGTGTAATGGCTGGCAGGCAGTATATATACATGTATGTAAGTATATAGGCATATTTCTGAGTACCTGTTGTCTGGTGGTTATTCCACTACTTAAGATCCAGCACTGTTTTCACAAATCAAACCTCTATATAGCGAAATGTGGACCTTTAATGAGTGCAACACCACTAAGCAGCAAACAGTGACAATATCCACTAATTGTTTATCAAAAATATGAATCTATTTATTAGGATTGTTAAGTACATACAAACAACAATGACATGTTACATATGTTCTACAGGTCATTAATATTACGGCAATACCAAATTTTGGCCGGGGCCCTGTGGGTCGTAAACACTGTGGCATAAATCAAGGCATTTTGCAGTCACTGCAAAGTGGATGGGATTCTAGCCAAGTTCAGCGGAAATGCTGCGATTTTCAAAACTGTTGTGGTTTTGGAAATCTTTTTATTTCCATATGTGGCTGCATAAGGCATCTTTTGGTGGGCCAGATTTACTTTTTATTTATACCATTTTGGGGAATGTCTGATGTTTTAATCACTTTTTACATTTTTTTGGGGGGGGATGAAATGGTAAAAAAACGTCAGTACAACTCTGTTTTTATTTATTTTTCCCCCCCCCCCCGCTACAGTGTTTACTCTATGGGAGAATATTGTTAGAAGTTTTTAGCTTGGGTATTTTTAGACGTGGGAATACGTAATGTGTATATGTTTTACATTATTTATTTTTATATCAGATCTAGGGAAAGGTGGGTGACTTAAACTTTTTTTTTGTTCTTTCTTTTGAGCCCCAAAGGGGTCTGATTACTATTACAATATACTGCAATACTAATACAGCCTCTAATAGAAATATATTACGCACAGGCTTGGGACCTTGCCAAGCCATCTAAAGGGTTAATGCTTGCTATCAGAGTAGACTCTGATTGTGGACATTGCCAATGGGTCTCCACTGTGTAATACATCAGAGATAGGGTGGCCATGGCAGCTGCTCAACTTCTGTATGGACCCTATGTTTAAAAAACCAACATCTGCTGCATTAGTATGGTGGATGTCGGGAAGGGTAAAGAGAACCTATCAGGTGGTTTTTCCACCATAAACTGGCCCCATCATGTGCAGGATAAAAAGATTCCCTTTCCGCTTGTGCTCCTCTGCAATCTTTCTGTTGCAACAAATTTATAAAAGTTTGAAAGCATAAAAAGTCATATGCAATTTAACCGAAGTAGTCATAGTAGGCGGAAGCAGGTTCAGCCTAGTCACTCTGTCCACTGGCTAATCATGCCTCCAAGCATTTCCCTTGTGAGGTCAGGGAGTGAGGGGACTTTGAGGGAAATGTCATATCCAGGAGAAATGGTTAGCATGCAGATAGTGTCACTAGGCTGTGGCTGCTCCCCACTCACAGTGACTTCTTAGGTTAATTTGCATATGACTTTTTATGCTTGAAGACATTTATAACTTTACTTTTCTGCATCAGAAAGATTACAAAGGGACACCAATGTAAAGGTAAATACTTGATTTTGCACATGATGAGTCCAATTTATGGTGGAAAAACCACCTGGCAGGGTCCCTTTAAAATAGAACTGTAACGGGGGCATGGCTAGCCAGTTAAGTGAGCAGACGCAGATACAGAGCTCTGCCACATAAATCCTGTATCGTAACACAATCTTGCTCAATTCTGGTGCTAATTCACCTATCCCCCAAACCTCTGTCAGCTTTTCTGAGGCATTATTTTGTAGTTGCCGCAAGCTACAGCGCCTGACCCACCATCTTTGAGCCCGGATTTATGTGTTTCCTCTACACACCACAAGACTGCACCATGCTACAACTTGGTCCCTACCTACAGCCTGTCTCATAGACCGACCTTCTGTGACCCGGTCCGACAGTACCTTGCGATCCTGTATTAGTCCCCCTACAGAGGTACTCACCGTTCCTGCACGCATCTTCCTCGACCCACGTGCCTTGTTCCTGCGACTCACCGCCAGATCTCCTGCTCGAACCAGATGTTATTCCTGCTGTGTGTTGCCTGGAACCTTCCCATGCTGGGTGTCGACTGGTGCCTGTTGTCCTCTTCTGGTGCCTCCTTATCAGGATTCCGATGCCACGTCTGCTGTACAGTGTCTTGCAAAAGTATTCATACCCCTCAAACCTTTTCACATTTTATCACCTTACAACCACAAACTTAAATGTATTTTATTGAGATTTTAAGTGATAGACCAATACAAAGTAGCACATAATTGTGAAGTGGAACGAAAATTATAAATGGTTTTCAAAATTTTAATCAAATAAAACTGAAAAGTGTGATATGTAAAAGTATTCAGCCCCCTGTACTCTGATAACCCTACATAAAATCCAGTGCAATCAATTGCCTTCAGAAGTCACTTAGTAAGTTAATAGAGTTCAGCTGTGTGTATAGACCTTGCCTTATTATAATGGTGCTCAAGTTTGCTTCCCTTAACGCAAGGGGCCTTAACAATCCTTTTATCTCTGGAAAAAAGCCCTTTCACTACATGCCGATATTCTCTGCGTTCAATAGACCCATCTGCTGCAAAAAGACGCTATTAGACTCTGACACCCCGCCTATCCAACTATTCTTCATGCTCATCATGTCAAGAAAAAGAGAGGTGTCCTCATTGCAGTCAGGAACTCAGAGGCCTTCTCCTTATTGGATCACCAAGCAGACCCCCAAGGTAGATACCTTATCATGGTATGTCTTATTAATAACATAATATACTATAGCCAACTGCTCCCCACCAGAGATCACTTAGTTTCTTTAACAAGGTCTACCGACACATCAGTAATCTCCACAAAGGCACTCTAATACTTTGTGGGTACTTTAATACTGTCATGGACTCATCCCTGGATTCCACAAATCATACCAGGCAGAACACTTCATGCCTTTCTCTATTCCCTCTCAGAGTATATCTGCATAATGTATGGCAGACACAACATGCCTCAGGACGAGATTACACATATTTTACCTCAGTTCACTATACATACTTACGTATTGACCTGTTTCTAGTGGATCTGCCAACACCACTAAATCTTACACCATTGAGTTGACCACCTGGTCAGACCATGCTGCCTTTACCCTTGAAATAGAGGAATCCATGCCTACCACCAACCCCAAAATTTGGAGAAACAAACACTTTTATTATGAGACACTCACAATATAAACCTGTCATTGAAAAAGAACTACAGGAATATTTTGCTTTCAACTCTCCCTCTACTTCAGATCCCTACATCCTCTGGAACACATACAAGGTATTTATCCATAGCACACTAATCAAACTAGCCCACAGAGAAAGAAAAACACGGCAAAAAGACGTAACCGACACCCTAACTCACCTGTCCGCTCTGGAACACGACAATAAGCCTAGCCTCATAGACCAAATCTATCATACTAGACATACTCCTCCACTTCTATCAGACTCTCATCCCTCTCCTTCTGCGGTCTACAATCGAGCTATGTCTGGGACTCCACTCACAAGAGAAAACCTTGAAGCATTGAATTATTACTCTACCTAAGCCAGGTAAATCCCCAGACTCCCCTCAGAATTTTCAACCAATCTCACTGCTAAAAGCAGACATTAAATTATATGCAAAATTACTGGCTTCAAGATTAGCTCCTATTATACCCAACTTAATTGGGACGGATCAAGTGGGATTTGTCAAAGGCCGATAAGTCCCAGATAATGCTACCCATATTCTTTACTTCGTTGACTTACTGGAGCAGAACAAAATGATGATACTCCCGAAGCTTTTATATCTTTTCCAAACAATTCCCCTTGCTCCTCCTCCTTTCTTCTTCCAACGAATCAACTCCATGATCAATACATTCCTCTGGAACTATAAAAAACCCAGAATTTCTTCATCTATTCTCTATAGGAGAGGGTTGGGAGATCTGGGCATCCCTAATACCCACAACTATTATGTGGCCTCTCATCTATCCACTCTTAGAGATTGGTGGCATGCTACAGAAGACAAAACTTGGATACAACTCGAATCCCACCTCATTCCCAAACACAGCCTCAGAGCCTGGCTTTACTACTCCCTCCTACATACGAATGTCCAACCGCTCTCTTCTCTCATCCTTTCACATCTCATGAATAGTGTTGAGTGAACCTGAACTGCACAGTTCGGGTCCGTGCCGAACTTTGTGCATTCGGGTACCTAACCCCGACCCCGAACATCAGCACTGAAATTCAGGTCCAGGTTCGGCTCATCCCTAAAGCTGGTTGATTGACTGCTGAGCAGCCAATCAACCAGCTTTAACCTCCTGCGATCACCGTGGGAGCCCAGCTGTATTTGACAGCCAGGCTCCTGCTGCAACAGCGGGGAGGGTGATAACACCGATCCCCGCTGTTTAACCTTTAAGATGCCGCTCTCAATAGTGACCACAGCATCTTAGGTGTTTGTTAGGGAACTAAATTCCGCGGACGGCATCGAGAGCGAGTGTTAGCTGTAACTGACAGTTAACACCCTGCTCCTTAACCCCCGATTGGAGGTCAAACATGACCGAGGCATCCAAGGTGTTCCGCGATGCTAAATGTCTCCCTCGGCACCCCCCGTGGCAAGATCAGGGGTGCCGATATGCATCTTCTGCAGCCTGGGGTCTGGCCAGTGACTCCAGGCTGCAAGTAGCCCCCAGAACCTGGTTGATCTTGCCAGACTGAGGAAGTCAGCCTATGTGTCTGCATAGGCTGACTTCCTCTATAGACTGCAATACACATGTACAGTGGGGAAAAAAGTATTTAGTCAGCCACCAATTGTGCAAGTTCTCCCACTTAAAATGATGAGAGAGGCCTGTAATTGACATCATAGGTAGACCTCAACTATGAGAGACAAAATGAGAAAATAAATCCTGAAAATCACATTGTCTGATTTTTAAAGAATTTATTTGCTAATTATGATGGAAAATAAGTATTTGGTCAATAACAAAAGTTCATCTCAATACTTTATTATATATCCTTTGTTGGCAATGACAGAGGTCAAACGTTTTCTGTAAGTCTTCACAAGGTTGGCACACACTGTTGATGGTATGTTGGCCCATTCCTCCATGCAGATCTCCTCTAGAGCAGTGATGTTTTGGGGCTGTCGCAGGGCAACACAGACTTTCAACTCCCTCCAAAGGTTTTCTATGGGATTGAGATCTGGAGACTGGCTAGACCACTCCAGGACCTTGAAATGCTTCTTACGAAGCCACTCCTTCGTTGCCCTGGCAGTGTGCTTGGGATCATTGTCATGCTGAAAGACCCAGCCACGTTTCATCTTCAATGCCCTTGCTGATGGAAGGAGGTTTGCACTCAAAATCTCACGATACATGGCCCCATTCATTCTTTCATGTACACGGATCAGTCGCCCTGGTCCCTTTGCAGAGAAACAGCCCCAAAGCATGATGTTGCCACCCCCATGCTTCACAGTAGGTATGGTGTTCTTTGGATGCAACTCAGCATTCACTCTCCTCCAAACACGATGAGTTGTGTTTCTACCAAACAGTTCTACTTTGGTTTCATCTGACCATATGACAATCTCCCAATACTCTTCTGGAACATTCAAATGCTCTCTAGCAAACTTCAGACGGGCCTGGATATGTACTGGCTTAAGCAGGGGGACACGTCTGGCACTGCAGGATCTGAGTCCCTGGCGGCGTAGTGTGTTACTGACGGTAGCCTTTGTTACGTTAGTCCCAGCTTTCTTCAGGTCATTCACTAGGTCCCCCCGTGTGGTTCTGGGATTTTTGCTCACCGTTCTTGTGATCATTTTGACCCCATGGGGTGAGATCTTGCGTGGAGCCCCTGATCAAGGGAGATCATCAGTGGTCTTGTATATCTTCCATTTCCTAATTATTGCTCCCACAGTTGATTTCTTCACACCAAGCTGCTTGCCTATTGCAGATTCAGTCTTCCCAGCTGGTGCAGGTCTACAATTTTGTTTCTGGTGTCCTTCCACAGCTCTTTGGTCTTCACCATAGTGGAGTTTGGAGTGTGACTGTTTAAGGTTGTGGACAGGTGTCTTTTGTACTGATAACAATGTCAAACAGGAGCCATTACTACAGGTAATGAGTGGAGGACAGAGGAGCCTCTTAAAGAAGAAGTTACAGGTCTGTGAGAGCCAGAAATCTTGCTTATTTGTAGGTGACCAAATACTTATTTTCCACCATAATTTGCAAATAAATTCTTAAAAAATCAGACAACGTGATTTTCTGGATTTTTTTTTTCTCATTTTGTCTCTCATAGTTGAGGTCTACCTATGATGTCAATTACGGTCCTCTCTCATCTTTTTAAGTGGGAGAACTTGCACAATTGGTGGCTGAATAAATACTTTTTTTTCCCCACTGTATTGCAGTCTATAGTGCTGAACCAGCGTTCAGTGTATCGCTGGTTCAGGTCCCATAGTGGGACATCACAAAAAAAAAAAGAAAAAAAAAAAGTTTTACAGCCATTTTTGGGTCACAAAGTTCGGTTTCCCCCCCCCCAAAAAAAAAAAAAAAAGTTCAGGTCTCCATTGATTTCAATCGGGTTCAGGTTTGGGTCAAGTTCGGGTACCTGAACTGAAGTTTTGGGCAAAGTTAGGCACAACGCGTCGAACCCGAACTTCGACGGGTTTGCTCAACACTACTCATGAACATTTGGAAGCGTATCCACAAACTAACCAGGAAAAAACTCCCCTTGAGCCTCTCATTATCTCCAATTGAACTTCTCGAACTACAGTGCCTTGCAAAAGTATTCATACCCCTTGAACTTTTTCACATTTTGTCACCTTACAATCACAAACTTAAATGCATTTTATTGAGATTTTAAGTGATAGACCAACACAAAGTAGCAGATAATTGTGAAGTGGAAGGAAAATGATACACGCTTTTCAAAATTTTAATCCAATAAAAATCTGAAAAGTGTGTCGTGTAAAAGTATTCAGCCCTCCATAGCAATACTTTGTAGAGCCACCTTTCGCTGAGATTACAGCTGCAAGTCTTTTGGGGGTATGTCTCTACAAGCTTTGCGCATCTAGAGACTGAGATTTTTGCCCATTCTTCTTTGCAAATTAGCTCAAGCTCAGCCAGATTGGATGGAGAGCGTCTGTGAACAGCAATTTTCATGTCTTGTCACAGATGCTCAATGGGATTTAGGTCTAGACTTTGACTGGGCCATTCTAACACATGAATATTCTTTGATCTAAACCATTCCACTGTAGCTCTGGCTGTATGTTTAGGGTCATTATCTTGCTGGAAGGTGAATCTCCTTCCCAGTCTCAAGTCTTTTGCAGCCTCCTACAGGTTTTCTTCCAGGATTTCCCTGTATTTAGCTTCATCCATCTTCCCATCAACTCTGACCAGCTTCCCTATCCCTGCTGAAGAAAAGCATCCCAACACCATGATAGTGCCACCACCATGTTTCACAGTGGGGATGATATGTGCAGGTAAATGAGCAGGGGTACTTTTCCGTCACACATAGTGCTTTGCATTTAGGTCAAAAATTTCAACTTTGGTCTCATCTGACCAGAGCACCTTCTTCCACATGTTTGCTGTGTCCCCTATATGGCTTATGGCAAACTACAAATGGCACTTCTTATGTCTTTCGTTCAACAATGGTTTTCTTCTTGCCACTCTTCCATAAAGGCCAGATTTGTGGAGTGCACGACTTATAGTTGTCCTGTGGACAGATTCTCCCACCTGAGCTGTGGATTTCTGTAGCTCTTCCAGAGTGACCATGGAACTCTTGGCTGCTTCTCTGACCAGTGCTCTCCTTGCTCGATCTGTCACTTTAGGTGGACGGCCATGTCTTGGTAGGTTTGCAGTTGTAGAATACGTTTTCCATTTTTGGATGATGGATTGAACAGTGCTCCTTGGGATGTCCAAAGCTTGGGATATGTTTTTATAACCTAACCCTGCTTTAAACTTCTCCACAAGTTAATCTCTGACTTGTCTGTTGAGTTCCTTGGTCTTCATGATGCTGTTTGTTCACTAGTGTTCTCTAACAAACCACTGAGGCCTTCACAGAACAGGTGTATCTATAATGAGACTAAATTACACACAGTTGGACTCTATTAACTAATTAAGTGACTTCTGAAGGCAATTGATTGCACTGGATTTTATTTAGGGATATTAGAGTACAGGGGGCTTAATACTTTTGCACGTCACACTTTTCAGATTTTTATTTGATTAAAAATTTGAAAACCATGTATCATTTCCGTTTCACTTCATAATTATATACTACTTTGTGTTGGTCTATCAGTTAAAATCTCAATAAAATACAAATATGTTTGTGGTTGCAACGTGACAAAATGTGAAAAAGTTCAAGGGGTATGAATACTTTTGCAAGGCACTGAATGTATCCCAGATCTGTGTCTGAAGACATGGAAAGTCAATGGCATATCCCACATTGCTTTTGATCTATTGCGATCACAATTTGCTCCTTCTTTGAAATCTTTATTTGCATACCTTAGGATCAAACATTTCCTCACCACCTTCCATATATAACGAGGACCTCCTAGATGTTTTCAAGCTTCCTAACAAATGGATCAAAATTCTCAGCTCCATTTACCACATGTTGGGCCTGAAGGATTCTTTTGTTAAGGTTGCCCCAATCGGCAGTTGGGAAATCTCCTTCTAGAAATCCTTTTTCCTTACTCAGTGGAAGAGAGCACTAACGTTTACCAAAAATACCTTCAAATATGTGACGCACTACGAAACCACTGTGAAGATCCTGGTCCACTGGTATTATACACCAGATAAGCTACAAAGAATATAACCCCATTCATAAGGAAAATTCTGGAGAAGCTGTTCTACTACCAGATCTTTGTTTCATATTCTTTGGTCATGCCCTCAAATGCAATATTACTGGTGAGACATTTTTTCCTGGCTCTCCTCCGTAGTGGGTTTTGTAGATCTGCCATCTCCAGAATTAGCGCTCCTTTTCTTGAACATTCACAACTATCCTTTGGCTTTCAGAACTTTTATTGGCCACACGCTACTCTCTGCCACGCTGGCCCTTCTCAGGCTATGGAAATCCCCTACCATCCCAACAACTTCAACTTTAATTGACATGCTACATCAAACATTTCAATACGAGAAGATACTTTCCCATGGAGTGTTTGGAGACGTCCACTTTGGTAGGAACTGGATGCCTTGGGTCTCTTACAGACTTGATCTCTCTTTACCCCCTGATCAAAGACTGCTTTTATATACTCAACCTCCTGTTTCATATTCTTTTACCCCAGTTGCCTACATTATATTGATCACCATTTGCACTGTACTGTTATTACGCTCAGTTTGTTTACCTATATTTTTGCACTCTGTTTTGGACATTCCGTGTTGTTATATTCCTCTCTCCTTTTGTTATTGATTTTTCTCACCTCTTACCTTTTTCTTTGTTAGTATCTAGGTTCATTACTGAGTTCGCCCAGATTTGGGCTGAAACATGCATATACTATATATACTCTGTTTCACTGACCTGTATTGTCTATATATTATTGCTTTTATGTATGTTTCTTTATTATAAAACATTTTAATAAAAAATATTTGAAAGTAAAATAGAACTGTAACATCAAATGCTTACATAAATACTAGGTAATACGAATTATAACATATCTAGGACTAAACCAGTAAAAAATACTAAGAGATGTCCCTACATAAGATAAATGCAACATACTGTATATCCAAGTTTTACTTCCTTTACTCACAATAGCTTTCATGACCTGCAGACTGAGCATTTCATGTAGAATAAACAATCATCAAAGGTTCTTTACTCCACTAGGAAATAGCATCTACCAATCCTTAAAAATAAATGCTATTTCCCAATGTGCTAAAGGACCTATTTATATAATGAATGGTCCTTTGGCAGTGCGTAGGATGATTGGAGAGTTGTAGGGGGTTAGCTACCATCCCTCCGTACACACCCACCCCATCAAATACTTCCCTCTACTAAACTTTTCCCCTTGTCGGCTGGGACAAGCCTAAATGTTCCAGGATTGTTACCAAAAATTCAAGACAGTTCTGATAGTTGGAACAGTTGGCAAGTATGGTATCTACAGTCATATGAAAAAGTTTGGGCACCCCTATTAATCTTAATCATTTTTTAGTTCTAAATATTTGGGTGTTTGCAACAGCCATTTTAATTTGATATATCTAATAACTGATGGACACAGTAATATTTCAGAATTGAAATGAGGTTTATTGTACTAACAGAAAATGTGCAATATGCATTAAACCAAAATTTGACCGGTGCAAAAATTTGGGTACCCTTATCATTTTATTGATTTGAATACTCCTAACTACTTTTTACTGACTTACTGAAGCACAAAATTGGTTTTGTAACCTCACTGAGCTTTGAACTTCATAGCCAGGTGTATCCAATCATGAGAAAAGGTATTTAAGGTGGCCAATTGCAAGTTGTTCTCCTATTTGAATCTCCTCTGAAGAGTGGCATCATGGGCTCCTCAAAACAACTCTCAAATGATCTGGAAACAAAGATTGTTCAACATAGTTGTTCAGGGGAAGGATACAAAAAGTTGTCTCAGAGATTTAACCTGTCAGTTTCCACTGTGAGGAACATAGTAAGGAAATGGAAGACCACAGGGACAGTTCTTGTTAAGCCCAGAAGTGGCAGGCCAAGAAAAATATCAGAAAGGCAGAGAAGAAGAATGGTGAGAACAGTCAAGGACAATCCACAGACCACCTCCAAAGAGCTGCAGCATCATCTTGCTGCAGATGGTGTCACTGTGCATCGGTCAACAATACAGCACACTTTGCACAAGGAGAAGCTGTATGGGAGAGTGATGCGAAAGAAGCCGTTTCTGAAAGCACGCCACAAACAGAGTCACCTGAGGTATGCAAAAGCACATTTGGACAAGCCAGCTTCATTTTGGAAGAAGGTCCTGTGGACTGATGAAACAAAGATTGAGTTGTTTGGTCATACAAAAAGGCATTATGCATGGCGTCAAAAAAACACAGCATTCCAAGAAAAACACTTGCTACCCACTGTAAAATTTGGTGGAGGTTCCATCATGCTTTGGGGCTGTGTGGCCAATGCCGGCACCGGGAATCTTGTTAAAGTTGAGGGTCGCATGGATTCAACTCAGTATCAGCAGATTCTTGAGAATAATGTACAAGAATCAGTGACGAATTTGAAGTTACGCCGGGGATGGATATTTCAGCAAGACAATGATCCAAAACACAGCTCCAAATCTACTCAGGCATTCATGCAGAGGAACAATTACAATGTTCTGGAATGGCCATCCCAGTCCCCAGACCTGAATATCATTGAACATCTGTGGGATAATTTGAAGGTGGCTGTCCATGCTCGGCGACCATCAAACTTAACTGAACTGGAATTGTTTTGTAAAGAGGAATGGTCAAAAATACCTTCATCCAGGATCCAGGAACTGATTAAAAGCTACAGGAAGCGACTAGAGGCTGTTATTTTTGCAAAAGGAGGATCTACTAAATATTAATGTCACTTTTCTGTTGAGGTGCCCATACTTTTGCACCGGTCAAATTTTGGTTTAATGCATATTGCACATTTTCTGTTAGTACAATAAACCTCATTTCAATCCTGAAATATTACTGTGTCCATCAGTTATCAGATATATCAAATTGAAATGGCTGTTGCAAACACCCAAATATTTAGAACTAAAAATGATTAAGATTAATAGGGGTGCCCAAACTTTTTCATATGACTGTATGTGAAGTTAACAAAGACACCATTTGTAGTCAACCTATACAACGTGGAAAAGTGCAGGTGTAGCAAGTGAGAAAATATCTCTCTGGCAAAATTAAAAATTTGCAGTGGTTACAGAATAGCTTGGACCATTGGATAATGATGCTGTAGGTATCAAAGGCATCATCTCAGTGTTGCCTAAGGTAATATTGACATGCAGTATTCCCATTTTAAACAATGCTGTGTTTTATTGCTTTTTTTTTTTTCTATGTAACCATTCACTGTACATTTATCTAAATACAAGAAGTAAAGGATGGACTTAGTTGACCTTCTTGGGATGACAAGCACCAATATAGTTGTCCTTCAATAAAATATTGTGCTGAAAATCTATCAAAACCTATTTTTAAGCTGCAGCAAAATTATGATTTGTATGCTGTACAGCACAACAATGCCTATGTGCATACAGATCAGTGAATACAAATCATAGCTTCTAGTTCTTCAAAGCAAGAAACACATCTAACAATAAGATCAAACAGCTAAGTTTCCTGTAGAAAACTACTTAAACTACTTGAAAACTTTAACTAAAAAAAAATTGTTTTAGAGGTTGCATACATATGCTGTGTGTGTACTAAGTACATCAACATGTATACCTATATATAATATAATAGTTCTGTGATTTTGTATGAACACATTCTCATATTGAAACAGACTACAGAATACTATCTCTATAAAATATATAGTAAATAAATATGTACCATAATAGAGAATGCATATACACCAGGATAGCTGTATGAAGTTTTGCTCAATTGACACCTGGACTGCATTCTCTTTGCTATGTGTAATTTTGTTTAAGAGATGTTGTTTGTCTTTATTACGAACTCAGAAAGGGACTGTGGTTAGGTTGTATGCATCTGTTTACTTCAGGTTTAGACTTTATAATACTGTTTACTACTTTTGCTTTCTGTTACTTCCCAGAGGGTGGGGGTTGCTCATTTTCACTTAAATAAGTAATCATTTTAATGGTATTCACCAAAGTTTCCAAAATCCAGCGCTCCAGTACTATAGGAGGATGATTAAAATGCTACGAGGAAAATTGTCTGTACAATACATGTCAGCATCTGGGCTGTATGGCTTTTAATCCATGTGATAAAGAATAAAGAGAAATCATTTGAATCATCCTCTTGGAGTTTTGGAATGCTGGACTTGAGAATATTTGGTGATGTTCTACAATTTTTATGTTGCCATACACACCAATGGAGGGGAAAGATTGCAAGTGTGGTGAGCGGAAAACTCTTGCATTTTTTTTTCCATTAGATTTTTGTTCATTGATTTTAGTACAAAAGAGGAAAAAGACAATACAGGAATTTTCCATCATAAATGGCATACATTTAGCAAATAGACAGTACCATTTAAAGTGTAAAAATAGTGGAACTATATATACAATGTAATGCAGTTCACCTACATGAGTCAATTACCTTAATATACTCACAATCCACTTTTGAGGGATAAGTACTATAGCTAAAGCTGATATAGTGGCGAAGTCCTTGAGGGAGGACGGTAGGGAACACAGAACTAAGGTAAGTAGAACAGAGGCCAAACTACAGTATAAGTTCGGCTGTGAGCTATGAAACTCCAGAGACAGGTTAGACACCAACAAGATAGTATGGGTAGTCGCAATGTGTACCTAGTACCAACCAAACACAGCGAAGTTGTAAAGATAGAACAGTGCTTCAATCACACTGATGGCTCAGACAGGCTGAGTATGTAATTCACTGCAATTGATTGTTAGGTGACCGGGTATGGGAAGACTGCAATCCATTTCTCCCAATTGGCTCCAGGCTGCCATTTCTACTAGCATATATCTGCTCGAATTGACAATACATTGTTACAGTGGATATCAATTCTGACAGTGCGGGGCATGAGTTGGTCTTTCATCTACGTGCTATTAGTAAATGCGCAGCTCCAAGAACCTCACAAGTGATGGTTCTATTCCTATATGGGACTCGATGAATGCCTAGCAGTAACAAGGCCATCGCAGGGGTGGGACTAATATTGCCACAATCAATTTTATTCACTGATGAGAAGACTGACGTCCAGAAAGGCTGAATATCTAGGCAATTCCAAAAGATATGGGATAGCAATCCTATCTCACCACAACCCCTACAACAATAAGGTAAAGCAGTGGCGTAAATACCGGGGTAGCAGCGGTAGCGGCTGCCACAGGGCCCGGGACATTAGGGGGCCCGGAGCCCTGTTGCAGCCGCTACAGCGAACCCCACAAACCAGTGGCATAACGATCACGGTCGCACCGGGTGCGACCGTGACTGGACCCAGCAGGGTATGGGGCCCGCGGCCAGCTGGAGATGGCCGGGCCCCAGACCACTCTGATAGCGGTCGGGGAAAGCCTGGTTCCCTGTCTTCTATACATACTGTTATTGGAAAGAGACCCTGGCATATTGCAGGCCCCTTTCCAATAGACGGCAGGGCAGGGCACCCAGGGGAAGTGACTGAAAATAATAAATACATATTCTCACCTCTCCTGGAGGGCCTGAAGATGCTGAAGATGGCAGAATGGAGCGAGGATGCCAAGGAAAGATAAGGCAAGGTGAGTATGAATGTTTGTTATTTTTAATCACCTTCCCTGGGCCTCCGACCCCAGAGTATAATAATAGCACTGAAGAGGAGGGGGGCTGTTGAGAGCTTATAATACTTTGTGGGGGCCACTGTAGAGCATATAATACTGTGTGGGGGCCACTGTAGAGCATATACTACTGTGTGGGGACCACTGTAGAGCATATAATACTGGGTGGGAGCCACTGTGGGGAGCATATAATACTGTGTGGGGGCCGCTGTGGGGAGCATATAATACTAGATGGGGGCCACTGCGGGGAGCATATAACACAGGGTGGGGGCCACTGTGTGGAGCATATTATACTGTGTGGGGCCACTGTGGGGAGCATATTATACTGTGTGTGGTGGGAGCAATGTAGAGCATATAATGCTGTGTGGGGGCCACTGTTGAGCATATTTTACTGTTTGGGGACCCGTAACCGGTTCGGGGGGGGGGGGCATGTCAAATATTCACCTTGGGGCCCAGCCATTCCTAGTTACGCCACTGAGGTACAGTTAGGGTAGAATTTAGCTAAGTGAAAGGGAGGTTAGTACCATCTTAAGAGCAGCTTACTATACTGTTCTCAGTGGGAGGCACATGCTGTGGAGCATTTCACCCATTTAATTGCTTCTTTCCAGTAATTCACTTCGAACCCGCAAGTCCTTTTCCCAATTTAAAATTTGTGAAGTTTTTTGAAAGATACAACCTGAGTTTAATATCTGATACAGAGTTTTGGTTTTGGTGGCTACCTGAGAAGTAGGCGGTTGGAATAAGTCAGTCGCAGCTTGTGGTAAGAGAAATTGTCATGAGGGATGTTATAGCAAGTATGAGACCATTCTAGTGTAGGTGAACAATTGCGAGACAGGTAGAGACAAGTTTTCCTGAAGTACGTGGAAGGGTGCTACAGCATCATTTAGGAATAAGTCAGAGATAAACCTAATTCCACACCTACCACATATACAGTGGGGAAAAAAAGTATTTAGTCAGCCACCAATTGTGCAAGTTCTCCCACTTAAAAAGATGAGAGAGGCCTCTCAACTATGAGAGACAAAATGAATTTATTTGCAGATTATGGTGGAAAATAAGTATTTGGTCAATAACAAAAGTTCATCTCAATACTTTGTTATATATCCTTTGTTGGCAATGACAGAGGTCAAACGTTTTCTGTAAGTCTTCACAAGATTGGCACACACTGTTGCTGGTATGTTGCATTCCTCCATGCAGATCTCCTCTAGAGCAGTGATGTTTTGTGGCTGTCACTGGGCAACACGGACTTTCAACTCCCTCCAAGGGATTTCTATGGGGTGAGATCTGGAGACTGGTTAGGCCACTCCAGGACATTGAAATGCTTCTTACGAAGCCACTCCTTCGTTGCCCTGGCGGTGTGTTTAGGATCATTGTCATGCTGAAAGACCCAGCCACGTTTCATCTTCAATGCCCTTGCTGATGGAAGGAGGTTTGCACTCAAAATCTCACGATAAATGGCCCCATTCATTCTTTCATGTACATGGATCAGTCGTCCTGGTCCCTTTCAGAGAAGCAGCTCCAAAACATGATGTTGCCACCTCCATGCTTCACAGTAGGTATGGTGTTCTTTGGATGCAACTCAGCATTCACTTTCCTCCAAACACGACAAGTTGTGTTTCTACCAAACAGTTCTACTTTGGTTTCGTCTGACCATATGACATTCTCCCAATACTCTTCTGGAACATCCGAATGCTCTCTAGCAAACTTCAGACGGGCCCGGATATGTACTGGCTTAAGCAGGGGGACACGTCTGGCACTGTAGGATCTGAGTCCCTGGCGGTGTAGTGTGTTACTGACGGTAGCCTTTGTTACATTAGTCCCAGCTTTCTGCAGGTCATTCACCAGGTCCCCCCATGTGGTTCTGGGATTTTTGCTCACCGTTCTTGTGATCATTTTGACCCCACGGGGTGATATCTTGCATGGAGCCCCTGATCAAGGGAGATTATCAGTGGTCTTGTATGTCTTCCATTTTCTAATTATTGCTCCCACAGTTGATTTCTTCACACCAAGCTGCTTGCCTATTGCAGATTCAGTCTTCCCAGCCTGGTGCAGGTCTACAATTTTGTTTCTGGTGTCCTTCCACAGCTCTTTGGTCTTCACCATAGTGGAGTTTGGAGTGTGACTGTTTGAGGTTGTGGACAGGTGTCTTTTATACTGATAACAATTCCAAACAAGTGCCATTACTACAGGTAATGAGTGGAGGACAGAGGAGCCTCTTAAAGAAGAAGTTACAGGTCTGTGAGAGCCAGAAATCTTGCTTGTTTGTAGGTGACCAAATACTTATTTTCCAACATAATTTGCAAATAAATTCTTTAAAAATCAGACAATTTGATTTTCTAGATATGTTTTCTCATTTTGTCTCTCATAATTGAGGTCTACCTATGATGTCAATTACAGGCCTCTCTCATCTTTTTAAGTGGGAGAACTTGCACAATTGGTAGCTGACTAAATACTTTTTTTGTATGATGTGTATTTTGCTAAACAGTCATGTGGACTGTTGATGTTGATCCTAGCTGCTCGTTATTGCAGAGCAACTGAGGATAGCCAGTTTTACTCTAAGTAATATAGGTCAGTAAACCCTGGAGACAGAGTGCCTGCATGAGTAGAGTGTATTTTTTGTCTATGATACTAGTGCACTCAAGAAGTGGGGATTCAGTTGCCCTGTCCTTGATTAGGCTGGAGTGTGGGAAGGGGGAGCCTAGCCCAAAGTAACATGTTCACTTTCAAGTAACCTGATTAAGAACTTGTTTATATTAATACAGATATATAAATACTGAGGCATACATTGTTATTTGACTCCTGTGGGATGCCTTGATATTAAATAATGCACTTGACTATGCTATTTAAGGCTGAAGCTCTACATTGCCTAAAACGCAGCGTATTTGCTGCTGAGTAAACGCCACTACAAAAAACACCACATTTTACAGTACCTGCAAAGTGAATTCTGGCTAATCCCCTCCACACATTGCAAAAAATCTGCAGTGGAAAAGCTGCGTTTTCAAAAATGCCTGTGTTTTTGAAAATCATAGCATATCAATTATACCTCTGGAAATGCTGGTGTTTTCCCTATAGAGAAAAAGTCATCAAAAACACAATGAAAAATGCTGTGGAAAAAAATGTGATGCATTTCCACTGCATTTTTTTCCACAGCGTGGGACCTTAGCCTAAAAGGGTTTTCCAGTATTATCAACTTATAATTATGACTGCCCACTTGACACCTAAAGTTACAAAGAGCAGACATTTAAATAAATAAATAAATAACAAGGTAAACTTAATCTTTTTGTACAAATCTATGTATTATTCTTCACAGGTACTTACTGGTACTTCACAGGTACTTACTTCACATGGTACTTACAGAATGATCTGCATTTTATTGAAATGTTAATAATTGAAGAAGACTGAGTTACAGATATTATTCTTGGTAACCTCATAGGTTTGGTAAATCAAATACTATACTATAATAATTAATATGAAAAATCTATTTTAGAAATTTCTGTCAGGCGAGCAGAGACACTAGTCAATCATCCTCTTTAGATTTCATCTTTAATTTGTACAAAAGTGCAACTTTTAAAGCAAGAGAGACTTTAAATATTAATATAGATGATCATTTTAAAGTCTATGTAAACGAACTGGATAGCCTATGTGGATAGTCATGAGAACTGTGAGCCTCAGGCTTTGGGCCTCTAGTTTTAAGTAATGACTACTGTGTCTTACGTGCATTTTAACCCCTTTATTATAGCTTTTAGAAACAAATAAAAATTCTGCGTAAATTATGTGTTTAATTATGTGTAAAAAAATTTTTTTTATTTTGTAGAGGGATGTTTACATTTTAACATTAGGTTTGAAACCAGGTATTAATCTATTGGAAGCTACTTTCTAATAGGTGACACTAGGAGCAAATTCTGCTTTTTCACCAATGAGGTCTTATTTGCATTCCTTACCTATAATTCTTAGCAAGACATGCATGGTCTAAGAAGTACCTGTACCAGTCTCTCCCTAATGAGAGACACTACCCCTCCTGAGGCAAAGAGAAAGATCTTTATTGTTGGTCATGGTGGGTATATAGTGGAGTTGAAGAGCTACAGAAAGTATGTGTACGAAAATTAATCATTACCTCTCCTGCACAGCAAATATTTGTACAGCACAGTGAAAAATATACTCCATTGATATGGGAAGAAGAAGGGATTGAAGAACATTTTATTACTCAGGTGCCAGAATAAGAAGAGATGCAGGAACCTGAGCATAAGCATGCAGTTGAGGTCAGCTTCGCTTTTGGGCAAATTATTCCACAGGAATATCAGGATATGTGATATATATGCATATCTCCCAACCATCCCGGATTCAGCGAGACAGTCCCGGATTCTGGATCCTGTCCCGACCTCAACTCCCTAGATGCAGATGAGTTTAATACAGTGGTGAAGTAGGAGCCATCTGCTCCCTGCTTCACCACTGTGCTCCGACCCTGGGAGCTGTAGGCTTGATGTGATGACGTCACTCACATTGTGCCTGCAGCTCCCTGAAGCCTCCGGGAGAAGAGACGGCTGACAGAGCAGCAGGCGAGCGAGGAGAGGTGAGTATCAGTGTTTTTTCTTATGTTAAACTATGGGGGCAGATAGAGGGGGCATTAAATTTGGGGACAGATGAAGGGGGACATTAGATTTTGGAGACAGATTGAGGAGGTCATTAAACTGTGGGGGCAGATGAAGAGGGACATTAAACTGGGGGCAACTGGAAGGGGACATTAAACTGTGGGGTTTCTAGACGAGGACATTAAACCATGGGGGTTGCTGGATTGAGACATTAAACTGGGGGCATTTGAAGGGAGGACATTAATGTCCCCCTCCAGCTGTGACGACTGATCCGTGTACATGAAAGAATGAATGGGGCCATGTATCGTGAGATTTTGAGTGCAAACCTCTTTCCATTAGCAAGGGCATTAAAGATGAAATGTGGCTGGGTCTTTCAGCATGACAATGATCCCAAGCACACTGCCAGGGCAACGAAGGAGTGGCTTCGTAAGAAGCATTTCAAGGTCCTGGAGTGGCCTAGCCAGTCTCCAGATCTCAACCCCATAGAAAACCTTTGGAGGGAATTGAAAGTTCGTGTTGCCCAACGACAGCCCCAAAACATCACTGCTCTACAGGAGATCTGCATGGAGGAATGGGCCAACATACCAGAAACAGTGTGTGCCAACTTTGTGAAGACTTACAGAAAACGTTTGACCTCTGTCATTGCCAACAAAGGATAAATAACAAAGTATTGAGATGAACTTTTGTTATTGACCAAATACTTATTTTCCACCATAATTAGCAAATAAATTCTTAAAAAATCAGACAATGTGATTTTCTGGATTTGTTTTCTCATTTTGTCTCTCATAGTTGAGGTCTACCTATGATGGCAATTACAGGCCTCTCTCATCTTTTTAAGTGGGAGAACTTGCACAATTGGTGGCTGACTAAATACTTTTTTTTCCCCACTGTATGTGTGCAACTGGCAGTTTCAGTGGTCTCCCTAAATGCTTCAGTAAGCTGGGTATACAGCCTATCCTGATAATATTAAAGTTTTTCTTCCCTTTGGGAAGCAGGGAAGAATTTCCAATATTTTGTCTTCACAGCTAGGTTCTAAGAGCACTTCCATCCAGTACCCATCCTTCTGCTTGATGCTAATAATCCGCTTGTCCCTGTGTAAGAAGTGGATCATACAATCTGTCATGCTTGCCAGTGTATGTGCGGACCCAGGGACCTGCCATGGTTGGTGTTCTTGACCAGCATGGTTGTCGTCATAATTATTTTCTGTAAACAGATAAGGGTCCTCCCCTGGCTGAGCCTGTGACATATCAAGGGCTCCCTCTGCATCCAAGGGAGAGTATTCCTCCTCTTGCAGTCTAGGAGTCCCAGCTCCTCTACAAAAATGACCCTGACCCGAATCCTCACTCTCCTTCATCAACACTGCATGACTGCATGTAGTTGCTGCCGCCAGCAGCAGCAGAGTCCATTCCGTCACTACCACCAGTGCCACCACCCTCACCCTGCGAGGTTCCTCTAGGTCTTCCCCTGGCAGGCTTTTTGGATGATGGTCCTGTGCAATGGATGGAATCATTACTATCACTTTCTCCACCCTCTTCATCTGATGTTACCTTGTCACCCTGACCCAGTTCCCAGGTCCTATCTGCAAGAGAATCATCATAAGCAATGTCATTATCCTAATTTTCACCGCTTTTTTCTAACATATTATGGCTAAGCACACCCTCAGAATATATCCCCCAGCTATATCCTACCAGATTGACTACCAGTAGTAGTTTTAGCACACCCACTTCCACTACTACCTCCACCAACAACAATCATGATGTCTTTCTCCTCTGCTTGCACACATTGCTGACTGTTCTTATTCAGGTTTTCAAAAAGAGGAGGAAGATTGCTCAGCAAGTGCCACATCACTGCCAGGGATCTGTGTCAGTGAAGAATGTAAAGGAGATACGGCCCTGTAGTAAATTGTGTGTGTTCCTCCTCATACATAAGCCTGATTCAAGATCACATCACTCTCGGATGCAATATCCTCCTGTGACAGAATAGCCAGCTAAATAATCAAAAGCTTCATCTTCATTCTCAGGATGTACAACAATCCTGCTGCTACTGGCGGTGCCACCATAACCAGAAGTTTTGCTCTTGCCACCCACATTCTTTTTGTTAGTATTAGTACTTGTACGAATGTTTCCTCCCCCCTCATTATTTTTACACACAGAGTGCTTAATTATTAGCAAAAAAAAAAAAACCACTGAAATAATTTCTTTTTTTTTTTTTTTTTTTTACCACTAGTGGAAGATGCACTACTACTACTGTTTGTAATGTTATGTATATCTAGAATTATATATGTGCGCATTTGCACATACAGAGAAACGCATCACATCAATGCTCCTTCACACTGTGTATTGGTCAGACACCAGAACAGAACAGAGCTGAAAAAAAAAATTTTACATTTCAAAATGTTTTTTTTTTTTAAGGTTAGCCAGGCTGTATTGGGTGAACGCACCAAAAATAAAATAAAAAAAATGCGGAAAAAACGTAAATTCTTTTTACATGAGATGAGGATGTACTACTAGTACCAGTACTACTGTACTGTGTGTGATGTATATCTAGAATTATATAAACGCACTTGCGCATACAGAGAAACGCTAAAAATATTTTATTCAGATTAACAACAATGCTCCCTCACAGTGTGTATAGGTTAGACACCAGACCAGAGCGAAAAAAATAACCCTATGAAGATATTTTTTAAGCTATGCACAGGCTAAACTTTATATTGGGTGAACAACAAAAAACCATTTGTATATAACAGAGTTATTTTTTGCACAGGCAAAAGCAGCAGCACAGATTCCAGTCACTGAATGTCTGTGAAGTGAACCTGTCCTGTCTATGTCTATTCTAGACATAATTTTCTCATAGCACTGGCATTTTTATTTGTCTGAAATTGTTTGTCATTTGTTCAGTTTTGTTAAAAAAATGAACAATTTGAATATTTTGAATGAACCCGGCTTGTTTTGAACTGATTCACCCAGCTCTACTTATAAGGACTCGTTGGACCCTTGCAAGGAGCACTCCAGTTCTACACGGATTACCTCAGTGCTTATTTTAAGACATACTTGGAAACAGTTTCCCATCCCCTGTTTTTCTTTTCTAGCTTTTATTTGGTAAAGGTTGCTAGCATATATGGCAACCTTAGACGAGCAGCCCTAGTCCTCTGGGGGGCATGGACTTTTCTTTGCAACTGGCCTTACAATAGCTGGGCACCAGTGACTCTGACTTGCGCCAGTATCATTAGGCTGCAAGAGAGGCTGCAGAGTGTCTGGGCTAAGCAAGAGTTCAAAGCTAGAGATGGCCCAACTGCAGAAGAGTAGTTGTCCCCTAACCCTTCCTTATGGAGAAAAATGGGGACTTTTTCTACTGGGGTTTGAAAAAAACTGTTGGCAATATCATCTGTCCCATGACCAGTGTGCACATTACTTAACTCCAGGGCTAAAAAGCAAAACCCTGGAAGCTTTTGCTGATTTGCTGTTTGAGCTGGATGGGGACTATGTGCTATTATGGAGGCCTTTATCAAAAAGTATAACCTCAACATGGAGGCATGCCACAATAAGTTTTGAAATCTACAGCAGGACCCAGCAGACATCTATGCAGCTTGCAGACTCTCTACCGACAATGGATCAGGGTCTTTTATGTTACTACCTTTTGATCAAAGATCACAGTTTGTGTGTGATTGTGGAACTAAAACAGCGGATCAAGCTCTGCAGATTGCAGACTCCTACACTCAGGGGCGTAACTCTCGGGGTAGCAGCGGTAGCGGCTGCCACAGGGCCTGGGACATTAGGGGCCCCGGAGCCCTGTGGCAGCCGCTACCGCGAACCCCACAAACCAGTAACGATCGCGAACGGACCTGGCAGGGTACGGAGCCCGCGGCCAGCTGGAGATGGCCGGGCCCCGGACCATTATGATAGCGGTCGGGAAAGCCTGGTTCCGTGACCGCTATACATACTGTTATTGGAAAGGGGCCCTGGCATATTGCAGGTCCCTTTCC
The DNA here is from genome assembly GCA_947044405.1 of Leptodactylus fallax. Taxonomy (NCBI): domain Eukaryota; kingdom Metazoa; phylum Chordata; class Amphibia; order Anura; family Leptodactylidae; genus Leptodactylus; species Leptodactylus fallax. The sequence goes on from CAMRHE010000347.1 coordinate 729,784, forward strand.
AATAGATGGCAGCCCAGGGGAGGTGACTAAAAATAATAAACACATATTCTCACCTCTCCTGGGCACAGCGTCCTCTCCGACGCTCCTCCGTCATCACTGAGGCCTGTTATTAGGCCCCAGCGGTCACATGGGGCACGGCCGCGTAATGACGTCAGTGCGCCTCCATGTGACCGCTGAGGCCCAGTCACAGGCCTCGGCAGCGACGTCGGAAGAGGGCCTGAAGACACTGAAGACGGCAGTATGAGCGAGGATGCCAAGGAAAGGTAAGGCAAGGTGAGTATGAATGTTTGTTATTTTTAATCACCTTCCCTGGGCCTCCGATTATTATACTCTGGGGTCTGAGGAGACCCCACAGTATAATAATAGCACCGAAGCGGAGGGGGGCTGTTGGGAGCTTATAATACTGTGTGTGGGCCTCTGTAGAGCATATCATACTGGGTGGGGGCCACTGTAGAGCATATAATACTGTGTGGGGGCCACTGTGGGCATATAATACTGTGTAGGGGCCACTGTAGAGCTTATAATACTGTGTGGGGGCCACTGTAGAGCATATAATACTAGGTGGGGGCTACTGTAGAGCATATAATACTGGGTGGGGGCCACTGTAGAGCATATAATACTGAGTGGGGGCCACTGTAGAGCATATAATCCTGGGTGGGGACCACTGTAGAGTATATAATACTGGGTGGGGGCCACTGTAGAGCATATAATCCTGGGTGGGGACCACTGTAGAGCATACAATACTGGGTGGGGCCCACTGTGGGAAGCATATAATACTGGGTGGGGGCCACTGTAGAGCATATAATCCTGGGTGGGGACCACTGTGGGGAGCATATAATACTGGGTGGGGACCACTGTGGGAAGCATATAATACTGGGTGGGGACCACTGTGTGGAGCATATTATACTGTGTGGGGCCACTGTGGGTAGCATATTATACTGTGTGTGGGGGGAGCAATGTAGAGCATATAATGCTGTATGGGGGCCACTGTGGAGCATATAATGCTGTGTGGGGGCCACTGTTGAGCATATAATACTATCTGGGGCCACTGTTGAGCATATTTTACTGTTTGGGGACCCATAACCGGTTTGGGGGGGCCCCATGTCAAATGTTCGCCTTGGGGCCCAGCCATTCCTAGTTACACCACTGCCTACACTGGCAACAGAATGCCAGAAGCCAAGGGTGGAACACAACTACAATGGTCCCCAAGTTGAAAGAAAAAACAGTAATCACAGCCTCCTGTTTCCAAGCCAGATGAGAACATTCCTGTGGGGAAAAACCCAGCTCAGGGGTATTAGCACAAATGTTTTGGATTTAACAAAGCGGGCCATCTAAAGCTCCTTTGCTCAGAGCGAGGGGCGGTAGTCACATCTACCTAATTAGTAGTGTTGTTCATCTCTGGTAGAAAACATACCTTGCAGCACCACATGCAGACTGTAAGGGTGAGAGGTAAAATTACTCAGCGATTAAGAGGGCCACTGCTGCTTTATATTTTTTTTAAATAGGTTCCAGCAGGTAACAAGCCCTATTTTTTTAAACTGTAATTTTTATTAAGGTTTTTATAAATTACATAACAACAAAATGAAAACGAAAACGAAATAGCAGGGCAAAGGCGCAAAAGCCATGTGGCCCAAATGCCCAACAGTAGAGAAATAAATAGGAGAAAAACATATGAGAAATCGTCAAATAGCAACACAAAAAATTACGGGGGGGGGGGGGAGACGACAAAGGAAAGAGGGAAGGGGGAGAAAAGAGGGGATGGGGGAAGGAGTCAGAGACCATGTAAAATACAATATGCATCCCAAGGTGACCACACAGCGTCAAAAGCCCCCACATTATGGTTAAGGGAGGCCGTCAAATATTTCATGCTACAGACGTCTTTCATGCGAGCAGTAAGCTCCGGACCAGTGGGAGGAGAGGCCTTTCTCCAGTCGAGAGCAATAAGAGTTTTGGTGGCAGTACATAGGTATAGAAATAATTTGGAGAACTGCTTACCTAGATGTTTGCAGTGGAGATTAAGCAAACAGGTAAAGGGATCCAGGGGGACACCCTGAATAAAAAAGGGCATTAGAAAGGGCGCTGACCTCCGTCCAGAAGGGGCAGATCTGTGAACACTCCCAGAAGATGTGGCATAGCGTGCCCACCCCTGCCTGACATCGCTAACAAATTGAGGGAATGCTAGGGTTAAGGGAATGGAGCAAGGCGGGGGGTGTGGTACCAACGCATAAGTATCTTATACTGAGTTTCCCGGAAAGTATACACGTTGAAGACTTGGCCACCCTGGACCAAATAACCCACCATTGCCCAGGTGGGATCTGCCTATTCAGAGCCCCAGACCACCTGACCATATATTTATGAGAGAAGGGGGCTCGTCCCTCCATAGAGGAGAGGAGCCTGTAGATATCAGGCCCACCGTGGAGGTACCGGCTCGGCAGATCTTTTCAAAAGCAGTAGGGATGGAGACCTTCAGGGTACCAAACTGGGTGGCCACAAAATGGACAATTTGCTGGTAATGGAACCACTTAGAAGTAGGCAAGTGTAGCACAGAGATAAAATAATCAAAAGGCCTGAGCTTCAAAGTTGTCGGATCTACCAGGTCAGCAATGTGAAAAAGGCCCAGTTTACTCCAGGGCCGGACCATGGCCGCCGTAAGTCCCCTCGGGAGGAGCGGATTATACAAGAAGGAAACCATAGAGGGACACGGGGAGGCCAGAGGGAAAAGTGTGGAGCAGGTAATCCAAATAGCTCGCGTTGGGTCCGAGGAGAGGGGCGGAAGGAAGGGGGGAGGAACGGGACCACAGGAATGCATCAGGATGGATTGATGCTAGCCAAAGCTTCTCAATCTCGACCCATTTTGTCATCACAAGAGGCATTTTGTCGACAACACAAGAGGCATGCTCAATACTAATGCAAAAGATTTGAGACCGCCAACCCCTCTCCCATTCCCGCCCGAAAACATCACCGAGCGGGGAATGCGGTGGCGCTTACCATTCCAGATGAACTGAAAGATTGATTTTTGAAGGGTGCGCAGCTCTGATCGAGGGACTGCAATTGGGAGTGTTTCAAAAAAGTAGAGAAGCTTCGGGAGTAGAGTCATTTTGACAGCTGTAATGCGACCTATGAGGGAGATATGGAGAGGGCGCCACTTGTCCTGAAGAGAACGCAATTCACTAAACAGGCGAGGATAGTTGACAAAGTAGAGGGAGGAATAAGAAGGAGACAGCTGGATTAGTAAGGGTCAGGAAGACGTCATCTGCAAACAAGCTAATCCTAAAGTCCCTATCCCTAACTGCCATGCCCAGACCGAATCTGGGAGGCCAGGGGCTCAATACAAAATACAAATATGAGTATATAGATCACGGATGGGGAACGGGGATGAAAGAGAGTCAGGGAGTTTACCACAGCTGTAAGAAAAGTTCCAGAGAACCCAAAGTTTTCAAGGGTGGTGATCATAAATGACCAATCAAGATGGTCAAAGGCCTTTTCGGCGTCAAGACTCAAAAGAAGGGTGAGGACAGCAGAGCGGTTGGCATCATCTATTAAGTCCACAGTCCTTCTGGTGTTGTCTCCCCCTTGACAACAAGGGACAAAACCCACCTGGTCCTTATGGATAAGAAACGGAAGCCAAGCGTTAAGCCTGTTGGCCAGAATCTTCGTAAAGAGTTTTAAATCGGTATTTATAAGAGCGATGGGACGATAATTGGAACACTCCTGATGGTCCTTGCGGGGCTTAGGGACTAGGGTGATATGGGAATGAAGCAAGGACTGAGGAATAGGGGCGCCATCAAGGAAGGAGTTAAAGAGTCAGGACATGTGTGGGAGCAGGTCAGGTTGAAATATTTTATAATACAGGTATGTGAACCCATCCGGGCCCGGGGCCTTGCCATTCGGGAGACCTTTAAGGATTGCAGTGAGCTCCTCCTCTGTGACCGAAGCATTTAGATTAGCAATTGCTGAGGTCGGGAGCTTAGGGAGAGAGCAGGTGTCGAGGTAAGCGTAAGGCTATGTCCCGGGAGACAAGATCGGCACCCAAGCGGGGGGAGGGAAGATTATATAACTTAGTGTAATAGTTCTTAAATAAGGATTCTATAGAGTCAGGATGATGGTGGAGGGTGCCATGAGGGTCACGGATTGCATGTGGAATGGAAGAGGCGTGGTGATCACGCAAGGTCTTAGCAAGTGTGGGCTTTGTTGCCTCTTTCATAATAACGCTGGCGAGTATACAGGAGGAGACGCTGGGTAGCTTGAGTAGTGAGATCGCGGAGATCCGCTCTGGCCGCTATTAATTGGTGGAGAGTGGAGACCAAAGGGGCTTGGGCCAGGCGATCCAATAGGGTTCGGATCCGGGCCAACAAGGCTGTCTTCCTGGCCTTTCTAACCTTCTTGAGTCGGGTGGCCAGGGCTATACAGTGACCCCTCATGACTACCTTATGGGCTTCCCAAAGGGTGGAGTCAGAGGAGACCAAGTGTTCATTATAGTTGAAATAATCTTGGAGATGAGTACGGAGGGTAGTACAAGAGGTTGGGGAGTGGAGGAGGGACTCATTCAGTCGCCAATGACAACGTTTAGTCGGGATGGAGGTAGGGGACAGTGTGAGCAAAACAGGGACGTGATCCGACCAAGAGATGGGGCCAATATCTGCATCAGCCAGGAGTATAAGGGCCAGGGTATTTCCGAAAAAATAATCTATCCTAGGGTGCGTCTTGTGGGGATGGGAATAGAAGGTATAGGTCCGGGCAGTAGGGTTGTGGACACGCCAGAGATTGTAAAGAGCGAAGAATCTAATCAGGCAGCGGAATTCCCTGGCTAGGCAAAGCTGGGGGGCACCCAGGGTTCCGGCAGACAAGGACAATTTGTCCATATGTTCATAGAAGACCATATTAAAGTCACCACCCAACAGCAGGGCCGAGCCAGAGAAGGCCTGCAGGCGTCGCAACACCTTCTTAAGGAAGGGGATTTGGGACGAATTAGGGGTATATAAGTTACATAGGACAATGGGTTGGCCATACAGGAGTCCCTCTAAAATTATATAGCATCCCTCAGGGTCTAGGTGGGAAGCAGAAATAGAGATGGGGCAGGAGCGTTACATTAGAATAGCCACTCCTCCCTTTCTATGGGTATTATAAGAGTAGGCAGTAGGGAAGTAATGACAGGCAAAATTAAAGTTACCCATATGATCAAAGTGGGTTTCCTGGAGGAAAGCCACGTCCGCCCTGAGGGATCTAAGTTCAAATAGGATCAAATGCCTTTTAGAATTGGAGCCCAGGCCCTTAACATTCAATGTGATACACCTAGCCATGAGGAAGCAAGAGGAGAGGTACCAGCAAATGTGTAGAAGAAAATGTATAGGCAGATCTCACCCAACGTTGAGGGAAGGAATTCGGCATTAAGGCTCCCGTGGAGTGAGTCTTGGTGGTCAGCCGTAAAGATCGAGGGACTCCAAACCTGAGTAAAGGAAGGGGAGGGGAAGAGGGGGGGGAGGAAAGAGAACAAACAAAAAATTAAACAGTACTACAATAAAAAATTGTATCATGGGCAGGACTAAATCTCCTGAACGGGGGCTAAGAGCCAGAACTAGAGCAAATGTAAGTAGACTAATCAAAAGGGTCCAAAAACGGGACCCACAACTGGGTAAAGCCCCCACAGTGGGAGGGGAGCAGCTATAGACAGTAGAGGATAATAATGAACTATATAAGTAGGAGAGAGGGCAACCACCTACCCTGCCTGCAAAAAAAAAAAAAAAAAAAAATTGGAAAAAAGCGCTAAAGAAAACATATTATACATATTAGAGAGGGATCAAAAATGAGTGAGATAAAGCAAAATAAACATGCAGCAGCGGTGGACAGGAAAAAACGCATAGTCAACAGTCAGCCATCCGGAAGTGCGGTGACCAGATGGAAGGTAACGCTGCAGTTGGGATTGCGGGGTGCAAACAGCGCAGACTTGTCACGGTCTCTGGGCACGAGGGCGCAGCGCTGGTGCTGTCCCACGTTACCACCACTGGTACCGGTGATGAGGGGGCTGCACAAATGTTGGTGGTGATTGTTCCCCTGGGGCGCTTCCCCTATACTGTGCCGACTGGTGGTGTTTGGGGCGCCCTGATGTTGTCGGTGCAGAGTCAGACACAGAAACGGTTGTAAAGTTGAACTTTTACTTCCATGGGTGTGGAGGCACAAATGCTTAAACAGTTTCTTCAATACAAAACAACGGTGTACGCCTGGTGACACCGCAAAGTCCTGGGGTGCAGGGTAGACTTGATGAAAGGTGTTCCTAGCCCCTTATACTTCAGTGTTACAGGCCTGAGGTGCGTCTGGGCTACTATTTGGCTCATAGGAGGATGCCCACCACCATACTAGCACATAATATTCCCCACTCACGTTATGTGGTCCTGATAGCTCAGAGTTTCGGGGTGCAATAGTCAGGGTGGCAGGATATTCCACAGGTCTGGCCTTGGCCCCTGGATCCTGTGATACTGGCTATGGAGCACGTGTTCCAGAATGTTCTCTCCACAGTCTCATGCTGACAAGATAATGATGCTTGACTTCCTTCAGAGCGATGGCTAGGCAGACAGGGGACAGGATCTTCTGAATAGCTGGAGTATGTCAGCTCTCCAACCTTCCTGGGCCTGTCTAGGACTTGAGATTCCTGCACTAAACTCACTGCTTTCTTCACAGGACATCACACTTATCTCCTTAGCTCCTCCTCCTAACACTCCACACTTCTAACTCCTCACACGCAGGACCTTCCTTCAGGGGTGTTACCATGGGGACCCAGTGATCAGCTGACTCCTCCCCTTTTTCCAGGCGATGTCCTCCCATTGGACATTTGGTTACTATTCAATCCTATGGGAGGTGTAATGCATGTGTGAGGCTCACTAGGTGGCGCTGTGTTGTTTGAGACTCAGGACCCCCTGCTATGTCACACAGGCTATGAAGCAACAGGAAATAATACAATGCACAGAGATCACCCTCAGCCCAGCCATAGCCAGCTCTGGGATGCCACATACTCCCCCTCTTTCACTGAGCCGACCTCGGCGACGGGCTGGGGTGAAGGTGAGAAATGTAACATAACGTTAATAAATACGAATAAAGTGCAAATGTCACTAACAGTTTAGAAAAATATAATACTTAGAAACTTGAGGTAAGACCTCCCGGCATAGTCCTGGAATGTCCATGAGAAGTCTGAAGGGTAACGGAGAGATAATTAAACTCAGACTTATGGAACCTTTTGGCGGTACCATCAGACAGTCCATATAGAAACAACAGTAGTGCAAATGTGTCCAGAGACTCTCTGGCACAAATTTCGTGAGTGTCCATTATCATGAGAGTCTCTCTGAGAAACAATAAACAGTCCTTTCTGTAAGGAAGAGTAGGCACTCTAGCACGAATGTCCATACCGCAATGGGGTAACAGAACTTCCTTGGCTCGGTGAGCCAGGCACTATGGCTTGGATTGCTGCATATAAATGTAAATACTATATTACATGGCAAGATATTATATATATACTGTATATACACACAGGAAAAACATTAATGTAATCAGAGCAGGAATAACATATATACAGAAGCAGAGACAGTTAACCTCTTTTACCCAAGGACAGCCATGGCATCACTATAGCGTGTTGGAGGTATGCCTTTTGTGGTATGCTCAGAACGCCTAAGTGGAACGAGATTTGAATCAGGAACAGAGTCACTGAAATCAATTAAATCATCTGTCGAAGGGTTCTCTTGCACTAGAGCAATTGGTGGATAACAGCTAAATGGTAGTAGTTTAGGCGCCCACATAAGCTCAGTTAACGTTGGGGGTCTCTCTTTCGCTTCAGAAGGTGACAAGATCTCTGTACTCGTCTCAGCTGGGGGCACCTCTGTGGGTAGTCCTTCTTTAAGGCACAGCTTCAGACGGTTTACTACTTGGGGCTGTCTCCCAGGTTTAGAGATCTCATACACGTCGGATTCAGGATATGGTATGGAGATGACACTGTATGGTTGTTTCTCCCAGAATGGATCCAATTTCCCATTCCGATGGTTATTCCTTAACCATACACGGTCGCCAACTTTCAGGGGCGCTGCATGGGCGTGATGGTTGTAATCCTCCTGTTGTCTCCTACGAACCTCATCCATGCGCGTTTCAACTATCTCTTTAGCTTCCTCCATACGTCGGCGGTGTTCAACAACCCAGTCTGTTATGGGTAGTGGATTGATGGTGTCAGGGACCTTCACACCAAGGGTTAAGTCTGAAGAAAGTTGACCTTGTCTTCCAAACATTAGATAAAATGGTGCGTATCCCGTAGATGTTTGGGGTGTGTTGTTGTAAATATAGGCCAAGTCCTTGATACACTCAGGCCACTCAACACCAGGTGTAACTGTGGCTGTTCTTAGCATGCCGATGATCACTTGATTTGCCTTCTCGCACATACCATTCCCTTGAGGGTGATACGCTGTGGTTCGCAACTTCTTGCAGTCTTGGAACTGACACAGCTCACGGAACAATTGGGATTCAAACGCCGATCCACGGTCGGTGAGGATATGCTCAGGACAACCGTAATGGCGGACAAACTCTGCGTAGAAGGTCTCAGCTGTAGTTCTTGCTGTAAGATCTCTGACAGGCGCGATGACAAGGAACTTGGAGTAATGATCCACCATTGTCAGAGCGTAGCTGTAGCCGGAACGTGTGGGACCCAACTTCACATGGTCCAGAGCAACAATTTCACACGGCTTTTGAGTCTTAATTGGATGTAGAGGGGCCTTCTGATCTCTTCGACCTTCCTTGGTGATACTACAGGCGGGACACTCTCGGCACCAACTCTCAATGTCACTCCTCATCCCAACCCAATAGAAGCGACGACGGATGGTAGCTTCGGTCTTTTGTACCCCGAAGTGACCAGATCTGTAATGATACGCCTCAAGTATCATCTGTGCGTCTCTTCTTGGTACAAGGATCTGATGAAGCCTTTCACCTGTGACAGGATCAAGAGTGTTTCTATGTAGAAGGCCTCGTTGGACAAACAGGCGCTTCCTCTGTCGCCAAAGGCGTTTTAATTCCACGTCATGAAGACCTCTCTTTACACGGGTTGGTATTCTTCCTGTAAGCAGGAAATCTGACAATTCTCCTAAAACTCTGCTCTCTTCTTGGAACGTTTTCCACAGAGATGGCTCCTGGAGGGATTCGGCAGCTGTTTTCGCCAGAGATTGTCCTTCTACAGGGACACCAATAGCAACCTGTTGGGCAAACTTTTTGTAGAATGGTGGCATCTCCACCTCTTCCCAGATGTCTTCTCGGGGTGGTTCTTCTCCCACAGGCAACCTTGAGAGTGCATCAGCGTTAGCGTTGGACTTGCCACTGCGATACTTGACAGAGAACTTGTAATTCGCGAGTCTTGAGGCCCACCATTGTTCAAGGGCTCCCAGTCGAGCAGTGTCCAGATGCGCCAACGGATTGTTATCTGTGTACACGGTAAAGGGTGTGGCATCCAGGTAGTCTTTAAACTTCTCTGTCACGGCCCAGACAAGCGCCAGAAGTTCGAGTTTGAAAGAACTATAGTTCTGGTCGTTCTTCTCCGCGCCTCTCAGACTCCTGCTGGCGTAGGCGATGACTCGCTCTTTGTTGTCCTGAACCTGGGACAACACTGCACCCAAACCTTGGTGACTTGCATCTGTGTACAAGCGGAATGGCTGACTGTAGTCGGGATAGGCTAGAATTGGTGGTTGCGTCAGAAGTGCTTTAAGCGCTTGAAAGGCTTCCTCTTGACGCGCTGTCCAGTCTACCAGAAGCTTTCGGTTGTAGTTTTCTCTGGGACAACCGCGCAACAACTCATTCAGAGGCTCGGCTACTTGGGCGAAGTGTGGTATGAAACGCCGGTAGTAACCTGCGAATCCAAGGAAGCTTCGGACTTCTTTGACGGTAGTTGGTCTTCGCCAGTTCTGGACTGCAGTGATCTTTTCAGGATCAGGTTGGACGCCTTGTGCGCTCACGACATGCCCAAGGTAGTGAACTTGGGGTTTCAACAGGTAGCACTTGGAGGGCTTCACCTTTAGGCCGTGCTGTATAAGTACCTTGAATATCTCGGACAGGTGACGAAGGTGTTCTTGGTATGTCCGGGAGAATACAATAACATCGTCCAGGTACAGTAGCACACTCTGGAAATTCTCATGGCCGAGGCACCTCTCCATAAGCCGTTGGAATGTGGCTGGGGCATTACATAGCCCAAATGGCATACTATTGAATTCAAAGAGTCCCATCGGGGTCGTAAACGCAGTCTTTTCACGATCTTCAGGCGCCATAGGGACTTGCCAGTATCCACTGGTTAAGTCCAGGGTCGAGAAACAGGTAGCTGATCCCAAAGCCGTTAGAGATTCCTCAATCCGCGGCAATGGGTATGCGTCTTTGTGCGTGACGTTGTTGAGTTTACGATAGTCCACACAAAATCGTAGGGTTCCGTCTTTCTTCTTGACAAGGACTAGCGGGGCTGCCCAGGGGCTGTTACTCTCCCGGATGACATCAGCATCTCGCATCTCTTGGATCAACTTTTTCACCGGTTGGTACATCGCTGGTGGTATTGGACGGTGACGCTCCTTGATTGGATGGTGGTCACCAGTCAGAATGCGATGTTGTATGGTCATGGTCTTACCAAAGTCCAATGGGTGTTTGCTGAATGCCTGTTGGTAACGCTTGGCCACATTGCGAACCCCATTGATGTGCTCTATAGGGGTATTGGCGTCTCCCACGTTCAATTCATCCCACCAGGACTTCGTGGCTCCATTCTGAATGTTCTCAGCAGCTTGGGTGGAACGCTGTGTGGCGGTAGAATCACCAGAGAGAATGTCTTCTGGTGCTAACCGGTGTAGCAGGGCCACAGAGTGGAACTTGTGGAGGTTCACGGGAGCATCGCCCAAGTTGACTAAGCGGACAGGAACACGTCCATTGGAAACTGTGACAAGGCTGCGGGCAGCCATGACAAGTGGTTGGCCATCTACCTGTATGGGTTGTAGCAAAGCCTCGTAGTCCTGATTTTCTATGCCCGGACGGGCACGGCACCACACCATAGTTTCTGTTCCAGGCTGTAGGGTTACTGGACGGGTATCTTGGATCCGGACTCGACCAATTTCACCTTGTTTGTTGGCGAACTTGTGCTGGGCATTGAGTACACGAATGTCCCGCTGAATGGTCTGCTGGTCACTGGGAGAAGCTGTAAGGAGAGAGGCATGCAAGGCATCCAACACTTCTGCAAAGCAATGGCGTAAAACATTCATGCCTAATATTACAACTGCAAACCTATCATCCTCTACATCAGTGACAATTACACCCTGTCTAGGCAGTTTCAAGTCCCCAATCTGGATAGTGGGTTCCCAATAACCCTGCTGTGGTATGGGCTGTCCATTGCTGGCACACAGATTTATCCATGTGTCAGGTGTTCTATTCAACACACCTAAGTCCCAATGTTCAAGGAACACCTGCTTGCGCAGGGTTGTTACCTGAGATCCAGTGTCCACCAACGCTGTCAGAGGGACACCGTTTACCCGGATTGTGATGTGTGGGCAGGCTGAGACGAAGCGTGACAATGGCACTGAAGATTCACCTGGGCCCTTCTTCTTTCCTCCCGAGGGGCGGCCCGCTGCCTCGGGGGTGGCCCGTTTAACTGAAAACACTGAGGCCTGGTGTGTCCATATCTATGGCAATAGGTACAGTATGGCCTCTCACTCTGCGGAGGTTTCACTGAAGACGGACGTCTGGGTGACGACTCAGGTGAGATGTTGAGACTTCGCAAAGGATCACTGGACGATGAAGACGGCTGGGTCAGACGATCTAGACGGACGGTGATCTGTTCCATGGCACGGGTCAGATGATCCACTCGGGCCAGAAGGTCATCTCTGGAGTCTGCTGGTGTAGTCTGCGCAGTTTGGGCAGCAGGTGAGGTACCCAGAGGTAGTGGCAGGACAACTGGAGCAATGCTTGTTGAGGGTCCAGGTGAGGGAGCACAGATGACCGGGCTCGGCTGGGGCTGCTCCTGTCCCAAGACCTGGATGGCAAGGGCCTTGAAGTCAGCAAACGTGATGCTGGGATGTTGTGCAGCAAGCATTCGCAACTGACTCTGGAGCAATGTGGTACCCGCCCCTTCTATGAAGCGGTCAAGCAAGATTTTATCAGAGTTCACATTTTCACGTGGATCCACTTGCACCACAGCTCTGAACGCCTCTTGGAGGGATAAAGCATAGTCCCGCAGGGTCTCACCAGGTAGTTGTCGTCTGGAAAAGAAGCGCATCTTTACCTCGGAGACAGATCGCACGTCAAAGTTCACCTGGAGTTTGTCCAGAATTTGCCCAGGGGTTCTTTTGTCAGAGGCAGGCCAGGATTTGACCTCCCTAGCTGCAGCACCCTCAAGCTGGCCCAGCAGGATCTGTATCTGCTGTTCTGTATTCAGAGGATAGAACTGGAAGAGAGACAGCATCTTCTCACGAAAGTCCCTGAGGGTATGCGCCTCCCCTTTGTAGCGCGGCAGCCATGGTGCGCCAGGGTAAAATGGCATGGAGAATGGTAGGCTGCTTGCCATGGGCACTGCTGGATCACTAGAAACAGATGGCACCATGTCACTTTGCTCAGTCATGTTGTTTGCAGGTATGACTGAAATTAGGTCGCCGTCTCTTTAAGAAACTCAACTGCTTGCTGGCAAGGAATGGAGACTACAACTTGGAATGCTGTCCCTTTAAGAATGCTGTAGCTATTAACAGAGTCACTGTGATGCAGGCTGACGGTGTGCTCCCCCTCTTTAATGGTGGCACTCCCCACAGACACTGTACACGGAAAACACTCGCTGGGGCCGTGGGAGGACTGAAGACAAGGACAGGGAGGTACAGTACTCACTGACAGCAACTGCAGCGTGGACCAGAGATCAGCGGTGCACAGCAGGGACGGTGATGTGGCACCGGAGAGTCAGAAATGGCGCTGGCACGTTCGCCTTTCACTTTCTTGTATGGGTGCGCTGGAGCATTGCGCTCAGCATTCTGGGCTCTCCTAAGATGGAGGCAGATGGGTCTCCTGGCCTCATAGGCAGTGCTAAAAATCTCCCGCACTTTTGCAAGGTACAGTTAACCCTTTGTGGGCGTTCTTACACAGCGATGTGGCGCAGCAAACAAGTCCTGGGCGTTTTAACTCTTCCAGGGCTGTAACACACTGAGAGGACAGTCTTTAGGGCTTACTTCAGGGGTATAGGGCTCCCCCTCTTTGTGGCAAGCACTCTCAGGGAATAAACTTGATCTTAGCAAAGTCCACAATAAAGACCGATGCTCTGGAGACAATTTGGCACACTTTTCGTGGCGACTTTCTCAAAATGGCACACACCCGTATTCTGTTCGTGACGCCAGTTTTTCTTGCGGTGACCAGATGGAAGGTAACGCTGCAGTTGGGATTGCGGGGTGCAAACAGCGCAGACTTGTCACGGTCTCTGAGCACAGCGCTGGTGCTGTCCCACGTTACCACCACTGATACCGGTGATGAGGGGGCTGCACAAATGTTGGTGGTGATTGTTCCCCCAGGGCGCTTCCCCTATACTGTGCCGACTGGTGGTGTTTGGGGCGCCCTGATGTTGTCGGTGCAGAGTCAGACACAGAAACGGTTGTAAAGTTGAACTTTTACTTCCATGGGTGTGGAGGCACAAATGCTTAAACAGTTTCTTCAATACAAAACAACGGTGTACGCCTGGTGACACCGCAAAGTCCTGGGGTGCAGGGTAGACTTGATGAAAGGTGTTCCTAGCCCCTTATACTTCAGTGTTACAGGCCTGAGGTGCGTCTGGGCTCCTATTTGGCTCATAGGAGGATGCCCACCACCATACTAGCACATAATATTCCCCACTCACGTTATGTGGTCCTGATAGCTCAGAGTTTCGGGGTGCAATAGTCAGGGTGGCAGGATATTCCACAGGTCTGGCCTTGGCCCCTGGATCCTGTGATACTGGCTATGGAGCACGTGTTCCAGAATGTTCTCTCCACAGTCTCATGCTGACAAGATAATGATGCTTGACTTCCTTCAGGGCGATGGCTAGGCAGACAGGGGACAGGATCTTCTGAATAGCTGGAGTATGTCAGCTCTCCAACCTTCCTGGACCTGTCTAGGACTTGAGATTCCTGCACTAAACTCACTGCTTTCTTCACAGGACATCACACTTATCTCCTTACCTCCTCCTCCTAACACTCCACACTTCTAACTCCTCACATGCAGGACCTTCCTTCAGGGGTGTTACCATGGGGACCCAGTGATCAGCTGACTCCTCCCCTTTTTCCAGGCGATGTCCTCCCATTGGACATTTGGTTACTATTCAATCCTATGGGAGGTGTAATGCATGTGTGAGGCTCACTAGGTGGCTCTGTGTTGTTTGAGACTCAGGACCCCCTGCTATGTCACACAGGCTATGAAGCAACAGGAAATAATACAATGCACAGAGATCACCCTCAGCCCAGCCATAGCCAGCTCTGGGATGCCACAGAAGTGCAGGTAGAAGCTCCAAACCAGAACCTAGGGAAATGGGAGGAAGAAAGGAAAGTCAGTGTAATCAGGAGGGTGGCAGGTCCACCCGCTGTCTCCGTGGAGCAGCACCTGGTGAGGGCAGTTGTCGTCTTCTTGACTTCTGTTGGGACCACAGTGGAGAGGGTGGTGGTGGAGGAACGGCTAACTCCCAATCAGGCATGTCTGGGGGGTGGGGGAGCAATGTCCATAGCTGAGCAGAACGATCGCAAGTCCGCATGGGAGCGTAGGCTAGCTGTCAAAGTGAAGGGGAATCCCCATCAATCTGGAATCTGATGATCTCGTAGTATCTGAAAGAGAGGACGCAGATGCCTCCATTTCTGCAAAGTGATCCGGGAAAAGATCTTGATAAAGTTGAATCTTGGCCCTATCAAAATCAAGATCCTTAAGGGCCCGAGCCTTAGATAGTATAGCTTCCTTCAAAGCAAAATCATGCACACAGCAAATAACATCACGTGGAGTGGGCCTGGTGCCCTTGTGTGCTCGATCTAGTTTGATCTTGTGGGTTGGAGGTTCTTGCAGGACGGAGTTAAAGATCGCCCCTAGAGTAGCATGCAGGTCCTCCTCAAGGGTAGCCTCAGGCAGCCCCTTGACTCTAATATTGTTGCGCCTCCCTCTATTATCCAAGTCCTCAATATGGCGCTGCATGTCGTTAGACAGGTGACATTGCGACACAACTGTGTCCTAGAGCTGGGAGATATAGGTATGGGTTTGATCATGATCATCCTCCAGAGTCTCAGCCAGAGATGCAATATGATGAAGGTCTTGCTGTAATGCAGAAATTTCAGTTCAGATTTCCTTGCGGTACGTCTCTCTGACTTCAGCAACTAGTGAGCGAGTAAGGAACTGAAGCCACTGTGGCAGTAAGGATGATGGAGGCAAGTCACTGTTTTCCAGATGTTGGGGCTGAGAAGCAGGAGGAGGTGAATGAGGAGATGGAACTGCATAGGGGGACATAGATGGGGTAGCATCCAGGTCCACTTCACCCCCCGCCCCATGAGTGAGCAGGACATGCACCTGTGAGGAGAGCATTGCAGGAGGCAGGAACATAGAGGGACCTTCAAGGGCATGAGCAGCAGCTGGGGAGGCAGTAGGATCTGGTGCTGGAGGCAGAGGTATGGCAGGCTGCACGGGGAGAGGCTGGGGGCCAGAGCGCTGCAGGGAAGAAGTAGTGCAGGAGCCCTGTGGCATCTAAGAGACAGCAGGGACTGAAGCTGCGCCATATTGGAATCCCACATCAGCGGGTATGAGGGGACAGGCGCTCTGCTGTGATCAGGCTCCAGAGCCTGGGACAAAGGACCCACCTGGGAGGCCACTCTGAGGGCCCAGAGGCACACTCTGACCATGCAGGGAGAGCGATGTAGCCACCAGGAGTCCTTTAGAAGGAGGCAGGAGGGTCGATGCGGCCTGGCAAGATGACCGCCGCCTCAGGGAAGCACGGAGGGGATCAGCCACCGGGACCAGGTAAGAGGCGATTCTTGGCTGCCCTGGGGGCTCATAGAAGGCAGGGGTCCCTTGGGTGGAGGTCTTGCCGTAATGCAGGGGGGAAGCAGGTAGCCGATGGAGATCCCTTAGCAGGCAGGGCAGGAGCCACAGAAGTGTGCGTACTGCTACATTGAGTCCTAGGCCACGCCCCAACAAGCCCTATTTACTTACCGATCCTGTCATGAGCTGGCTACATCATATGGGACACATGGAGTCCCCTGGAGGGCAGAAGGGTGATGTCAGGAATTGAGCTCACTGGGTCTTGATCCCTTGACTTCCCAGCCATGTTCTGAAGCCTTGACCATTATGCCATTGTAGAAGCCTGTTTGTTCTTGGCTTTGCTGAGCCTGGTCCTTTCTATTGGAGTGATTAGCTTATGGATCTCACCTGCTCTGTGGCCAATCACAGTATAGCAATCCCTATATAAACCCACAGCTTACTCCATCCTGTGCCTGATTATTCTGGCTGTTTGCCCTGATCCTCACCATTACTCTTCTGCTCCTGTGTACCGACTCCTGCATACGTCTGACTACGATTGATCCACTGCTCCTGTGTACCGAATCCTGCATACGTCTGACCACGGTTGCTTCTTACTCCTGAGGTACTATTCCTGATATTTAATTCCTAATCTACTACTGTTTAAGTACTGTGCCTTTGCCTCACCAATTGGACTCCAGATCAGATAACTAGCATCGTTACAGGGGAGCAGAGGTGGCCGTAGGCAGGATCGGGGAGTGGTAAGTAAGGCCACTAGCTCTTGGCTAAAGTATTTGTTGAGTGATCCTCGGGAGGTTCACATGGTGGTTCTGTTTGGACCGAATATGTCAGAACTGAAACTGCTATTATTATATTCTGTGGTCCGAGTCTTCAGATCCCAGAGTATAATGACCGGAGGCCCAGGGGAGGTGATAAAACATAAAAACCAGAGTTACTAACCTCTTCTTGGCTTTTGCACGACTCCCTGCTGTCTTCGGGTCTCTTTAGTGACGTCAGACGTCACGTGGGTCAGGCCGGCATCATTATGCATTGTGACGTCTGTTATGTCATTGAAGAGAGCCGAAAACCGCAAGTAACACTGGTTTTTATGTTTGTCACCTCCCCTGGACCTCTGATCATTATACTCTGGGGTCCCTTGGGGTATTATGTGGACTAACAAGTTAATTTGTTAATGCTAATTTTGGCTGCTCTGATCTGACTGCTGTTTACACTATACCAAAAAATTTGTACAGTGCTCTACACTGCACTCTGTGAATTTAAGATTATTTACTGGTCCATATTATGATATCTTGCTGGGGGCAATCCTGATGGAAATGTATTTAAGCTAAATATACATTTAAGAACACAGATGATGGGAAGGGAAATAATAAGATGGCTACAATTATAATATAAAGTACTTATTTCTCTGGTAAAAATGTCCCAATATCTACAGAGGATAGCTCTGATGAGGAAGACCCAGTTAACACTCAAGGGTCTTTGGAGTCTTGCCCTAAATCATTACTAGCAGAGTCTCCAAAAACCATCACCTGATGTATCATAATTTGTGGAAGAAAGGCCAGTTACAGAGAGACGTATGGAAAAATTGCTGGAAGGCTTCAGAGCCACTATACTAGGAACTTCCAAAAGATGATTGCTGCAGTAGAAATTGTGCTGTCAGTGTTCAGGGAACGTACAAATTTGCTTAAAACTAAAATGTTGCAGGTATTTGCTGGCCAAAATAATATAAGGCTAAGGCCCGACGTTGCGGAAACTAGGCTTTTTTTGTTGCAGATTTTGCTGCGATTTTTTGAGCCAATGCCAAGAATGACTATAAAAGGAATGGGAAATATATAGGAAGCTCTTATACTTCTACCTTCTGGTTATTCCACTTCTGGCTTTGGCTCAAAAAAACGCAGCAAAATCTGCAACAAAAAAAGCTGCGTTTCTGCAACGTGGGGCCTTAGCCTTATTGAGGTTCTGGAAGCAACACAGACTGAAATCACTAACTTGTCAAAATAAAGTGCAATATGTTGCTTAGGTTATATACACAGACGCTCCAATGTTTAGAAAACATTAGAGGAGAGGGAGAGATTAGAGGATGGGGTATGGGAAGAAATTATAAAGGTGCATCTCCTGATAAAGGCCCACTGTCTGAGTGAATATTGTAAAAAATTTAGAAAAATTAAGTTAGAATTATATTCAATGGGAGATAAGGGGAGTAAAGTTCTAGCAGACAGGATTAGAAAGGTATGTCAATCCCAGAAAACTTATTTTATAATTATAGATAGAGGGGAGAGAGTTTACAAACTTCAAAAAATAGAACATTTTTGGTAGAACAGTTGAAACAATGGTGGAAGGATAATTAATATCTCAATGATTTACTATGGCACAGGCCCAGATTTCAGCATACTCTCTAAGGCTGGGGCCCCACATTGCAAAAACTCATAATTTTGGCCTCACCGGAAACGCTGTGGCAAAAAAAAGTTGTGTTTTACATTACCTCCAAAGTGGATTCTGGCTAATCCCATCCACACATTGCAGAAAAAAAATTGTGAATGGAAATGCTGCGATTTCAAAAAGCAAGCGTTTTTCCAAATCACAGCACACCAATTATATCTACAAAAACATTGGCGTTTTCCATATAGGTATAATAGAAGCAGAAAGTTTGCAGAGAAAAACTCCACTGACTTTCTGTGAAAAAACTGAGGAAAAAAGGAACTTTTCTGCAAAGTTTTTTTTATCAGCGATTCGCTGCATGGGGCCTTAGCCTAAAACAATTTTTGGTGTTTATTATCTTAAGGTGCTGGTACAAACGACTAGCTCACTGATAATAAAAGCTCTGAAACTCTGGAATGACGTTAGCAAAGACTGGCCAAAATTGGACAGATCTGATATCAGCTTAACTATCATCACGTTAGAAATAAAGGACTTTCCACCCAGATACCTGGTTGTGTTATGTTATTTACTTTTGCTTACTCGGGTAATGGAATGTTCATGCCCCTATTTTTTCTTTCTATTGGATGGCATATGTACCTCTGTTGTTCTTTCCCCTTATTTTTCATTCCTGTATATCCCTTAATTTTAATAACCCTTAATGAAAAATACAGTTAAACAAAAAAGAAATAAAGGACTTTCCAGCATCTATGTGGGAAAGAGCTGGTATTGAAAGCTTTAAGTGCTTTTTTTCAGGACAACCGGTTACTAACATTTGATGAAATAGTAAATAAATACAAATTGCATAGGGGACAGTTTTTTTCTATCCTTCATGCAGATGACCCAGTTTTTAAAAAGAAGTTCAGAATGGGCAGCTGTGGTAACACAAAAAATCTAAACAGTATATTTACTAGTTATCTCAGTAATGAAGGGAAAGCTAAGGGTATCTTTGTTATCTATAGACTATTCATAATTGATTTTATCAGGGAAAAACACAGGGATGAGGAAGTGGAGGGATGGAATATAACAATAATAATAATAATAGTAATAACTCTAAAGCAATTAGGTACATAAACAGTATTTTGTCATGTATTAATCACATGGAACATTTTTGTAAGTTGCTACTGAGTTGTCTGGTTACACTCAATCATGCTTTCTTCTCCCACCTTAAACCGTGTTGGAGAGGATGTGGATTTGAAGGAACATTATTCCATATGATGTGGGAGTGCCCTTTGCTTCACAAAGGAAAAGCTTAATTCTAAAGTAGATGCCCATAGACTGTAACTAACAGTCAATGACCTACATGTAATAGATTGCAAGCACACAACGTGGGTTTTTGGTTTTAAGGTATAATAGTAATACTTATAATAGTATACTTTATGTATATAAAACAACCAATCAATTTTATAGAAATTGCTGCTGACCAATTACTGTAAGTACTATATACCATCCATTGTGTTTATTATATCCCATTATTCAGTCACTTACGGGAAATAGCAGGTTAAGATGAAGGCTCATGTTGCATCGTACTGATTAATAATTGGCTAAATAAGTAGGAGCGAGTGACATAAAATATTTTCATCATAAAATTATACTTTCTCCTCTTTGTTTTCTTGCTTGCTTTTTTCATCCACACTTCAGTGCATCATGCTAAACTGCAAAGCGCTTGCGCGTTAAAAAAAACTTGATCTGTGAATAATGTACTCACCTCCCCCCTAATGAAAAAGCCCCCTGCCCACAGGGACTGAATTTCAAGGCAGATCTCTATTAGCTTATTTTGATGTTTTTATCCTTTCGTGATTGGGAACTATTCTCTGCAGCCAAAACAGACACATTTCCGAGGGCGTTGAGTGAATTTTTAGATCTCCTTAGAGGAGTAAGCTTAAATAAAACATTAGGCCACTGCCAAAGCTGACTGGCTTGAGTGATGTAACATCTCATGCGGTTCATGCATTTCAATGTAAGTTTACACTCGTGTGAACATCAGCTCTGCCATCCTGTATGGCTTTAAGTGAAGGTTTGCACGCAAACATGGCCTCCTCGAAAGTTACCTCAGGCTAAAGCACTTCCATCATCGATAAAATTAAGTATTATACTGGGTCTCCAGTGGTTAACTCTGCCTCTGATTCGACTCTGGCTGATGTTTTATTAATGACGTGAGATTGTCCTTTTATTTCCAGTCTCCCGCAGCAGGTGAGATTGTCATATCCACTAAAAGAGAACGAGAGAAGATTGCCAGGCACTCGCGTGGATTGTTTCCACAGTTCTTAATTTCTGTTGAGAGGCACGCAATATAAACAAAGTTTTGCTTAACTGCAGGAACATTTGTCAGGGCTTTGATACACACAAACTTCCACTTCAGCACTATGAAAACATTGCATTTTTTTAAAACCCAAGAGCTCTGAGCTTATTCTGCCTCAGCAACACATTTTCTGACGCTTCCAATAGGCTGACTGCTATGTAACTATAGATGATTCTTCTTCATTCTGTTTTAAGGATTTTAAAAACCTTTTTTTATTTGAAATCTATGAAAAAACGTTAAATGTTACAGAGACTAAATCATATATTAACACATCAAAAGGCTACATTAAGGACACGACCCCTTTTTTCAAAGCTGACACATGTCACTTGATTTGGCAATAACTTTGAAACTCTAACTTATCCAAGTGATTCTGAGACATTGTACTTCATATTAGTGGTAAACTTTTTTTTTTTTTGCAAATATTTATGAAAAAATGTGGAATTTGTGGGAAAATTTTTAAAATGTGAAATGCTCTGCTTTTCAGATAGCCATACCATACAAATGCATTAATACATACGGTATTATCTACCATATCTCTGCTTTATATTGGCATCATCTTTTAATCGTCCTAGTTTATTTTGTACTTTAAAAGACTTACACCCCATTTTCAAAACTGCACCTCTCATATAATTCAAAACAGCATTTGAGATTTTTGTTAACCGTTTAAGCATTTCATAGAAATTAAATAAATATCGAGGTAAAATTTTTTTTTTTTCTATAATACATTCATTTAGTCCTAAAATGCATCCCGCAATTTTTTTTCACACAAATTTCTCCTGAGCATGGAAATACCCCACATGTGGATTTAAACTGATATATGGGCACATGACAGTGTGCCAAAGGGAAGGAGCCCTACTGGGCATTTGAAAAGCAGATTCTGCTGGAATAGTTTTCAGCTGCTACATCTCATTTGCAAACCCCATAAAGTGTCAGTACAAAAACCCCCAACTGCGACCCCATTTTGGAAACTACACCCATCAAGGGGTATAGTGAGCATTTTGACCCCACAGCTGTTTCACAGATTTTATTAACATTGAGATGGGAAAATGAAAAATTCCTCTTTTTTCCAATAAAATGTCACTTTAGCCCCAAATTTTTAATTTTCACAAGATTAGTAGTGTAGTGAACTATGCTTTTACTCATTTAACAATTTCTCATGAACACAGAAATACCCCATACATGGTTGTAAACTGCTGCTTGGGTACATAGTTGGGCCTGGAATATTAAGAGTGCTATTTGGCTTTTGGAGGGAGGATTTGGCTGGAATTTCAGAGCCCCTAAAGTACCAGTACAGTGAAATATCCCAAAAAGTGACCCACGTTTTGGATGCTACACCTCAAATAGAATTTATCAAATGGTATAGTGAGCAGGTTGACTCCAAAGCTGTTCAGCAAATTTTATTAACATTGGATGTGGAAATGAAAAAATACGTTTTTCCCAATAAAACATCGCTTTAGACCCAAATTTTTATTTTTCACAAGGGGATAAAGGAGAAAAGGCACGCCACATGTGGATAAACACTACTGTTTGGGCACACAGCAGGGCACAGAAAGCGAGGAGTACCATTATGCTTTTGGAGTGTAGAATCATTTTCAGCTGCCATGATGCATTTGCAGAGAGTGCATTTTGAAAATTGCACCCCTTACAAAATTATCAAGGGGTATTGTGAGCATTTTGATCCCAGAAATGCTTTCCAAAAAGAAATACACAGAAACTGGTGCAAAATAAAAATTGAAATATTTCCAGATATGTTACTTTAATGCCTGATGTGTCATGCCCAGCTTGTGAAACTCTTCAGTTGTTATGCTCTGTTTCCTAGTTTTGGGAACACACTACATGTGGCCCTAATCTTTTGCCTGGAGATACGACAAGGCTCAGAAATGAAAGAGCCTAATTTGGTTATTTACAATGCATTGGCAGGCATTTGCAGAGGCTCTGAGGTAAAACAAAAAAAATGTGCCCTCAAAATATAACCCCATTTTACAAACCATACCTCTCAAAGAATTTATCAAGGGGTATAATGAGTATTTTGAGCCCCAGAATACTTCCCAAAATTTAATGTGCAAAGTGAAAATTTAAATTTTTAAAGAAATAAGTCATTTTAATGTCCAATATGTTGTGCCCACTTTGTGTCATCAGAGACAGGCACAAAGTTGTACATGTACAACTTTGTGCAAAAAAGTTGTATATGTATGTACAATTGAATGTATGCAGGAATCCGTGAAAACGGACAAAAATAGAACATGACCACGCATCTTCAAAATATCAGTCATGTGCATAGCTCCCATTCACATGAATGCATTTTAATGTAGCATGTGCCGGCCATTAAAGAGATGGCCATCGCACGGCTAATATTCACTGGTTTCATACAAATGGTTTCATAATGTATGTAAGCACATTATCAAATCCTTAAAATATCAGTGTAGTGCATAAGGAAAGAGAATTGCAAGAAGATTGTGTGGATGCTATTAATGCAGAAGCCTTAGCATGGCCATATAAATAGAAGGGGTAATCATTTTTTTCTAGCAGCTGAAAGGACTAAATTGCACTATGTAGTGACTTAAAATATTGTTTACAAAAATGTGAAAAAATAAATACAGTGTATATTCAGAACAATAAATTAATGACAATGAACCTATACTGATGGTGATGTGTCTATGATCTAGTCATGGGAAGTCGAAAATTGAGCAATATAATGTATGTAATTATTTAGGACATTAATTTCTCTAGATAAATGAATTGTATTATAGAATTTGTGACAGATACAAATGACTAAACATGGCATATATTTAGATGTATGCAAACTGACTCCATGAAAGATGTAATGTTAATTTTACATATACAACATATTAATCATAGCTTTAGACATGCTTAAGAAAACCTAGTGCATTGATTTCACAATCTTATATACCGTGAAGGATATAAAAAAAAAAAAAAAGAAAAAAAGATGTTTACTGAGTCACCTCAGTCCCATTAATAAATCTGTAATCAGGTCCATGTCTAGAATGTAGCATGTATAATACAGGTGTATTCTTATGTGGCATGTCACATGCATGTGCACCCCCTATACTACAGCTACAATCCCGGTATAACTGATAGATATAGCAGAGTGACGGGCTTAAGTATCTTTTCTTTATTTACTAGAAAGTTCATTTTTTATATATAAGTAGGGCTATTTGGAGCATTAGTACACTAAAATGTAACTTTTATTCAACTTAAATAAAATCTGTGAACCTAAAAACATCACTAAATAATTCCGCTCAGTGATGCTAAACTAGGTAGAAGGTATGGCGTGTGTTAATGTGGCATATCCAGCAAATATCACGCAGGTCAAGTGTTGCATTTATAATTATCAAAGCAATACCCTAGGTCCAGCATCATCACATTAACATATTGGCGCTGGTCCTAAATGTGAGATGTCATGTTGAGAACACCAAATACTCTGGTTCACATGTGTCTCGGTCCGAAATATTTGACCTCCTCACAAATCAACCAATAAGGTCCACAGTGTTAAATCACTTATATTGAATTGGTGGAACTATAGTTAGAACCACAGCTTCACTAATACTCTCATTGAGGTTATATTATACAATTTAAACTCTCCATGCAGACTTCCATATAGTAAAGAGGCAGGATGCTATATGGGAGTTCCCCCTAAAGGACACACTGTTGAACTCATAAATTGCACCTCACTAGCCCTGTGTAGGTAGCAGAGCAAGGAGTAGCTATAGTTGTTTGAAAGCCAACACCAAATGAGAACCTGCCACTAACACATCTGAAAGCCTGCAACTAGATTTTGCCTACATAACAAACACACACCATACCCTGAGGAGAGCTTACATTACATTCTCCCCCCCCCCCATATATTAAATACAGTCCCCCTCCACCGAACATGTTTCTGCTGGTTCCTTGCCAGGTCATAAGAGGTGTCCTGAAAATACTGTGCTAAACCACTCACATAAAAGTAGGAGGATCAACATAGAACCCCCACTGAACATAAGGGGGTATCCCTAGTAAATACACCAACCTAAATAATAAGGGTACCTCATTGTGGCAGGCATAAACTTCCTTACACGAAATCCTAGTCTGTACGTGGACAACATACTGCGTTCCTTTGTCACCGGGTTGCCCTCCTTTGTAAGGGACACTATGAATGTCCTCCGTCATTTGGAGGACATACGGATGGCACCGAGTGTTCTACTAGCGAGTTTGGACGCGGAGGCCCTATACAGCTCCATACCCCATGACAAGGGGTATGGGAATGTAGGGGGCTTCCTGGGTACTAGGGGTGGCCAACTGGGGGACCATTACTCATTTGTCATTGAATTACTTAATTTCGTTCTTGAACAAAATTTCTTTCTGTTTGATGGGAGGATCTACCACCAGCTCAGGGAAGTGGCTATGGGGAGCCCTTGTGTTCCCACATATGCTAATTTCTGTGCTATTTCCAGTGGATGAATAAGATCCTCATGTGGATGCTCTTCATAGATGACATACTTATATTGTGGGATGGGTCCAGGGAGGAATTCACCTTCTTTGTACAGGTCCTTAATAACAACACTTTAGGTCTGTACTATACATCTGAGGTCCAAGAAGATAAAATCACCTTCCTGGACCTGGTTATCACCAAAACTCCACAGGGGAGTCTTAATATGTGCATCCACCGGAAAGGCACTGCCATCAACTCCCTTCTGAGGTGGGAGAGTTGGCACCCTGCACCCTTGAGAGCAGGTATTCCAAAGGGACAGTACCTCCGGGTTAGGAAGAACTGTTTGAACATGTCTGATTTTCATACAATAGTGAGGGATCTTCGTGGTAGATTTAGGCGTTGCGGATATCCTGAAAAAGTCCATACTAAGAGCATACCAACATGCTATGACTGTAAATAGGACTCACTTATTGAATCCTAGAAGCCGTGGAGAATCTGGTTCTGAAATCTGCATTATAGGCCACTTATGATTTGGCCAACACACAAGATCGACAGATCATTCAGACATACTATTCCATTCTATGCACAGATCCTGAGGTAGGACCACTGCTCAGTTCAAACCCAGGAATCACTTACTGTAGAGGTCCTAATCTACGGGATAGACTGGTGCATAGTCACCTGGCACCTGCTTGTGACACCACCTGGCTGGATCTCGCTAGGGTGAAGTGATGGGCACCTTCCCCTGTGGTGATTGTAAATTCTGCGACTTCATTGAGCATGGAAAGATATTTCGTAGTAATTTGAAAGGACGTAAATATAAGATCAGGTCAGTTGCCAATTGTAGGTCCACCGGATTGGTCTACCTTATCTCCTGCTCCTGCGGACTCCAGTATGTGGGTAAAACCATTAGGGAGTTCTGCAGGAGGATTAGGGAGCATATAACAGACATACTCCGGTGGCCCAGCACATACAGTGGGTACGGAAAGTATTCAGACCCTTTTAAATTTTTCACTTTTTGTTTCATTGCAGCCATTTGCTAAAAGCAAAAAAGTTCATTTTATTTCTCATTCGTGTACACTCAGCACCCCATCTTGACAGAAAAAAAAACAGAAATGTAGATATTTTTGCAAATTTATTAAAAAAGAAAAACTGAAATATCACATGGTCATAAGTATTCAGACCCTTTGCTGTGACACTCATATTTAACTCACATGCTGTCCATTTACTTCTGATCCTCCTTGAGATGGTTCTACTCCTTCATTGGAGTCCAGCTGTGTTTAATTAAACTGATTGGACTTGATTAGGAAAGGCACACACCTGTCTATATAAGACCTCACAGCTCACAGTGCATGTCAGAGCAAATAAGAATTATGAGGTCAAAGGAACTGCCCAAGGAGCTCAGAGACAGAATTGTGGCAAGGCACAGATCTGGCCAAGGTTACAAAAGAATTTCTGCAGCACTCAAGGTTCCTAAGAGCACAGTGGCCTCCATAATCTTTAAATGGAAGAAGTTTGGGACGACCAGAGCTAAAAAAACACATGAAGGACTCCAAGACTATGAGAAATAAGATTCTCTGGTCTGATGAGATGAAGATTGAACTTTTTGGTGTTAATTCTAAGCGGTATGTGTGGAGAAAACGAGGCACTACTCATCACCTGCCCAATACAATCCCAACAGTGAAACATGGGGGTGGCAGCATCATGCTTTGGGGGTGTTTTTCAGCTTCAGAGACAGGATGACTGGTTGCAATTGAAGGGAAGATGAATGCGGCCAAGTACAGAGATATCCTGGAAGAAAACCTCTTCCAGAGTGCTCTGGACCTCAGACTGGGCCGAAGGTTCACCTTCGAACAAGACAATGACCCGAAGCACACAGCTAAAATAACAAAGGAGTGGCTTCAGAACAACTCTGTGACCATTCTTGAATGGCCCAGCCAGAGCCTTGACCTCAACCCAATTGATCATCTCTGGAGAGACCTGAGAATGGCTGTCCACCAACATTCACCATCCAACCTGACAGAACTGGAGAGGATCTGCAAGGAAGAATGTCAGAGGATCCCCAAATCCAGATGTGAAAAACTTGTTGCATCATTCCCAAGAAGACTCATGGCTGTACTAGCTCAAAAGGATGCTTCTACTCAATACTGAGCAAATACTTATGACCATGTGATATTTCAGTTTTTCTTTTTTAATAAATTTGAAAAAATATCTACAGTATATTTCTGGTTTTTTTTCTGTCAAGATGGGGTGCTGAGTGTACATTAATGAGAAATAAAATGAACTTTTTTGCTTTTAGCAAATGGCTGCAATGAAACAAAGAGTGAAAAATGTAAAGGGGTCTGAATACTTTCCGTATCCATTGTATGTGAAGTGAATGATGGGGATCCTATGCATTTGACTTTTCAATATGTTGAAAAAGTTCTGAAGGACCCCCGAGGTGGAAACTGTGACTGAAAGGTCCTGCAGAGGGAGGCACGATGGATATTTCTGCTGGATACCATCCAGCCGAAGGAATTAAATGAACATATACTATATCCTATTCGTGCTTCTCCTGAGTGTCCAAACAGTCCTTATGCCTGTATTATTTAGGTTGGTGTATTGACTAGGGATACCTTAGGTTCATTAGACTCCATGGGTGGACAAATTCCATCTCAAAGTAGTCACAATAAGCACTTGTTCCAGGTATCCTGTTGTATATATATTTCTAGCTTTACATGCTAAGTTGTACACCCTAATATTGGGCATGTTAATGCCTCCTGCCTCTCTTGCAGCCATTCATATTTGTGAAAGTGTATTCTTGGTTTCTTACCTCTCCAAAGAAAATAAGTGATATTCTTAAGTTGTTGAACATCTCAGTGTTTTAGCAAAATGGGAATAGTTTACATGGGATTTTGAAAAGCTCACCATTTTGAGCAAGTGGTTCCTGCCTAACAGGGAGGGAGATTATGCCAGTCCTGCAGCTCCTGAGCAATTTTCACAAAATGTTTGGGATAACTGAGGTGATATATACATTGTGTTAATCATTGTATTTTAATACTTAAGTACTTTATGTACTGTTTGACTACTGGGATATCATGTGATATCAGTGGATATCAAGGTGAGGAGTCAGCCATTATTGGAATCCGCATCATGGAAGAACATCAATTCACACTTTGTCAAGTTCAATTTAAATCCTGAAGAGGTCCCAAGTCTTCACAAGTATGGGACATGAATAGCATAATGTCATCCATGAAGCGTGGCGAAAGGGCGTGGAATGAGACCCTGAATCCCATTGCATTCAATACCCGCTCCAGCCACCTCCACCTGACTTGGTCAAAGGCCATTTTGACATTGAAGTTGTCCCACCTGAGCTCCCATCCTCCACATCCAACTCCAAGAAAATACAATGTATGTTTGTTACTGCTAATCTATCTTTGATGGAACCTTCTTGATATTTTGCCATCAGTCTAGACTTCTCCAGTGCCAGCCTGTTGGCCATTAACTCAGACAAGATTTTAAGATCCTGGTTTATGAGAGAGATTGGACGAAAAGACTCCAGGTATTCTAGGCCACAGCCCTCCTTCGGGACAAGCTGGATGTGGGATATATTAGATTGTGGAAGGATATCCCATCCCTGCAGTATGTTATTGAACAGGCTCGCAACGATTAGTGTGACATGGCTTTTCTCGGTAAGAGAATCTCCAATAATCATGAGTCATCTGCTGAATCTTGTTCGGGACCCTCGCTGTGGACTTTGAAGTAATAGTCTCCCGGTGTCTTTGCAATTTCCTTTGGTTCTGTTGTTGAGAGCTCTGTCCATTGTTTGAGCTTATGAATGTGGTGACCTTGTCTCTTACTTCTAGTCAGATTGGCCAGCATCCTGCCCATTTTGTCCCCAAAACAGTAAAATTATGTTTCCTGTAGTGATTTGAGTAGGTTTTACATCCTGCTAGCCCCTGGTCTTAAAAGCCCCCTTTGCCTCAAACTATTGAAGCCTATGATACTGAGTTGGAGACGACAAATAAGTGGGTAAAGCTAAGCATAAATCTGTGTTGGTTTTAGCATACTGGTCTTGAATCACCTTTTGTAGACCATGAGTACCATGGGTAATTAGTTTGCCTCTGTAGACAAAAACTTTTTTGGCAACAGACATAAAGTATGGTCTATGGTCTATGTTGGTGGCACACACATTGTATATACCAAAAGTCCTCAATCATATAATGCAATCTACAATTGTCACCACTATCCTCCACCCACAATTTGTGCAATCTTATGATACCTGCCTCTCCCAAAAGAGTTTCTTGGAGCAATGCCACATCTACATGGAGATGCTTAGGATGCCATAATAATTTATAGGGGGGACTACAGTCTCTTAACAACCCATGATACTATTATGATGCTGATGGTATTTAGAAAAAATGGTAGACATTGATGGATTTGTAATCCCCATTTTCCAACATAGAGTAACTATGTTAATTGTCTGGAGGCCACTGTGGGACAGTATTAGTTGTCTGGGGGCTACTTGGGGATATTTATAGTTGTCTGTGGGCCACTGTGGAGACAGTATTATTTGTCTGTGGCTACTGGGAGACATTTACTTGCCTGGGAGCCACTGAAGGACATTATTGCTTGCCTGGGGGCCACTGGAGGACATTACTTCTCTGGGGCCACTGTAGGACATTATTACTTGTCTGGGGGCCACTGTAGAACATTATTAATGTCCCCAGTAGCCCCTAGGCAAGTAATAATGTCCCATGTGACCCTCAGACAAGTAATAATGTTCCCAGTGGCCCCCAGGCAAGTATTACTTGTCTGAGAGTCACAGGGGACATTTTTACTTGCCTGGGGGCTACTGGAGAAAATTACTACTTGCCTTGGGGCCAGTGGGAAGCATTATTAGGTGTCTGGGGGAAAGTGGGGGAGCATTATGTGTCCCCCTAGGGAGCATGTGCTGCATGTTGGGCCACTGGGGAGCATGATACTATGTGGGGCCACTAAGGAAGCATGGTGATGGTAAAAGTTGAATTTTTGTATGTGCTGGGTGGAAAGTATAGGATGGTGTAGCTTTGAGGGTGCACTCACATGGTGAGTTGTGATGAAGTTATAATTGCATCAAAACTGCAACACAGTTTTAATGTGTTTTTTGGTGATGTTATCCAAGTCAAACATATTTATGTTCCAGCTGTAATTTCAAAAACTGTGCTAAAAAACACACATCAAAACTGTAGTTTTCTATCTCTTGGTAAAAATTATTTGGTAGGAGTGTTCCGAAGAAATTTTTTTTTCCAGGGGTGCCCTGAAACTCTGCTCTATGGTGATGATGAATAAGAGTCTCTAGGGATCCACGTCTCTCTGTAGATTGTGACTTAAGGGCCAAAGAACTCAAGTACTGTCTGTAAGAGAATCCCTTGACTGAACAATCTTGGACTTACCAGCAGCTGAATCATATGGTGCAAGCATGACCTGCTGTTAGTGTCTTTGCTTGTTCTTGGGTTTGCTTTGTTTGCCAGATGCTGATCACTGACTCTTCATCTCATCCTGGGTACAATCTGCATCCACCAGCCCCCTATTCCTCCAACGATAGTTCTCCTTAGACAATGGGGAGGTGTTTGGTGTTGCCAGCAATTTTGCCTTGATGCTCCCATTACCTACTCCAACTGAAAAAGATTTGTCTGTCTCTTCCAGTGAGCAGAAAGGAGCCATCTGTACAGCATACTTTTTACAGGGTATTCAGGTTGAAAACGTACATTTCTATTGTACAGAGTGCAGCACACTTCACTGTGTTCTGTTTCTGTGTTACTTCTGTAGAGAAGTTGCTGGAAAAAAGTACTCATAGTTGGTCTTTGTTTGCCCTGTACACTCAAATTATTTATTGGTTGTTGTTGTTTAAGAATTACCGCTGCCACCACTGTGAAGGATCCGGGTTTTATCAAGACTCGCTCCTGGCCTACCTAAGATCGCTTCGATTACCTCACACCCACTTTCCGTGAGTGAGGCGGGTCAACAGAGGATAATACGCAAAACGGGCCTTCTAAATTTTATATATTTATTAACCCCTAAATGGGTCGGCACTAGACACTTAACACATACATAGAATACATGCAGCAATTAACAAGCAGATACAAGTGAAAAAAGCATAACACGGTACATAAAATATAAATGGGGATAAAAGAAAGAAAAGAATATATATTACCAACACCAGCTTGTGCAGGTATCTCTGACTTCCAATGGTTGCCAGGGCCCTTATCTTGTGGACGTCCAGTAGCAGATGACTTTAGCAGGGTAAAATGGCCGAAGACCTCTGGAACAAGCAGTTAGTCCATTTCTCTGAGCCCATGTGGTAGGCTCAGGGCACAGTCTTGGACCAAGCATGTGTTGCTTACATGCAGTGACACCTCTTCCAGGTTCACAAGGCCTCAAGTTTGGCTCCTTAGGCCGCATGGCAGCCACATGTTGGTCACATGGCTGGCTTCCCCCACAGCTTGCCTCCAAGAAGCGTGCATCTCCAAATTCACCAGACAACAGACCCCCGCTCAGCCTGGGCGGAGCCCTTTTGTCTCCCCTGGTCTCCTCCCTGAGTGAGGTCACCAGGGAGAGAAGCCCCGCCCCCTCTCTACATCTCTCAGAATAACTTTTCAGTATAATTCTATGCATGATGTTTATAGAGTCTGGCTGGTAGTATAATGGGGTTCCTGGCGAGATCCCCAATACATAGACTCCAAGTTCGACACTCCAGCTCCCTTTGGGTAAGGAGATCAGTAACTGGACCTTTCCTGGACTTTGAACTGTGACATGTGTATATTCTGAGCGTGCGCCTTGACCTGATGCATCTGGGGACTTTATCGGATCGACAATAAGATGTTCCCCAGGTCAGATATTGTCATAAAACCATAAGCCCTCTGACCTAATAATGGTGCCAGGGTGTCTGGCAATTATATGTGGATCATTTGCATACCATATCCTGTCTAAATGAACCCCTGCTGGGTTAGTGAGGGTTGCAGTCTTATCCAGATGAAGGCTTTTGACCAAAAGGCTGATTGCTTCAGGGACAGGACAATAGTAGTTTGACCACATTCCATTTGCGTTATGTGCAGTATTATAGACCAATATAATATAGACTTGATATCATAAGACCATACCTGCACCTAATATCATGACACCTCCCCCTTTTAGAGCGTGCATGGAGGAAGGCGGATCCGACGATCACCTTCCGCAGGCACCTTAGTGGCCTGACCGCGATACCCTCCTCCTCTCTAGTCTGACTAGGGACACTTCTAAGGCTCAGGCTCTGAGCCACGTACACTTGCCTGTTCTGGGTCTGCTTTCTGAGTGCTGGCATCTCGTAGCCCTACCTTCATAACCCCAGGCCCTTGGGGTACCATTCCAGAGATCCCATCCCGGCAATCTCTGCTCTCCTGTACTTGGGTGGGTGATGGTGATACCTTGGGCAAATGACTGAGATCATGCTTCCCCAAACCATCCCCCCACAATACATTGACAGGTAATACATTTGACATACCTAGTTGGGGGAGGGTTCTGCACCTCCCCCTTTGCTTCCAAAACTAGGGGCACCTCTGGTTCTGGCACAGGTATGTTTGGACCCTGTCCTCCCTCCCAGACGCCTTGCCCCTTTGGGCCTACACCCTGTTCCTCCTGTACTTGGGTGGGTGATGGTGATACCTTGGGCAAATGACTGAGATCATGCTTCCCCAAACCATCCCCCCACAATACATGGACAGGTAATACATTTGACATACCTAGTTGGGGGAGTTCTAGGGGGTTCTGCACCTCCCCCTTTGCTTCCAAAACTAGGGGCACCTCTGGTTCTGGCACAGGTATGTTTGGACCCTGTCCTCCCTCCCAGACGCCTTGCCCCTTTGGGCCTACACCCTGTTCCTCCTGTACTTGGGTGGGTGATGGTGATACCTTGGGCAAATGACTGAGATCATGCTTCCCCAAACAATCCCCCCACAATACATTGACAGGTAATACATTTGACATACCCCCTTCTTGGATCACACCTCCAGTACCCCATGCCATCTGCACTTGGGCCATGGGCACTCCTGGAATAGAACTGGACAGGAGAGACGTGTATGTCTCATACCGGCCGGACTCCTCTGGCTTCAAGGGAGTGAGGCTAGTCATGGTGGTCTCAGCACCGACTCCAGGTGGTGTAGGCAACGGTTCAAGGGTCGGAACGCCCTCCACCCTTGTAGCACTCTGGCTGCGGGCTAGCACCGCACTACCAGCAGTCCGTCCCTCACCTGGATCAGCCATGAGATCCCCATAGCCTACCTGACCACCTGGCACATGGTCAGAAGTTGGGTGCTTATCGGATGCACTGGGCAGTAATTATAACTTATGTCTATCTATTGTTGGTTAATTTCAATAGCTTTGCTGGTTAATTTCCTCCTGCATTTGGAACAGTGGTTTTTGGATTGTACTATAAACAGAAGAGTCCAGGTGTCTAGCTAACTCTATGGCCAGTCATTTGTAGTCAAGGCCTTGTGGTGATGATATCTGTTCGTCCTCTACCTGGAGGGTAAGATTGTTTTCAGGTTTGTGGTCCTGGCTCAGACTTTGATCTGGCTGCATGGTGGGAGGCGATGCTACAGTATATGATAAGGATGACATCACTGATGCTGAATTTGTCCCTGCTGCTGAGACATTTGGTAGCAGCTCTCTTTTGTCGGCAGCGCCATCTGGGGGCCCTCCACTGCCACAACCATGCCACTCAGTGCTGGCGCCAGCCTTGAGGGGCCGCCCGGCAGCATCCCTGTCTGCCGCAGTTCCAGTCCTGGAGAATTTGCCCGACTTGGCGCCAACCCCTCCTCCTGCACAGAGACTCCAGTTTGCCAGGGCCTGCTAGACAGGTTGCTCCCCTGCAGACTCCCCTGCTAGCTCTTCTCACTCCATGTGTGGTCATTCAGCGGATGATCTGCTCCCACAACTCCTACCACTGCATTGCAATCGTGGTTTTTCCCACAGCGCTTTTTTCCTGCGGCCTGATACGTGAGTCCTTAGCCTAAAAAGAATGTTTGCTATGGGACATTTAAAGATGTCAAGAGATCTGGTCCTGGTTCCTTCAATATATATTGAGTATAGTTTTGATTCGCAGCTCACATTAATGTCCAAAGTGTTTGGAAAGCTTTTCTTGTTACAATTCACTGTATGCACCAGTAGGTTTAAAGCAATGATAGCAACATTCTTTTGTGCCAGATTACAGCAGCAAAATCTATGGAATTGGCATCCTTACATTGAATTTATTGCACAGATTTGGAAAATAGTTTAAGTATTGTTAGTCATGCTGACATTTTTAGACTTTTTTTTTTGGCTGGTGAAGCGGTGTTGCATTATGGAAATATGCTCACGGCCTAGTACTTGATTTCTTTGAAGAAATCCCTAATGATGTAACTAAATCAGAGCCAATTAGGCCAAACGGGGACATGAACCCTTATAAAAAAAAGCTGCCAGTGCTTAGCACACAGTTTCAAAAAGCAGCTTTGCAAATGAATTAGAAATGGGGATTTGATGATGAACTTACAGGCAGGATATTCAAATGCCGTCTGAAAAGTATGTGACTAGAACTTCTAAATATCTTTCATAAGAGTGTGTCTGGTTTTATTCAAGAGAGCTGTGCCTGGAAAAATGTATTACCTATAAAATTACCTGTGAATAAGGGCCTCAATAAGGCAAAGGTTCCAAAATGACACAGCGTACCCGCAAGTCGTGGTAAAATTGTGAGTTTATAACTATTTCTCTGCAATTTCAGTGTTTCCAAATTGAAATAAAATGAACTTGCAACCATCACAAAACAGCTGAGAAGCAGCTGCTAGCAACATGGCTCCTTCATTGTTTACATAAATATATTGTCATGGCCATATGGAGCGGTAGGCTAAGCCTATTACTTTAGCTCTGCTTTCTCTTTATTGTGCTACTCATTGGGGTTCCTGGTGTTGAATCCCCAACAATGAAAGGATAGGCAATCAATGTTTTACTTTTGGAAACCACTTCAGGCTAAGGCCCCAGGTTGCGGAAAAGCAGTTTTTTTTGTTGCAGATTTTGCTGCAGTTTTTCAAGCCAAAGCCAGGAGTGGCTAGAAAAGGAATGGGAAATATATAGGAAGTTCTTATACTTCTCCCTTCTGCTAAATCCACTCCTGGCTTTGGCTGAAAAAAACGCAGCAAAATCTGCAACAAATAAACACTGTTTCCGCAACGTGGGGCCTCAGCCTTAAAGTAATATATACTGTACATACCTGAACATGATACAATATACAGAAATACCCATTACTGCATTGCCCAACTGTGTGAAATATTTATTTATTCTACCTTGCTGCTTCCAAGATATCCTGCAATCAATGGTCCCCAAAGTTCGAGTTGTGACCCTTTGGGGGCAACGTAAAGCGCCATCAGCGATAATCACATTGTAGAAAGCTGCAGTTTAGACAAGGCCCCTGATAAAATGGTCACATGACCCTCCCTCTGTGGCTATATCTGGAGCAAAGTGTTTTACAGCCTCAAGTGGGTGCTGCAAGCATCCAAGTATCCACATATCAATGAATTTAGACCTGACAATTTTATTAATGTATTTCTTTGCATGACTGCCTATAAACTAAAAAGTTTCAATAAAAATTATCTGATTAACAAAAGTAAAGAGTCCATAAAATGGATCTACAGTATATGCCCCCATTTATTTTGTGACAGTTTTTTAAAACTTGATGCGCTAGCACTTTGTAACATGCTGTACACTTAGCTTTTTTTTTGTCAATAATAATAATAATAATTTCCAGTATTTCAGGGACTTTATTCAGCTACTTCTCCTTTGTCCTCCCATGTCAGTTATTAAAATTACAACCGGTTCACAAAACCAGCTTTAAAGTGTATCCCTATCATTTCATACCTTCTTTATTATGTCACTGACCATCTACGTTGAATTCGGACAGGCTTGCCATGCATCAATGGTGGCATGGGAACAAGGACTAGTGAGATAATGCTCTGTTAATGAAGTAAGCAGTTGCCACGTCTGAGCTCAACCACTCTATTCACACAGGAGACTTGGGGATCCTTGTTCTCCAGATTGCTGGAGGTTCCAGTGGTCCAAATAGCAGTGATCAGATACTTATTCCTTATCCACAGTGTTCTTATTGGGAAAACATTTGTAAGCTTGAATTTGATTGTATAACAAGAAGTTTGTACTTAGGGGGCATGAAGAAAGGCTTGGAGATTTGTAATTCGTAATGAATGAGTACTGTACATACAAGTTATTCTATTAAAGAGGACCTTTCATGTCTTCAGGCACATGCAGTTTTACATACTGCTAAAAAGCTGACAGCGCACTGAATTCAGCGCACTGCCGGCTTTCCCGTATGTGCCCCGGGGCTGGAGATATCGGCTGTGTAAGTTTCACGGTTTACTGTCAGAAAGGCGTTCCTGACAGTCTAGCTGCACTGTGAGGAACGCCCTCCCCAACAGTTCTCGTTCATAGACTTGTACTGAGGGGGCGTTCCTCACAGCTCAGCGTCATCACTGGGCGGTAAGGAACGCCCCCCTCTCTCTGTACTCATTTATAGCGCTGTACTGTCAGAGGGGGCGTTCCTTACTGCCCGGTGATGACGCTGAGGTGTGAGGAACACTACCCCAGTACAAGTACTAGCGTAAAAATTATTTTTCAATGTGCACTCCAGTATAATAATAACTTTTTTTATATAGCACCAACATATTCCGCACCACTTTACAAATCAATTGTAGGAACAAACCAAGAAGGGAACATTTTTGAATTTGATATTTGCATCCCACTCCTGTTGAGTTTAACACACTTGCCAATTCCATTGGAATGTGCAGGAGATTCCTGGAAAAGGAAAGGTCTCCAAGACTCCTATAAGTACAAATATGTTGCAAAACTCAATATCTCAGCAGCCAGATTTGTACAAGCGTCACTCGTAATGGCAGCGTCGTCAGTTATGAAAAAATATCCATCTACAGTGGGGAAAAAAAAGTATTTAGTCAGCCACCAATTGTGCAAGTTGTCCCACTTAAAAAGATGAGGCCGGCCTGTAATTGTCATCATAGGTAGACCTCAACTATGAGAGACAAAATGAGAAAACAAATCCAGAAAATCACATTGTCTGATTTTTTAAGAATTTATTTGCAAAATATGGTGGAAAATAAGTATCTGGTCAATAACAGAAGTTCATCTCAATACTTTGTTATACAGTATATCCTTTGTTGGCAATGACAGAGGTCAAACGTTTTCTGTAAGTCTTCACAAGGTTGGCACACACTGTTGCTGGTATGTCGGCCCATTCCTCCATGCAGATCTCCTCTAGAACAGGATGTTTTGGGGCTGTCGCTGGGTAACACGGACTTTCAACTCCCTCCAAAGGTTTTCTATGGGGTTAAGATCTGGAGACTGGCTAGGCCATTCCAGGACCTTGAAATACTTCTTACGAAGCCACTCCTTCATTGCCCTGGCGGTGTGCTTGGGATCATTGTCATACTGAAAGACCCAGCCACGTTTCATCTTCAATGCCCTTGCTGATGGAAGGAGGTTTGCACTCAAAATCTCACGATACATGGCCCCATTCATTTTTTCATGTACACGGATCAGTCATCCTGGTCCCTTTGCAGAGATACAGCCCCAAAGCATGATATTGCCCCCCCCCCCCATGCTTCACAGTAGGTATGGTGTTCTTTGGATGCAACTCAGCATTCACTCTCCTCCAAACACGGCGAGTTGTGTTTCTACCAAACAGTTCTACTTTGGTTTCATCTCACCATATGACATTCTCCCAATACTCTTCTGGAACATCCAAATGCTTTCTAGCAAACTTCAGATGGGCCCGGATATGTACTGGCTTAAGCAGGGGGACACGTCTGGCACTGCAGGATCTGAGTCCCTGGCGGCGTAGTGTGTTACTGACGGTAGCCTTTGTTACGTTAGTCCCAGCTTTCTGCAAGTCATTCACTAGGTCCCCCCGTGTGGTTCTGGGATTTTTGCTCACCGTTCTTGTGATAATTTTGACCCCATGGGGTGAGAGCTTGCGTGGAGCCCCTGATTGAGGGAAATTATCAGTGGTCTTATATGTCTTCCATTTTCTAATTATTTCTACCACAGTTGATTTCTTCACACCAAGCTGCTTGCCTATTGCAGATTCAGTCTTCCCAGCCTGGTGCAGGTCTACAATTTTGTTTCTGGTGTCCTTCCACAGCTCTTTGGTCTTCACCATAGTGGAGTTTAGAGTGTAACTGTTTGAGGTTGTGGACAGGTGTCTTTTATACTGATAACAATATAAAACAGGTGCCAGTACTACAGGTAATGAGTGGAGGACAGAGGAGCCTCTTAAAGAAGAAGTTACAGGTCTGTGAGAGCCAGAAATCTTGCTTGTTTGTAGGTGACCAAATACTTATTTTCCACCATAATTTGCAAATAAATTCTTAAAAAAATCAGACAATGTGATTTTCTAGATTTGTTTTCTCATTTTGTCTCTCATAGTTGAGGTCTACCTGTGATGACAATTACAGGCCTCTCTCATTTCTTTAAGTGGGAGAACTTGCACAATTGGTGGCTGACTAAATACTTTTTTTCCCCACTGTATCTTCTTTAACATCACAATGAAACCTTTATTGGTAGAAGACTCATTATGTGGGTTGCCTTGTGTGTGCCATGTTAATGGATAAAGATTGACCTGACAGCAAGCCTTCTATGATCAAAGTAGTGGTGCTACTGCCAGAGTAGGCCATCAGATTTGGTCAGTAATCTTCTTTTTGAGGTTTGTACATTTGTGCCTGTGTTTTGGTATATTTTTTCAGGTACTCCAGTTTTGTTCCACACTTCAAAAAACATTTATTTAACTCTGTATTTCCTTGTGTGTTTGACATAGGGAAATTAGATTGTGAACTGAAGTGAGTGAAGACAATCTCTGTACAGCAGTGTGGAATATGTTGGCGCTATAAAATCAACATGAATAAATAATAAATTGTGATATATAAACTTGATTAGAAGAGTCTGTGTGATTTTAGTGATCATCATGAGTGCTAAATGATACCCACAATTCTCTGATAATAAATAGCTTAACCTAATCAGTATTGTTATGGTATTTCATATGATCAATTCTAAAAATGGCACACATCTTGCAAATTCTCATGTATGTAAAATTTTCAATGTAACTGTCTATAGGGTAAGGGAAATCTTAAAACCGAACTATATATCTGAAAGGAGTATTTTATGATATTACTGATGTATAATATAATTGTAGTTAGCTTTCTTCATGTATGTTAGTTTCTAAAGCTAGTGCTCATGAAGACCTGATGCATGACCTTATGCACGAAATCCCAATTATAGCTATATCTCGTACCTTGATCAAAATGTTAACAACCTTGTACTAAGAACCTTGTGTTCGTGTTGTAGATTTTTGCTGAGACGCATAAATAAATGTATAATATTGGGATGTGCTGTCCATATATTTTTAGTTTTTTTTCAATCTGTAAGGTAAAGGGAAAGTCGAATTCTATTAGTCAAATCTAATTTCTGGAGGGAATAGGCTTTATGCCATGGCTCCCAAGTGGTGAGGAATTTAGACCTGGAGACAAGTTCCCAGCTATAAAGCTCTTCAAACCTACAGAGTTGATTGACTTTTTCTCTCCACTGGTGGATGGACGGAGGCTCTGTCTCGTGCCGTTGTAATAAGGTTAGCAGTTTAGCCACCTGGTTGAGCTCTGTAATTAAGCAGGAATTCCTTGGTTTGTAGACTGAAGTAGAGTATGGTCCTATGGCAGAGGAAGGAGGATGTCTTGGAATTTTTTTGCAGTACAAAATAGAAAAGCTGTTGGGACCAGGGCTCTTTCCAGTAGGGAATGTTGACAACTTTTCGTACTTCCTGATCTGTGAACGGAGCAGAGAGAGCATTCCTGTGGGATTCAGATAGGCTAGGGAGATTTAAGCAATCTAGGAAAACTCAGATAAGATTAGGGCCCTCCAAATTAGAGCTAGAGGAGTTCAAATTATATGAAGAGTGAGACCAGAATTCGTCAGTTCTCCTCCCCTGATTTCCACTTGATGCCGGCAATGATCTTTCTGGCACAACCTTCACCTCACTACAACCCTAAGAAAGACCGCCTCATCACACACATGCTGGAAGCAGCGAAACTACTCATCCCTCTCCATTGGCTTCAGACTTCACCACCCTCTACTCAAAAGTGGGAGAACAAAGTGAATCAGATCTCTAGATTTGAGGAACTCATGAGCTGGTCCAGACGTTCCCATCAGAAGTTCGTGAGCACCTGGTCTCCATGGATCAAAGCTTATCATGCTTGAACGGGGATTCCTTCAGTTCGCAGAGACCCTCTGTAGTGGTAGCTCTCCTACTTTACTTCACTTCTTTTTCTTCTTCACTTCCCCACCTTTTACTCCCTTTCTTTCTTTGTTTCTTTTCTTCTTTCTGGCTTCCTCCCTCCCCCATTAGTCCTCCCACTTTTCCTTTCCTTTCATCTCCTTTCCTCTTCCTTTCCTTTCCTCTTCCCGCCCCTCCTCTTCCTCCTCCCCTCCATTGTCCCCTTCCTGTATCTTTGGGCTGAACTCAGTAATTGCTATAGTCTTGTGTCTATGTTTGCACTCGTCTCTTGTCTCCTATATGTTCTTTGTTTTCTGTCCCTTGGATGTCCTTTAGGGTTGTCTTTGTTATTATTATTGTCCGTTTCATGTTCTGTTTTGGTAGGTCCACTCCCCTCCTCACTGGCTTCTCATACAAATGTTTGCAATACACATGCTCGAACAACTGGATATATAATTTGGTAATGTGCACTTCACTTGAGTGCAATATGTCTTATTGTGCTATGCTTTGCTAGGCTTTCCTGCCTTTTCAGATCCCTACACCTCTTTACCTTACTTTTTGAGAGGTGCTAAGAACCTCCTTATATGCTTAGGCATATAGCCATATAACCATACAGGCCCAATGTTGAGTAAGTGATTATACTACGCCCACGGTGACATAGGAGGAATTAGTTCTTTGTTTTTCCTCTAGCTAACCTTTGTATGCTTTAAGTGCTATTACAATTACTACTGTGATTAGGGTCATTATTGTATTGTATTTTGTGTTATTGTATTTTATGTTATTGTGCTGTATTGTAATGTAATAGTGTACTGTATATAGTATGCTGTATGTTGTGTAATGCTGTATCGTACTGAATGGTACTGTTGCATACAGTTTCATCGCATTGAAAATGCTTAATGTAAATGTAATTTTTTCTGTTCTTTCTTGAAAACAATAAAAATTTTGTATTAAAAAAAAAAATTATATAAAGAGTGATAATAGTCACAGAATACTTTAGTGATGTTTGCAGTAGTGTAGGATTAAGTCCCCTTTGGTGTCTGTATGGAGGAGATGAATGCCTTATCCTTTTGCTTCTTTAATATGAATAAAGAAAGTTTTGAACCCTTGTCGCCATGGATATAGTGTTTATGACGGCAGGTTTGGAGGGCTTTTGCTGCTTTTAAGTTAAAAAGATCTTCTAGCTTCTCTCCTCCTGCTTAGCGTTTGAGGTAGTGAGTTTAGTTTGGTTCTCAGGTTTTTTGTTTTTTTTTGAGACCTGAGCAAATGCTTATTAACCCCCCCAAAACTGCCTTGTGGAATTCCAAAATAATGGGTAAGGACACATCAGTGGCAGTGTTGGGAGTAAAGAATTCAGTGAGGGAAGTCTTGATTTTTTTTCTAGAACTTCAGCATTGTGTAGAACCATCTCATTAAGAGACCAGGTAAAGGACCTATGAGGGAGGAAACTGAGTTTGAGGGTGGTTGAGGTCAGAGCATGGTCAGAGATGGTGATATTGCCAATGTTAGCATTTGAAATAGACCAGATACTCCTCAAATGTCACCACGTCCTTTCTCCGTCATCACTCAAATCGTACGACAAACTTTTCTTGCCCTCAAATCATTCAGACATCCACTAAGTGGCAATACCTCCAACTGACCCACTTTTACACCAGGATCAGAGATGAGCATCACTTACATAGACCACTGTATCGCTTCGAAACACTCTGCCCTTCTACCAGCCCTCCAGTCTCGTTAATATCCATAATAAATACAGCAAATGTGGAAAAAACTATAAAACATAACTTTTAATATAAATATCTCATAAAAAGGCACCTCAATAATGACATGTCTATAAATGAAAAGACTAACACAGATAAATATTTGTGCGATAAGGGATTATATCAATCCAATACAATGCAGATGTAAATCACACAAATCAACAAACATTAAAAAGTTAATGTTAAAACTCTAAATCACAGACTTCCAAATAGACAGACCAGGTCTCTATGTAGGAGAGATAAGATTGAGTTTTCATTTAAAAAAAAATTCTGTTGAAGCATGGTTGAGAAGCAATGTCTGACTTTCATTTGTTCATTTTCATAGAATTTTTATATATTATTACTTTTGTCAGATTCAAGTTATTTCTGTGACCATTGTGGGTTTTTCTTTCATTAAATGAGGGGTACCAACAATTTTGTCCATGTGTGTATATGTCTTACTCTGCAACCCACAATCACTCCTATTGCTGTTCTTCACCAGGAAGTGGAAAGAGGAACTGGGAGTATCCCACTCTACAGGCCAGTGGCATTCTGCCTTTAAGTCATGCCATAAGTTTTCCATCTACTGTCTGGCACAGGAAACAAATTGCAAACTTCTCTCTAGATGGTACAGAGTCCCAGAGATCCTCCACTCTATGTTTCCTACCTCTGATTTATGCTGGAGATGTGGATGACTGAGGGGCGTTCTTAGGATTTGGTTGTTCCTGCTGCATCAAGATTGTCTCTAGTTTGCTTTGTTAGATTCTTGTTACTATGTTTTCTTTGCTTATTATATGTACAATGTTCAATAAAGTTTAAACAAAAGATTAAAAAACATAATTGAGTCTGTGGTAAGACCTGAGCCTGTTAGAGTAGAATTTTTACTGTGAGGATTAAGGATTCTCCAGGTATCCAGAAGATGCAACTTGGAGAGAGCAAGGCATAGTCTTCTCTGCATCTTGGCGGAGTGGACAGAGGCACCAGAGGAGGAGGAGTCAATTATGTGATTAAGGGCCAAGTTGAGGTCCCCTCCTAGGATCAAATAGCCTTCTGCACTACTGGGGTAGCTGCGGTAGCCTGTGATGATTTTTTTTTTTTTTTTAATAGGCCGTTACCTGCTGGACACAGTGCAAAAAAATAAGCACAGCAGAAATGCTGCGATTTCCAAAAACAATTTCTAATGAGTTGTAGACCTACTCCTGTTTTTCACCAATTGAGACTATCGAAAAATGGTAATATCAGACAAACCCTGAGTACATGCAAAAATATATGAGAGCAGTGTAGTTAGCTGGCCTGTAGTTCTCCTGGATTTTCACAATCTTATTTTTATGTGTTCCATTGAATAAGGTGGCTAGAATGTTGTACATTTAATTTAAGTAATAAAGTTTTAGCACACGCTTCATCTTCCATTAGGTTCACCAGTGAATTAATTTGTTATGGGACACCAAACATTAATACTTTTCTCCCCTTTCTCGGTGCATCAATCTTCAGATTTCTTCATGAATCTTCTCTCCAGAGTCTCCTTAATATATTCATACATAGAAAATTTTAACTTGAACCTGAAGTGATGAGTATCCAGGAAGTATATCAATCAGGAAGTCATGGCCCATGAGGTAGTAGTTCTCAGCTTCTTTTTTGCTGAAGACATCTGAGAAACTGGAGTGCTGATTAAGCAAGTCGGTGGAACTGGGGCATTGGATGGTAGATGAACTGATCACCAACGGATGACTTGTCCATTGTTACAGTCAACGGGGCACATTTATTAAAGTGTTTGCGCCTGATTTTGACGTGAGCTGCACCTGTCTTGTGCCTTTTTCCCCAGATTTCTGAGGTGTTTGCGCCTTTTTTCTATGTGAGAATTCCCTATCCGACACTTTGTGATTTTGGTGAGAAAAGTAGGCATGGCTGGCTAGGTGAACATGTGTTCGCCGGATTTATTATTTGCACCTTTTTTTAAAAAAACGTATAAAAAGGCGCAAAATCACTTCACTCTGGGAGTCACGTAAAAAACAATGCAGACTACAGGAAACAATTGCAGAAGCCTAAGGGTGTGTTCACACGGCGCCGGAATTATTGCCGTGGAAAAAAAAAAATCAACATGACCTATCATGTCCGCGGCTCGAGACTCCCTCCTGATT
Source organism: Leptodactylus fallax (assembly GCA_947044405.1). Classification (NCBI taxonomy): domain Eukaryota; kingdom Metazoa; phylum Chordata; class Amphibia; order Anura; family Leptodactylidae; genus Leptodactylus; species Leptodactylus fallax. Next base: position 774,110 of record CAMRHE010000347.1, read on the forward strand.
AGGCCCGGATGAATGGGCCTAATCAGGAGGGAGTCTCGAGCCGCGGACATGATAGGTCATGTTGATTTTTTTTTCCGCTAGCAGAAAATGCCTGAAATGAATGGGAGGCATTTTTTCAGAACGATTTTGAGGCGGATTCCGCGTCAAAATCCGTTGCCAAAAACTCCGTGTGAACACAGCCTAAGACACACACAAAACTATGCAAAGTTAGCAGACTTAACATTTACATCAATTTTATAATCATATTCAAATCCTGAAAATGCATTGCCAACTCACCTGGATAGCTGCATGGCTGCAGACTGCATCAAGAATGCAGAGAGCAGAGGAGTAACTAGATGGGGGGGGGGGGAGCAGAGGGTGCAGCGCACCTGGCCATACTCTTCTTTTAAGAAATTCTTTTTGTTTTTGGATTTGTTGGGCAAAGTTTGCTCTGAGACAGAAAAATCAGAGGCGCTCTCTTGATTGGACAAACTGAATGGATTTGAAGCCATCTTTGCAGATCCAGAGAAGTCACTTGTTTCTGCTTCTTAAAATACCATTCTGTTCTGTGTTTGAGCCTTATTTATTATGTAGGCCCCAAGAAAAGGCGCAAGACACATGGCAAGGACATGTGCATGGAATTTATCAACAGCTTGCACCTGATTAGTAAATTATGCCAGAAATTGAAAAAGTGCACAAAAGGCGCAACTGCGCAAAATTTCACTAAAATTTGATAAATAACCCCCAATGAGTAAGGCTTACAGGCATAACCAATGTAACCTCAGGAGCATGAACTATGGCTTGACTTACAAGGAGATGTTCATTGAGTTCAAATCTCCCACCTGAAGAGGCATTTTCTGTGACATACTGGATGGGCTCAGGCAGAGACTCCATTGACAGAAGTGACAACCAGGAGTTTCTGCAGATGCATTGTGGAATTATTGTAGTGGATAACCAGGGCTTAATGTATAAAATTACCAAGCCTCTGAAAAGTGCTTTGGGGAGAGGTATTCTCTGGAATAGAAAGTCTAGATTTATCTCATACTAAGGGTAGCAGCAAACGACCGTGTTTCACCTGTGAAATTTGGTCTGTGTATTAGCCAGATTTACTGGCTTGAACTTTGTGCTGGGAGCAGGACTCCTAGCATCCTAGTTATCTATGATACTAGGAGTCCCTGCATCCCAGCGACATACTGTCCCGTACTGTAATTGATACAGTATATCGCTGGGAGGCAGGGACTCCTAGTATCATAGATAACTATACTGCTAGGAGTCCCATTCCCAGCATGAAGTTAAAGCCAGTAAATCTGTCTAACACACGGACCGAGTTTCACGGGTGAAACATGGTCATGTACTGCTACCCTTACCCTGGGCATTAGAGTTTTGTGGCTTGAGAGGACAAGTCTGCACAGGATGTGCTTTGCAACAACAGTAAAGGCACAGATTGCCATTGTGTCTGCCCAAAAGTTCCTCCCCTAATAGCTTTAGTTTTTCCTGCATCTCCATTATCACGCTATCCATACATGCTCTGCCTCTGGATTAGCTCTAGTTGACACTGGCTCTCCAGGTAGCTGTGTGTTCCTTTTTGTTGCTGCACCTGGTTCAGCCCAAAAGGCCTAACAAATTCACCTGAGATCTACCCTCAGATAATCCTTGACTTCATCTGCCTATTTTAGTCTGCTCTGAGCTAACTTCATTGCTGATAATGTGGAATCCAAATAAAAAATCTGCAACAAATCTGTCTAAATATGGCCTTGTTGTACCACCAATTTCTACATGTACTGCTTTACCAATCTAAAAACTTTGATGATTTCGGTAGTATTTACCCCAATATCACATACACCTATGATGTCATGGTTTCAGGATTATTTAAAAGCACAACTTCCATGGATTTATTGTGCATATAAAATATCTTATAATACACCGTCTTTTTTCTAGGATTCCTTGTATATACACATCATCTTACTGAAATGCAATAATAAAACACAATTTGTTGTCATTTTGAGAATCAAACCAAGAAATCAGCCAGCAAAACAAGCTTGTATCACTGCTCGAAACAGTGTAGTCTAAGGTTGTAGTATATTTTTATAAAATGATACGCGTCATATGTTATGTCACACAGTAGAGGAATAGCTGTTGTACGTCCCCTATTTTGTGCATTATTTGCATGGCATCATATGGGCATTTGCACAGGAGTCTGCACATGTAAAGTTTGTGTTTACAAACTGCCAAAAGTAGGACTAGTCATGTCACCTTGAAGATTGTTATCTCTTTCATGTATCAAAAATAAGATAACATACAACAGTTAAAAAACAATAAAGAAGTCTGTGTGGTCTGGTTGAATAGTATCAGTTTCCATATTTCCAGTTCAGATTCCAAGAGCTTCAAGTACCATTGCAAACAAATCCTCTACCGGGAGGCACTGGTGGGAAAATGAAAATGTCTCCTTGTGTCAGTCAGTGGATTATAAAGTGCTTCCTGTTCTGCAAGTTATCTCTGCAACAGGGCAATGTGCAGTCAAGACGATATTACATAAAGTTCAGCTCCCGTGTGCCACTTTCTTTAGTTGGCATCTTTTTCTTTAACCTCCAAGTCGTTGTCCCTCCCCCCATGCAAATCCACCAGGACGATCTTCTGGGAGTGGATTGTAGTTTGGGTCTTCATCTTGTGTATCAAATATTGCCTTTAAAATGTATGGTGTCTTCAAAATTCTTCCTCCTCCAGGTTGGTTAGGAAACACATCCTCTAAAAAGAAATAGATGTGTCCAACAGCTATACCTAAGAGATCCACAATAATTGAATTGCCCAGCAACAATGAAAAGCCCATAAGGACCCATGGAAGGAATGGAGCCTAAAAATTCAGAAGTCCAAAGAAGTTCATGCGAACATAAGGATTTCTTCTTCTCCATACATATACAAGCATTATTGTAAAAGCTTGACCAAGAAAAACTAAATTGACAAAAAGCCCAAAGATAGTCATTAAAAGGCCACAAAAAAGGAACATAAATACAAAATCTGCTGTACGACCACGAAACGATCCTTCTTCAAGCATCCGGCAGTACCTATATAGAAAAATCATATTAAATAAAAAATTGAATCCAACTGGTCCAAAAAACAAGAAGTTTGTGATGAGTCGCCATACCTGGTAATGTCTAAATATCAGTTCTGGGTTGAAATATAGCTGAAATGGTGTGATAATTTCTAATTGCACTACAGCGGTGGTGAGCACACAAGCCGTGGTATAGGCTCTGGTCACTGGAGGTATCTGCATATACTCCTGCCGGAAAGTCTGGTACGCCATCTTGCTGCCTCCCACCGCTCCTCCACTCTCATCTCCGCCTCGTCCAGACCTAGTACATCATACAGACACATTCAAATGTCTGCGCAGCTGCTAACCAATACGATGACGTCTAGGGTCATCTGTTCCTCCTGAATGGCTATTTCCTGCTATGGCTCTGAGCTAAGCAATATGTATGTGTCTGGCTGAGCAATGTGTTTATTGTTAAGTTCCTTGTTCTGTTTGCATGCATTCTTCTGTTTTGGTACGTTTATATCTAGTCTTTTCTTAGTCCTAGTCTGTTCCTGTATTCCTGTTGACTCTGAGTTTTCTGCAATATATATCCTGTATTCCTGTAGCCTCCTGGCTTTCTGCAGTGTATGTTCTGTATACCAGAAGCCTCCAGGCTTTTTGCAATATATATCCTGTAAACCTGTAGCTTCTGGGCTTTCTGCTATATATTCTGATCCTTTATGTGTCCTGTATGTTACCTGGCTTGTGTTTTAGGCTGAGGCCCCACGTTGCGGAAACACAGATTTTTTGTTGTTGCAGATTTTGCTGCATTTTTTTGAGCCAAAGCCAAGAGTGGCTACGAAAGGAATGGGAAATATATAGGAAGTACTTTTAATTCTACCTTGTGCTCAATCCACTCCTGGTTTTGGCTCAAAAAACCACAGCAAAATCTGCACCAAAAAAAGCTGCATTTCCGCAACAGGTTGCCTCAGCCTGTGTACACGTTTTTCAGATTTTGCATTTTATCCTGTTTTTATGTGGTGCTCTGCATCAATGTTCTGTCCACCTGGACAGCTAACCCTTGTACAAATCTTGCATCCTAAATTTGGGGGTGCCAGGATGTTACCTCTTGAAGTAATATCTATTTAGTGACAGTGACACAATACAGTAAAACTAAGTGGTATGTCCCTGCTACAGGAATCCAGCAGTTAGTGGTAAGATGTGTTAGTCATTGCTCCCACGGGCTGGCAAAGTTATACTTGGCTTCAAGGGAACTATACTGCCAAAAGTGACACACAAAATCTATGGTAAAAATGGCAATATTTAGGTAAACATTGATCATAAAGTGTATAGACAAAAAGAGGTAAAATGTGAAAGGTCACATGGCAAGAAAGGTGCGGAGGCTGTAATGTGTTTTTAAAGTGGCAGCAGACCCAGAGACCTGCCCTTTACTAATCAAACATTTATAAATTTTGCTTAATTAAGCAATATTCACACAACAGTGAATAATGGCCATGTCTGTTTTTTTAACGGACGTCACACGGCAGCATTGAATTCAATGTCTGTGAATGGGGGCCAGTCACATGACGGTTATTTTGATGGGCCGTCAAAATATAGGTCATGTTCCATTTTTTTCCATTTTCACGGATCCCTCCGTACACTTTAATGTATGGGAGATTCATGAAAACAGACTCCTCCTTGTCGTGAACGTAGCCTTACTTGTTGCGTTTTCACCGATATGCATTTCAATAATAGAATAATCACATACAAACTTATTGGAGGCCAAGTACAAGTTAACCCAATGCATTTACAGCATGCCTCCAATTATAAAGCTTTTAATACATTAATTTTACCACTGCACAGAATAAGGCAACAAATCAATTCACAGTCCCTCCTTGGACTTCTGTTTGTGAGGTTAAAGGAAGATGAGTGAGGATAAAAAGAAGAAACCCATAACTTTTTTTTATCTTTCTGTTCACAGAGCCACATGAGGACTTAATGTCTGCGGGACAAATTGTACCTTGTAATGATACCACTTAATATAAAGTACTGGGAAGCTGGAAAAAAAATTCAGAATGGGGTGGAATTGGAAAAATACTGCAGTTGTGAAACTTTTTATGGCGTTCACTGTGCAGCCAAAATGACATGTCACCTCTATTCTATGGCTCTGTATGATTCCGGGGATACCAAATTTTGTATTATTTTTTTTTATGTTTTAACCCCTTTAAAAAATCCCAAACTTAGCAAATAAATTTATTTCTGACAACTTTTTCATATTCCCATGTATGGGGATACATAAAGCTTCTTTTTTGCGGGGCCAGATGTACTTTAGTTACAACATTTTGTTAAATGTCTGTTATGATCACTTTTAATTAAAATTTTTATGGGATTTGAAACAGCGAAAAAATGTCAGTTTAGCAGTTTAGATTTTTCGTTTCCACTACAATGTTCTCCACATGTGAAAAATATTTTCATGTATATAGACTGGGCATTTTTGGATACGGGGATGTATAATTTGTCTGTTTTTTTTTTTTCATTTTTTATGTCAAATCTAGGGAAAGGGTGGTGATTTGAATTTTTATTTATTTTTTTAGATTTTTAAAAACTTAAAAAAAAAAATTGTATTGTAGTCTATGGGATATTCGCAACTTAAATATTGAGGCTCATTAGCTATTTTCCTATAACAGGCCTGGGAGCCTTCATTAGAGTGCCAGATGTCATGGGCATAGGATGGCTCTCATGAGCTGTCCAGCAATGGTAAAGGTATAGGGCCAGTAGGGACTGGCACTGGGTGGCTACGGGGGACTTCAGGGTGGTATACCTTTTAAAGCAATGCCTGCAATGCCTTCAATACAGCGGAGACCAGGTGGCTATGGCAGCCATTCTGCTCTGCTATTTTTAAAGATCCAGCATCTGCCATACTATTACGGTGGATATCGGGAAAGGGTTAACCTGTAGGTTGACTTTATATTCTAGAAAGATATTGGAACTTTTGCTGGATCTATATTTGACATATTTTAAAAGTACACATTAGGCAATTTTTTTCTAGAAAAGAATACCTTAAAGCATGGGAAATAAATTTAGTTTTCAGAGATGGGAGAATCTGTTCACATTGACCCAGGTTTGATCCAAATATTCTAAATTGTTCGCTTTTTTACAAAACTGAACAAATGGAGATTCATCTGGGGCAAACTAAAATGGCTGTCCATTATACTCTGGGATTTATTTGGACCCCAGAGTATAATAGGTGGAGGCCCAGGGGCGGTAAAAAAAAAATTAAAAAAAACATTCATACTAACCTTCCCTTACCTCTCCTGGTGACGTCTAGCTCTTCTGTGATGTCATGATGCTCGGCGTGCCTATGTAACCTCTGGTGGCCCAATCAAAGTCCTCAGCAGTGACTCTGGGCTGAAGAGATCACAGATGAGTGCCAGACATCACCAATACACAAATGTGCATTTTATATGTAAAAGACAATCCGAATGTAAAAATCCAGCACTTAACTAAAACTTCATATTTATTTTCAAAACTTCTTTAAAAACATGAAGTACATCATTAAAAAACAAAACACAGACCGACATGTTTCGAACCAAATCTATTGTTCTTACTCATGGTCAGACTCTGGAACATATGTTGTGCAAGTATACATATATGGTCATATGACCTTAGGCATATGGTAATGAATTAAATAGCACATTCACAACTCCACAACAAACTAAATAAAACAAAAAGCAAACAGAAAAAAATGCCCCCCACAATATTCGATGTGACAATACTTAAATCTTAATACAAATCCATTTTACTTTTTAGACCTTTCTGCATTCTAGTATCTAAAAAAAGGATCCAGGAAGCTTCTGTAAGGGTAATTTCACACGACAGAAAATGAAGAGGAATTCCCCTTCATTTTCTGGTGCTGTATTTTCCGCATTCTGTCATGGCTTTCCAGTGCTGATTAGGTCCAGTCTCGAGCTTCAGAATCCACGGAAAGATCGAGCAGGACGCTTATATTTTTTTCACCCTGCTGCGATCTCTGCCTTCCATTGAAAACAATGCAGAATCCACTGAAAATTCCTCCATGGGAACGTACCCTAAAACGGACTGCTCATCGCCAATTAATTCCTCGGCTAGAGGCTTAACCTTTCTTATGCCACAAACCTGCAAAGAGGAAACATTGCCCTGGAAAATAAATAAGACAAATCTGATAAAGTTTTGTTCTCAACATGAGCAATATCATATATGTGTTACCTCAAGTGTTTCCTGAGGGTACGACACGTAGTACCCATGTACAACAACTGGCATAAAAAACAGGTGGCCAGATACCCTACATGAGTAGAGGCACAGTCCACAAAAGTGCAGATATTATACATCCTATTGTTGTGGACAGAAGAATAACTGTTAATAGCTACTAAAAATTTGCATAATCTGCATCGACCAACTCGACTAAATATACATGAATGGAGTAACCAAATTACCAATGGTCTTAGCTCTTCTTGCTACAAACTTGCAACCATTTTTTAAAATATTAGCTATTGCTTAATATTTGTATAGTACAGGTAAATATTTTTGTACAATGCCAATAACTGAATAATAATCAGTACTATAAGTCGTTGAATAAATAAAATACCCCAGGTTCAACTGACCATATTTGGAATCCCTTTTAGTGCCCGAATTAGTCAAGGGATCACACCTATCTTTGGACCTTGCTTTATATAGGGCCCTATTCAGACATTGTAGAGAGTATACTCATTGTAGCAATCTACATTCTTTGTAATCTTTTTTTTCCACTTAATTATAATCTATACAATAGCTACAATTCCTGAGTGCACAAATAAATTCATCTACCAGTAAGTTTTTAATCACATGATGTAGATGAGAAATAGTGGCATGTAAGATGGGATTTCTGCTAATGGCTTTTCTAAACGTTCTAGTGGACACAGATGCAGAAACTGCATCCCTAGTTAATATCAAATCCCCCCCAAAAATGCTGCTAGAATCGTAAGTTTTCTTCATTATTATTCGAGTAGGTCACAAAAGATTGAATTTGATCTGCAGGGCCTTGCCTTACAATTAAAGTATCATCTATATACCGCCCACACCAGTAGATATGGGCGGCAAATGGGTTATTATCAGATCACGATTACAGAATAAGGGTCATGGAGAGTGATCCAGTGTTACAGAAAACAATAAAAAATAAAGCACAAGACAATGTTAGCACTGACCACCAGGATGCTGCAATGATTATAATGAGAGGAGAGCGCTGTGAGAGGATAGCTATACGCCCCATAGTGTAGTTCGAGCCTCAGACAAGGGAGGTCTGTCAATTGTTAATAGATTTATTGCAATCGGGAAAACTCAGGGCATATTTACTGGTGTGTCACTTATATCTACAGAAATGCGGTTTCCCTTTTTTGCTGCGGGACACCACATGGGGCCTTAGCCCTAGGTAGTATTATTCCTTTAACCTAAATAACTTGTTTTAATTCTTTATTTTTTTGTTTCTTTTTTTGATGATCACTTTTGTATTTCTTGTATTTCTTTGATAATGCATATTAAAGGTATGTTCGTTTGATGAAAATATGCCAAGAAAATGATGACATTGAGCAAACTATGTCATAGAATGGTAAACAACAGCGCAGAAATGGTTTAATTAAATATTGATTTTTGTTCAGATTAGAACTCAGTGGACATCATGTCTTCTTTCTACCAAACTAGCTGTATGATTGATTTTAGCCAATATTAGCTTCATATGGATTAGAAATCAAGCAGCCAACCCTCTAGTGAGTTATAATTTTTCTTAAATTGAAAGTAAAATCTTTTATAATAAAAGGCATACTGGTTTGTACTGGGCCAGAATTTTTAAAATGAAATAATATTTTTTTTTTTTTTATTTCTGAATGTCCTTCATATCATGCCAATATCTGTCATAAAATGATGATGGTATATAATATTCTACTATCAGTATATTCCTATGTTTCAATTATTTTAGCTTGCTTGAACAGTACAATTGAGGAACTACCACAATAGGTTCTGTCCACATCATGATCATTCAAGTTTAGTACAGTAGAACAGTGGGATTTTTAGATGTTAGGGCCATATTATGCTGCTAACATTTGCCTAAATAATGGCCTCATGAAAGAAACCTCCATGAATAGAAAATAATGACCTAAGGCTGAGGCCCCATGTTGCGGTAACGCAGCTTTTTTTTTGCAAATTTTGTTGGTTTTCTTGAGCCAAACCCAGGAGTAGCTACAAAAGGAATGAGAAATACAAAGGGAACATTTATACTTTTACATTTTACACCTGGCTTTGGCACCAAAAAATGCAGCAAAATCTGCAACAAAAAAAGCAGCCTTTCTGAAATGTGGGACCTCAGCCTAAGGCTGGGGCCCTACGTTGCAAAAAAATGCTGCGTTTTACATTACCTGCAACGTGGATGGGAGTCTGGCTAATCAACACATTGCAGAAAAAATTCCTCAGTGGATTTCAAAAAAATGTTTTTGCAAATCACAGTATGTCAATTATACTTACGGAAATCCTGGTATTTTCCAAATAGGTATAATAGAAGTAGAAAGTCCACAGAGGAAAGCTCTGTGGACTTTCTGTAAAAAAACGCTACAGAAAAAAACACGATGCATTTCTGCCGCAGTCTTTTCCACAGCGTTTTTTGGTTGCGGCTTGCTACATGGGGCCTTAGCCTAAAGGGGTTTTCCCATGAACTTGGGCAATTTAAAGTTAAATATTTTTGCATATAAATAAAAAAAATTGTAGAGTTTTAAAGATATTCTCTAACCAGCTTATTGGTGACAGTCTTTTCTCTTGATTGGTTGCCAATGAATATGACCATGAATAGAAGAACAGGTTATCATACAGAGAAGATAACCCAGCCACAATAAGTAAATCATGACTGTGTTTCTGTCAAGTCCCAGACCATAGAAAGTTCCTAAATTCATGTTCATATCCAAGTGCTTTGGCTATCTTCTAGAATGCTGTCAGTTTAGCAGTGATTAACATTTTAACCAACGCCTGTGTCATGGCTGTCTGTAGCCAAGTCTGACAAATCGAGCCTGCCTTGAGTACACTTGAAGCCCTTTTACCTCTGCATTGCTTCATCAGTATATGGCCACAAAAGTATGTTCCTGCTCCAATTAAAGGTCACTATATGATATTCTTGCCCTTATTATTATACAGAGTGTTAAATCTTCGTCAAATGCACACTGTACAGAGACTATTAATGAAAACCAAAAATCCAACTTCAGGCCAAGACCTGCTGCACCCTCTCAGTGGACTGACACAGACCCTGATGCCCCACAATAACACCTGCTCAAGGGCCCTTAAGCTAAGCATGCCCTGTCAAATGCCTAAGTCTCTCCCAACGTATTTCATTCCACATGTGATAATAATACAATTGTGGAGCTAATCGATTTGAACCAGGGATAGATTAGATCCACAATTGTATTTATGCCCCCAATACACACGTGGACAAAATTGTTGGTACCCCTCGTTTAATGAAAGAAAAACCCACAATGGTCACAGAAATAACTTGAATCTGACAAAAGTAAATATATATAAAAATTTTATGAAAATGAACAAATGAAAGTCAGACATTGCTTTTCAACCATGCTTCAACAGAATTTTTAAAAAAAGAAAACTCATGAAACAGGCCTGGACAGAAATGATGGTACCCTTAACTTAATATTTTGTTGCACAACCTTTTGAGGCAATCACTGCAATCAAACGATTCCTGTAACTGTCATTGAGACTTCTGCACCTCTCAATAGGTATTTTGGCCCACTCCTCATGAGCAAACTGCTCCAGTAGTCTCAGGTTTGAAGGGTACCATTTCCAGACGACATGTTTCAGCTCCTTCCAATAGGATTTAGGTCAGGGCTCATAGAAGGCCACTTCAGAATAGTCCAATGTTTTCCTCTTAGCCATTCTTGGGTGTTTTTAGCTGTGTGTTTTGGGACATTAAGCTGTTGCAAGATCCATGACCTGCTACTGAGACCAAGCTTTCTGACACTGGGCAGCACATTTCTCTCTAGAATCCCTTAATAGTCTTGAGATTTCATTACACCCTGCACAGATTCAAGACACCCTGTGCCAGATGCAGCAAAGCAGCCCCAGAACATAACAGAGCCTCCTCCATGTTTCACAGTAGGGACAGTGTTGTTTTCAAGATATGCTTCATTTTTCCGTCTGTGAACACAGAGCTGATGTGCCTTGCCAAAAATTTCGATTTTTGTCTCATTTGTGCATAAGACATTCTCCCAGATGCTTTGTGGCTTGTCAACATGTAGTTTGGCTAATTCCAGTCTGGCTTTTTTTATGATTTGTTTTCAACAATGGTATCCTCCTTGGTTGTCTCCCATGAAGTCCACTTTGGCTCAAACAACGACGGATGGTGCGATCTGATACTGATGTTCCTTGAGCTTGAAGTTCACCTTTAATCTCTTTAGAAGTTTTTCTGGGCTCTTTTGTTACCATTTGTATTATCCTTCTCTTTGATTTGTCATTGATTTTCCTCCTGCGGCCACATCCAGGGAGGTTGGCTACAGTCCCATGCATCTTAAATTTCTGAATAATATGTGCAACTGTAGTCACAGGAACATCAAGCTGCTTGGAGATGGTTTTATAACCTTTACCTTTAACATGCTTGTCTATAATTTTCTTTCAAGCTCCTGAGACAACTCTTTCCTTCGCTTCCTCTGGTCCATGTTGAGTGTGGTACTCACCATGTCACCAAACAGCACAGTGAGTATCTGTAGCCCTATATACAGGCCCACTGACTGATTACAAGATTGTAGACACCTGTGATGCTAATTAGTGGACACACCTTGATTTAACATGTCCCTTTGGTCACATTATTTTCAGGGGTACCATCATTTCTGTCCAGGCCTGTTTCATGAGTTTTCTTTTTTTAAAAATTCTGTTGAAGCATGATTGAAAAGCAATGTCTGACTTTCATTTGTTCATTTTCATATATTATATTATTACTTTTGTCAGATTCAAGTTATTTCTGTGACCATTGTGGGTTTTTCTTTCATTAAACGAGGGGTACCAACAATTTTGTCCATGTGTGTATATCCCCTGCAATGGCATGCAACTTATGGCTAGCTGTTGGCTTTCTGCAGAAGTGAATGCAGTAATGACAAGTTATAAACAGCATTTGATACTATTCCTGTGCATTTGTTGAAATTTGAGACTTGATCAGAGCTTTATACTTACCTCCTCCACTGTGCTTGCAATATTCAGCCTCATGATCTTGGGCTGTATAAAATAAATGGCTATATTCATATACGTTATACTTTAGAGGCTACAATCACCAATCAGGTTATATAGTTACATAGTAGATGAGGTTGGATGAAGAACACGTCCATCAAATCCAACCTAATAATACAAAATTATTCTTCAATTACATAAATAACAAGAGAATAAAAACTGACAATGTGGGCCCTCTCGAAAATAATCTGGGTGTAATGGTGGAGGAGGATGAGGAAAAGGCACAACTATTAAATGCCTTCTTCTCTATGGTGTTTACACAAGAAAATCCAATGGCCTGTAACATGATTAAGGGTAATGTTAACTCTCCATTAAATGTCACCTGGAGGAAGTGCGGTGCCGCCTTCAAAACACTAAAATAGAGAAATGGCCAGGTCCAGATGGCATACACCCCCCGAGTTCTGAGGAAATTATGCACGGTGATAGACAGACCCTTATATCTAATATTTAAGGATTCAGTAATGACTGGTTCTGTTCCACTTGATTGGCGCATAGCAAATGTGGTGCCAATTTTCAAAAAGGGGTCTAAAAGTGAACCTGGAAACTATAGGCCAGTAAGTTTGACTTCTGTGGTGGGTAAGATATTTGAAAGCTTTCTAAGAGATGTTATCCTGGAGTACCTCAATGTAAATAATCTTATAACACCAGATCAGCATGTTTTATGAGGAATCGGTCCTGTCAGACTAATCAGATCAGCTTCTATGAAGAGGTCAGTTCAAGGCTGGATATGGGTAATGCAGTGGACGTGGTGTATCTGGTCTTTTCAAAGGATTTTAATACTGTACCACATAAAAGGTTGGTATGCAAAATGAGAATGTTGGGACTGGGGGAAAACATATGCATTTGGGTTCGCAACTGGCTCACTGATAGGAAACAGAGGGTCCTTATTAATGGTAAATATCCAGACTGGGTAACAGTCACCAGTGGGGTGCTACAGGGGTCAGTATTGGGCCCTCTCCTGTTTAATATCTTTATTAATGACCTGGTAGATGGTTTGCAAAGCAGGGTGTCCATATTTGCAGATGATACTAAACTTTGTAAGGTAATCAAAAATGAGGAGGATAATATATTATTACAAGGGGATCTAAGGAAGCTGGAAGCATGGGCCGAGACTTGGCAAATGAAGTTTAATATTGACAAATGTAAGATTATGCATTTTGGATGACGAAATAAAATGTATGATTATGTACTTAATAGTAAATTACTGGGTAAAACTGTCAATGAAAAAGACTTTTGGATTGTGGTGGACAATAAGCTTACCTTTAGTGACCAGTGCCAGGCAGCTGCTGCCAAGGCAAATAAAATTATGGGATGCATCAAAAAAGGTATAGATTCTCATGACAAGAACATAGTTATGCCTCTATACAAATCACTGGTGCGGCCACACTTAGACTATTGTGCACAATGCTGGGCCCCAGTATGCAAGAAAGACATAATCGAACTAGAAAGAGTGCAAAGAAGGGCAACCAAAATTATTAGGGGAATGGGTGGATTGGAGTTACAACGATAGATTAACAAACTTGGGGTTATTCAGTTTAGAGAAAAGACGTTTACGGGGAGATCTAATAACAATGTACAAATACATGAAGGGACAGCACAAAGAACTTTCTAATGATCTTTTTACCCCTAGGCCAGTGACAGCGACAAGGGGACATCCTCTACGACTGGAGGAGAGAAAGTTTCACCAGCAACATAGAAGAGGATTCTTTACAGTAAGAAAAACAAGGCTATGGAACTCTCTGCCCCAGGAAGTGGTGATGGTGGATTCATTGAACAAGTTCAAAGATGGCCTGGATGACTTTCTCGAACAGAACAACATTGCGGGTTATGGGTTTTAGATTTTAAGGGCACATTGATCCAGGGTTTTATACTGATTGCCAGATTGGAGTTGGGAAGGAATTTTTTTCCCATGAAATGAGACAATTGGCATAAGCCTCATGGGGTTTTTTGCCTTCCTCTGGATCAACACTGTAGGGGACTGTAGGGTTATAGGTTGGACTTGATGGACTGATGTCTTTATCCAACCTCATCTACTATGTAACTATGTAAGTCAGCAGTGTTGATCAAGAGGAAGGCAAAAAACCCCATGAGGCTTATGCTAATTGCCACATGTCCAATCTGGCAATCAGTATAACATCCTTGTCCTTAACAAAATCTAGAGCCTATAACCCGTAATATTTAGTATCATCTGAAAATATGGACACTCTGTAAACCCTCTACCAGGTCATTAATAAACATATTAAGTAGGAGAGGACCTGATACTGACCCCTGTGGTACTCCACGGTGACTTTGACACAGTCTGACTATTTATCATTAACAAGTACCCTCTGTTTCCTATCACTGAGGAAGTTGTGAACGCAAATGCATATGTTTTCCCCCAGTCCCAACTTTCTCTTTTTGTTTACCAACCTTTTTTTGTGGTACAGTATAAAAAGCCTTTGAAAAGTCCAAATATACTACATCTACCTCATTACCCATGTCCAGTCTAGAACTGACCGCTTTATAGACGCTGATCAGATTAGTCTGACAGGATCGATTCCTCATAAATCCATGCTGATTGGGTGTTATAAAATTATTTACATTGAGATTCTTCTGGATAGCATCTCTTAGAAAACCTTCAAATATCTTACCCACCACAGAAGTCAAACTTACTGGCCTATAGTTTCCAGGCTCACTTTTAGACCCCTTTTTGAATATTGGCACCACATTTGCTATGGGCCAATCCTGTGGAACAGACCCAGTCATTACTAAGTCCTTAAATATTAGATATAAGGGTCTGTCTATCACCGTGCATTATTCCTTCAGAACTCGGGGGTGTATGCCATCTGGACCCGGCAATTTCTCTATTTTTAGTATTTTGAAGGCGGCACCGCACTTCCTCCTGAGTTAAATAGGTGACTTTTAATGGAGAGTTTACATTACCCCTAATCCTGTTGCTGGCCATTGGATTTTCTTGTGTAAATACAGTAGAGAAGAAGACATTTCATAAATCTACCTCAAATGTAAAGCACCATGGAATTGATGGTGCTATATAAATAAACAATAATAATAATAATAATAATAATAATAATAATATTTTACTCATCCTCCTCCACCATTACACCAAGAGGTTATTTTTGAGAGGGACCACATTGTTGTTTTGTTATTATTTTTGTAATTGAAGAATAATTTTGGATTATTTTTACTTTCCCTGGCAATTATTATAGAACCTGTAGCCCACAGCAAAGTCGGCCTAGTTCTCCAGGAACCCAAACCTCTCCTTCCTACATCAGCTTTTGAGACACTTCTTTACCTCCCTAATTTCCTGCTGCCTCTCCTGTGTGGCCCGCAGGTACAGGTAGTATTTCTGAAAATACCACCTTGGAGGTCCTTGCCTTCAGCTTGCTTCCTAGATCCTTGAAATAATTTTTAAGGATCTTCCACCTACCTCTATCTTTGTCATTTGTGCCAATGTGCACCATGACTGCTGGATCCGCACCAGCCCCACCCAGTAATCTATCAACCTGATCCGCGATGTGTCGAACTTGAGCACCAGGAAGGCAACACACTGTTCGACGATCCCGGTCTTTGTGACAGATTGCCCTGTCTGTTCCCCTAATAATTGAATCCCCAACACCAGCATCTGTCTGGCCTGCTCTGCACTCCTATCCCCTTTCTTACTGGAGCAGACACTCCCGTGGCTGTCAGAAGAAGTGTCTTACTGCAGTAGTATTAACCCTATACTAACATCCCCCTCATCTGCCAATTTAGCAAAAACACGCACCAGCCGTGGTTCCACGGCCCATTTCATTCAATGATTAGGAGCCGGGAAGCAGGGCCACAAAATCGGACAGGAATAGGACCTGTTCCATATTTTGCAGCCTGGACTGTCGGCCCGCACACGGGACCATGTAATTCACAGTTATGTGTACGGGCCCATAGAAATGAATGGGTCAGTGTGCTATCCGGGAAAAACCCAGATAGCACACTGACCATTCATATGGTCGTCTGCAAGGGGGCTTAGCCTGAGAATCAAAACACACGCTCGTAAGCTCACACACTCGCTTTATAACTTAGCTTTTAAAGCTGCTCTCAGATGAACAGAAAGCTGCAACTGATTCCTCTGGTTGCAAAGGATATATATTAGTGATATATATTTACTTGGCTCATGAACTAGAGGAAGGTGTACCTACTAGAGATGAGCGAAGTATTCAAAAATTCGATTCGGCAACTTCGCCAAATTTCGCAATACGATTCTATTTGATCCGAATTAAATCACGGTGAATCGTATAACAAAAACAGCTATTTATTGGCTGCAGAGAGCTAGGTTGGCCAGCAAAATGGTGGAACCCCTTGGATGCCGTGGTCTAACATGCCGGGGGCGCTCGCAAAGGGGTTAAAGGGCTGTGACATCACAGGGCTGGCTGCTGATTGGCTGCACGCATGGCATTGCGGGTGATCCCGTGTTCCCAGAGTTCCTTGCCCTATGTCCTAACATGTACAGCAGCCATTTTGATCTAAATGCAATTCGTTACCATGAAACGTGAGGAAATTCGGATTTACTGCGAATCAAATATTTTTTGAAATTCGGATCGAATTCCACTTCATCAGCTTCTATTCGCTCATCTCTAGTACCTACACACTATCAATGTTGACGATCAATTTTGATTGTCAGTAAAAATTGCAGCAACTAGTTGCATAATGTGAATGAGTTTGAAGCTCTGCTTATTTACACATGGCATACATCAATACTTAGGTGTTATGGTATACCTATATATGGTATACAACTCATGGCTAGCTGACGGTTTTTTGCAGAAATTAAAGTAGTAATGAAGGCTGACATTATACAATTGCCATTCTTTGAGCTGGAGAAATATATTACCCCAACTCATGAACTGGGGAAGGTGTACTTCACACTATAAATGTTTTGACTGTCAGTAAAAATCACAGCAACTCACTGCATAGTGTGAATGAGTTTGAAGCCCTGCTCATTTCCCCACGAATCATTCCATATCAATACCTAGGCATGGTGGATTATAAATATAATATCTGACCAGTGTGGATTAGGGGACCTCACACTTATTATTCATCCTCTTTTTTTTCATATACATTTTTTAATGATTAGCCTTTTTTGGCATTTTAATGTTAGATGAAATAAAAGTTATATTTTATGTATATATTTTCATTATCGTTTTCCACTGCCTTCCCCCCTTCCTTTGTCCCTTTTGAATTGCTGAATCCTAATGACATTTATTACAATTTACAAGATTTAATTGCAATAATATAGTTGACCTTAGAAGGAGTTATTGAAATTACTGTAATATTATATTTTATTTTCAACCTGAAAACTAAAACAACCAGGTAATTCCAGAGAATTGCTAATAGATTTAACTCTCTACATTGAATTCTGAAACTGGTGGTGATATTGTATTTTGCTAAGCCTATATATTGCAGCTATAGGGACTGTCAAAATGTGCACTTAGGACATGAATTTAATCATTGTTAGCCAACAAGCTAGCAATCTTTGAAATTACATTGTTTTGTGAAATCTCACCTAGGTATGATTCCAAATGCCATAAGTCATTATTCTTCAAATAATCACATATAATAACATAAAGCAAAGCATCTTAACAATCAATACTGTAATAGTGTAACTCATCAAATCAGTAAGCCTTATTGATTCCCGTCCTTACATCTTTGCTATAATGAAGGACCTAATCTTTCTTCACAATCACAAACATGGCTTTCAAGAAAACAGAGAATGTTCTTTCTGATTCTTTGAGGAGTATGAAAACATGTAATTCAAAGGGATAACTATTGTGTAAAGCATGTTATATAGTTGTTTACAATTCTCTGTCTTTGAACCAATGCTATCACTGAAGCACTGAACAATATTCTCTATTTATAAGCAAACAATATTATTAGACAATCAGACATTTTTTAAACAAATATAGAGGTTACCTCTAGCCAAAAATGGAAACTTGATCATGTTATTAAGTGACGCAACTGTGTTCAGTTTCCTGCAAGCTCAAGCTTTTTTCCTGCAAGTTCAACTATTTGTTAGTTTCTCATGCCAGCTACTTCCTGTCATCTATATTAGTTTTCAGTTCTGACTACTGATCAAGATCAGGGCTTATAGGGTTTTTTTTGGTTTTTTTAATTCAAAATTTTATTGAGTTTACAATAAGAGTAGGAACAAAGTTACATAACATAGTGACAGAGTAGAAAATGGAGAACAAACTCTATGAACATATATAGGCAGCTGTTCACAAATAATGAGGTGTCAAACAGTTTATAATAAGTATGGACTAGATTGTAGTAGCTTGGTAAGACTTCTAGTATGTCTGCATATGAAGGTATCTAGGTATCATTGTCTACCATCAAGTACAAAGTGCAATTAAAGTAAGACAGAGTGAAGAAAAAAGAGGGGGAGTAGGTTTGTCAGAGTATATAAAAAGGGTGAGTATATCTCTCAGTAATTCAGCATTGTCAGGCACAAGGAAGTAAGAATGCCTATGTGATTTTGTATAGTTGCGGTGTGAGCAAAATCTCCAGCTCATAAGTTCCTCAAAGCAAGCAATTTGGTGAACTTTAGCTAACCAAAGTTGTACAGGGGGGACTATTGATTGCAGACAGAAGTGTGGTATTATGGATTTAGCTACAGCCACTAGATGTGTGAGTGGGATATCTTTGGTAGGGTTGAAATCCAACAAGGGTAAGGCAAGAAAAAATCATTTCCAGAGTCAGAGAGATAGTGGATGTGTAGATTTTTTTTAATGTGAGCTTGAAACTGGGACCAAAATGGAGCGATGAGCGGGCTGTGCCACCAGATGTGTGCATGAGTGCCAACTTGGAATTTCCATCTCCAACACAATTTGTCGTTTGTTAGTTTCAGGTGATATAATCAATCTGGGGTTCTGTACCATCGGGATAAAAGTTTGTAATGGTTTTCTTAGAGACGTATGCACCGTGAGAAACTGTTTGAGGTTTTTTGTATCTTTTGAATATTCTCCTTTGTCAAAGAAACACCCAATTCTTGTTGCCAGGAGAGAAGAAAAGTCGATTTCGTCAATATAGGTAGATAACAAGGGTCAACATAGGTAGATAACAAACTAGAAGTTCTGCATAGGATCTTTGTCTTAGACAACAGCAGTTTCTCAAAGGAAGTCAGGTCAGAACTGAGAATGAAGGATTTCCAAAAGAGTGATAGGAGATAGGTAATGATTGAGATGTCGTATATACAGGTAATTTAGCTTGAAGTATAGAATAAGAGCTAAAGTTCTTGGTCCATCCAGCGGTTTACCTTTAGGTGATAGGTCTCTAAGTATTAGAAAGTTCAACTTTTCCCAAAGGAAACTATATGCTGGGGCAGGATGTCCAAGTAATTGTGGAATGAGTCTGGCAGGAGTAAAGGAGATGGTAACAGAGCCAGAGTATTCCCAAAGTTTTTCCAAATATCTGAGAGGTTTCTGAACAGTTGATATTTTGAAGCCTTGCGCTGGATGTGGAGATGGGATAACCACAGGATTTAATCTAAGGTGTTCTTTGACAATGTTCGCATTAACTTGACAGGGACAGAGCTGCCAGTTGGGGATACAAGGTTTGTCCACCAGTTTAGTTGTGTCGCTTTGTAATATTTAAAAATGTCCAGTAGGCCTATATCCCCCATCTGTTTGCTACGAGTAAGCAAAGACCACGGTAGCCAAGAGACCTTCTTTCTCCAGACAAAGGACGCAAATAATTTCCTTAGGGTACGAAAGAAGAAAGCTGGAAGATGGATTGGGAGCATATTAAGCTTATATAAAATTTTTGTCACCAATTAAGTCTGAAAAATTCAGATTTTTCCTGCCAAACCATGACAAAGGCAGTGTGTCGTAAGAAACCATGTTGTCTGAGTGGAAGAAAGTTTCTGTCATACAAGTTTGCTGGATCATATGTGGGAGTAATTCCAAATATTTCAGGCAAGAGGAGGACCATAAGAAAGGAATTTTGGTGCTCAAGAACCTATGTAGCGAATAGGGGAGTGTCACATTGAGTACCTCAGATTTTGAGAAATTTGTTTTAAATCCAGATACCACGCCATATTCTTTCAGTAAGTTGACAATAGCAGGGAGTCCCTCTGCTGAGTTGGTAATTACGAACAATACATCGTCTGCAAAGGCCGTAGTCTGTAGAGTCTGGACTTCAATGCAAATGCCACAGATCTTTGGATGTTGCTGTACTGCTTGCAGCAAAGTCTCCAGAACAAGTATAAATAGTGTAGGCGACAATGGGCAATCTTGTTTCATTCCATTAGAGATATTGACGCTGCTGGAGAGGGTTCCATTAATTTTAAGTGGGCAGAAGGGCATTCATAGAGAGAGAATATAGCTGTGATGAGACAGTTAGTTAAACCAAATCTCGTCAGGGTCACTCTCATGAAGTCCCAGTCCACTCTATCGAACACTATCTCAGCATCAACTCCCAACAAAACCAACTGTTGACAAGTCTGCCTAGCAAGGCTAATGAAAGTGAGAAGCTTCACTGTATTATCTTTTCCTTCTCTTCCTGAGATAAAGCCAGATTGTTCTTCATGCACCAGAGATGGTATGATCGGCTTCAACCGGAGGGCTAGATTTTTCACCCAGATTTTGACATCCAGGTTCAAGAGTGAGATTGGTTTATAGCTCCCACAATTATGTGAATCCTTTCCTTCCCTTGCAAACAGCATAATGTGGGCTTCTTGGGATTGTCTAGGAAGATGTTTCCCCTACATGAGTACGTTACAGACAAGTGAAAGATGAAGAGTGAGAGTGGACTGGAACTTCTTTTAATAGAGCATTGGTAGCCCATCTGGGCCTGGGTTTTTCCCAGTCGGAAAACTGTGTAAAGCCGACTGAAGCTCTTTCAAAGAAAAGGACGCTGTCAACATATCTAGCTAGTCAGGTGAAATCGTAGAGAGATCTAAGCGAGATAGAAAAATGTCTATCAATCGGTTCCTTTCATAAGAAGGGATTTTCGCAGGATTGGAATGTAAGTTGTACAATGTCTCATAGAAATGAACAAATGATCTGGCAATATCCGGAGTGGACGTAATATGTGTTCCAGATTGGGTCTATGAACATTCTAGTTTGCGCTTTCTTGATAAGGTTTGTCATGAGGCGTCCATCTTTGTTGCCATGGGCATATAGGAGTTGTTGGTATTTCAAGTGGAATTTGGTGGCTTTCTTGTTGAGAGCATTTTACAGGTTTTCCCATAGAGACAGCAATTCTTCTTGGGTTGCACAACTTGAGAGCATTTGTGAAGGCGTTCTAGGGAAGCAATTCGAAAAAGGATGTCATCAAGTTCCTTCTGTGTCTTCTTCTTGGTGGCAGATGCTAGAGAGAGCAGAATGCCTCTAATATAAGCCTTGTGGGCTTCCCATACAATAGTAGGGCAGACTTCAGGTGAGGAGTTCAATTCAACGTTATCAGATAGATGTTTGGTTATAAAGTTCACATTGGCATTCAAGTCCAAAAGTGTCTCATTTAAATGCCAGTTCCATTCCTTAGCTGGGAGTCTCACACCATGCTCCTATCTGGGATTTGGTCGAGAGATGTAGGAGGTCTCTGGTTACAAAAATGTATTCCAGTCTATGATAGTTTTTTCAGTAGTTGAGTAGAAAGAGTAATCTTTAGTAGTTAGGTGTTGAGAACGCCATACATCTGTAAGTACGAGATCATGTAGTGCACCTTACAGTTTCCATAGTAGTTTTTGTGAGATGGGTGTTGTCATAGAGGAAGAATCTAGAAAAGGATTGAGGGCGAGATTAAAACCTCCAGCCGAGATGATTTGAGAATAATTTCAGCGTCTCCAGGACTCCCAATATCCAGGTAACCTGAACGCTATTGGGTGCGTATATATTTGCAAATGTGTATTTGACTGAGGCAATTGTGCCTTTGAGAAGCAGAACTTTTCCTTATGAATCTTTATACTGTTGAATGCAGGTAAACAGAATTGAGTTGTGAAAAATAGTGGAAATGCCTTTTGAAGCAGAGGTTGGGTGAGAGCTGTGGAACCACTGGGAGTAGTGTTTAAGAGGTAGTTTGGGGACTTTGTTGCCTTTAAAATGTGTTTCTTGTCTGGAGGACATGCACTGTAAGAACAGAAGTATATGATGTATTTTGTTAGGTGAATTGAATCCTTTGACATTAAAGGAAGAGGCAACCAGTTTGGCCATGGTGTCTGTTACTGAGAGCACTGCTAGCGAATGAATGACTAAAGAAAGAGGTGAGTGAGATGAAGGGGGGAAAGGAGGAAGAGAATCAGGTGGGTGAGAATATAGGTTAATAGTGTTAAACAGTGAAAATAAGAGATAGGAAAATCGCAGATCTGCTTGTCCACCAAAGACTCTAAGTTGTCAAATCTAGGAGAGGCAAAGAGTAGATGGCAGATGGAGGGTAAGGTGTAAGTCCTGATCCGGAAACTGGTGAGTCACCCCAGAGATATCTAGAGATAAAATCAGAACAGATGAAGAAGCATAATAAGTGCAGAAAGTCAACATAGGCATTTTATCAAGTCAGGCTTTAAAAAGAAACTAGGTGAAGACTTCATTTTACAGAACAGCAGCACGTATTCTTGTATGCAAACTGTTACAATTATAATCGAGAAGTGGAAGATATAAACACTGTCATTTCACAATAAATGAATGTTGGACCCATAAGCAATTATAAGGAAGCCATGAACAATATATATAACAATAGTAACCTCAACTGTTCACTATGAGCTGTAGAGTAGGTATGCTGGATGGAAGAGGGCGAAAATGCAGCACATAGTTCCTGCATTCAAAATGTCATGGATATAATCTAGAGGTATAATGTCTAAAGAACTGTTGTTCTATAATAAATGAACATTTGACCTATAATTAATAAAGGAAGCTATGAACCATGTATACAACAATCGGAACCTTAAAGGGGTTAATTTTTTTTTTAAATGGTCTGTTAGTGCTATTAGTGGATTAATAAGTGCACTGAAATACCTTTAGCAGTGTTTTGAGTGATTTCTGGGTTTCTCTGGGAGCTCCTGGCATCCTCTGCATTTGTTTACATGGCGTAGCTTCCTGTTCTTTTATCCTACAACTACCATGATGCATTGATCTTCACTCCGAGGTGACTCTCAGTACCTCCCCCTCTCACACCCCCTCCCTGTTTCCCTAGCTAGCGCACCCACTACTAGCCTATCCTAATTAACTAATTCAACCCCACTTCACCCATCATACTTACATGTCTTCCTGTCCGGATCTTCTGGGCATGGGAGATAACTTCCTTCTGCGGGGCCAGAGTTCCAGCTCTATTGCACAGGGGTGGGAGGCCAGCAGATGTCAAGAAGAGGAGGAGCCAGGCCCCCAGAAGGAAGTGATGTTCCATGCCCAGAAGATCACATGGCCACCCCGGCGATCTAGGTAAATTAGAAGCTAGGCGGGGGGGGCGGTTATCTTAGTGTAGAAATATCATTTTATTCCAGACAACCCCTTTAAATGTCCACTGTGGGTTTACGAAAATGAATGTTGAATGGGAAGCAGGTTATAATGACGACTTATGATTCTTCCACCTGGTATAGTAGCTGTTCTCTATCCATGGTCTTTGGAGGGAAGATCGAACTTCCCCATTGCCAGCTTATGGCTTTTAGGGGACTTGAAGCACAAGAACAGCTTCACTCTGTTGGGGTGCAAGAAGGACCGCCATAGCATCAGAAGAGGATAGTAGTCCACATACCACATCCTGTGGTAGTTCTCCTGGGCCAGGTTTGGGTTGTAGTGCTCTGTGTATTTGCTCAATTTGGAGCGATGCTGTTCGTTCCGGGCCTAGAAGGGAGACAAAAATGTCCGTCATCACTTTCTCCAGGGATTCTTGCCCTCAAGTTTCAGGTAGTCCCTTAACTTTAACATTTCAGTGCCTGTTTCTATTTTCTAAATATTCTAGCATGAGATCGGACTGGTTGAGGTGCTCAGTATGTCAAGTCCTATTGCACGCCAAAGCATGGGTGTGCTGGGAGACGACCGCATAGGCTCCCTCTAGCATCTCCACTCGCTAACCAACAGATTGGACTTTTAGGTTCAGTAGCTCTGACAGTACAAGGGCTACTTCCTGTGCTAAAGCCTTTCTCAGGAAAGTTTTGGTGATGACATTCAGGTTATTTTCTCCTTGGGAGCAGTCAAGATCGGAATCAACCATAGTGTCTCCTTGAATATATTCTTCAGACGCCATCTTGCAGGTAGCTGCTGGCGAGAAGGTGTTCTTCTTAACCACTTCCATACCAGATGCTTTACCCCCCTCCTTCCAGACCAGACACATTTTCGGGTTTTTTTGTATGTGCGGTTTTGAAGGCTGTAACATTTTTATCATATGCATTATTCAACTAATTTCTGTGTCTTTTTTCAGTGACACATAGGGCTTTATTTTTATGTTTTTATTTTTGCATGTGTTTAAAAATTTTTTATATCCGGGAAAATCTAAACAAAAGAGAAGGGAAAGCGTGTCTGTTTTTCACTTTTCTTTTTTATTTTTTTTTATTTAATAACACAAAGTGCTACTAAAAAACTTTTTAAAATAGTTTTTACTCTCCATTATGGTAATTTTTTATTTTGTATGGTGTTGTCAGGGGTGGGGCTATAACCTTTAATAAGGGCATATTATTGACGTATTATTATATTTATTTTTTTAATTATTTTATTTACTTTTTTTTTTACTTTTCGGTTTTTTTTTTTTTTTTTTACATAGTGTCCCCATAAGGTCATAATAGACCTTTGGGGACATCTGATGACTTTTTTTTTTATTGTCGAGGATGATTTCCCCTGTAACTGGTGCTGGTACATTTAGCCCCAGTTGCAGGAGAAATACAACCTCCTGCACGTTACTTTCACATTACAATAGAGCTGAACTAGGTCCTGTAGGACCCAGCAGCTATTACAGACGCTGATCCCAGCGGATCAAGTGACCGCCGGGTCAGAGGGCAGCAGCAAGATGGTGGCGCCCATAGCGGTGTACACAGTGCTCATTCAGTGCTGTATACACAGCGATCAGGATGGCAGGGATGGCAGCTTTCTCTCTGGGAGCTCCGGCTGAGGTTACAGCCGACTCCCCGTTTCAGCAGCTGCACGATTTTGTGCAGCTGCTGAATTCTTCTTAGACATACCGGTATGTCCTTGCAGAAATAGACAACCACCTTCTGGACATATATAGTCTATGGGCAGTACGGAAGTGGTTAAGGTATTTTTTTTAGATTTCAAATTTTTTTATTCTATTTTCTTAACAAGATTATTGGGGTGGTTACTTTGCTTGAGATGCTAACAACATTCAGAAATGTGCTTTCACATGGAACATATTATGCTGTAAATTGAATATCTTTGTTGACTTTTAAAAGCAAGTGTTTTATCTATATAGTTGTTACTTTTTATTTTAATTCTGCATCTCTACAGAACAGGAAGTTTCAGCATATTGGAAAGGCAGTTGTGGGCAGAGGGAGCCCCCTACCTCTGTTCAACTGTTTAGATGATCCAGCCATTATTGACCATGTCATCTGCAAAGTTAAAAATTCAGAATTAGCATTGCACATCACTTGTCAGGAAGGGATTAATTTCTCCTTCCCGAGCAAAATATAGCATTCTAATTTAAGTCGATAATTTTACATTTGGATCAAATTCTATTTACTTTAGCTAAAAATCCCAAAAGAACAGTGCTACCAGCAAAGAAACTACTAGGTCAAGTGCTAGCCACAGGTAAAAAAAAATACTTCACCTTTTTCTTATTGGATGGGGAACTTGTTTCGACTGGATATAGATGGACTTCCCCCTTCACCACAATTGTAAGAACCTACAGCTTGTGTAGGCTTTAATGTATAGATAAGGTGTGCTATCATGATATTACTCACATTTTAAAGGGGAACATGATAAATAATCAGTTTGTTGCACCTTATTTAACACATGGCACTTAAGAATTATATATGAGTTATAAGTAAGTTAATCTTCTTAATGAAGTAATAAGTCTTTATGGAATAGTATTTAACATTACATATTAATTTTTCACTTTTACAACTTGATTGTCTTGACTACACGTTTTATTAAGAGGACCTATTTATATGTGGTTATTATTGACACTCACTGCTTGAAAATGCTTTCATTGACAAGGTGAAACATTGCTGTGAACAAAAGGAGTGAATAAAAGTTTTTGCTGGTTTTCTTACTTCGAGTCTTGCCTCTTCTGATATATTGAATTCCCTTACATAAATATTTCTCAAATTCAAGCTGGCTGACCACTCTACCTTGTATCTTTAGTTGGAAAAGAATGGAGAAAATAATACCACCTTAACATATAGCACAACCAAGTAAAAGGCAAAGAAAACTTGAGAATCTGCAGTATGTACTTTTCATTCATTATTAATTATTGGACCTAAAAAAAAGTGAAGTAACTGAATACAAGTCCCGGAATATGACTATGAATCTTACCTTCTTTCTTATAATAATTTTCAAACTTTCTTTTACAGGAGAACACTACGTATGGCTAAAATCCCATTTGCTGTCTCAAGACTTAGTGAGTCAAAAGCAAATTGAGGATCTGTTACATCCAACAGAGGGCGCATGAGCTTCCCAGCTCCTTTTCCCATAATGCCTTGTGGACACTATGTATGTGACATACATCTCTTTTGTGGTTTAAACTGAACCTCCACATTGCTAAACCCATCCACACATTGAAAAAAAAAATTCTGCAGCAGAAAAGCCGAGTTTTAAAAAACACTTGCCTTTTTGAAAATCGCAGCAAATCAATTATACCTGCGGAAACACTGGTGTTTTCCCTATAGGTATAATAAAGGCAGAAAGTCCACAGAGGAAAACTCTGTGAAAACACAATGGAAAAAAAGCGATGCATTTCCACCACATTTTTTTCTGCAGCGTTTTTTAAAGGTAAAAGGTCTCCTTTACATGAAAATTCTGTTTTCAATATATTAGCATTATTTTGCTTTTTTTTGAAAGCTTATATGTCATGTGACCGCCCCAGGCACATTTTCTGATTTTTCGGTGATGTTTAATTTTCCCCGATTCCAGAAACAGAACATCACCAATAATCCCCCCCCTCCACCCCATCATACTTGCGTGCCTACCTCTCCAAACTTCTCTTCTGGGATGGCTCCTCCTCTTCCAGCGCGTGCGCAGGCCGGAGTCAAAGGAACAGTGGTTTTGTAACATCTCTGCCTGTTTGGGTCTCTGCGCCACCCTCCGCTCGCACGCTGTGGCGAAGGAGGCGGGTTCAGTTTGGTTCCTTGCATAGGTTTCTTGTTGCTCAGTCTGAACATGGTCCTAGACAATGTAATGGACTTCCAGCCACACCCGTGTTCTGAGCATTTCTCTCTGGACCGCAAATAGTTAATCTAAGCCTTGCCTGTGTGATTGACAGCCTGTCCACCAATCCAGTCTCTGGCTTGCCCAGACTTTCTATAAACAGGTTGTCAGCCCTCACATGGTGGCCGGTTATTGCACTGTCTTTGCCTGCTCTCTTTGTTATATCTCTTGCTTCTTTGTTACCTGATTCTCTGACCTTTGGCTTGCCTTATGACTATTCTCTTGGATTTTGATTCTGTACTGCATTGCTCGTCTGTTACTGAACCCTTGGCTTCCTGACCTCCCTTTGTGTTGTTTGTTCTGTCTTTGTTCAGTGTTGTCACTTACTCAGTATAGGGCTCGTCTTCAGGTTGTCCTTTTACCGTTTAGGGTAACTGAGGCAATAGGAAGGGACAGTGGCGGGGGTGAGATTAGGGCTCACTTGTCTCTGTCCTTCCTCCCAGACCCCTGCAGTAGTGTCAGGGTATTGCTACGTTTGGCAAGATCCTAACAGAATAACCGGCCCATAACCTTCTGCTATTTCTTTCCCCAGGATAGCATGGATCCTATTCAGGGCCTTGCAGCCAAGTTGGAAGGTTTGGCAGGCCTGGTAGCTGAGCTTGCTAAACAGGTCCAGACCCTTACTGAGGCTGCTGCAGCATCCCCACCTGTTTCTTCCCCTTTTAAGGTGAAGATGTTACTCCCGGATCGTTTTTCAGGGGATCATGAAAAATTTGAGACTTTCCGGGAGTCCTGTCGCCTGTATTTTCGGATTAATCCACATACATCCCAGGCCCAAATGGTAGGAGTAGTTATATCCCTCCTACAGGGGGATCCACAGGATTGGGCCCTTAAACTCCCTCCTGGGGCTGAGGAGTGGATTGACCTTGAAAAAAATTTTTTGTCTTTGGGGTCTATATATGCTGAGGCAGATGTTAAAGAGAGAATAGGGTCTGCTTCTTCAAAGTTTTCTGTCTCTCCCTCTCTCTATCCTGAAAAACCTGTTATTTCTCCCATGACTCCTGGTGAGGAACCCATGCAACTGGCAGTTATGGACGGCAAGACGCGACGAGAGCATCGTCTCAGGAACAACCTCTGCCTGTACTGTGGTGCTTCCGGTAATTTCTTCCGTGACTGCTCGATCAGACCTCGCAGAGCAGCAGAAAAGCTTCAGTGCCTGAGTGGTAATCAGAAGAACCACTCAGGCAACCAGGTATTTGCCAGAAATCACAATTAGATATTGCTATCTATGTCTCTGTCCTCTGGGGACAGATCTATTTCTGGCCAGGCGAATAAAAAACCTTTGCCTGGTCCACCAGCACCTCTTGTTGTTCAGGGAGATCTGGAATTGAAGGCAGAGAAAATACTGGGTCCTACTGAAACTGGTTTATCTGGTGAGGGTCCGGTGGCCCCTCTTAAAGGGGGGGTACTGTAACGTCTCTGCCTGTTCGGGTCTCTGCGCCACCCTCTGCTCACACGCTGCGGCGAAGGAGGCGGGTTCAGTTTGGTTCCTTGCATAGGTTTCTTGTTGCTCAGGCTGAACACGGTCCTAGACAATGTAATGGACTTCCAGCCACACCCGTGTTCTGAGCATTTCTCTCTGGACCGCAAATAGTTAATCTCAGCCTTGGCTGTGTGATTGACAGCCTGTCCACCAATCCAGTCTCTGGCTTGCCCAGACTTTCTATAAACAGGTTGTCAGCCCTCCCACGGTGGCCGGTTATTGCACTGTCTTTGCCTGCTCTCTTTGTTATATCTCTTGCTGCTTTGTTACCTGATTCTCTGACCTTTGGCTTGCCTTGTGACTATTCTCTTGGATTTTGATTCTGTACTGCATTGCTCGTCTGTTACTGAACCCTTGGCTTCCTGACCTCCCTTGGTGTTGTTTGTTCTGTCTTTGTTCAGTGTTGTCACTTACTCAGTATAGGGTTCGTCTTCAGGTTGTCCTTTTACCGTTTAGGGTAACTGAGGCAATAGGAAGGGACAGTGGCTGGGGTGAGATTAGTGCTCACTTGTCTCTGTCCTTCCTCCCAGACCCCTGCAGTAGTGTCAGGGTATTGCTACGTTTGGCAAGACCCTAACAGGTTTACTGTTAAATAATCATGATTAATAGTTAAGAACTGAGCAAATATTTTTCATAAAAATGTACTACAAAATGCTAAGTTTTATTAATGTCTTACTACTACTCTTGAAAATAAAAAAAAGTATAATAAAGATTAAAGAATTTTTAAAACATATTTCTACGAATTCAGTAGCTCTTTAACTTCTTTATATCCACATCTGTATACAGTATAAACTATTTGTACTAAATGTTGATGGATCATCAGAGTCAGATTAAAAGGTTCACTAAAAAAAATTTTGTGCCCCCACATATATTCAATTCAAAATATAAACAATAATAAACCATTAAATAAATTTTTATTTTTAAAAATGAAAAAAAAAATATTTTTGTTTACTTCCACTCTATATTTGAAAAGTTTTCTCATTCTATTTGATGGCAAAATATTATTAACATGATTTTATTTTTTATTGTTTTATTATTGTATTTATCTATGTAACTTTTTTTTATTTATCGGACCATGCAAATTTTTTTAATGATTAATCCAGTCCAGTTTATCATGGGTCTAGAAAAAAATATATGCAAATCTTGTGTGTAATCGTAGTGAAATTACATTAAGTTAAAATAATCAGCTCTTGGTCACCTATATAATATTGTTATACACATAAGACTGAGGATTTTTGGTATAAATTTGTTTGGCTACATTTATTACATGAAATTTAAAATGAGAAAAAAAGGAAGGAAATTTGAACATTTCATTTTTATTTAAAACATTTTAATTTTTCTATATACAGTGGGGGAAAAAAAGTATTTAGTCAGCCACCAATTGTGCAAGTTCTCCCACTTAAAAAGATGAGAGAGGCCTGTAATTGACATCATAGGTAGACCTCAACTATGGGAGACAAAATGAGAAAACATATCTAGAAAATCATATTGTCTGATTTTTTTAAGAATTTATTTGCAAATTATGGTGGAAAATAAGTATTTGGTCACCTACAAATAAGCAAGATTTCAGGCTCTCACAGACCTGTAACTTCTTCTTTAAGAGGCTCCTCTGTCCTCCACTCATTACCTGTAGTAATGGCTCATGTTTGACATTTTTATCAGTATAAAAGACACCTGTCCACAACCTCAAACAGTCACACTCCAAACTCCACTATGGTGAAAACCAAAATGCTGTGGAAGGACACCAGAAACAAAATTGGAGACCTGCACCATGCTGGGAAGACTGAATCTGCAATAGGCAAGCAGCTTGGTGTGAAGAAATCAACTGTGGTAGCAATAATTAGAAAATGGAAGACATACAAGACCACTGATAATCTCCCTCAATCAGGGGCTCCACGCAAGATCTCACCCCATGGGGTCAAAATGATCACAAGAACGGTGAGCAAAAATCCCAGATCCACACGGGGGGACCTAGTGATAGACCTGCAGAAAGCTGGGACTAACATAACAAAGGCTACCATCAGTAACACACTACGCCGCCAGGGTCTCAGATCCTGCAGTGCCAGACGTGTCCCCCTGCTTAAGCCAGTACATATCCGAACCCATCTGAAGTTTGCTAGAGAGCATTTGGATGTTCCAGAAGAGTATTGGGAGAATGTCATATGGTCAGATGAAACCAAAGTAGAACTGTTTTGTAGAAACACAACTCGTCATGTTTGGAGGAGAGTGAATGCTGAGTTGCATCCAAAGAACACCATACCTACTGTGAAGTATGGGGGTAGCAACATCATGCTTTGGGGCTGTTTCTCTGCAAAGGGACCGGGACAACTGATCCGTGCACATGAAAGAATGAATGGGGCCATGCATTGTGAGATTTTGAGTGCAAACCCCCTTCCATCAGCAAGGGCATTGAAGATGAAACGTGGCTGGGTCTTTCAGCATGACAATGATCCCAAGCACACCTCCAGGGCAACGAAGGAGTGGCTTCGTAAGAAGCATTACAAGGTCCTGGAGTGGCCTAGCTAGTCTCCAGATCTCAACCCCATAGAAAACCTTTGGAGGGAGTTGAAAGTCCGTGTTGCCCAGCGACAGTCCCAAAACATTACTGCTCTAGAGGAGATCTGCATGGAGGAATGGGCCAACATACCAGCAACAGTGTGTGCCAACCTTGTGAAGACTTACAGAAAACGTTTGACCTCTGTCATTGCCAACAAAGGATATATAACAAAGTATTGAGATGAACTTTTGTTATTGACCAAATACTTATTTTCCACCATAATTTGCAAATAAATTCTTTAAAAATCAGACAATGTGACTTTCTGGATTTGTTTTCTCAGTTTGTCTCTCATAGTTGAGGTCTATCTATGATGACAATTACAGGCCGGCCTCATCTTTTTAAGTGGGAGAACTTGCACAATTGGTGGCTGACTAAATACTTTTTTCCCCACTGTACATATCTTGAAATTAAAAGACACTGGATCTGTTTAGATACAGTATGAAAGCTCCATCTACATGTCATTAACCCTTTCCTGATATCCACCATAATATTTCAGCAGATGTCGGGTCTTTAACTGCTTAATGATTGGGTCAATTTTCATTTTTGCATTTCCATTTTTCCCTCCCCACATTCCAAGAGCCATAACTTTTTCACATGATGGCTTATTGGTTGCAAAACAAATTGTATTTTGTAGTGGCACCATTCAATAACTTGTGCAATGTACTGGGAAGCTGGAAAAAATTTCAGATCGAGGTGGAATTGGAAAAAAAACACATTTGCACCAATTTAATTTTTACGGCGCTCACTGTGTGGTAAAAAATTACATGTTACCTGTATTTTGTAGGTCAGTGCGATCACGGTGATACCAAATTTATATAGTATTTATAATCTTTTGATACCTTTTAACCCCTTAAGGACCGAACCATTTTTCATTTTTGCATTTTCGTTTTTCCCTCCCCACATTCCAAGAGCCATAACTTTTTCATTTTTCACAGAGTGACATGATGGCTTATTGTTTGGGAAACAAATTGTACTTTGTAATGGCTCTATTCAATATGCTGTGCAATGTACTGGGAAGCTGGAAAAAAAAATCAGAATGAGGTTTAATTGGAGAAAAAATGCATTTGCGCCAATTTCATATGGGCTTAATTTTTACAGTGTTCACTGCGTGGTAAAAATGACATGGTACTTGTATTCTGAGGGTCAGTATGAACACGGCAATACCAAATTTATATAGTATTTGCAATGCTCTGATACCTTTTTAAAAATAAAAAATTTTGCAAAATAGAAAAAAGAAATTGTGTCGCCATATTGTGACACCTGTAACTTTTTCATATTTAAATGTATGGAGCTGGATATGGCGTCTTTTCATGCAGGACAAGATGACGTTTTTACTGATATCATTTGGGGAAAGATCTGATGGTTTGATCACTTTTTATTAAATTTTTTATAGGAGGCAAAGTGTTGAAAAAAACGCTACTTGGCTATTTTGATTTTTTTTTTGCCGCTACACTATTCACCGTATGGGATAAATATTTTAATATTTTAATAGTTCGGGCATTTTGGAGCACGGGGATACCTAATGTGTTTATGTTTACTTTTGTTTATTTACTTTTATATCTGATCTAGGGAAAGGGGGGCGATTTGAACTTTTATGTTTTTTTAAATTTTTTTTTTTTATACTTTTAAAAACTTTTTTTTCTTCTTCTTTTACTTTTATGATCAGACCCCCTAGGAACCTTGAAACCTAGGTGGTCTGATCGCTCATACTATTCACTGCGATACTACTGTATCACAGTGAATAGTAAAATACCTTCACTTCCATTAGACGTTGCCTCTGGCAGCGTGCAATAGAGCTAATGCTATGACAAGCCTGGGAGCCTTCAATAGGCTCCTGGCTGTCATAGCAACCAATCGCCGCCCTCTGATGACATTCAGGAGGGCGGTGATCGGTGAAAAATGGCGGTGCTGGTGGCGCCTGCACAGTTTAGACGCCGCTGTCCCGTTTGACTGCGGAGTCTAAAGGGTTAACAGCCGCGATCAGTGCAGGCACCGATTGCTGCTGTTAGCGGCGGGTCTTGGCTGTATTACACAACCGGCATCTGCCCTGTATGGAGAGAGCTCAGCTCCTGAGCTCTCTCCATACATCCCCATGCGATCAATGATGTACAGGTACGTCATTGGTCGTTAAGGGGTTAAAAAATAAAAACTTTCTGACACCTGTAACTTTTTCATATTTACAAGTATGGAGCTGGGTATGATGTCTTTTTATGCAAAACAAGATAATGTTTTTGTTGATACCATTTGGGGGAAGGTCAGATGGTTTGATCACGTTTTAATAAATTGTATTTAGGAGACAAAGTGTTGAAAAAACGCCATTTGGCTATTTAGATTTTTTTCCCCGCTACGCTATTCACCGTATGGGATAAATATTTTAATAGTTCGGTCATTTTTGAGCATGGGGAGTGAACTTTTGTGTTTTTTGTGTTTTTTTTTTTTTAAATGTTTGTAAAAACTTTTTTTTTTCTTTTACTTTTATGTTCAGACCCCCTAGGGACCTTGAACCCTAGGGGGTCTGATCGCTCATACTATTCACCGCAATACATTAGTATTGCGGTGAATAGTAAAATCCCTTGACTTCCATTACATGCTGCCTATGGCAATGTGTAATAGGACTGATGTAATGACAAGCTTGAGAGCCTTCAATAGACTCCTGATTATCATGGCAACCAATCGCCACCCTCTGATGACGATCCAGAGGGAGGCGATCGGTCAAAGATGGCGGCGCACACGGCGCCTGTGCACTTTACTGTAGATGCTGTTAGCAGCGGGTCCTGGCTGCATTATACAGCCGGCATCCGCCATGTATGGAGAGAACTTTGCTCCTGAGCCCTGTCCATACATCCCCATGTGATCAAGAACGTACTACTATGCCTTTGGTCATTAAGGTGTTAAACATGGCATGTCCTCATTGATTTTCTACCGTTTTACCTCTCAGAAAAAATTTAATAAAATGCAATCAAAACATCAGACATTCCACAAAATGGTATTAAAAATACAACTGGCTCATCAAGAAATGACACCTTACACAGTCCCATATACGGAAATATAAAAAACTTCTTGGGTGTCCAAGAATTTATTTTTCTTAAAGTTTTGGATTTTTGTTAAGGTTTTCAAGAATGACAAAGTCTATATAAATTTAATATCCCCGCAATCAACCCACAGAGTATAGGTAACATGTCATTTTGGGTGCACAGTAAAAGCAAAACCAATTAAAAAATGGCACAAATACATTTTTTTTGCAGCCTCCCAGTACAGGTGCATCTCAGTAAATTAGAATATCTTTAAAACGTTTATTTCTTTCAGTAATTTAATTAAATAAGTGACCTATATTTTCTAGATTCTTTACACACAGAGTGTTCTATTTCAAGTGTTTTATTTTTGTAAATGTTGATTATGGATTACAGGTAATGAAAACCCAAATCTAAGTATTACATTTGAATATTGTAAAAAAGTTCAGTATTGTAAATTTAAAGGTTTCCTAAGCCTTTAAATGGTCCCTCAGTCTGGTTCAGTAGGACACAATCATGGAAGACGCTGATTTGGATTGAATTACTGAAATGAATGAACGTTTCAATAATATTCTAATTCATTGAGATGTACCTGTACATTTTATGTTACCACTATGAAATGAAATCTGTCCCACAAAAAAATAAGCTCTCATACAGCTCTGTGAATGGAATTTAAAGGGTTATGGCTTTTGGAAACTTTTTGGAAGGCAGGTAGTAAAAAAACAAAAAATGGCTGTGTTTGGAAAGGTTTAACATTGTAATAATTTTTAATAGTATGTGGTCAATAGCGCTGAGTTTTGGATCAGGGATTAGAGGTGATCATGCAGCTATTAATTATAGTCATACTTGATCATAGCCATTCTGATCAATGTTGTTTTACCTTTATTATACCTTTGTGGTCAGGCGATAACTGATAGTCTGTAGGAGCATATAAATATTTTTAAAGTTTTTACATTTTTGTGGTCAGTGTTGTTTTTTTTAAATGCAGCATAATCTAGGTATATTTTTCTCCATAACCTTTAATTGACTACTTTTTAAAGTATAACTATTGTTGAATTCTTTATTTATTTATTTATTTTAAAAATCCATAGTATAAAAGAATGTGATTTATGAAAAAAATAAAAAAACACTGTAGAAAAGTTCCACTGCTTTTGTTTGCATTTTTGATGCAGCTTTAAGAAAAAAAATAACCTTTGCATTACATGGGCAAAGAATTCAGTTGAAAAAAAAATAGTGCCTGAATGTAAAAAAAAGGGTTTTCAAAACAAATTAGTAAATATATTTATTATAAAGAGATTCATATGTATACCACTGATATATTGGCTCTGAATAATACCACAATATTGGTATATAATAAAAAATTTTTGTAGGTTTAATTTTTTTCTAATGGTCTTTTAATTTGTCTGACAATGTAACCAGATTGAGAAGTAAAATGTAATTTAAAATATTGAGTTTCAAAGATATCACCACTAATAATTACTTCCACAGAAAGAATGCCAGAGACTATTTGTATCATACTCAAGGGAGTGGAAGTGTATATCTCCAGTTGGAGGTCATGCAGAATTGAATGTTTTGACATTCACTTAAAGGAATGTCAAACAATGTGGAAAAAAACTAGATGAGTCTGCTAAGTTTTTTTTTTCAACAGCGTTTTTTGGCTGCGCTTTGCTATGTGGGTCCTTAGCCTTAACATCATCAGGCAAATCTGAATTCAAACAAAAGAGGGCAACATAATATTAGTGGAATATTCAACATTATGTTTGAGAAACTAATACATCAATATCGGGTTTGATGGAAGTAGTTGCACAAACACATGTAACATCTCATGGTTTCAATTACACTCTCTGCACTTGGAAGATAAGCCACACATCACCACACAAAATTTCATTGGGATATATTTATAGAAGCACATGTACTCTGGGTTGGACACCCTTGGCATAAAAGATTGTCAGGTTGTATCAGCTTTTCCCTTACGTCCCACAGCAGCACAATATGGGGTATTCCTGCCCCTGTGTGCTGGTAGGAACTTTTATTTAGCATAAATTATGCATGACTACGTTACCCTATAAGAGGGCAAAGAGACTTCCCCCCTTGTGTTTTTTTCTGTCCTGGGTGGTGGGACAGGTGGAGGGAGGTCTTTTTTTCCTCCCATGTTTTGTTTTTCCCCCTAAAGTTCGTTAACTTCCTTTGGGGAGTCATCTTTACACCTCTCTTCTCTTCTGTGGAAAAGAAAGGGGGGTTTTATTTAGGCAGTTTTTTTGTGCT
Source organism: Leptodactylus fallax (assembly GCA_947044405.1). Lineage (NCBI taxonomy): Eukaryota > Metazoa > Chordata > Amphibia > Anura > Leptodactylidae > Leptodactylus > Leptodactylus fallax. The sequence goes on from CAMRHE010000347.1 coordinate 811,026, forward strand.
AGCCAAGCTTTCAACCTTCGCTCTGAAAAGGTTGATTTCAGTAGTTCATGCAGCTGTAGTTGCATGCTGCATGTTCAAAGGCCGGTATGCAGGCTTTGTGGTGGAGCATTGCCATTTCACTTGCCTTTTTTTGTGCCTAGCCAAGCTTGCAATCTTTGTTTTGAAAAGGTTGATTTCAGTAGTACATATAGCGGTGGTTGCATGCTGCATGTTTAAAGTCCTGTAGTGCAGGCCACTTGTGCGGCCTTGATGTTGTGCATTACCATTTCACTTACCTTACAAGCTCCGCGGCTGCCAGAAGTGACGTTGGTCACTTTGTTCCTGCGGAACCTTTGTTTGTGTTCCGGTTTTCCGGGGACTGAATTCTCGGTTGCAATTTTTTTCGGCTTGGTTTTCCTCCTTTTGCAAGTTTATATTTGCTGATTCTCTTTTCTGGCATCTGTCTGTATATTTTTAGCTTAATTCTCTGTACAAGGAATTAAGCTTTGCAAAAAGGTTTTTTTGTGAGCACTACTTGCTCATTCATCCTCCTCCCCTATAGAAGCCTTCATCTCAGTGCAGGAGATGGCTTGTCTCTTAGTGAGGAAGGCCTCAGTACTCCACTTGGATTACTGTTTGTGCTGCTGCAGCTCTGGGCAACACAGTAGCTTAGTGGTTAGCACCTGGGTTCAAATCCTGCAAGGAGTTTTAAAAAAAAAAAAAAAAAAAGAGTATCTAGTTTGTATGCAGTGTGACACACTGTGAAGCTATTGAAGATTTCCAGGTGATTGACGAAATGCTTTCATCTGATGATACCTTGGAAAATTCCAGCAGACTTCTCTTTCATTCTGAGAAGATAAATAGGCTGCTGAAGTGCATCTGGTCAAGGGACCGTGATGTTGACAGGGAAGCCTCCTGTTCCGCCTCTAGGGGGCTTAGGGCCTTCCAAGTGGAACAAGTCACTGGAAAGACTCATGCTTGCGGAATGGAATCATCTGGAAAGAGCTCCCAGATATTCCAGAAGATTTAGAACCTTGTTCTCTTTTTCGGAGGCTCAGTGTGATTGGTGGGGCCTCCCACCTAAAGTGGACATCGCAGTGCCCAAGTTGTCCCATCCTACAGTGGTCCCAGTGGATGATGGTTCTAACCTCCAGGACTCCATGTCTAGACACATAGAGTAGAAATGGTAGGAGTGACTCCAAAAAAAAAGAGAGGTAGGGGACCGCGCTTCACCAAGGTTGCTTTAATAAACTCTAAAACATAACGCGTTTCGAGGATCAATGGCCTCTTTATCAAGTGTACAAAAGACTGGTTAAAAAAGGAAATAAACATGAACAAATAAGAATAGAAAAACAGATAATGTTCATCAAATAATCAATGTGAAATAAAATAATAATAATAATAATAATAATAATAATAATACACATATACAGTACTTATAAATTGATTAAAACTGAGAAAAGTGGCTATGAATGTGTATCAACCACAATATGAATTATTTAAAGGCTATGTGTAATAAATAAGGCGGACAATAAATTAACAATTAAAATTGTATAAAAAGTGGCTATGAATGTGTATCAACCACAATATGAATTATTTAAAGGCTATGTGTAATAAATAAGGCGGACAATAAATTAACAATTAAAATCGTATAAAAAATGAAAACAATTAAGAGAAATATTTATAAATGTGGGTAACATTAACAATATTGAGTATAAACGAATGTTAATAAGTAACAAAGATATGAATAAATATCAAAAGAGATACCTACATAGTAACAGAGATACGGAAAATAAATAAATCATGAATTGCCAATGGTAATAGAATCTGGTACTTGGAGATTATTAAAACATGGGTAAAAGTGTGTGTGAGGAGTTGTGGAGGTTGGTACAAAAAGAAAAAAAAAAAAAAATATATATATATATATAAAATAAAGACTGGGAAAGTAGTGTTTGAACTTACCAGCCTCAAAGGGTTAGCTGTATTTGTAAATGCGGGTAACATGAAGGAAAACAAAGACTGGGAAAGTAGTGTTTGGAACTTACCAGCCTGGAGGGGTTAGCTGTAAAAAGCAGAAGTGTGTGGTAGGACCATTTACTTGGGGGTTTATATAGGTATACCTGGCCAGGACTGCCCATATTAGGGGAGGATTTCTGATCAGAAGAAAAAATAAAAAAAAAATAAAAAAAAAATAAAAAGAATTGAATATGAGAAAATGGTAATAGGTGTCAAAGGTGTAAATAAATATCAACTGAGATACAACATGAGTTGTTGATTTGGCACTCGGTTACGCTAGGTTGGCAAGTTTCCAGATGAACACAATATTGAGTATGAAGGAATGTTAATAAGTAACAAAGATATGAAAAAAAAAAAAAAAAAAGGAAACTATATAAAATTATTGTATATATTACCAGTGCCTCCGTAATACCTCAGGACTGTTTTAGTCGTATACAGATTCAAGTGCTTCATTGAGACCAGCTGGTGTCAGTGTATTAAATTTGAATATCCAGTACATTTCTTTTCTTTTTAGTTTATCAAACCTATTATTGATATGTGTAGGAATATGGTCTAATGGTGTGATTTTAAACCCATTAAAGCTGAAATTGTGTACCAATAAAGCATGTTTCGAAACACTATGCTTGAGGTAACCATTCTGTACATTAGACCTATGTTTATTTAGTCTTTCTCTTAGTGGTCTAATGGTTCGGCCTATATACTGAAGTCCACAAGGGCATTCAAGGACATAAATAACGTAGGAAGAGGAACAATCTAAAGAATGCTTGATCTGAAAAGTTTCGCCCGTGACAACGCTAGTGATGTCTTTTGCTAAATGATTGATTGTATTACAGCATTTACATTTCTTATGTTTACATTTAAATACGCCATTTGTTTGTAACTGCATGGAGCTCGGATCTTTGGGCTTGGTAAGAGATCTAAGTTTACTTGGGGCCAAGAGATTTTTTAAAGTCTTGGCTCTTCTGAAGGTGATGGATGGTTTGGAGGGGATATTGGGTTTGAGTAGTGGATCATTGAGGAGTATTGGCCAGTGTTTATCAAGAATCATTCTGATTCAATTATGTGCATTATTATAGGTAGTGATAAAATTATGTCCGAACCCTCTAACATTATTTTTCTCAGAGGGAATCAGACAATCGGACTGGGTCAAGGATTGTGCTTTTGATTCTGCTGCTTGGATAATCCTTTTCGGATTATATTTCTCTTGAAATCGTTGGGTTAGGATTTTACTCTGTATTTTGAAATCTGCATCACTAGTACAATTGCGTCTGATCCGTTTGAATTGGCTGAAAGGTACATTGTCCCTCCATTTCCTATAATGGGAACTCCGATAATCTAGTAGGCTGTTGCAGTCCACTTTCTTAAAAAAAAGTTTTAGTGTTAATACCATTAGGGCCACCAGTTAGTTCCAAATCTAGGAACTCGATCGTGTTTATTTGGGGTTGGCCACTTAGGTTGATTCCCCAATCGTTATTGTTGAGGTATTTGGTGAACTCTTGAAAGGATTGTTCAGTGCCTTCCCATATAAATAAGAGGTCATCAATATATCTTCTATAAAAAACCATGTTATGTGACCAGAAGTGTTTGTTTTGGATGAAGGATTCCTCATAGCGTCCCATAAAGATATTGGCATAACTGGGTGCGAAACGGGTACCCATGGCTGTACCACATTTCTGTAGGTATAGTTTAGATTCGAAAGTGAATACATTGTGCTCCAAAATGAATTGGATGCTATTTGTGATAAAGGTTTTCTGTTCAATAGGCATCGTCTTATCCATGTGTAATGTTTTGGTTATCATTTCTAGGCCTTTGAAGTGGGGTATATTACTGTATAGGGCCGAAACATCAAGGGTTGCCCAAATAAAATTGGGCTTCCATTGAATTGTTTGCAGTTCAGTAATTAGATGAGTTGAATCTTTCAAATAGGATGGGAATTTGGTTACATACTTTTGTAACTGCAAATCTATATAATGCGAAAGATTTCTTGTTAATGCATTGACTCCAGAGATGATGGGTCTTCCTGGCGGATTTTGTAGATTTTTATGAACTTTAGGTAAGTGATAAAATTGTGAAATTGAAAAGTCATTGACTAGTAGAAAGCCCTTTTCCTTATCTGTTAGGATGCCTTTGGTAAAGGCATTAGTAATCAATTCACGATATTTGATGTAGTGTAAGTCAGAAGGGTCTTTATGTAAAATCTGATAGTAATTGGAATCGGATAATATTCGAACGGCCTCTGAGATATAATCAGCTCTGTCTTGTATAACCACACCCCCACCCTTGTCAGCATTTCTGATTACAATAGATTTATTATTAATAAGGGATTTAATGGCTAGTTTTTCAGATGGACGGAGGTTGGATTTTGCCTTAGGATCATTTGATTTATTCAGATCTCGAAAATCGTTGGCCACTAGGGAATAAAAAGTTTCAATATGGTGTCCTTTGTGTTGGAGAGGATAAAAGTTAGATTTCGGCTTTAATGTGGTTGTATGGGGAATGGGTTTAATTACAGGAGTTGTACTGGATATGGAAGGGGATTGTGAATGGTTAATAATTGATGGATTATTTGCAGTTAGAGCGAAATGACGAGTGAGTGTCAATTTCTGTATATATGTATGGAGATCAATGAATAGATCAAGATCATCCGGTTTTTGGTCTGGGCAAAATGAAAGGCCTTTAGATAATAAATTGGTTTCTTGTATTGTTAGAGAGTAGCTGGAGAGGTTGAAAATGTTATTATTGAATTTTTGTTTCTCTTGGCATCCGGACTTGGATTTTTTTGGTTCTATGTTTGTGGCCCCCTCTACAGCCTCTTTGTCTTTTTGTGCATTTTCTTGAGTGGGAGAATGTTCCAATTTCCTTTTGAGACTTACTGGGCTGTAATAATCGGATATTTTCGTATATATCGGATTCTCTTTCGTATGAAACGAATGCAGGGGTGTAAGTTTTGGAGGACCAATGCAGTAGGGGATTAATAGAAAGAATCTCCCACAAGCGCCAAGCACTAGCCCATGAACTTAAATCCCAGATCAATTCACTTACCCATGAAATAGAACAATATAAACAACACCCTGATTTTATTCGTATGAACAGAGTCTTATGTACTAGAACCCTTAATCTAGAACGAGAGCTACTAGAACACAAAAGTGATAAATTAAAAAGAGACCGTACTGACTATTCTAGAGGTAACATTAAATTTTGGTTAAAGAATTCCAAAACAAAAGGGAAATCTAACAATAATAACTTATCCCCCAAAACCCCCATCCCATCCTTACTCAATATTAAGCCCAAGAACCCCAGAACCACCATTAATTTTAGAACCCCCCCGAACACTAGAGATCTCCCACACAAACCTCGTTTTCACAATAAGAGTAATCCAACCAATAAAACCCGCAATCTACCAGTTTGGGCTACCAGTATGGTTACCCCCAATACTGGTAATATCAATTTACTATCTACAGCCAACCCAACTGGTAAACCCCCTTGTGAATCTAATCCTAACAATTCCTGTACCAATACACATGCACCAACCTCCCTATCCCTCCCCCCACCCAATTCACATCTGTCAAACCTAAACACACATACTCAACTTCTCAAACAGCGAACTCCAAATTACCCATGAACAGAAGTAACCTTAGTACCCAACCTCCAGACATAGTATCAATTCTCCAGGTAACAATCCCCATTGTATCCACCAATACTGTTTATCCTGACCTCCGACTTCCCAGTAATTCATCCATCGAAGAGGTCTTAGATGACTCTTTGACTACTATCTATAATACCCCCCTATCTGCCTCACAGATACAGAAAGTTTTATCAATACCCGATAATACTGATATTCTTAACACAAGCAGACCTCCCCCATTAAATACATCAGAGTCTTTTTTAGGTCTTCCTCCAAAACTTACACCCCTGCATTCGTTTCATACGAAAGAGAATCCGATATATACGAAAATATCCGATTATTACAGCCCAGTAAGTCTCAAAAGGAAATTGGAACATTCTCCCACTCAAGAAAACGCACAAAAAGACAAAGAGGCTGTAGAGGGGGCCAAGAGAAACAAAAATTCAATAATAACATTTTCAACCTCTCCAGCTACTCTCTAACAATACAAGAAACCAATTTATTATCTAAAGGCCTTTCATTTTGCCCAGACCAAAAACCGGATGATCTTGATCTATTCATTGATCGCCATACATATATACGGAAATTGACACTCACTCGTCATTTCGCTCTAACTGCAAATAATCCATCAATTATTAACCATTCACAATCCCCTTCCATATCCAGTACAACTCCTGTAATTAAACCCATTCCCCATACAACCACATTAAAGCCGAAATCTAACTTTTATCCTCTCCAACACAAAGGACACCATATTGAAACTTTTTATTCCCTAGTGGCCAACGATTTTCGAGATCTGAATAAATCAAATGATCCTAAGGCAAAATCCAACCTCCGTCCATCTGAAAAACTAGCCATTAAATCCCTTATTAATAATAAATCTATTGTAATCAGAAATGCTGACAAGGGTGGGGGTGTGGTTATACAAGACAGATTGTATTATATCTGATTATATCTCAAAGGCCGTTCGAATATTATCCGATTCCAATTACTATCAGATTTTACATAAAGACCCTTCTGACTTACACTACATCAAATATCGTGAATTGATTACTAATGCCTTTACCAAAGGCATCCTAACAGATAAGGAAAAGGGCTTTCTACTAGTCAATGACTTTTCAATTTCACAATTTTATCACTTACCTAAAGTTCATAAAAATCTACAAAATCCGCCAGGAAGACCCATCATCTCTGGAGTCAACGCATTAACAAGAAATCTTTCGCATTATATAGATTTGCAGTTACAAAAGTATGTAACCAAATTCCCATCCTATTTGAAAGATTCAACTCATCTAATTACTGAACTGCAAACAATTCAATGGAAGCCCAATTTTATTTGGGCAACCCTTGATGTTTCGGCCCTATACAGTAATATACCCCACTTCAAAGGCCTAGAAATGATAACCAAAACATTACACATAGATAAGACGATGCCTATTGAACAGAAAACCTTTATCACAAATAGCATCCAATTCATTTTGGAACACAATGTATTCACTTTCGAATCTAAACTATACCTACAGAAACGTGGTACAGCCATGGGTACCCGTTTCGCACCCAGTTATGCCAATATCTTTATGGGACGCTATGAGGAATCCTTCATCCAAAACAAACACTTCTGGTCACATAACATGGTTTTTTATAGAAGATATATTGATGACCTCTTATTTATATGGGAAGGCACTGAACAATCCTGTCAAGAGTTCACCAAATACCTCAACAATAACGATTGGGGAATCATCCTAAGTGGCCAACCTCAAATAAACACGATCGAGTTCCTAGATTTGGAACTAACTGGTGGCCCTAATGGTATTAACACTAAAACTTTTTTTAAGAAAGTGGACTGCAACAGCCTACTAGATTATCGGAGTTCCCATTATAGGAAATGGAGGGACAATGTACCTTTCAGCCAATTCAAACGGATCAGACGCAATTGTACTAGTGATGCAGATTTCAAAATACAGAGTAAAATCCTAACCCAACGATTTCAAGAGAAATATTATCCGAAAAAGATTATCCAAGCAGCAGAATCAAAAGCACAATCCTTGACCCAGTCCGATTGTCTGATTCCCTCTGAGAAAAATAATGTTAGAGGGTTCGGACATAATTTTATCACTACCTATAATAATGCACATAATAGGATCAGAATGATTCTTGATAAACACTGGCCAATACTCCTCAATGATCCACTACTCAAACCCAATATCCCCTCCAAACCATCCATCACCTTCAGAAGAGCCAAGACTTTAAAAAATCTCTTGGCCCCAAGTAAACTTAGATCTCTTACCAAGCCCAAAGATCCGAGCTCCATGCAGTTACAAACAAATGGCGTATTTAAATGTAAACATAAGAAATGTAAATGCCGTAATACAATCAATCATTTAGCAAAAGACATCACTAGCGTTGTCACGGGCGAAACTTTTCAGATCAAGCATTCTTTAGATTGTTCCTCTTCCTACGTTATTTATGTCCTTGAATGCCCTTGTGGACTTCAGTATATAGGCCGAACCATTAGACCACTAAGAGAAAGACTAAATAAACATAGGTCTAATGTACAGAATGGTTACCTCAAGCATAGTGTTTCGAAACATGCTTTATTGGTACACAATTCCAGCTTTAATGGGTTTAAAATCACACCATTAGACCATATTCCTACACATATCAATAATAGGTTTGATAAACTAAAAAGAAAAGAAATGTACTGGATATTCAAATTTAATTCACTGACACCAGCTGGTCTCAATGAAGCACTTGAATCTGTATACGACTAAAACAGTCCTGAGGTATTACGGAGGCACTGGTAATATATACAATAATTTTATATAGTTTCTTTTTTTTTTTTTTTTTCATATCTTTGTTACTTATTAACATTCCTTCATACTCAATATTGTGTTCATCTGGAAACTTGCCAACCTAGCGTAACCGAGTGCCAAATCAACAACTCATGTTGTATCTCAGTTGATATTTATTTACACCTTTGACACCTATTACCATTTTCTCATATTCAATTCTTTTTATTTTTTTTTTAATTTTTTTATTTTTTCTTCTGATCAGAACTCCTCCCCTAATATGGGCAGTCCTGGCCAGGTATACCTATATAAACCCCCAAGTAAATGGTCCTACCACACACTTCTGCTTTTTACAGCTAACCCCTCCAGGCTGGTAAGTTCCAAACACTACTTTCCCAGTCTTTGTTTTCCTTCATGTTACCCGCATTTACAAATACAGCTAACCCTTTGAGGCTGGCAAGTTCCAAACACTACTTTCCCAGTCTTTATTTTATATATATATATATTTTTTTTTTTCTTTTCTTTTTGTACCAACCTCCACAACTCCTCACACACACTTTTACCCATGTTTTAATAATCTCCAAGTACCAGATTCTATTACCATTGGCAATTCATGATTTATTTATTTTCCGTATCTCTGTTACTATGTAGGTATCTCTTTTGATATTTATTCATATCTTTGTTACTTATTAACATTCGTTTATACTAAATATTGTTAATGTTACCCACATTTATAAATATTTCTCTTAATTGTTTTCATTTTTTATACGATTTTAATTGTTAATTTATTGTCCGCCTTATTTATTACACATAGCCTTTAAATAATTCATATTGTGGTTGATACACATTCATAGCCACTTTTCTCAGTTTTAATCAATTTATAAGTACTGTATATGTGTAGTATTATTATTATTATTATTATTATTATTATTATTTTATTTCACATTGATTATTTGATGAACATTATCTGTTTTTCTATTCTTATTTGTTCATGTTTATTTCCTTTTTTAACCAGTCTTTTGTACACTTGATAAAGAGGACCATTGATCCTCGAAACGCGTTGTGTTTTAGAGTTTATTAAAGCAACCTTGGTGAAGCGCGGTCCCCTACCTCTCTTTTTTTTTGGAGTCACTCCTACCATTTCTACATTTGGAATACCGTTTGGATCCAGGAGATCCTGACGCCTAGAGGTCCCGCTGCTCCCTCATCCTGTGACATAGTTTGGACCATTCCACTAAAATATACGACATTATACCATACCTAACCATTCAAGGTGAGAGCTTATCTACACTGTGGCCAATCCACTACTAGTGGGCTAATCAACTGAGGGGGTATTGATATACACTATACCCATTCAGGTGTATGCCCATGCATTGTGGACCCACTCTACCACTTTATCCACCTCCTCTCAACCTTTATTAGTGGACACGTCCTAGTCACTTTATTCTTCCCACGTTTTCTGAACACAATTTACATTGTGTCATTCAACTTTTTGTAAAAACAATATTACCCTATGTGCCGCTCGGCGTTGTTGTTTTTGTTTTTTTACCTAAGCTCTAGACACATAGAGAGTACCTTTAGGAAGGTTTATTCTCTGGCCTCCGGTCGTACTTCCGTGACTATTGTCTCTAATGAAGTCTCAAGCAAATTACGTGCTGACATCGACTCTGGAGTCTCCAGAGATGATCTCCTAGCTTTTTTTTTTTAGTTTGGTTTCCTTGTCGGCAGATTATTTAGCCAAAGTCTCCCAACATCATTTAAGGCTGGCGGCCAAATCATTGGCCCTTTCTACGGCAGCTAGAAGGCCGCTATGGTTAAAACCCTGGAGAGCAGATAATGCCTCCAAATTCAGCCTTTGTGCTATACCCTTTGAGCTGGGTAAGCTTTGGCAGAAGCCTTGATGAGATTATGGAAGACCTTAAAGGGTAGGACTCTGCCTCAGGCCTTTAGAGGCAGGTCAAGGCCGGGGTAGAGGTCACAAGCCTCAACCCAGACCTCAGTTCCAGAGAAGTCCTAGAGAACAGCCTAGGGGTTCTGGACGAAGGGTCCCCAAGGATGAGGACAAAAAGAAGCCTAGCTTGACATCGGCTGCCTTCTTCCTGTGGCTGAGACTCCTGTCAGAGGTCGGTTTTAACTTTTACACTGTCTGGCAGGAAAAATTCAGGACCCTTGGGACTTGCAGATTGTTTAGCGAGGTTATGCGATCGAGTTTCTTCAGCCACCTCAGAATCGATTCGTCATAACCCGCTCCCTTCCTGCGTCTCAGTAGGATATATTGGAATGCTCCATTCACGATTACATCCGCAAGGGGGCTTTGGAAGAGTTCCCCCCTTGGAGGAAGGAGTCGGTGTCTCCCCAATTTTCTGGTGCCAGAACCATCAGGCAGCTGGAGAATGATTATAGACTTAAGATATCTGAATCGCTTCATAAAGAAAAAAACATTTTCGTATGGAGACCGTAAAATCCATTACATCCTTTTTCAACAGGTCGAAGTTTTCATCACCTTAGATCTAAGGATGCCTATCTGCATGTCCCAATATATCCTCCGCACAGGAAGCATCTTCAGTTTGCAGCCCTGCCCTTGGCATCACTTCAGCTCCTCATACCTTCACCAAAGTTGTGGCTCCTGTAGCCGCCTCTTTCAGGCTTCAGGGCCTTTTTTGTAGTGCCATACCTGGACGACTGTCTAATAAAAGCCAGAAGACAGAATCTGTTTTGCTCCAGCAGTTACTGATAGCCATTCCCTTCTCCAGAGTTTTGGTTGGCTAATAAATTGGGAGAAGTCAGATGTAGTTCCCTCTACCCGCAGGAAGTTCCTGGGGTATCTTTTGGACTCAGACCGCATGGAGATTTCCTTAACACCTGCAAGGAAAGATTGATCAAAGTGGTCTGGTTTCTCTTCAGGTCAAGCCTGGTATCCATCAGAAGATCCATGAGAGGCTTAGGCCTGATGTCATCCTCAGCCATTGCAGTCCCTTGGGCTTTATGGCATTTGCATCCTCTCCAGATGGATGTACTAAAAGCCTGGAACCGTACTCCTCTTGGTCTCGACAAGAAGATCAAGCTATCTCCCAGTACTCGTCTTTCCCTCAGATGGTGGATACACCTGAAAGACGGAATGTCCACGGTCCAACCTCATTGGACCCTGTTGACTACCGATGCATCCCTCTCGGGATGGGGAACTCACCTGTACGAGAAGACCGTACAAGGAGTTTGGAGCAGTCTAGAAGAAAATACATCTTCCAATTGGAAGGAGCTCAGAGCCGCGTACCTGGCACTACTTTATCTTTCTCCACTGCTCGGAGGGAGACCTCAAGGTTTGGTCAGACAGCATGATGACCGTAATGTACCTGAACAGACAGGGAGGCACCAGGTCATTGTCTCTCCTCGGAGAGACCGATCTGATTTTTACCTGGGCAGAACATAGTAACGGATCAGTTGAGTCGGGGTCTTGTCGTATCAGGAGAATGGTCTCTCAATCCAGATGTATTCCATCAGATTACCCTGAAGTGGGGTCTACCAGAAGTAGACCTCATGGCGAGCAGACTCAATGCCAAGGTAGAGACGTTCTGCTCTCTGTATCAGGAGGACTATCCCTTGGCAGTGGATGCCCTGTCCATCCCTTGGAGGTCCAGGCTGGCATACATTTTCCCGCCACTTTCCATGATACCAAAGGTATTGATGAAAGTCAGACAGGACCAAGTCTCAGTGATAGCCATCATACCATTCTGGCCAAAAAGGACTAGGTATTGCCCAGCTCATGTTCATGAGTCGAGGGACATATTGGAGACTTCCACCCCACCCAGAACCTGGTTTCCCAAGGAACTCAGAAGCACCAGGATGTGAGGAAATTCAACCTGACAGCCTGGAGGTTGACCAGTCCCTAGGGAGATTTAGTGGACTGTCAGAAGCCATCTTGAAGACCCTTTCCTGTGCCAGAGCAGAGTCTACCAAGAAAAGCTACCATAGGATAGGTAACATCTTCAAGCAGTGGTGCTCCAGAAGAGATGCTGATACCCTACTACGGCAGAAATTCTGGATTTTCATCAAAGCGGCTTGGATACAGGCCTTTCTCCTGCTACTCTGAGGGTACAGGTTTCAGCCTTATCCACCTGTTTAGGCAGAGGTTTGTCCCAAGATTCAATTATTGTTGGGTTCCTTAAGGGTGCTACCAGACTTAGACCGGTGGTCTCAGCTCCGGTTCCCCAGTGGGATCTCTCGACTGTTCTTTCAGGTCTTTGTGGTCCTCCTTTTGAACCTTTGGAGGATGTAGATCTTAAATTTCTTGCCTTTAAAACCACCTTTTCTATTAGCCATCACTTCAGCCAAAAGCGTGAGTATGCTCCAGGCTTTCTCTTCCAAGGAACCTTATATATCCTTTTTTTGCTGAAAGGGTCCAACTTAGATTTCTTCCTGGGATTAGCACTAAGGTGTCTTCCCGCACCAATATTAATCAATTAATTTATTTTCCTGTGCTCTTTCCTTACCCTTCCTCTGAAGAGGAGAAAAAACTGCACACACTAGACATTGTGATGTGTCTACAGATTTACCTTTTACGCACATGGTCCTTTAGGAGAGCGAGAATCTCCTTGTCAACATGTATGGTAGAGACAAAGGTCTCAAGCCTTCCAAGCTTACCTTGTCTAGGTGGATCAAGGAGGCAATCAAAGTCTCTTTTTTTGCTCAGGGGTTAGCTCCACCCGAATTTTGTACAGCCCATTCAACCAGGGCTGTAGCAACCTCTTGGGCTGAGAACTGGACCTTACCTCTGCATCAGATCTGTGCGGCTGCTTCTTGGTCATCTCACCTAACCTTTATAAAACATTATCATCTAGATGTTCAGAGTTCTATGGCGACTGCCTTTGGTCAGTCAGTCCTAGGTGTTGTAGAGCAGGGAATTACCCTCCCTAAGGGAATTACTTGCTATATCCCTATATTGTGCTGTTATGGGATGTAAAGGAATCGTTGATTATAATGGTAATCTGTTTTCCCTTAGTCCCAACAGCAGCACAAGCTTCCCTCCCTAAATTTGGAAATTTTTTACTTTATAATTTATACAAGGAGGGGAGGTCTCTTTGCCCTCTTATAAGGTAACGTAGTCATGCATAATGTATGCTAATTAAAAGTTCCATCTGTCCTACCAGCACACAGGGGCAGGAATACTCCATATTGTGCTACTGTTGGAACTAAGGGAAAACAGATTAACATTATAATCAACAATTCTATGTGGTTTGGCCTACTGAACAGAAACAAACTGAGGCTTTATTCACCCTTCCATATTGTGATTCATAGTTTCGATCATTATTTGTAGGCCCATAGCAATAGTGGGAAAGGTTTATATATTTTTCATGTTTCAGGCTCCTGGTATTGGTTTAATAATATTTATGCAAAATACTAATCAAAATTCAGTGTGAATGGGGCCTAATGAAAACAAGTGGTTTTTTGTGCATCACATTGCACACCATACATATGTATAACACCAATAAACGGTTATTTTAGCTTTTAGACAAAACATTTGTCAAATAATGTAAATACAGCAACTAGTATGAATCTGCCCTTCATTTTATACAGCACCAGCAAATACTGTGTGGTCACTAGAAAGAAAAAAGACTTAACTAAGACTGCTACTGCTCTCTCTTCACAGTAGGGAGACATTCCATTCTGAGCCCATGAAGAGCAATATAGCATTAATACCATAGCATTCTAATCATGATAGATGGAAATGCCATTTCAATCAATTCCACTTTTACATCTAGTTAATGAACTTTCCATATCTACCTCCTGGGGATGTGCATACCATAGTCTAAAGTCCCTGCCTATGCCATCAGACCTAAAAGGCTCATGCGTAGTTTTTGTTATAAAACAAAAGTCTTTATCCTTTATCAAAAAAGAACAGATTGATACGTTATTGCATAAATTATAATTTTAATGGAGTTGTATTTATTTTTAATTTCTTTTAGTTTATGTTATAAATTTAAATAAATATAAATAAAAAATAAAAAAAATAGTTTATAGTATAAAATTTAGTCTAGTGCAAAATAGTATAACATTATTTCCCTTGTATTTCCACATATAACATCATGGTGCCTGCTACTGTACTTCTTTACACTACATGCTTGTAAACATTATTTTATCAGTAGTCAGAATGATAGCTTCAAGGGGTTGTCACATTAGATTGTAGAGCCCTCTATCCCACTGTGCAAGTTGGTCACTATTAGCATTGTGTTCGTTTTGTATATTTTGTGTACAGTATGTAAACCCTCAAATATACAGCACCATGGAATTAATGGTGCTCTATAAATAAATAATAATAATAATAATAATTAGAATACCCTTTATCAGTGACAAAATAATACATAGTTTCTGCAGCTGAAGATGTGCAGCAATACACAACTTTTTAGTGCATTGAGACTAAGGCTCTATGTATCAAAACGCTGCAAAAAAGAACGCGGCAGAAACACATCACAATTTTTTCCACATTATTTTTCTTCAGACTTTTTCCTTTGTAGACTTTCTACCCTTGCGTTTCCACAGGTATAATTGATATTCAAGTGTTTTTGAAAACAGTTTTTCCGCTGCAGATTTTTTTTTTTTGCAAAGTGTGGATGGAATTAGCCAGAGTACTATAAAATGCAGTGTTTTTTGTGACGTCAATTCCGCTGCAGCAAAAGCGGTGCATTTTCGCAACGTGGGGCTTCAACCTAAAAGTTGCTTGTAAGGTGATTTTAGTTGCTGGCCCTGCTGCACTCAGTCTTCTCTTGATTTGAGAAAGGCTATCCATATAGGACAACATCTTTTAATGTAGTGTTGTTCATAATGAATTTACTTTCAAATTATCACCATGTTGTAATGTTCTGCAAGGGATCTCCACAAATGAGTTCTTTACAAATGTTAGTTTTGTTAGGCATTGTTTTTGTGATATCTCCAGCACTGGGGCAAATAATGGGAAAGCCGACTGTCGGCTTTTTAGCGGTATATAAAAAATCACAGGTTCATGAGGACATGAAAGGTCCTCTTTAAAGGGGTTGTCCAGGAAGTGGCCAAATCACAGTGGATGTGGGGTAGGTGATAAAAAATCATACTCAGGCTGGGTCCACACCAGTGCTTGAACTCCGTTGGGGGATTCTGTCTCCCATTCCGTTTGAAAAATGCGGAAAGAAAAGTCCTGTAAGCAGGACTTTTTTCTCCGCATTTTTCAGGCAGAAGCCGGCCAAAAACCCAGCAGACCCCATTATAATCTATGGGGTCCACAGGTAACCTCTTTTTAAGCGGATTGGGTTTCCATTTTTTGGGTCCCCAAGTAGACCCGAAAAACGGAAACCGAGCGCTAGTGTGAACCCAGCCTTACCTGTCCCCAGTACTCTGGTGTCTGCCACCACTGTCTGTTCAGACACGTGCCATACGTGACTGCTGAGGCCATCGGTGGTCTCAGTGTTGGCTGGAAAGGACCCAGTGATGTATATTAGTGACATCACCGAGTCCTTTCTAGCCACCGCTTTGGCCAACCATGTGCAGTGCAGGACTTGCAGCAGGGAAGCGGCGTGCGTGTGCCTGGACAGACAGCAGCAGAGGGCTGCGGACATCGGTAGCCCGGGGACAAGTGAGTATTTTTTTTATGTTTCACCTTCCCCGGCTCCTCTCCAATTTGTCCAATACAATCCTTACCAGTAAACTTTATTATTCCCTAGAAAACCCCTTTAATACTGCCCCAATGCCTCCTAATATTATCTCCCCTTACATTCATACAGCCCCCACTGAACTTTCACTATAATTTATATCATCTTTTATTAAAGCCCTCTAATACCCCTTATATTATTTATGGCCTCTTATCTTGCTAAATTCCCAGTTCTCCCAATTGACCTCTTATATGTATTACAACTCCCACTCCCCCCCACCCCCAATTAAAATGCCCAAAGTGAGTTAAAAGTAAAAAGTTGATGATAGTTACCTACCTCCGATATCCTGAGGAGGAGCCTCCGCTGCCGCCACTGCCACTGCTTAATGGAAAGCAGCAGGACTTCTGCGTCCTGGCGCGGACGGCTCAGGACAGCGACATCATCACGCAGACGTCTGTGCCGGGATGCAGACATCTTAGGGCAGCTCGTAGGCCACAGACCTGAAGTGGCTTGTGGCTTACAAGCTACTTACTAGCAGAGAAGTAAACTAGAGGCTTCCGTCTATAATATGTATTTCAACTGTATCGGTATCTTGCAGACGCCAATGCAATTGATGTGTGAGGGTAACCTGCATTGCGGTGGCCCCGAGGTGGGCCCCCCGAGAGTCAGTGGGCCCGGGGCCGCCGAACGCCCCTGCCTTCCCCGCTAGCTACGCCTCTGGTCATAGCTCTTAGATTTTTGGCATTTTCTCTGTGCATTGCATGGTCTGACTTGCTGGGATGTCCACTGCTGGGAAGATTCTGAATTGTCTTGAATTTTTTGTGATCAGATAGCTGAGATCTTGCTATACTCAGCATGGGGCCAACATCCATCCTGCTATAACCAGCATGGCATCTTTTTCAGACTTCTATTGCAGTGCAGTAAAAATAAATATGGATCAGAATAAAGTCCCTTAATAACTGCCATAAGAAGAAATATTGGCAGCAACTAAGGAGTCAGATTTGGGCTCAAATGTGTTGTTCAGTACATCAAATGCACACCTACCCCTACTATCTGTTCTGCCTTATGTTTTAGAATAAAAAGTAAACATGGCTCATCTTAGATTCAATGTAGCGCAAGTAGTTTTGACTAACATTTTTTTATTTGCTAGACATGTGGGTGGGGAAAAATGGGACGTGGCTTAAATACCATTTTGGAGCATGTCTAATAGTTTGTTCACTTTTTATTCAATTTTTTGTGGTAGGTGAAACTGAGAAAAAACCATGGTCAAATTTTTTTTCCCACTACAGTGTCCACCATATGGGAAAAATATTTTTATAAATTTGTAGATCGGCCTCTTCAGATGCAGGGAATGTGTGTATGTGTTTTACATTATTTATTTCTATATGTGAACTAGGGAAAGGGTTGTTTGGTGATTTGAACTTTGCATTTTTTTTTATATATTTTTTTTTTAACTTTTATTTTTAGACCCCCCTAGAGGTTTTGAACCCCATTGTGTCTGATCTCTAATTCAATATACTGTAATGCTAATGCATTGCAATGTATTGAGAAATACCTATACTTCTATTACTGGCCGCCTGTTCCTAACTGTCATAGTAATGGATCGCTTCCCCACTGATCTCACTCCAGGGCTGGCAATCCACCCTAAAATGGTGGTGCTGGGAAAATGGCACCTTGGTCTTGTTTGACCAAGGCTTTAGCAGGGTCAATGCCAGTGATGAATAACAGGCACTGATCGTGGACCAGATCTCTGCCAGATCTCTGCTGTATAATACAGCGGCTGCCATATTTAAAGACTCAACATCTACTGTAATAGTACAAAGTTTGTCGGGATGGGGTTTAGCATGTCGTATTTATCTCATACATTCCAGATTTGCAAATGCAGTATAACTTAAAATGGTTAAGAATGACAAAGAACTTTGACCAGACTTTAGTGAAACTTTATTCTGATATCAATGAATAAACATCTTTGGCTCATTTACAGAAATTACTAACTTCTGTCTACTTCTTTATTAGGAACATCACTAATGTATATACTGTAGATTTCATTCACCCATAGGCTTTATACTTATGTGCTATGATATCATTTTATCAAAATTCTGTATGTGTTTTTGAAACAGGATGCTTTCACCTTTTCTACACTTTATGGAGCACAACCATTCTGTTTGGCTCTGTTCATCTTAATAACTACTGCTTGTTTGGTGTATACATCACAAACAAAAAAACTAAATAACATATACTACAGATATGTAAATATGTGCTTATACGTTTGCATGTGTCTGCCAATGTTTTCTACTTTGCAAATATCTGTATATATGTTACTATATATAAATCCTTCCATTAAATAGCTGCAAACATAATGCACACTTAAGAGAGTGCTAATAGGAACATTAAGGACCAAACTAAGGCATGTTTTAGAATCATAGCATAAAAACTGTTAACCGTATGGTGCTGTAGTAATTGTTTTCACAGCGGATAGTACAGTGTCACAATCCAAATATGCAAATTGTAAAGTATATCCCAATAAAGTTTATGCAAACAATAGTATCTGGTAGTTATATATATGTGGAAAAAGTGAGAGAGAAATAGTAAATGTAATATTAAAAGTAATAACTTAAAACACACTAGTCTACCACTACATTCTTACAATCTACTGTATATTTGATTATAATTTAGTGATGAAACCTCACACTGATACACTATCATTTGTCTCTTTTTTCTCTAAAACATATAGCATTAAGTAACTAAAATTGCAGATGTTTAAGTTGGTATCTATTTGTTTCTAAAGCTAAAGGAATGGGTATTTTCTAAATTTATACGCTGCAACCACTGGCCTTCTCAAAATTCATATCTGCAAAACATGGCTCCCATCATTCTGCTGATTATTTTAATGTTCCTATAGCAATTTTATTATAACATTGATCATTCCAGATTAAAGCCTAATTCCATTATTCATAGAAAATACTACAAAATCCTTAACTCTTCATCTATGCCCTATGTCTATGTACATATCATTTCATATCTATTTCATTTATACCTATTTATTTTGTATTATCACCTGTGATTTAATGGTATAGTATAAACATTTAGTAACTAAGTAAAGTTGTACTAATGAAAGTTGGTGTGTAATTTTATCTAACTACAATTTAAATTATGAATGTATTATTCTAATACATTCTTTGTTCTATCAATTTTTTATGAAATTCAAAAGTCAAATTGGCCGCAACATCCATCCATAAAACAATGAAATACAAATTTTATGTTTGACAACAATGTTTAACAACATTTTGTGCTGAATTTATGAATATTTTAATTTTTTTAATGATATTTTTTTGGATAACAAATCATATTGGGGCCAATTCATTATTGCTTTTGCACAATAATTCTGGTGCATTTTATTCTATTTTCTGCCTAATTGATTTTCTCTTAAATTGCCATTTTTCAAAACTGGCATGTAATGTGGGAATGGTTTAGATGGTGCTAATTTGCTATATGTAACTTTTTAAAAAGTTGCAAAAGTTTACACAAGCGTACTCCACTTCAAACTTGGCTTAAAAAGTCACCAAAAATACTTAGGGAATTTTGGTATCCTTCCCCCAGGGAACTGCAATTAATTTATTAACCAACATGAGACATTTTGATAAGTTAAGAAAAAAGTCAGAAAATTGGCATAAAAAAATCACCTCACGATAAATCAGCCCTTACAATACATACAAGAAATATTTTTTCATATTTTCCTTTTATTTCAATTTGACTTATAAAATATTTCCAAGTATAATTAATAACATTGTATAGTGAAGTCAATTTCAATGCTAGTCCAGTGATCATTCAGTCTAAGGGCCGGTTCACATTTGCGTTCGGTTTCCGTACAGGGGAGTCCACTTGGGGACCCCCCGAACAGAAACCTATACGCAGAGAGAAGAGGTTTACATAAGGAAACCTGCGGACCCCATAGACTATAAAGGGGTCCGTGTGGTTTCCGCTCGGTCTCCACACGAAACATGCGGAAACCGAGCGGAAACCACACGGACCCCATTATAGTCTATGGGGTCCACAGGTTTCCTTATGTAAACCGCTTCTCTCTGCATATAGGTTTCCGTTTGGGGGGTCTCCAATTGGACTCCCTTGTACGGAAACCGAACGCAGATGTGAACCGACCCTTAGCTGAATCTCACTATAAAGATATGACCTTGCAAAGAATTTCTACCACTTTTTCCTGCATTGTTAATGAAAGGAAAATGTATCTTACAAATAAAAAAATAAAAAGTGGCATGAAGAAAAGCACATTTCAATTGCAGGACTTTCTGCTAATGAAATCTATTAACATATTTGAATACACTTTGTAAAGTCCATCCACATTCTTGGGTATAAAATTCATTTTCAGTCAAATAAATGTCTGCAATGAATATGTCTAATATGAACATGCCCTAGAACAGGCTACCACCATCCTTGATATGAGACTACATAGACCTGCGTTAACTTAAAATAAACATTTATTATTATCAACGAAATTCTATATTTTTGTTTTATCTGCAAGAGTTTATGCTCTATATTTAATGAAAACAATATTTTGTTAGAGTGTTTAGATATCCTCTGAGAAACACATATATATTTGAATTACTATAAAGAGGAAAGTAAAGGAAAAATAAAGGATACATTTTACAACCGCCAATATATGTTAAGACACCATTTTATGGGCTGAATTCTTTTTATTGGTGTCACAAAATAGCAGCTACAGAGAGAATGTTGCAATGGCAGATACAGAGTCTGGATGTTGATGCAGCACCCTGTTTCTCCTCAAGCTAGCCTGTGACTGTTAATTATTTTTTATTATTATTTCTCTTTATTTGTATAGCGCCAACATATTCTGCAGCATTTACAGACATTTTTAGTCGCTGTCCCATATATGGCAAACCCTACATTCCCTACCAGTATGTATTTGGAATGTAGGAGGAAGTCGGAGTACCCAGAAGAAACCCAAACAACCACAGGGAAAACATACAAACTCCTTGCAGATGAGCTGGTGGGTTTTAGCTAATCCATATAATCTCTAACCTGTGACAACAGTCAAATTATATGGAAGTTTTTCCTTGTAATTTTGTTATTAAAAACTAAATAGTGATTTAAATGATTGAATTGGTTAAAATAATAATACATTTGCAACATTGTTCATAAACATAACCCTTCTGCTAGATATGCATTGCTAAAAGTATATGTGTGAACAAAATGAGAACCAAATGAACACACAATAAAACAAAAAATGCAAAATCAGCAACTCGGGTACAGTATTTATATTGGGAATATTACACTATTATATTTTTCTGTTGAGTTGTAGTTGTGATTATCAGAAAGAACTGTCAATGTAATTCACTTTGTGTAATGTACATAAAGTATATTAACCTTATTTATTAAAAGATAAAGTTGCAGTTGACTTTTTTCCCTGCAATTTACTAATTAATATAGGCATGATTACAATGTATCCTACTACTTTGCAAATTATATATGAGTTTAATAAAAAGGTATCCCATATGAATATGTTATGGGGTAGCACCTGAGGTTTTAATGTTTTCAACATGTTTTAATTAACGTTGTATCTATTTGACATAGTGATTTTATCCTGTCTTAGGCTAAGGCTCCATGTTGTGGAAAAACTGCTTTTTTTGTTGCAGATGTTGCTGGATTTTTCAAGCCAAAGCCAGGAATGAATTTAGTAGAAGGGAGAAGTATAGGTGATTCTATATATTTCCCATTCCTGTAGAAGCCACTCTTGGCTTTAGCTCAAAAAACACCAGCAAAATCTAGAACAAAAAAGCAGCTTTTCTGCAATGAGGGACTTTAGCTTAATACTTTTTTTTTAGTAATTTTGTCTTAATATACTTTGATATGACTTGAGTATCGACCCATCCAATTAGACTAAAAGGGAAAATGTATGACTGCTTGCAATATATATATATAAAATGTAAAACGCAACCAAGGCACTGGGGGAAATTACTGCTCAAAAGTTAGATAGGTTTAAACAAAAAAATACAACAATATAATACTTAAACTATAACTACTTCATTTGTGCCCTATGACACAAATGTGATTTAATAAAATAACTTATATTACATTTCATAAGTAGCACACCTTCAAAAATTGTCATGAATATTGGATACATCTTACTGTATATCAAATTGTTAAATTGCAAACACATTTAACTACAATGTAACGTATGCATGCCCCAAAAGTGAGTAAACCAGAGGTGTTAAGCATTTTGGCTGTGATCCAAGGACTTAAGTAGGATGCTGCTGTGTTGCATTCAATCTGGACTTGAAGCACAGACCAGTGTGAAATTTCTTAAGCTTTTATTGCCATAAGATAAGGTAATTTTTTTTAGAGATTCTTACATTTTAGTATAAATACAGTAAGTGACAGAATCACAAAGGTAACGGCAATGCCAGGAAGAAATGTACGCAATTGTTCATTCCAATTTGTGCATTTGGTAAAATAATGACAATAGATACATTGTACAGACATTGCGTTAATGATTACTTCTGATTCTTGCAGTTGGTACAATACATATCTATCTATCTATCTATCTATCTATCTATCTATCTATCTATCTATCTATCTTAGTAGTATCAAGGACTACAGTAAAGCCACCCCCATACAGACAGAAAAAAATTGATAGCCTGTTTATTGACTTGTAAGATCACAGTTTTTACTAGCATTTGGTAGAAGGCATTTTTTATTCAGATAATTTTTAACATGCTTTTTTTTCATGCATTTTTCCAATACTATAGGGAAAACTGAGCAAATGCGAATAAAACACCACAATACCTGTTATTTTTTTTTACCATTGACCTAAAAAAAATCATCAAATATAGAAAAATGGCACAAAAAATATATGCATTTAATATTTACCCATTGCTTTACAACTAATATCTGGTTGCAGTGTTAAAACAAACAAACTAAAAATGCTGAAAAAAGCCATTTTTTTCCTAAATCTTATAAATCATATAACATCAACTGCATTATTGTTAAACTGCATATTAATAAATTGTAACAATGTTATAACATAAAAGACATCCAATTGGTTACAAGCATTGTGAACCAATCAGGGGCTGCATCTTATTGCACTGAATGCTTTTCCTTATGGAATTGCAAGTGACTGATAATTACAGCTGATACATTGTATATATACCCCAGAAGAGGCACAAACACCTTGTATCATTCATTACTCCATTTCACAAATTTTTCAATCATAGAAATAGATTTCATAAATTTAAAGTCAAAATATTTAATGATCAAAATGACTTAATTGTTTTCAGAGACCTAGTAATGAGAAAAATATAGCAGAAGTCAGGTTGTGTGTGTTTTATATAATATATATATCTATATATATAGATATATATATATATAGATATATAGATATATATATACACAATCCACAAAAACAGTAGAAAACAATAACCCTTAAATTAACAATAACACAAAAAAGTAAGACAATGTAAAAATATTTAAAGGCTTCCCAGAGAACAGTTTAAATTTAACCTGGTTTTAATCTAAAATCAAACCACAGTGGTACTGTATCCAGATTCCAGAGTATACTGTTTCTTATTATTACTACAAAACAAAATATAAAAAAAATATATAAGAAAGTTTACAAAAAGGTAAATCTCATTCAACTTAAAGACACTAAAGCTTCTTGACTTATACAGTACAAACATATTTCCAGAGATAAAATGTTACCTTACTCACAGTCTTCTTAAGCTTTCCTTTTGACAGTGAAGTCCATACAGCCAGAGAGTATTTGGATGATTTTTTTTTTCTTTTTACACAGCATGACAGAAGCTGAAAAGCCTTAATCATGTGCACCAATCTGTAAAGTGCAACATTAACAGAAGGAGCTTTCTAAATCATTCTTGTACACCAATTACTCAACTACAATTAACAATCTCTGAACTAATAGAAGTTAATTGCATCATAGATATTTTTTAGACTATTCAGTATGTGGGAATTTTCTCAGCCTAATAACATGGGAGGATATGAAACTGTGCTGTACCTGCACTTTTATTGCATGGTTCAGCACATTTTATCTGCATAATAAACTGCCAGGATGACTTACCCCCTATTGTGAGGTTTAGGGTCAGCCCTATTTGGAACAACCTCTTTAGTCTTGCTAAACATACATTGCCTATACAGATAGGTGCACAGTCCATGTTTTCTCACATTTTTAAGGTCTTTATATGTTTTAATTAAAGAAGTTGAAGTAGTGGATGGCAAGCACTCATGGTATTTCTGCATCATAATAATTTCCCTATGTAGCTTTACACAAAACAAATTTCAATTTCAGTAGTATCTATGTGCCTTTGAAACACAGTCTATAAATAATTTATATTGATATTCACCTTTTGCTATGATGAATCATTTTCTATATAATGAATGTAAAAAATTATATTTTTTCTTTCATAAACATCTTTGGAAAGATAAAAGTGACCCAGTATGTAAGTTTTCAAAAGTTGAACTTTTGTAATAGTTATTGTTTAGTATTGAAATAAATGTAGTATAATTCAACATATTTTTAAAAATGGAAGATTGGCAAAATATTTTTTTTTTTTTAGTTGAATCAATACCATTGGAATCTGAAAAATTATTTTGTAATATAACAAATATGTTAAATGATTGAGGTAAAAATGTCATTTGTTATCTTTTCAAATATGTTGCGTTTTTCTGTATTTTTAAAAAATATTTTTGCAATATTAACACCACAAAAATATGTTGCATCATACAACTAAACAGAAACTTTTGGTAATTTTCTTAAGGTCAGTTTTGCTGAAGTGTGTATTGGCGTTATCTGCGTCAAATTTATTAAATATTGCACGATATTTGATCAACTGTAAGCATCTGTAAGTCTAACACTTTTGTCTTATCATGTTTCTCGACTTTGTAGACCAAACTTTTAATGGAGTGAACAATTTTTGCACCTTTTGAAAAAGTTGCATTTGAAAAATTTAGAGTAGAGACAACTAGAAAGGCTAACCATGGCCACTTTCCTACCCATTTTCCAAAAGTGTAGTGAGTGGTGCAAAATAAAATCACTAAATGCACTAAGTTAAAAAAAAAAAAATAGCAATACGTTTTTTTTTTTTTTTTTTAACTAAAATAAATGCCAGACTAATTCTAAATGTGGCAGAATCCGTAATTCATTAGTTTTCAAACCTGTTTGATCTACTGTGAACCCACTCAAGCTCCCTTGATATAATAAATATCATTATATATAATTTACAGTTCATACAATATGATGGTACAGCCGTCATTTCACATTTGGGTATACTTTAACATGAAGAAAGCATTGGCTGTTTTGCAAACTATCTATCTATCTATCTATCTATCTATCTATCTATCATCTATCTTTATATAATTATTATATTATCTGAAATTGTTCATTGGATTTGAAATCTAAATAAAAATAAAATTAATCATGCTTTTTTAATAAATCTTTTACAACATCTTAAGGATAAAATACTACTAACTCACTTTAATGCTATGTCTAGATGTTGATTTCTTTCCATAAAATATTTTCAACCAAATTTTAGCAGTTATTTTTAAATCTTAAAAAAAAATCATGAAAAGCAAGAACAAATCTAATATTTTTCATATTTTTCATCTAATGTATTTTTACAAAGTAGAATATCAAGTAGGCACATTACAGATGGGAAATCCATCTGTTATGTTAATATGTCAAAATTCATCATTAATTTCTATACTGAGTCTAAATAATACTGAAAAATATGTTAACTGCAAAAAAATTTACAGAGTAATAACAATGTATTGTTAAACTGAAAACCAATAGAAAAAGGAAATTGGAAAAAGGAAGTTTGAAAGGTGTCAAAAGGATTAACAAACCTAGAAAATAAAACAAATAAACAAAAGCCTTATCAAATACAATGAATGACATGTTTAAAGAAAAAGGATTTGAAGATTTTATTTTGTGAAATGCAATTATTGTTTATTATTGTACACATATGTATTATGTATCTAAATATATAATTAAATATACATGCATGTATAGTATTGAGCTACCCATTAGATAATTACTAGATAATTACTGAATCCAAATAGTTATTTATTAAGAATCTAGGACAGTAAAATGCTGTCATACATAAAGTAGGCAGAATGACATAGATCTCTTCTTTGAAACAATGCACTAGTTGGTCTGCAGTATAGCGTGCAAGCGCTGTGCTGTCCTGGCATTACTCTGTCAGCCTGGTTAAATGAGTCGATACAAATACATCCCTTGAGTGAAATGGGATGTGCTTGTCTGTTTGTCGAGGACAGTATGTCTATAGACATTAATGTCCCTATGCTCACAAGCATCTTGAAAAATTGAAAGTAGAAAGAGAGAGTGAGAGGAGAATAAAGAATGGTCTTTGTAGTCTTACTACTCAGTTTTATGTTTTGAAGGTTAAAATGGTTGTTAATGTACTATATGTGTCTAGTGTATGTGACATTCTATTTGTCATTCAAGTATTGAGATATCAGAGGTTGCATGGTAAACTTTAATAATGTATCTGAGTGAAGGCCCCCCTAGTATAGAGGACCCCCCAGACATATCTAACAATCATCCAGTAAAACACACACAAACACAGTGAGAACATGCAAACTCCAGTGCTGCAAGGCAACGGTGCTACCCACTGAGCGACTTTACTGTCCATATATATGTTCTGTTTGTCTATTTATCTATGTTGTTTTATCAGCAATCTACAAATGTCACTTTCTCATGAACTTTAATCCCACAAGGCCACTTTTTGTGCATTCACAATAGTGTTAATGAACATATGACCTGTTTGGTTAAAGTGCAAAGCAGAACGTCTTATTAATATATGATTAGTAACTCTCAAGTGCTTTTTTTTTTCTCAAAGCAGTGGCTTTTCAGAGCAGTGCTCATAACAAATTTTGCATAATGTCTTCTACTACAACATGATTAAAATTTAAAGAAGACTATATTACAGTGGCCATCATGAAACATTTAAAAGCCCTGCCAGATTGTTCCTGACGAAAGAAATAATCACATTTACTAAGCCTATGGTATTGAGCGTATTTTCTATATTTATTAAAAAGAACATAAATTGTTTGCAATGTTAAATAGAGTCTACCACCAAGATTGCTTTTGAATTACTTATATGATATCGTCGGGGCTTTTAGTGGCATAGGGAACATACTTCTTTTTTGTTAAAGTGCAACCTGCTGCTGAGAAAAACAAATCAGCTGTTTGGGTGTGCATTACAGAGCACCCATGTTCGCCCGTAGTCACTAGCCAGCATTGCCCTCTAACATAAAGATTGATAGGTCCCAATGTGACCTCAAGTGAAAATAGGTGCTTCAGCAGATCCTGTGCACAGAACCATCCACGTGTATTTTCTTGATGGCATGATTGCACTTTTACACAAAAAAAAAAAGATATTACTTTGCTACTAATGACCATGTCACATTTTAGTTCACTGCCAACAATTACACTTCAGTTCATTTTCAACTGCACTTCCTCTGCTGTTAACTACATCTCAGTTCATCGCCAATAAGTACACTACTGTTCATCTTTTGGTATATATCAGGGGTAGGCAACCTTTTTTGTTCGGTGTGCCAATTTTAATAAAAAAATCAAAGATGAGGTACTTGGAGTGCAGTCAATAATTGTAAGTCTGACGACCCCTAAACTAAAGTCATATACCAAAAATCATAACACAGAAGTGCTGCCACAAGATGCTTTAGGACGCATGCATTTACTGCTATTTCCTAGGACGCTCCTGTACTTTCCCATTAGAAGTGATTAAAGTACATGTGCAGCCCCCAATTAGTGGTAAATGTGTCCAGGAGCACCGTATGGCAGCACCCTCAGGGTGGTGACACACTATGTATCTGGATGCAGATATAGTCTTAGGCCACTGGAACTTTTACTTCTATGTAAATCTGCGTTCACATGGTGCATTTTTGCACAAAAAAAGTTGTGATCCCTCTGTATAAGCACAGGGTCACAGCTAGGTAAGGAGCAATGGTTAGCCTATAAATAATAATTTTCCTTTTCAGGGCAGTACAGTAACAGTAAACTGTGTGTGTGTACCCATACTGTCTCCTAGTGCAGTAACAATAACTGCGTGTGTACCCATACCGTCTTCTAGCACAGTAACAATAACTGCATGTGCACCCATAGTGCAGTAAAATTAACTGCGTGTATACCCATACCGTCTCCTAGCGCAGTCACAATAACTGTGTGTGTACCCATACTGTCTCCTAGCGCAGTGACATTAACTGCATGTGTACCCATACTGTCTCCTAGCTCAGTAACAATAACTACGTGTGTACCCGTACCGTCTCCTAGCACAGTAACAATAACTGTGTGTGTACCCTTACTGTTTCCTAGCGCAGTAACAATAACTGCATGTGTTCCCATATTGTCTCCTACCGCAGTAACAATAACTGTGTGTGTACCCAAACTGTCTCCTAGCACAGTTACAGTAACTGAGCGTGTACCTATACTGTTTCCTAGCGCAGTAACAATAACTGTGTGTATACCTATACAGTCTTTGAGAGCAGTAACAATAACTGCGTGTGTATCAATACCGTCTCCTAGCACAGTAACAATAACTGTGTGTGTACCCATACTGTTTCCTAGTGCAGTAACAATAACTGCATGTGTACGCATATTGTCTCCTAGTGCAGTAACAATAACTGCGTGTGTACCCATACTGTTTCCTAGCGCAGTAATAATAACTTTCTGTATACCCACATCGTCTCCTAGCGCAGTAACAATAACTACGTGTGTACCCATACCGTCTCCTAGCACAGTAACTGTGTGTATACCCATACTGTCTCCCAGCACAGTAACAATAACTGAGTGTATACCTATACCGTCTCCTAGCACAGTAACAATAACTGCGTGTATACCCATACCATCTCCTAGCACACTAGCAATAACTGTGTGTATACCCATAGCCTCTCCTTGCGCAGTAACAATAACTGCGTGTATACACATACCATCTCCTAGTGCAATAACAATAACTGCATGTGTACCCATACTGTCTCCTAGTGCAGACTTTGACTCACATGGTGGATGAGTATCTGTTGACACGTCTCCTGGTACTGAGCGATGGGTCCTCCCTGTTCATTTTCTGGGTTGGTAAATTGAACATGTGGCCAGAGCTTGCCCTCTATGCCTTGGAGGTGCTTGGGGGTGTCATCACCGACAAGAGGATCTGCCTATCCACAGCCAACGTGGACATACTTACGTTCATTAATGGATCCCACAGGACTTGGCTGTGCCAGTGCCTGAGTGAGTGGTTAAAGTGTTGGCTTCCTCCTCTGCCTCTTCTACTTACACCGCCACATCCACCTCCACCTCCTCCTTCTCCCCCTGGACCTCTACCACCTGTTTCAAAATTATTTTATTTTATTTGTTTTTAATTTTTTTTTTAAACTTATTTCTTTTTTAATTTTTTTATTTTGTTATTATTTTAAGTACTTTTCCTACCCCATTTTTTGCAGGGCACTTGCTCTGTTAATATCTCAATTTTGCAGCCTTCTACCCCTTACTATTCCCATTTTACATTTTATTTTTGGGTCACCAAGTTCGGGTCCTCATTGATTTCAATGGAGTTCGGGTCAAGTTCGGGTACCTGAACCGAACTTTTGGGCAAAGTTATGCCGAACTTGTCTAACTCGAACTTCAACAGGTTCACTCAACACTACCTATGACATATCATAATCTAAGAAAAGAAGCAGGGGATGATGATGATGCTGGTTCTGACCAACTATTAGCGGAAACCAAACAACTGGGTCCTCAGATACACTGGTGAGCATAACAAACTGCTTGCTTGGTGGCTTTTGTGATGATAAAAGTATCATTAGCATAAAGAAAAGGGATGACTATTGCATAGCCATGCTTTCAGACCCTTGCTTCTGAAAGGCAAAATTGGTGCATTACCAATATAAGCTCTATATGCAGCTTGCTGCAGCTTTCTCTGAGCAGATGCCTGCCAGCCCTATATCTAACCAGGAGGTCCTTTTTTCTTCCCACTAATTCAACACTCCAATGCGTACTACTGCTACAAAATGTAGAAGAAGCCGTAGTCAATACAGTTTGCTGAACATGATGGACCAGTATTTTAATCTGTAGCACCATGCTAATGCATATCAGTAAACAAATATGTACTGCCTAAACAACCAGGTTCAGTCAAATCTGAACTGTGCCTCTTTGTCATCAGATGCCCTAAGCATTAACTCCATGAGTCTGAGTGAGCAGATTGGACCAGTGGCAGGAACTGTCTCAGTTTACATAGGAAGATTTTCATCATTCCAGCGCCATTAGGGTTAAAATCCAATATCTTTATTTCAAATATTTAAAATCTTATCAGTACATGATCGGTACTGAATTAAAGTATAAGCCATATAGCCATAAGCCATATAGTAATTGAGAGGAATCTTCTCTGATGCCAGGTTATGTATATGTAATGCCCCCTAATTAATTCTCTAACACAGCGGTCCCCAACCTTTTCCCCTCCACGGCCCGGCAGGGAGAGGGGGCGGGTTGGCCGGTTTAGGGGCAGGGCTTTGGTCATATGGGGGCGGGGTTATACGCTAAACAGCGCTGTATACCGGGGCCGTGCTGGCGGGACCTCGGTGTACAGTACTTTAGACCATGTCCCCACTATTAGCTATGCTAGGAGCCGCGGCTCCCGTCATAATGTGACAGGAGCCGTGTTTACCCAGGCCAGCCTGCCGCCCCCGGACCGGCAACAGACCCCCAACAGCCCTGTTCCGGTCCACGGACCGGTGGTTGGGGACCCCTGCTGTAACATAAGAGGGGGTTTCATGTATTTCTTCTAACTTAGCACAGTGCCTCCACCCGAGTCTTGATTTTGTTTTGTTTTTTCGGTCAGGGGCTGACTGAGGAAACTCCAGCTTAGCTCAGTACACATGTTACACCAGGACAAAAAAAAGTTACATGGAACCAGAAGAGACTATTTAATATTTAGATTTTAGATTAAGTAAAGTTACAACACTGATGAAGTTAACTAAAGCATGAGAAGATATGACATTAACACAAATGCAGTATTACATAATTCTCAGTTGCAAGTGGGACAGAACCATCTAAAGAATAATGTCTGGGATATCTAGATAGAAGTAATAGTAACAACCATAGAAACTGGTGAGGTTGGTGCACTTTAGGAATAATATATTCACTTAGTAATAAAGAGAATACTTGCAGCTTGAGCAGTGGTGACACTGCTTGACAATCAATGGATTTTAGCCATTACTGAGCCAAGTTTTAATTGTCACTGTCAAAGAGAACCCCAACCAGTAGGGATATGATGTAGGAGGTTGCTCACTCTTCTGTTGACATGTCACTCTAGTTTAGTTAAGTTCTCCAAATAACTACAGCAGTGCTTAAGAAGAGACAGCAGGATCCTCTATTAATAACCATACAGGGATGAGGCTCCTCTCAGGAGATTTGGTGAACTATGTCTTAGCTTAGTCTTCCAGCCTCTGTAAAATGGCTGTCTCTCAGTCCTAAATCTGTTATCTACTGTAGTAAAAAACATCTCTGTCATACTTGGAAAGAAAGGATGAAGGTAAACATGGGTCAAAAGACAACTCCCCTATCACTTTTTGCACAGAATATTGTAGCGCGTAACACTAAGTTGTCATAATAATAGAGAAAACTATAAAGAACTTGCCTATATTATACCAGGTGATGTCCTGACAAAGATTTTAAGAAATGGCTGTGAAATTGTGGCCAAAAAAGGCAAGTCTATAGGTTCCATCTCATCCCCAGTCTTTTCACCTCACAGGTAGAAAAAAACGACACGTAGTAGTGTGGGGTCCTATAAATGTGACTTCCCAAAGTTTGCATGCCACAGACAGAAAAACCTTTGTGCCAGTAATGACAGCTATGAATATCAGATCATAAGCCATATTACTTGTAACAGTAATTGTGTAATATATCTTTGAATGTACAGATTGTTATCTGAAGTATGTGAGCTGTACAGGGAAGAAACTGAAGTAAAGGAATGGGGAACATATTTCACAAAGGAAAAAAAGCCAATTTAGAAATCCATCTGGAGCATCAAGATATTTTGCCAGTCAACATAAAGGTAATCTTGACACCTTTATATTCTATGGATTTGAATTAGTGAATAAGCCCCATAGCAGACGGTATTGGCCTGAATCTTTATATCTTTATGGATGAGAGAAGCATTTTCAATCTCCATACAAAATAACTGGTGGGATTAAATTATAAAACAGATTTGTTGTATCATTATTGAGGCCTTGCCCCACTCCTCATTTTTCCCATTGATGGCATTGCTTCAAAAATGTGTTTTCTTAGTGTTTTAGGCGATTTAACATCTACACAATGTTCATTTAGTGGGTATGTCACATTATAATGGTCTTCAGCTATGTTCACATAGTTCACTATGTTGATGCAGTTTTCATAACAATGTTTATATTTTGGCAGTGAGAATCCACACCAATTAATGAAACAAAGATTCTTGAAGGATGGCAGGAGGTTGTTCTCATTAGCTGATATTTATTTGCAATGTTTGTTATTTTATTTTTTATTATATTAAAATATTATAGTTTTTGTATGTTACCTTTGAATCATAAGACATATAGAGCTAATGTTGGGAGGATACCATCCCATACCCAAACCAACTTATTTCTATCATTTGAGCTTGGGCCCTGTTCAGATGGTACAGTTAGTTTTCAAGCATTTTTTTTTCTTTTTGGGATGGGAAGTGAAATTCTATCCTGAATTAAAGAATCATACATTACAAGGTAATCAGCAAAGAGTGTGACTTTAAGCATAAGGTCTCCTATTGGCATTCCTTGAAAAAGAGGGGATTTTCAAAGTGTGTATGCTACGGATTCTATGGCTAAATCAAATAGAAGTGGCGAGAGTGGGCATTCTTGTCTGGTCCCCTTTTGTATACTTAGTGATCTAGATTGGAAGCCTGGGGTATAAACTACAGCTCTGGAGGATGAATATAGTGCTGATAGGATTCCACAACAGATTCAAAATTTATTTAGGATGGTTTCCAACCACTGCCAGCGGATGTTGTCAACAGCCTTTTCTGCTTCAATGGATGTCAAAGCTGTCTTGTCGCCAGCATTGGCTGGAGCTTAGCAGTGTCCAGAGCTACCAGCACCTTGCGAATGTTTGTCACTGCTGCGCAGCCTTTTATGAACCCCAGTTGAATTGGGGCCACAACGTATGGTATTGCTGTGCAGAGACGTCTGCCATAATTTTTGCCACTAGCTTAAGGTCTTGATTGATAAGGGTTGATAGGAATCTAGGACTTCTGGATCCCTATTTGGTTTGTGTAGAACCCTGACATATACTGTATTCGCAGTTGTTGGGATGGGGGTGCCAATGAGGAGGGAGTTTAAGTAGATGGTCAGGGGTTTTGATACTTGTCTGAGGGCCTTATAAAATTTGGCAGGGAAGCAGTCAGGGCCTGGGTCTTATGATATTTTAAAGAGCTTATGGCCTGAACGATTTCATCTTCTGTAAGAGCTGAATTCAGGAGGCTTAGATGATGTTTTAAATAGGCTTAGATGTTTTAAATAGTCCCGTGCTTTTGCTGTGTCATAATGAAGTGAGTCGCTATATAGACAGTTATAGTATTGATGAAAGATGTCTAGAATTTTGGTTGGGTCCATCTGGGCCTTGTCCAAGGTGTCTCTCAGTCGGGAAATGTGTGTGTATGGTCTTGTGCCCTTGGAGAGATTGCCTAATATGCATCCTGACATATTGCTATAATGAAATAGCCCTGCCTCATAAACAGAACAGCTGTCCTAATGCATTTCCATGTCTCGAGATTTGGTGAGGAGGGTTGTCTTAAGTACGTTGTGTATGCATCTCTGATAGCTGCTGTTCTCATATTGTTCTTTTGCTTTATTTTAAGCTGTGTGACATAGGCTATTATGTGGCCTCTTATGAGCGCCTTCGTTGTTTTCCAATGCAGGTATGGCCTGTTTTGGAGGACCCCATTGTGGTATTCACAGCCGGTAACCCAATTTCTAAGCAATTGGAGAAAGGTGTCATCTTTCGCAAAGTAGGAGGCGAATCTACATATATATACTGAGTACCCCTGTGCCCATCATACAGTGTCAATGTGACTGGGGAGTGAACAGAAATGATCATCTGCTTAATTTCAGTGCATTAGCATACGTCCCACAAAAATATAGTTTTTCCTGGACCAGGATCAGCAGAAATGTGTGTGTGTGTGAATTCCCTGCTGCCAGGGTGGTGGTGGCGCCAGATATCTATAAGGCCATGGTCTTCAGCTATGGCAGTTAAGATAGAGTCAGTGTAGTTTTTTTTCCGACTGCCATCTGCCTTTTTCCTGTCCTCTAAAGAGGATATCACTAGATTCATATCTCCAGCCACGATCTTGTTAGGGGAAGGGTCTCTCCATTTCAGTAAATCTAGCAATCAGCCATCTGGCTACAGTCTGATCTTCACTTGTACCCAGGTGAGAAAGGAACTGAAAAAGATCAAGGCTGGGAAAGCTTCAGGGCCAGATGGCATCAGTGCAAGGCTAATTAAGACTTGTGTGATATTATTACAAATATGTTCAATATGAGCCTGAAGCTGGGAATGGTACCACAACTGTGGAAATCATCTTGTGTGGTACCAGTTTCAAAGACACCTCATCCGATGAACATTAATGACTCCAGACCTGTAGCATTGACATCTCATCTGATGAAGATCTTATAGAGATTGGTTCTCACTCATCTCTGCCCTCCAGTGAGCTCGGCTATGGACTCTCTCCAGTTTGTTTATCGGCTGGGCATTGGGGTGGATGATGCCATCATCCACCTTCTGCACAGAGCTCTTTCTCACCTGAAGAAACCAGGGAACACTGTGAGAATAATGTTCTTTAATTTCTCCAGTGCATTTAACACCATACAGCCAGGGCTACTGAGAGACAAGCTGGCCCTTATTGGAGTGGACCACCACTTCTCCAACTGGATTCTAGACTACCTCACAAACCGACCTCAGTATGTGAGAGTCTGGGACTGTGTTTCAGACACCGTGATCTGTAATACAGGGGCACCTCAGGGTACAGTTTTTGCCCCTTTCCTCTTCACACTGTACACTGCAGATTTTAGGTGCAACTCATCTAGCTGTTACTTACAGAAGTATTCTGATGACTCAGCAATAGTAGGCCTCATCACAGATGAAGATGACAGGGAGTACAGAGAATTGAACCGGGATTTTGTGGATTGGTGCCAGTGGAACCATTTTAGGATTAATGCTGGGAAGACCAAGGAGATGGTGGTGGACTTTCGTAAGTGCAGATATCCTCCTAAACCAGTGGACATCCAGGGGATGGGCATTGAGATTGTCAACACCTATAAGTACTTAGGGGAGCTCCTCAATAATAAGCTGGACTGGACAGATCACTTGAATGCACTGTACTGGAAGGGCCAGAGCAGGCTCTACCTGCTTAGGAGGCTGAAAGCCTTTGGAGTCCGGGGGGCACTTCTTAGGGCCTTTTTCAACTCTGTAGTGGCATCAGACATCTTCTTCGGAGTGGCCTGCTGGGGGAATAGCATATCAACCAGGGATAGGAATAGACTTGACAAGCTGATTAGAAGGGCCAGCTCTGTCCTTGGGAGCCCCCTGGACCCAGTGCAGGCGGTGGGTGACAGAAGGATACTGTCCGTGGTGAGCTTCATGCGAGAGAATAACTTTCATCTGATGCATTAGACCGTGATAGCACTGGGCAGCACTGTCAGTGACCGACTGCTCCACCCTAAGTGTGAGAAGGAGCGCTATCAGAAGTCTTTCCTCCCCGCTGCGGTTAGGCTGTAAAACCAACACCGACCTAAGCGGATATCACTCCATACATAGAACTGAAAGATCTTTAAGTATGGTAAAGTCTACTACTTTTTTACCTGTACCTTTCTATCTGTACCTACTGTCACTGTAATGCCTTTACCTTGGAGCTTCTGTATATATTGTTTTTTGTGTTTGTATTATCTATGCTGCTGTAACAAACTGAATTTCCCCATGGTGGGACTATTAAAGGATTATCTTATATTATCTTATAAGGTGGGGGCTTCTCTTAGGTCTAGCATGGTAGGGATCCCGCCATGCTCCGGGAGGTATCTATTTGGGACATCGGTGATTAGGGTGATTAGATACGGATTAGGGACAAAAGGTTGGGACATATACAGTTGCTTTAAATAGACCGTGAGTAGAAGGGTTATGAGAGAGGGGCTAGTGTGTGATAGTGGGGCAACACAAAGCTTGCAGCTAAGGAAGGGCAGTCAGTATCAGAATAGTAGCCAGGGGCGGATTGGGACCTGAAAGTGGGCCTGGAAAAAAATGTAAAAATAGGCAAGGCCAGCACAAATAGCCCCTTCATGTAAAGCAGTCCTGTGTAAAGTAATTTTGCATAGGACTGCTTTACATGGAGGCAGAGGCAGCTTCGTGTCGTTACCATGTCAGACTGAAACTGTAACTTATACATGACTGCTACCTCTCACTCCATGTAAGGAGGAAATTTCTGTTACATGGGGCTGCCTGCTTCATAAGTAAAGCTCTTGGGAGCATATAATACTGTGTGGGTGCCACTGTGGAGTATATGATACTGTGTGGGGGCCACTGTGGAGCATATGATACTGTGTGGGGGCCACTGTGGAGCATATCATACTGTGTGTGGGCCACTGTGGAGCATATGATACTGTGGGGGCTACTGTGGAGCATATGATACTGTGTGGGGGCCACTCTGGAGTGGCACTATTAACAGTATCAGGCCCTGTTCACACAGTGGAATCTGGTGCTGATTTTGCTGTGGATTTCGCCCCCTAAATCAGCAGCATATTTCTCCCTCATTTTGCCTCCTATTGAAACCAATTGGAGCAGGAAGCTGGGAAAAAAAACTATCCCGCTCGATCTTGCTGCAGATTCTGCAGCTGATTCAGAGGCTGCAGCTTAAGACTGGTTAGACTCATTTATGTTCTTGACATCACAGGTGACCAAAGTTTTCTCACGAGGAAGTACTCAATGAAGTTCTCTACATTTCCAGAGTCCAAAGCAGGACTTGTTGAGTGACTTGAAATCATGAACGGAAATATCAGGTTGTTGGGAAAAGGAAAGATCTTCACATTCTCACCTAGGCTTCACAGTTTAACTTCAAATTAGAGATCATTTAAGTTTGGACACATCCATAAATTATACACAGAAATGAACTAAAAAAACAAATGTGGGATTTATATTATTATAATGTATATTTTACCACTAAATGCTGGTACACAGATTTGGTATATACAAGATAAAATGTAATGATAGATAATATTATTCTGTTTATAGCTACAGTTATGCACATGGGGCTAGGCAAGTATCATCAATCAACATTATTCACAGTCCTTTACTTGCATTAAACATTAGGGCTAAAAGTTTCGCTTTCACAGCCAGATTGTTTGTCTTGTTTAAATGATGGTAAATCAATGAATGTGAAAATAAGTCAGAGCTTACTTGTTGTTAAGAAAACAATGCAGTATAAAACATGGAACACAAAGTATATTACTGTCCCTACTCCAGAACATGTTATTTAGCTTTCAAACTCTTCCTGTGATAGACAACCAATTAAAAACCTTGCTATATTACTCAGGTAATTTTGTCATATAAACTAAACAATGATTGGATTTCAGTCATAGCTGTCTTTTCCTAGGACATGAAGTATTAAGAGGTCAGGAAACTGAGATGGTTTGTAGTACACATGAGGTGTAGGTAGGTCACAAACAACCCAGGTCAAAAATGAAATAATATATGGATAGGTCCAGTGGCGTAAGTACTGCTGTAGCAGCCATAACGACTGCTATGAGGCCCGCGACCTTAAAGGGCCTGGCGGGCCTCTGCTGCTTTTTTATTTTAATAGGCTGTTACCTGATGGAGTAAACCCAGTAGGTAACAGGCCCTATTTACTTACCGATCCTCGTTCCTGCTCACGGCTGCCTCTGTCTCTTCTTCTGTCCTCCAGGGGGCCCCGTGCCTTGCAACATCATATGCAATGCACAGGTCCCCCTCGAAGGCAGAAGGGGATGTGGAGGTTGCGGGAATCTGAAACTGCTATTATTATACTCGGTGAGGTCTCTTCACACTCCCTAGTATAATGTTGGAAGCCCAGTGGAGTTGAGCGAACATAAAAAAACACTGTTACTTACCTCTCCTGGGCTCAGCGGTACTCCCTGTTGTCTCCGGGCCTCTTTAGTGATGTCACAGACATCACATGGGTCAGGCC
The DNA here is from genome assembly GCA_947044405.1 of Leptodactylus fallax. Lineage (NCBI taxonomy): Eukaryota > Metazoa > Chordata > Amphibia > Anura > Leptodactylidae > Leptodactylus > Leptodactylus fallax. The sequence continues at coordinate 849,343 of CAMRHE010000347.1, forward strand.
GGCATCACAATGCATAATGACGTTGGCGTAACCCACATCTATGATGTAATTGAAGAGGAGTCACTCTGAAGCCCAGGGGAGGTAAGTAACACTGATTTTTATGTTTATCGCTTCCCCTGGGCCTCTGCTTAGTATACTCTGGGGTCTGAAAATGCCCCAGAGTATAATAAAAGTTCGTGGATGGTGAACCCCAGAAATTTCAGGTTCTGCAGATATTATACTGTGCGGAGGGCCCACTATGAGACATTATACTGTGTGGAGGGGCCACTATGGGACATTATACTGTGCGGAGGGGCCGCTATGGGACATTATACTGTGTGGAGGGGCCGCATTGGGACATTATACTGTGTGGAGGGGCCACTATGGGACATTATACTGTGTGGAGGGGCCGCTATGGGACATTATACTGTGTGGAGGGACCACTATGGGACATTATACTGTGCGGAGGGGCCGCTATGGGACATTATACTGTGTGGAGGGGCCGCTATGGGATATTATACTATCTGGAGTCCACTTTGAGATATTATAGTGTGTGTAAATGCGGCGTTATACTGTGTGGGGGCCAGAAAAGGGGATGCTATGCCATGGGGGGGCCCCATGTCAAAAGTTTGCTATGGGGCCCAGTTTTTGCTAGTTACGCCTCTGAGTAGGTTCACACAGAAAACCAGAAAAACTATTATAACTGTCAATGAAAGCAAGTCAGATTAGATTCTAAATAGTGTGCACACTGGTGTCCATCGAGTCACCAAGACAGATTTTTTTTTTTTACACTGGAGTTAAACAACAAAGATTCCTACTGATCCTGAGATGTTGAAAAACTGATACAGAAAGCATGTTGTAAAACTTTATAACCTTTTATCATAAAGAAAGTAACATTTACTTGCTGAAAGCAGAGTATTCCTTTATGTCCTATAGGGGAGACAGTTTGGTATCTCTTTATATCTCCATTCAATAGATAATAGATTGGAGGTCTAGTGGCAAAAAAATAAATACAGTAAAATGCCATATAGTATCACAATGAGTTTATGCATTTTAAACCAGTATAGTGATAGTAGTAGATGTGCAAATTTCCTGAAATTCGTGTCAGGCCCAATTTGGTCCTATTTATTCGACTCGGTCTGAATAAATTTGGTCCAAACCGAAAGTGTCTGAATTGCCCTGAAAAATCATGTATGATAATCTAAGGTTTCCCAGGACTGGATTTAAGCTCTTTAACACCAAGCTTATTATTAGTACCAATGTGACGGCAACATATATGGCATGTTTAAAAACACACTGCACTGTCTGATTTCTTATACTTTTTACAATTTAATGAGAAGAAGCAATGCATTTTTAAGAAGCTGTGAAAAAATTATCTATTTTTTTCTTTTTAGGAGCAGTTTCAGGTTTGTAATATTTACCCTGTGCATGGTAGTGTTGGTTCCCAGTAGCAATGGTACCATACAGAATTTGATTTACAACAGCAGCAGTACAGTGCTATGAAACATGATGGACAAGGCAGAAAATGTCTGGCTAGGTAGGAGTAACAGTGACAGCAGCTGCAGCATCACAGTATGGAACATGATGGCAGGCAGACAGTGGAAGTGGCATTACTGGGCCATAAATGTCATGGTCTCCTTACCTTCCCTTATGATTCCCACCTCTATATTTGCCCCATGGGCCACTACCAAAATGGCTACCAGTGCCTCTACACCACCACTAATGTAGGTATGCATTTCAGTCATGTCCACCACCTCTGTCTGATCCTCCTGTTCACCACAACCCAAACTTTGGTTCGATCTCAGTTGAAACAGAGAGGACAGAATATAAATGCATCTATTGGGCTGTAAATTAACTGTAAGGCTAAGTCCCCACATAGCAGACCGCAGAGAAAAAGTGCTGCAGGAAAAACCGCAGCGCTTTTCACAGAATGTTCACAGTGTTTTTCTCTGTGGATAGGGAAACCGCCACCGTTATCATAGGTATAATAGACATGCTTCGATTTCCAAAAGCTCAACGGTTTTGGAAATTGCAGCACTTTCACTGTGCATATTTTTCTGCTATGTGTGGATAGGATTCACTTTGCTGGAACTGTAAAACACCTTGGTTTTTGATGCAGCCAAACCGCAACATTTACGCCACGTGGGGCTCCAGCCAAAGGAGGAATGCGCTGAGCACTGCCTCAAAGTGTTGGTGTTACTGTCAGAGGTAACATCATCCTGCTGCTGTGACTGGTATGATGAGTAACCAATCCAGTCCTCAATTTTATCCCCTTCCTGCTACTTCTGGCTGGACAGCTGGTGCAGACAGTGCTGCTTCTGTTACCTGCACTACAGCTACCCAGATTGTTACTGCTGGATGAAATGGTATGGGTGTTAATCCTTTTATATTAGCCACTCTTTTACCAGATATTTTATTTTTGAATTATGCACCTCTGAGCCTGCACTGGTTATTCTGACCCCAAAAGAAATAAAAAAGCCACTTGGACACAGACTGAACTGAAGTTTAAAACGCAAGCTTGACACATAAAAATAGGCACATTTTTGGTGCCCCTGGCACTCTATGCATCTCACTATTCTGTGATCTGTGTCACAAATTTGTCATCTGGGAACAGAATAAAGAGAAATATAACAGCTCAGTATAAATATTACAAAGAGCTCCCAGGGTAAGTGTAATATAGTACATATACAGATAAAAAGCATGCCAAAGGCTGTAAAACAGTTATACAGATAAAGTGACAAATGCACAAGGTATATACGAAAGTAATAGTCAAATATAGAATGCAGCCTTTTACCTGAATGAGCAAAATCAAGACAAGACCCTGGAGAGACTAATGACGTGTCCCAACACGCATTTCGCCCAAGTTATTTTTATATGGTTGTATTCCTCCTTTATATGTTGTTTTAATCGATGAATTATGAAAATAAAAATCATATACTTTTATTAGATAAATTGTGTGCTTATGTCTTAATGTTTGTGCTTTAAAATCAAGGCAAACTTGGTACAAAAATGTATTTATTGGTAGCCCAACTAAATATATAGCTCAGCATAAATGTAAGCTTGTGGAAGAGTGAAGTAATCAGGTAATACCTTTTAGAGGCTAACTGATTATATTTGATGGTGAGCTTTCGGAAGTACTAGCTCCCTTCATCAGACATGGTGTTATACAAGAAACTGAAAATTCAGATTTTTTATACCCTAAAGACATGGACCTTCAAAGGATCTTAGAATCCTTAAAAAAACAAAATGCAATATACAGTAAGTAGAGACATTATTTACAACAGATCAAAAAATAAACAATCTGGAAAGTTGTGGAGTGTGACGGAGGGATCAGAAATTCTTGCTCTCTGTTTGCTGTCATGTGGTGATTTGTGACCCTCACAGTTCATATATAGTGTGACATGAAACTGGCATGAATAGTAAGTCCAAATTGCAGAGTTTGAAATTTTTGCATTAACTTATATTCCCATTCTTTCCTCTCCCTCTGCGTCTTAAAATGTCCCATTAAAACCACAACCCGCAAATCTTCAATAGAGTGGTCTTCTCCAGAGAAATGTGCGGCCACTGGGAGATCTGTTCTGCTGTTATTAATGGTGGATCTGTGTGAGTTCTTGCGCTGACTAAGTCTCTGCCCAGTTTCTCCTACATAGAGGCCTTTGGTGGGACATTACACACACATTATGAGATACACCACATTGAAAGATCTGCAGGAAAATGTCCCCCTAATTCTGTGGAACTGTTGTGACTGTGGGACAGGTACACTGTCAGCGGTGTGGATGTGCTTGCAGCTTGACACAGTAAAATGAGATTTAAAATGTTCTACTGTCTAAGACTATTTATTCACTTTCTGAGGTCTTCTCTCTTATCTGCATTCCCACAAAACAGCAAATTTCCTGATTGGACTGTTTTATAGTGGCTATAGCTCTTTATTAACTGCACGCCTATATTTCCTCACAATTGGCTGAGGGCTGCTTGCAAGGCATTATAGGGAAGCCTGTCTCACCCGAGGTCATGTGATCCTGCTTCTCTGTCTTGTTCTGATCTGTGAAATAGAGACACCTATTTTGAAAGATTCAACTGAAATAAATCCCAATGTAACTGCCTGTTTGGGTCTCTGCGCCACCCTCCACTCGCATGCTACGGCGAAGGAGGCATGTTCAGTTTGATTCTTTGCTTAAGGTTCTTGTTGCTCAGTCTGAACTCTGTCCTAGTGCTGCTACTATGTAATTGAATTTCAGCCACACCCATCTCCTGCACCTTGTTTCTTTTTGCTCCTCAAATAGTTAATCTTAGCCTTGCCTGTGTGATTGACAGCCTGTCTACCAATCACGTCTGGGGCAGGTCCTGGACTTGCTATAAACAGGTCATCAGTCCACACATAGTTGCTGGCTATTGAGATTCTTTCCTGTGACTTTGTCCCTGATAGCTCCTTTTTCTGCTACTATTGTATTTCTGACTTCTGACCTTTGGCTCCCTCTGACTAGTCTCTTGGATTTCGTTTTGGTACTGCATCGCTCGACTGTTATCAACCCCTTGGCTAGCTGACCTCCCTTTTGTTGTTGTTTGTCCTGTCTGCGTTGTGTGTTGTCACTTATATTAAGAAGGGACTGTCGACCAGTTGCTGGCTGTCGCCTAGGACAGATCAGGCAAGTAGCCAGGGACAGTGGGGTGGTTCAGCTTAGGGTTCACTGTCTTGTTGTGCCCCTCCCCCTAGGTTCTGCAGCAGCACTGGGGAATTGCTCAACTGGCAATTCCCTTACACCCAAATTTTCAGATTCATCAATAAATAAAACATTTTTGGAAATTCGGAGCATATTAGTGCTGAATCGATTCACTCATGTCTAGTAATTAATAAAAGCCATGTCAGCAACACATGTTTAAACCCATTGTGCTGTCCATATGGGTTTAATATGAATTGCTAAAGACTTCTACATTTTAAGGCTAAGGCTCCACATAGCAAACTGCTTCGAAAAGCGCTGCAGGAAAAACTGGCAGAAATGTATTGCGGTTTTTCCCACAGCACTTTTCACAGAAACCGCCAGCTTTTTCCGTAGGTATAATTGACATGCTGCGATTTACAAAATCACAATGGTTTTGGAAATCGTAGCATTTCCAATGTGTGTATTTTTCTGTGTAGATGGGACTGAAAATACTGCAGTTTACGTTACGTTTATGCCACGTGGGGCCCCAGCCTAAATGTTTGGCGACCGGCAGACCTCCTATCTGTTCATTAGAAATTGCCCATCACTTTGTGTTCTACAGTGGTCCATGTATCTTTCTTCCATGTCATACCATCAACATACAAGAAGATATTTGTGGGGAGAACTGATTAAAATTGCTTGTATTCTTTTACTGTTTAGTAAAAGTACTGTACATAAAATTCAGCATGGTATTTTCAATGTATGGCAATTCTGGACTAAATGGATAGCATGTGTTTTAGTGAGTGATATGGTGGACACATGAGTTGAGAATGCTTTGAGCTCATCACTATAAATCTTGATTTATTACTTTGAACATTATCTTAATTCTTAATTTGTTGTGCCTAATTTTAGCTGTTCTGGGTTTCTAGTTGCCCTTTCACTTTAGAAGTCTTAAAACAAAGGCAATTACTGCCATTATATCCATTAAATGCAGACATAAACAGCAAAAAAATATTTCTGCTTCAGCTAATGCACTGATTCATTTTTCATACAAAAAAGTAATAGTTATTGTAAGGACAACTTAATACATCACGTCCATGGCCTAATTATGCAATGGTTAATAATGGATTTTTTTTGTGAAAATCTGCCTTTGTACTAAAGCTAAATCTCTGAACATCTAATGCTGAACATGAAACAAACAGAATTTATCATAACTGCACGAAAGTGTAGAAAGAACAGATTATATTTTATTTTAGCTTTTTATAATTACACCTATTTGTCAATGTAGCAGTTCTTACACTTAGGCCTAATAGATCCTATTCTGCATGTTGTGATTTAATGTTCCATGGACTAGCATAGTAAGTTAAAGAAAAATATACATTATTTATAAGAAAAAGTTTATTTGCTTTAAAGCATAGTTGTAACCAGAGACATATCTTTTGAGAGTGCAGAAGTAGCAACCACTCATGGGCCTTGGTACCTAAGGGGGCCTAAAGTCCACTTTGCCGCATAAGAAGATACAATTATTATAATTGACATAAGCTTTTAAAAGTTTGTACTGGAACCCAGAGGATTGAGGGTATGCCTGTGGTTTTGACATTTATGGGATGAAAATATGAAGCATCTAACTACTTTCATCATGCATATACAGTATGTTCGGGAAACATTACCCACATGGTAATTGGCTAATAGACAACTTTAATGCACATATAATTTTGCAGTATATTAGATCCACAATTGGTGTCTATGTAGTAATAATACACATAAAGTTAAAGTAGATATCTACTTTTAGAATGAAAGGTTCTGATTTATTTTCTTTTCAGAAACAAGGCCAACCTTGTCCATGGGCTCTTTCTGGTATTACAACTTAACCCTATTTAGTTAAATAGCAGACTTAGCCTATGGAAAGGTGTCACTGTTTGTCTGTTACTTACACATACAGTGGGGAAAAAAAGTATTTGGTCAGCCACCAATTGTGCAAGTTCTCCCACTTAAAAATATGAGGCCGGCCTGTAATTGTCATCATAGGTAGACCTCAACTATGAGACACAAAATGAGAAAACAAATCCAAAAAATCACATTGTCTGATTTTTAAAGAATTTATTTGCAAATTATGGTGGAAAATAAGTATTTGGTCACCTACAAACAAGCAAGATTTCTGGCTCTCACAGACCTGTAACTTCTTCTTTAAGAGGCTCCTCTGTCGTTCACTCATTACCTGTAGTAATGGCTCCTGTTTGACATTGTTATCAGTATAAAAGACACCTGTCCACAACCTCAAACAGTCACACTCCAAACTCCGCTATGGTGAAGACCAAAGAGCTGTAGAAGGACACCAGAAACAAAATTGTAGACCTGCACCAGGCTGGGAAGACTGAATCTGCAATAGGCAAGCTGCTTGGTGTGAAGAAATCAACTGTGGGAGCAATAATTAGAAAATGGAAGACATACAAGACCACTGATAATCTCCCTCGATCAGGAGATCCACACAAGATCTCACCCCGTGGGGTCAAAATGATCACAAGAAAGGTGAGCAAAAATCCCAGAACCACACGGGGGACCTAGTGAATGACCTGCAGAAAGCTGGGACTAACGTAACAAAGGTTCCCGTCAGTAACACACTACGCCGCCAGGGACTCAGATCCTGCAGTGCCAGACGTGTCCCCCTGCTTAAGCCAGTACATATCCTGGCCCGTCTGAAGTTTGCAAGAGAGCATTTGGATGTTCCAGAAGAGTATTGGGAGAATGTCATATGGTCAGATGAAACCAAAGTTGAACTCATCTTGTTTGGAGGAGAGTGAATGCTGAGTTGCATCCAAAGAACACCATACCTAATGTGAAGCATGGGGGTGGCAACATCATGCTTTGGGGCTGTTTCTCTGCAAAGGGACCAGGATGACTGATCTGTGTACATGAAAGAATGAATGGGACCATGTATCGTGAGATTTTGAGTGTAAACCTCCTTCCATCAGCAAGGGCATTGAAGATGAAACGTGGCTGGGTCTTTCAGCATGACAATGATCCCAAGCACACTGCCAGGGCAACGAAGGAGCGGCTTTGTAAGAAGCATTTCAAGGTCCTGGAGTGGCCTAGCCAGTCTCCAGATCTCAACCCCATAGAAAACCTTTGGAGGGAATTGAAAGTCCGTGTTGCCCAACGACAGCCCCAAAACATCACTGCTCTACAGGAGATCTGCATGGAGGAATGGGCCAACATACCAGCAACAGTGTGTGCCAACCTTGTGAAGACTTACAGAAAACGTTTGACCTCTGTCATTGCCAACAAAGGATATATAACAAAGTATTGAGATGAACTTTTGTTATTGACCAAATACTTATTTTTCACCATAATTTGCAAATGAATTATTTTAAAAATCAGACAATGTGATTTTCTGGATTTGTTTTCTCATTTTGTCTCCCATAGTTGAGGTCTACCTATGATGTCAATTACAGGCTGGCCTCATCTTTTTAAGTGGGAGAACTTGCACAATTGGTGGCTGACTAAATACTTTTTTTCCCCACTGTATATGGTACCATCTTCCTAAATATTGTGGTAGATCAAGCAAACCCCTTCATGGGAATGATATTATCTAATGGCAGTAGCTTCTTTAAGCAGGCTAAGTCACCTTGGCACAGTGCAAAAATTATTCAAGAATGGTTTGAGGAGCATGTACAAGTTCAGGGTTTAGATTTGGTCTCAAAATTCCACAGATCTCTGATAGGTAATACAGTATACACAATTATCAGTGGTGAACTTAGCCTCTTTGCTGCCTGAGGCAGACTATAGAAAGATGCCCCACCCCCCAAAAAAAATTGAGTTTACATGCTACTAGCTTCACACGCTGTTATCGTCGCACAATATACACTATACACAAAGTTATAAAACAGTTTTTAAGAATTCTTTTTACTGCATTACTTCAGTATTAGATCAATGACACGGCATTAACACTGAAAGAAACTTCTGCTTGGTGGATGGACGAGCCCGCATGGCCCCAATTCTCTATAATAGGAGTACCGCAGATAGCTGAGTACTGTACTTCGGCTATCTTTGGCACTCCCATTGAATTGAATGAGAGCCATGCGGGTTCGTCCATCCACCAAGCGATACACCTATATTTAGCCGCAGCCAGGCTGTATTCCCACCAAGTGGGGGGAAAAAACCCAATTCTCAGGCTCAGTGGGGGTCTCAGCAGACAGACCCCCATCAATCAGATATTTATCCTCTATCATTTAGGTGAATACAGGGCAGTAACATTTTATGACTTACAGGTGACGTCTCTGACTAATCCTTCACATTTTCCTTCTCTTCCCTTTGGACCGCCATGACCACTTCTTCCAGCTGTGACTTGTCTCTGTAAAGTTTGCAACACAGACATCTTTGACTCCTCACTTTTCCAGGCATCCAACTCACATTGTCCTCACCTACACAAAGCCCCCATTCTGCTGCTACCCCCAATTATAAAATATATGATATAACCCCCCATAATGAATAATACCCCCAAGTGCATCTTTATATTAATAATGTCCGTGTGTGCCCTGTATAAATAGTGCCCCTTATTAATAATGCCCCAGGTGTTAACTAATTAAAAGGTTTTCCAAATCATTAATAAACTAATCAGTGGGGCTCAAAAACCCAGGACCTCTACTGATCAGATGTTTGAATGGTACCTGTGTAAGCGCCGTGACTGCTTCTCTGTTTACATAATGTCATTCATCTCATAGCGGCCATGTAATGTAACTACAGCCTTGTCCTATACATGTCTATGTGACAAGGCTGTAATTACATCACATGGTCACTATAGACAGGCAGCGTGTGATATAAACAGGCACCATGGCCCCTGTTTATAACACCCCATATACACACACTATGTTCCACAGCAGCCCCTGCACACAGTATTACACGTTATTATGGCCTGCAGCTGCCACTGAACACAGTATTATCACCCGCAGCAGCCCCTGCACATGGTATTATGGCCCGCAGTGGCCCCTGCACATGGTATTATGGCCCGCAGTGGCCCCTGCACACAGTATTATGGCCCGCAGTGGTCCCTGCACACTGTATTATGTCTCGCAGCGGCCCCTGCACATTGTATTATGCTCCATAGTGGCCCCTGCACACGGCATTATGCTCCATAGTGGCCCCTGCAAATGTTATTATGCTCAATAGTGGCCCCTGCACACAGTATTATGCTCCATAGTGGCCCCTGCACATGGTATTATGAACCGCAGTGGCCCCTGCACATAGTATTATGTTCCACAGCGACTCCTGCACATAGTATTATGCCCCACAGTGGCCCCTGCACACGGTATTATGCTCCATAGTGGCCCCTGCACTCGGTATTATGCTCCACAGTGGAGCCTGCACACGGTATTATGCTCTACAGTGGCCCCTGCACACGGTATTATGCTCCATAGTGGCCAATCCATGAACTATTATTATACTCTGGGGTCTTTTCACAACGTGGGTCCTTAAGCTAAGGTTAAGGACCCACATAGCAAAATGCAGCAAAAAATTGCTGTGGAAAAAAACACAGCAAAATCTGCAACATAAAACGCTGCGCTTCCACAGTGGAAACACATCACTTTTTTTTTCCACAGCGTTCTTCATTGCGTTTTCGCAGAGTTTTCCTCTGTGGACTTTCTGCCCTGATTATATCTATACGGAAAATGGCAGCATTTAGGCAGATATAATTGACATGCTGCGATTTTCAAAAACGTGGGTGTTTTTGAAAACGCAGTTTTTCCAGTGTGCATTTTTTTATGCAATGTGTGGCTGGGAAACAGAGTCCATTCACTTTGCAGGTACTGTAAAACGCTGCATTTTCACAATGTGGGGCTTCAGCCTCAAGTGGTTTTCTCAAAATACCATTTTATAGGTTGCCTTATATAGTTAGGTCCATAAATATTTGGACAGAGACAACATTTTTCTAATTTTGGTTCTGTACATTACCACAATGCAGTTGAAGTTCAGACTTTCTACTTTAATTCAGTGGGTTGAACAAAATGATTGCATAAAAATGTGAGGAACTAAAGCATTTATTACACACAATCCCTTCATTTCAGGGGCTCAAAAGTAATTGGACAAATTAAATTATTGTAAATTAAATGTTAATTTCTAATACTTGGTTGAAAACCCTTTGCTGGCAATGACTGCCTGAAGTCTTGAACTCATGGACATCACCAGACGCCACTGTGTTTCCTCCTTTTTAATGCTCTGCCAGGCCTTTACTGCAGCGGTTTTCAGGTGCTGTTTGTTTGTGGGCCTTTCTGTCTGAAGTTTAGTCTATAACAAGTGAAATGCATGCTCAATTGGGTTGAGATCAGGTGACTGACTTGGCCATGCAAGAATGCTCCGCTTATTTGCTTTAATAAACTCCTGGGTTATTTTTGCTTTATGTTTTGGGTCATTGTCCATCTGTATTATGAAATGCCGACCAATCAGTTTGGCTGGATTTGGCTGGATTTGAGCACACAGTATGTCTCTGAATACCTCAGAATTCATCTGACTGCTTCTGTCCTGTGTCACATCATCAATAAACACTAGTGACCCAGTGCCACTGGCAGCCATGCATGCCCAAGTTATCACACTGCCTCCGCCATGTTTTACAGATGATGTGGTATGCTTTGGATCATGAGCTGTACCGCGCCTTCGCCATACTTTTTTCTTTCCATCATTCTGGTACAGGTTGATCTTGGTTTCATCTGTCCAAAGAATGTTCTTCCAGAACTGTGCTGGCTTTTTTAGATGTTTTTTTAAGCAAAGTCCAATCTAGCCTTCTTATTCTTGAGGCTTATGAGTGGCTTGCACCGTGCAGTGAACGCTCTGTATTTACTTTTCATACAGTCTTCTCTTTATGGTAGATTTGGATATTGATACGCCTACATCTTGGAGAGTATTTTTCACTTGGTTGGCTGTTGTGAAGGGTTTTCTCTTCACCATGGAAATTATTCTGCGATCATCCACCACTGTTGTCTTCCGTGGGCGTCCAGGTCTTTTTGCAATGATGAGTTCAGCAGTGTTTCTTTCTTTCTCAGGATGTACCAAACTGTAGATTTTGCCACTCCAAATATTGTAGCAATTTCTCGGATGTTTTTTTTTCTGTTTTCGCAGCTTAAGGATGGCTTGTTTCACCTGCATGGAGAGCTCCTTTGACCGCATGTTTCTTCCAAATGCAAGCACCACACCTCAAATCAACTCCAGGCCTTTTATCTGCTTAATTGAGAATGACATAACGAAGGAATTGTCCACACATGTCCATGAAACAGTCTTTGAGTCAATTGTCCAATTACTTTTGGTCCCTTTAAAAACAGGGTGGCACATGTTACGGAGATGAAACTCCTAAACCCTTCATCCAATTTTAATGTGGATACCCTCAAATGAAAGCTGAAAGTCTAGACTGTATGTCCATGTCCATTATATAACTATAACTTGTATATGTTTCAGTAAACAGGTAAAAAAAACAAAATTTGTGTCAGTGTCCAAATATATATGGACCTAACTGTAAATAAATAGTGACTTGTGAATAATTAGTGCACAACTGTAGAATTAATGTGCTGCTGTGTCTGAATAAACATTTAAAGTGTTGTAGTGCTTAGTACAGTGACCCAGCGTCTTTATTGATCAGTGGGGGTAATTTCTAAATCGTCATGTCATATTCCTGGAAAACTTCTTTAGGCTAAATCCCCACATTGTGAAAATGGTGCGAGAAAAAGCATTGCATTTTACAGTACCTGCAAAGTTCATGAGATTCTGGCTAATCCCATCTACACATTGCATAACAAAATCAATAATGCCCAGCATGTCAATTATACCTGTGCTGTATAGGTATAATAAGGGCAGAAAGTCAACAGAGAAAAACTCTGCGAAACGCAATGAAAATTGCTGCGGGAAAAAACGCAATTGTTTTGCAGATTGTGCTGCGTTTTTTTAAAGCCAAAGTCAGGAGTCACTTGAAAATAAATCCTTCTGTTAAATACACTTCTGAATTTGGCAAAAAAAAATGTAAAACCAACAAATAGGGATAATCATACGAATGTAGAAAAAAGTATAGAACCAAAATGCAATAGCTAAACAGAAAAAAATTCCACACAAAAAAATAATGGTAAAAAGGGGTGCATTTCTTACGTGGTATGTGGTGAGGTTACAAATTTGTTTGTGATACACTTAGGGTCTAATTTTTCATTGTTATACATTGGAACCATTCGCTTATGCCCTGTATAGTTATTACATCATTAAGGTTTGGAATGCCTTCCCTTTTGCAATTATGCTGGTAATTATTGCTATATTTTCCTTCATTCCTTTTGGAATAGTATTTGCCTGATGTTACAACAGGTGCCTAAGCCTTTGAGTCCCAGTATTTATCTTAAAAAAATTTTTTTCACCCTTGTATGTGGTTTCATTGGTGGTATTGTTAACCTTTTGTGACAACTGATTATGTGCTCCCGCTACCATGGTATGATTCTATGTGGATATATTCCTTCACCTCCTTCATATTTTTGTATTATTTTTAATTTTTGTATTCAATAAATGACAACAATTGTTACCATTATTTTTTTGTGTGGAATTTTTTTCTGTTTAGTTATAAAAAAAAAAAGTAGCAAAATCTGCAACAAAAATGCAATGTTTCTGCAACGTATGGCCTTAACCTTAGACTAAGACCCTATGTTGCAGAAACACAATATTTTTGCCTGGTGCAGACACTTTTTGATACTTTTCTGACACACTTTCAGTAAGTGACAGTTTCTGTGAATAACTTTGTGAAGCGTAAGTCTTATTAAATGATTAGCTATTAATTCTGCTTTACAATAAAATAACTACACACTATTACATGCTCAGATCCATGTGCTAACATAAAACTAAAGAAAACGATGACATTTAAGGATCGTAAGTCTTAATTTAGGCACCATTGTGATTAGACAGTTTAATATCATAATATCTGATAAATAGACTGCATGTCAGACATTTCATTCTCTTTTAATCAAACTTTGAAGCCTACTAAATTAATCACCCCCCTGGGGTAGAATAGAGAATTTCCAATTTAGACATAGAGGTTCATTAATAATGTAAAATTCTGGCACATTTTTTTAGTTCATGTGTTTTTTTTTTATACAGTGAAATAGCCAGAATTATTTTAACACTAAATATTTTACCTGGGGTTGGTAAACTATAGTGAATCGGCTCTCGTGACTTGACCATTTAGTGACCGACCTCCTCTAGGCCTTGATGATCAAATCATTTTTTGTGTTTTTTCCCATTGTAAAATACCAAGCCTATATTTTTTTTTTAATTTCCCATCAATGTTATTGTATGAGCGCATGTTTTTTGAGGGACAAGTGGTAGTGTTTAATGGTTCTATTTTGGGGTAGATATACCTCATTCATTACATTTTATTCATTCTTTCTGGGAAGGAATAGAAAAAAAACAGTAATTTTGCCTTATCATGCTATATGTTTTGCACCATTCACTGTAGCTTAAATAGGATTATAAATATATTCACTGGGTAAAACTATTAAATTGATACCAAATTAGTTTTTTTAATGCGTAACTAAACTTTTGATTTTTTGTGTCATTAATAAGTTTTGTAATATACTTTATTTAGGCTAAGTCCCCACGTAGCAGGCCTCAGCAAAACAGCGCTGCCGGAAAAACCGCGGCGGCAACGTATTGTGGTTTTTCTCAAAGTGCTTTTTACAGAAAGTGCAGACTTTCTGTTTCAAATATACCTATAGGGAAACCTCTGGCATTTCCGTAGGCATAATTGACATGCTGTGATTTCCAAAACTGCTACGGTTTTGGAAATTGCAGAATGTCCACAGTGCGTATTTTATCGCAAGGTGTGGATGGGATTCACTAGAATGTTGCGCTTTTTTCCGCGGCGTTTATGCCACGTGGGGCCCCAGTCTAACAAATGTTGGGTCCTTTCTGTGAATTCCTGAATTTCTTAACTCTTTCCCTTCCTTGTCTATTGGGCTGTGTTAAATTAAGTGAAAATGAGGTGTGACAACTTGGGGGAATTAGACTCAAAATGGCGGCTTCTCCTGGTCCGGACAGCGGTGGTTCATGGTACTGGGCACCGGAAAGATAGCTTTCAGACGGTCCAAGTGTAAATAAAAGTGGCTTTATTCAGCTTAACTGCAACATAGCAAAACAACAAAAAAACCTAGACCACAGTTAGGGTCCTAACTCACTCCTTGAGCCCCTAACTGTCCTGACTATTGCTCAGCTTCCAGCAACAGTCCTCCATGGACCCAGCCCTTCTGGCACAGACCGTCTATCTGTCCAGCTGGTCCATTACTTCCTGCTTCCTGCAGGACACTCCAGCCCTCCTGGAGTTACACGCCACCCCCCTCAAAGGTGTAGCTGAAGGCCTTTTCAAGGCTGGGCCTGGGTCGCTCAACAGCGTCCTCTGGCTCACATACCTACATACCCTCCCCCTCAGCTCACTACCCATGGGGTGAGTTACAATGGGACAAGACATATGTCGCCGTCCCTCTTCAATGCTATACATTTGTCCAGTGTCTCTCCAGATGTCACTATCTGGCGGTCTTAACCTCCAAGTTCCAGTCAGTCGAGCCTTCCATCTTCTCCTCACTTTAAACGATATGCCAAGATCCTGGCCATTCTGCGCAAAGGCAAGCTCTACTCCATCACCTCCACAATTCGCCATACAGGGGATCACATCACTTCCATCACATCTCTCGGCACAGTCTTCAGACCTCCCATTGCACGACTTTGATTCCTCCAGTGAATAGCCGCAAGAATCCTCATCTTCACCCATCACAAATCCACAGTAGCTCAGAGACCAACTAACTCGTACTTACTGCACATCAATGTCTTTAGAGTATGAATATTTCACGGGTACCTTTTCTGTAACCTTCATCTCAAAGCAAACTTTGCCATCATCATCAAGGCTTAGAAGTTTAGGAGACATAGGTCGCTTGCTCTCCGCTTTGTTTGAGATACACAAGCTCTGTACCGCAATATCTTCTCCTTCTGCACAAGGGCCATACAGTACACCCTCACAAAATAGCTCACGCTGAACTACATTTTCTGGTATGTCTTTAACTACCGCCACATCATATATTGGAATGGTTTCTGTATAATGCTTCCACACCTGTATGGCAGCCGGAAAACCACTTCCACACTCTAGTCCATTCTTCAACTTATTTTCATTCCCTGTGCTAACACCGGAGGACTGGGATACCAGGTTTTCAACATCACAGCTTTTTCTGTCAGTACCCAGATGCTTTTTGGTTACACGTTCTGGCTGCCTTAATGGCTCTGCTTCCTCTGCCTCTACGCTGGCAGTTTTCTCCAATGCCACATTTCTCTGAGCAGCCTCAACCTCAGTTTCTACTATTGCAACTTGCAGGACTTCCTCAATCTTCCTGACATCTTCTATGGCAGCAGATGTAGATGCCATCTCTTTATCCACTATGCCTCCTAATTCTAGGATATTCTGCAGTGTTCTTCTAACATTTGTCAGGTCAGCATCTATTAAAGACTGCTTATCCTTCAGCTCATTCAGATACAGCTTCTGCTCATCTGCAGACTTTTTGTCAAGTCTTTCATTCAAGTCACGTATCTCAGTGGCTCTCTTATCTTGCTCTTGGTTGAATACAGACTCTCTCTCTTGTGTCACGTTTCTCATGGATAACAGCTCTGATTCTTTAGAGGTTAATAGGCTCTGCAGCGAATTCTTCTCAGCTTCTAATGCTGCCAGCTTTGAAGATAGTGCAGATGCTGACTGTTCCTTATTGGATAAAGACTGATGCAATCGATCCAATTCTTCTCTTTTAGATTCCACTTCGGTTTTTAACTGTTCAATCTGCAAAGTGCGCTCTTCCAACTTTATTTCTGACTCGCGCTTCACTTGATTCATCTGAAACTCCAGCTGTTCCTTGATGCATACAATTTCCTCCTGCTTGTTCACTTGCACCTTTAGTTTAGCAACAAGCATTTTTAGATCTACAATCTCAGCAGATAAATTAGACCTTTTTTCCTCAAACTGAATCTTCATGTCTGCTATCTGGAGGTCCAATTTTCTCTTGGCTTTTTCCAGCATCTCATAAGCATTAGCTTTGTTCTCATACAATATCTGCACAGATTCCAGGTTTTTCTCAACTTCATCCTTGGAGCTAACCAATTTCTCCATTTCAGTGCACAGTTGTTTGTTGAGCCTCTCTAACTCGGCCTTCAATTCAAGGGCCTCTGCTTCAGCATGGTCACGTTCTTCTGCATATCTAGCAGAAAGAGTCTTCTCTTCACCAAGCAGCTGATCAAACTTTTCCTGCTGCAGTCTAATTCTAATTTTCGTCTTCTCAAGTTTGTCATAAGCAGCAACCTTCTCCTCAAACCGTTGATTTGTAGCTTCTAGCTCCTTTTGCAACTTTTCCTTTAGTTCTTCAACAGAGTCCAAGGACCCAATACTATCCTCCATTTTTTTCTTCATATCAGTCGCCTGAGCCTGTAGTCTGTTTGCCTTGTCTAGCAGCTCTGCTTGAAACCTGTCCCCTTCTGTGATTTTTAGTTGCATCACTTGAAGTTGAGTCTCTACCTTTTTGTGACTCTCCTGTAAGGTTTGCACTTTCTGAGCATGGACAGACGACATCTCCATCAATTCTTTGTCTTTATTTTGCACCAAAACAGACAATTTCTCATTATCTTCACAAGATCCTAACAGCGACCTCTCCAGGCTACATATTCTAGCTTTGAGTTCCCTTTTTCTTTGTTTAGCAGTTTCAAGCTCATCTCTTAATTTTACAATGACACTCCCTTTGACAATGGAGTCTTGGACATGCTGCTCCTTTAAATCCTGCAATTGCTTCTCAAGCACTTGCTTTTGCTCTACACTCTGTATAACTTCATTAGATAGAGCACATTTCATTTCAGCAAACTCCTTCTCAGTGACACAGTCCATTCCAAGCAAACCCAGTACCACATTTTCACAATGACTAGAATATGAACTCCTCATAGATTCAAGATCTTTCTTTAACTTCAACTTAAGGTTCTCTTTTTCTAATACCTCAAATTGCCGTTTCCAATCAGATATTTTATCCTCATCAATGAACCCGATGGTTTTATTCTCATCTTGAAGCTGCTGCACCATAATATTTTCATCTTTGGTGCTTCCATGCACTCCATTATGAGACACACACTCAGCAGGGACATATTCCATCATAGAACAGAGGTGCTTTAGAAAAACTGAGTCACTCTCATGCAACACATTATCTTTACTTGCATTCCACATGATCTGTTCTGGGTTTTGTGTCTCTCTGCATTCAGACTGCTGCACTAATAAACCTGTGCATAACTTCTCCGCTTTTTTACAAGCTGAAATTCTCTTTTTCTTGCCCATGGTTTACTAACAAGATTACACAATATTCCACAGAAACCTTGGGTTCAACCAGCAGCAACTTTTTGCTATCTTCAGCAGTCACATGTATTCAAACAGTTAACTTATGTGGCACTACAACAACCAGCATTTTCTTCTGTCTTCCACAGAAAACACCAACATGGCACCATAGCCTTTCACATAGACTGTTTGCAATATCCAGCTTCTATACACATTGCATACTTTCTTGCCATCAGCAAGCACTTTATAGACTTCTGTGCCACAGTATACACAAAGTCCATTCCCTGGATTCCTCTTCCAGAGTTTTACTTTCACCAGTTTTGCACACACATTGCTATGTTGCAATTCACTCACCCCTCCCTGGGTTTCTTCAGTTGAAATCACAGATTTCTTCCAGCTATAGGCCACAATGCACACTTAGCAGTACTGCAGTCACCAAACACTTGTCTTCCAGGACTTGCGTGGATCTCTTTATGCCCGCATTCTCAACCATATGTGACAACTTGGGGGAATTAGACTCAAAATGGCTGCTTCTCCTGGTCCGGACAGCGGTGGTTCATGGTACTGGGCGCCGGAAAGATAGCTTTCTTACGGTCCAAGTGTAAATAAAAGTGGCTTTATTCAGCTTAACTGCAACATAGCAAAACAACAAAAAAACCTAGACCACAGTTAGGGTCCTAACTCACTCCTTGAGCCCCTAACTGTCCTGACTATTGCTCAGCTTCCAGCAACAGTCCTCCGTGGACCCAGCCCTTCTGGCACAGACCGTCTATCTGTCCAGCTGGTCCACTACTTCCTGCTTCCTGCAGGACACTCCAGCCTTCCTGGAATTACACACCACCCCCTCAAAGGTGTGGCTGAAGGCCTTTTCAGGGCTGGGCCTGGGTCGCTCAACAGCGCCCTCTGGCTCACATACCTACAGTGGGTAGGGGAGGGTCACCTCCAACAGCTTTATCTCAGTCATATAAAACATACAAACTTGCTTTTGATGTTCTATAAAAAGAGGAGAATTTCATCTTTCACATGATACTAATGTTCTATCTGTATGATTTAAAGAGGTATCCCTGGTTGAAAACACAGCAAGGTTTGGGATATTTATATGCAGCTGCATATAAATATCCCAATCCGGACTGTTTTCAACCAGTGATATCTTTGAGAATTATACAGGTAGAATTGCATCTTTTTTCATATGACATCAAAAGAAAGTTTCTATGTTTTATAATACCCGAGATATAACAGTTAGTAATGACCCTTTCCCACCCTCATTTTCTCTTCATCTCACACAGCTGTATTCCACAAAACAATGGGAATCACTGGAAAGCTTTCAATAGAGAAGAAAGGGAAAGAGTGAAAAAATTTCCAATTTCACAGAAAGCAGCCAAAATTTGTTAATAAAGTATATTACAAAATTTATTAATGACACAAATGCTGACAGTAAATCAAAAGTTGTCTGAAAGTTTAGTTATGCTTTAAGTTTTACTATTTTTGCAAAGTAAAAACCCTTTTTGTAATAACATTTTATTTTTCCATTGCCACTTTCTACGACCATAACTTTAATTATTGTTTTGATAACTGTGAAGCATGGGATTTTCCAAAAAACAATCAGACCTTGATTGAAAAGAAATCCAAAGGAGTTTATTCTAATTATTTCATCAGAACATATTCAAAACGTGTACTAAGAAATCCTTGTGTCAACTCCACCAACAACTACTAAGCTTGGTGGGTAATGGAATCCTTTTATAGCATAGACATTTCCCATAATCCTGTGCAGTTTTCTCTATAAAACACTGGAGTTGATGCAGACTTGCCTCTTATAAGGCCAGGGTAGACACACCCTACTACAGCTCCACTACTGCAGGTAAGTAAATGAAAACACTTCTTTATGAAACACAAATTGTGAGTATTTCCTTAGTTTTGGTACATTGTTTCCAGATGGCAAGACCAGAAAGAGTAGAAAAATAGAGCATTAGGTGGCCAGCCTAATGAGGAAAGAAAGAAACAAGAAGCAGTAATAGAACATTCACACACAGGATTTACCAAACCTGGCAATTCATGTACCAAAACTAAGGTTACAAAACAGGAAATCAATTATAAACATAAAACAAAACATTTTACCTCTTCACAATAACAGAATAGTGTTAGAGCTTATTTTTTTGCAGCAATACCTGCTATTCTTATTTATGTCATTTTGGGAAATACTTCGATCGCTTTTTATAATGCTTTTTCGGTGGCTAATAGACAAAAAAATTTCATTTTTAGATTTTTTATGCTGTTCAGCATGTACATAAAATAACATAACATATTGGCTAAAGAAAAAGTTATCATGGATAGGGACCACATAAAAATAATAAAGAATCAATTAAAAAGTAATCTGGTTTTGTCATAACACATATATCACTTATACCAAACTAAAAAAAGGAAACCAGCACATCTCAAATCACAAAAGACGCACACCAAGAAATTGTCTACAGTTTATTGAAAAGCAATGGACACACAAACCTTAAGACTTAAAAACAAATAAAATTTAGTATGCACTAGAATGCACCATACAATAATGGGGGATTCAAAGCTACTGCAATACATAATATCTATACCAAAAGTCCAATCGTTTAGTAAATACATAAAATACATAAAAAAGCAAGGCTCCTAAATCCAAAAATACATATCCAGAAGTGTCTATAAAGAATAATATACAATAGAAAACATACAGTATAATTAATACAATAATAGTACCAAAGGGCAGAGCCAAAATGGCAGACATGCAGTGGCCAGCAGCAAGGTAAGAACCGCACGTATATCTCTGCCTCCACGTGGAGGTATAAATCTCCACTATCTTCCCCCAGTATTTTTAGCATCTTTTTAGCATCCCAAGTAACGCAATTATAAAAAGTATCTGTGTCGGCACGTGTGGATACTTTAGTTTCACCAAATGAGATGCACAGAAGGATGACGCATGACTTACATTTTCAGGTGATCACATTACTCTGTTGTCAACAGCGATGCATGTGTCCATATAGCCAAATCACGCATATGCTAAGAAATTGAATTGCTAGGGCTGTAGACATATTTGTCTCAACACTGTGCCTATGCAAAAATGAAGAGCTCCTGCAAACAGGAATTCAATCACCTGAGTTATAGATGTCATATTATAGGGCTGACAATACATAGGAATGGCATGCAATATATACTACAATAAAGATGCAGATTATCATACAGTTTATTATAAATCCTTGGACTAAAGCTGTAAACATAGTTACAGTGGGGAAAAAAAAGTATTTAGTCAGCCACCAATTGTGCAAGTTCTCCCACTTAAAAAGATGAGAGAGGCCTGTAATTGACATCATAGGTAGACCTCAATTATGAGAGACAAAATGAGAAAACAAATCCAGAAAATCACATTGTCTGATTTTTAAAGAATTTGTTTGCAAATTATGGTGGAAAATAAGTATTTGGTCAATAACAAAAGTTCATCTCAATACTTTGTTATATATTCTTTGTTAGCAATGACAGAGGTCAAACGTTTTCTGTAAGTCTTCACAAGGTTGGCACACACTGTTGCTGGTATGTTGGCCCATTCCTCCATGCAGAGCAGTGATGTTTTGGGACTGTCGCTGGGCAAAACGGATTTTCAACTCCCTCCAAAGGTTTTCTATGGGTTTGAGATCTGGAGACTGGCTAGGCCACTCCAGGACCTTGAAATGCTTATTACGAAGCAACTCCTTCGTTGCCCTGGCAGTGTGCTTGGGATCATTGTCATGCTGAAAGACCCAGCCACGTTTCATCTTCAATGGCCTTGCTGATGGAAGGAGGTTTGCACTCAAAATCTCACGATACATGGCCCCATTCATTCTTTCATGTACACAGATCAGTCGTCATGGTCCCTTTGCAGAGAAATGGCCCCAAAGCATGATGTTGCCACCCCCCATGCTTCACAGTAGGTATGGTGTTCTTTGGATGCAACTCAGCATTCACTCTCCTCCAAACACGAAGAGTAGTGTTTCTACCAAACAGTTCTACTTTGGTTTCATCTGACCATATGACATTTTCCCAATACTCTTCTGGAACATCCAAATGCTCTCTAGCAAACTTCAGACGGGCTCGGATATGTACTTGCTTAATCAGGGGGACACGTCTGGCACTGCAGGATCTGAGTCCCTGGTGGCGTAGTGTGTTACTGACGGTAGCCTTTGTTATGTTAGTCCCAACTTTCTGCAGGTCAGTCACTAGGTCCCACCGTGTGGTTCTGGGATTTTTGCTCACCGTTCTTGTGATCATTTTGACCCCACGGGGTGAGATCTTGCGTGGAGACCTAATCGAGGGAGATTATCAGTGGTCTTGTATGTCTTCCATTTTCTAATTATTGCTCCCACAGTTGATTTCTTCACACCAAGCTGCTTGCCTATTGCAGATTCAGTCTTCCCAGCCTGGTGCAGGTCTATGATTTTGTTTCTGGTGTCCTTCCACAGCTCTTTGGTCTTCACCATAGTGGAGTTTGGAGTGTGACTGTTTGAGGTTGTGGACAGGTGTCTTTTATACTGATAACAATTTCAAACAGGTGCCATTACTACAGGTAATGAGTGGAGGACAGAGGAGCCTCTTAAAGAAGAAGTTACAGGTCTGTGAGAGCCAGAAATCTTGCTTGTTTGTAGGTGACCAAATACTTATTTTCCACCATAATTTGCAAATAAATTCTTAAAAAATCAGACAATGTCATTTTCTAGATATGTTTTCTCATTTTGTCTCTCATAGTTGAGGTCTACCTATGATGTCAATTACAGGCCTCTCTCATCTTAAGTGGAAGAATTTGCACAATTGGTGGCTCACTAAATACTTTTTTTTCCCCACTGTATCTCCTAAACAGTGTGGCTGCACTGCGCACAGGAATTTAGGTCATAGATGTCATATTACAGCGCTTAGAAAGCAAGGGCATATCGCAAAATATATATTAAGGACACACATTACCAAAGAGTTTAAGATAGATCCCTATAACCGACCTCAATATGTGAGAACCTGGGACTGTGTGTTAGACACCATGATCTGTAATACGGGGGCACCTCAAGGTACAGTTCTTGCCCCTTTCCTCTTTACACTGTACACTGCAGATTTTAGGTGCAACTCATCTAGCTGCTACTTACAGAAGTATTCTGATGACTCTGCAAAAGTAGGTCTCATCACAGACGATGATGACAGGGAGTACAGAGAATTGAACTGGGATATTGTGGATTGGTGCCAGCGGAACCACCTGAGGATTAATGCTGGGAAGACCAAGGAGATGGTGGTGGTCTTTCATAAATGCAGATATCCTCCAAAACCAGTGGACATCCAGGGGATGGGCATTGAGATTGTCAACACCTATAAGTACCTAGGGGTGCTCCTCAATAATAAGCTGGACTGGGCAGATCACTTGGATGCACCGTACAGAAAGGGCCAGAGCAGGCTCTACCTGCTTAGGAGGCTGAGAACCTTTGGAGTCCAGGGGTACTTCTTAGGGCCTTTTTCAACTCTGTAGTGGCATCAGATATCTTCTTCAGAGTGGCCTGCTGGGGGAGTAGTATATCAACCAGGGATAGGAATAGACTCGACAAGCTGATTAGAAGGGCCAGATCTGTCCGGGTGAGCCCCCTGGACCCAGTGCAGGTAGTAGGTGACAGAAGGATACTGTCCATGGTGAGCTCCAGGTGGGAGAATAATTCCTATCCGATGCATGAGACCGTGATAGCACTGGGCAGTACTGTCAGTGAACAACTGCTTCACCCTAAGTGTGAGAAGGAGCACGATCAGAAGTATTTCCTCCCCGCTGCGGTTAGGCTGTACAACCAACACCGACCTAAGCGGAGATCACTCCATACAGAGAACTAAAAGATCTTTAAATTGTGGTAGTCCTTCTACTACTTTTTTACCTGTACCTTTTTATCTGTACCTACTGTCACTTTAATGCCTCTACCTTGGAGCTTTTGTATATATATGCTGCTGTAACACACTGAATTTCCCCATGGTGGGAATATTAAAGGATTATCTTATATTATCTTATAAATAACATGTATAACAATACAAATAATAAGACTAATGCAATCATACAACCCAGTATATAATTAAATAGTGCAATATTTAAAAATATAATGATGTGAATGACATTGTATATATTATATACACAATATAATTATATATAAAAATTATACCCTTGCTGCTGGCCACTGAAATAACAAATAAACCCATTAGTAATGTTCAAAATACAATCATCAAAATATTACATACCAATAAACCATCTCTACCAATATAATAATAATCTGCAAACACTATAAAAAAAAAAAAAAAAAAAGATAAAAGATCTATATATGTATCTAAGTGGTAATGCCCACAGGTCAAAACTAAATCTATATACGAATTTTTACAACTGACTGTCAAAGAGCATCCTAAAATTCAAAATTCATGTAGTCATCAAGGGTTGCCAGCCAAGTCTCAATCAAAAGTCCACGTGTGTATCAAACCAAGGATGGATCCAGATGTGAATATTTACAGCTGACTATCAAAGAGTGTCCACTATTTCACAGTGAGATAATAAACCCTTTAATGCATCAATGGACATGCAATTCATATGGCATGAATGAGGAAATTTAGTCATCGAGGAAACCAACCAAATCTGAAAAACAAACTTATGTTAATAAATGGAAGAAAAAAAACACAATAAAATGTATATTATTTTTATGATTTCCAAAAATAAATTGAATTGTAAGGCCTGGTTCACATCTGCGTTCGGGTTTCTGTTCGAGGAAACCTATACACATAAAAAAGCGGGAAACCCGCAAACCCCATACACTATAATGGGGGTCCGTGTGGTTTCTGCTCGGTTTCTGCTCGGTTTCTGCACGAAGCAAGTGGAGAGGAGGAGAGGAAAGCGCTGCAAGCAACACTTTCCTCTCCGCATGTTTCCGCATGTTTCGTGTGGAAACCGAGTGGAAACCACACGGACCCCATTATAGTCTATGGGGTCCGCGGGTTTCCCAGGTAAACCGCTTTTTTATGTATATAGTTTTCTGTTTGGGGGGTCCCCAAGCGTACTTCCCGAATGGAAACCCGAATGCAGATGTAAACCGGGCCTTAATTAGTTATGTAAAGTGAAAAAAATTGCAATGAAATATTATAGAAACCTTTTGAATAAAAAATGTGTATATAAGGAGATGGGGGAGATGTGTAAGTGAAAATACAGAAGAAATCAATACCCACTGCTATACCACCAGGTGACACACCATATAAAAACATACATGCCTGAGAGACAGCCAGCAGACTACCCAAAAAGACAATTATTTTTAGAATTTTGAAAAATAAAGTGAGTTCTAAATTAGTTGTGTAACGTAAAAAAATTGTAATAAAGTATTACAGAATATTTTTTTACAATGTAAAATACAAAACTACTGAAATTATACTAAACACTATCAAAAAAATAAAATAAATAAATACTAACCCTCTGACCAGTCCTAGTGTAGCGATTAGAGATGAGCGAATCAAAGTTGCAGAAGTGGAATTCGATCCGAATTTCAGGAAATCTTCGATTCGCCTCGATTCTGGATTTCCTCATGCTTTGATGCATTGAATCTTTTTTTTTTTATAAAATGGCCGCTGCACATGTTAGGACAAGGGGCAAGGGACTCTGTTAATGCGGGATCACCCACAATGCCAAGCGTGCAGCTAATCAGCAGCCAGCTGGCCCTGTGATGTCACAGCCCTATAAAAACCCTCGGCCATTTTAGGTATAGTCATTTCACATCGCTCTTATTATAGGGACAGACGTCAGCAGGAGCTAGGGAAAGACTTAGAAAACAGATAGAAGTTCAGGTAAAGAACCTTAGAATTGTAGGGAAAGGATTGGGAGGAATTGAGAGAAGAATTTGGGGTGGTTGCAGGGTCATTTACAGCAAGAATTTTAAATACACATTGCAACACTCACTGCCGTTATACTGCTGCTCATTACTCATACCTGTGTCTTCAAGGTGGAACACAACATGCCTTTTGCAGTGCAGTACAGCAAAAAAACAGTGAATTATCATCCACTAATATCTGCACTTATCTGTAATAAACGCCTTTTTCAAGGTGTTTATTATAAGGGACTTATTCACTGTTCTTCCAAAGCATAACATTACAGGCCATTTGTCTGTACTACTGTGCCAAAGAAAGCTGAATTATCAGTTATTTGTTCTAACGCCTTTAATGTAGGGAAAGACATAACGACCTTATTCGCCATTTTGTTCCCAGTATAAAGTTGCTGGCCATTTTTCAATACAGTATTTTCAAAAATCAATAATTTAATAATTTTTAGAGGTTATCACTTGCTTAAAGGTGTTTATTAGTGTGGAAAGCCATAAGGACCATATTCGCCATTTTGTTCCCAGTATTTTCAAAAATCAATAATTTTATAATTTTTAGAGGTTATCACTTACTTAAAGGTGTTTATTAGTGTGGAAAGCCATAAGGACCATATTCGCCATTTTGTTCCCAGTATAAAGTTGCTGGCCATTTTTCAATACAGTATTTTCAGAAATCAATAATTCTTAGCCACAAAACTGTGCCTTTATCACGCTCTTTTATGGGTGTTCATTAGTGGGGAAAGAAATAAGTTGCATATTTGTAGTTCTCTTCAAAGTAGAAAATTACAGGTCTTTTTGCCGTGTATTTATTTGCTTTGCAATTACGATTTTTCATCAAACAGTATGTCAGACAGAGAAGTGAGAGGCTATGCACAGGGGAGGACCACAGGCTTAAATGATTCTGGTGCAGGCATAGGTCACAGCAGAGTGAGGGTGGCGTGGCAGCAGGGGTCACTTACGGAGGCCTGAGCTCCCAGTGTCACGTAGCGGTCGTGTCTTGACCAGCAACCCAACGGTTGTAGACTGGTTGACTCGGTCATCCAATTCATCCCACATTACGTCAGACACCCCCAGCTAAGTGTCGGTGGGTTCGTCAGACACAGCTGTTAGTTGGCATGGCCCGGGAGCAGGCCCTGTGCCCTCACCTGTCCTCAACCTGCCTCTGTCCTTTTCTGTTCCCTCAGCTAGAGAAGTACTCTATGCTGTGGGCTCAGATCCACTATATAGTGAGGATGAGGTACTAGAGGACAGTCAGCAGCTACTGCTCAGCCAAGATGTGGAGGAGACATCCTCACTTCCTCCGGTAGGTGGGCAAGTAGTGATGAGGAGAGTGGCATGGGAGCTGGTGTTGAAGAGGACATCAGTGACCTGCAGACACTAGTGGATGACGATGTAGCCGATAGTAATTGGGAGCCGATAGATGAAGGGGCTTCATCATCATCAGGAGAAGAGGGTTGCAGCTTGCGCATGAGGCAGTGGGGGAAGTCAGCAGGGTGACAGCAGTGGGAGGTTGTTCGCTAAATGTGCCCGGGGTAGACCACTCGCTTTGCAGCAGCCTACTTGCCCGGAAAGCAGTGGTGCAGGGGTTCACGGAGGTTGTGGAGGTAGCAGTCAGTTACTGCGGAGTGTTGGGGGTAAAATCACCTACTTGGCGGTGTGGCAGTTTTTTGTTAAGCTACCGGGGGGAGGTGAACATGGTCATATGTTCAATCTGTGGACAGAAGGTGAAGCCAAGGTACACGTTGCTTCCACCTCCTCACTCTGCCACTGCATCACTGTATCACCTCTAAGGCTGTTGCTACCTCCACATTATATCACCTTGCCACTCTGTGGCTTACTCACGCTGCTGCCACCTCTGCACTCTGCCACTGGGTGAGTGTATGGCCTCCTCACGTTGCTGCCACCTCCTCACTCTGCCACTGGGTCACTGTATGGCCTCCTAAGGCTGTTGTTACCTCCACATTATATCACCTTGCCACTCTGTGTCCTACTCATGCTGCTTCCACCTCCGCACTCTGCCACTGGGTTACTGTATGGCCTCCTCATGCTGCTTCCACTGAGTCACTCTGATACTGGGTCACTGTATGGCCTCTTAAGGCTGATGACACCTCCACACTCTACCACTGGGTCACTGTATGGCCTCCTAAGGCTGTTGCTAGCTCCACATTATATCACATTATATCACCTTGCCACTCTGTGGCCTACTCACTCTGCTGCTACCTCCACCTCTGCCACTGGGTGACTGCATGGCCTCCTCACACTGCTGCCACCTCCTCACTTTGCCAATGGGTCACTGTATGACCTCCTAAGGCTGCTGACACCTCCACACTCTGTCACCGGGTCATTGTATGGCCTCCTAAGGCTGCTGACACCTCTACAATGTCACTGGGTCACTGTATGTCCTCCTCATGCTGCTTCCACTGGGTAACTCTGATACTGGGTCACTGTATGGCCTCCTAAGGCTACTGACACCTCCACAATGTCACTGGGTCACTGTATGTCCTCCTCATGCTGTTTCGACTGGGTCACTCTGATACTAGGTCACTGTATGGTCTCTTAAGGCTGCTGACACCTCCACACTCTGTCACCGGGTCACTGTATGGCCTCCTAAGGCTGTTGACCCCTCCACAATGTCACTGGGTCATTGTATGTCCTCCTCATGCTGCTTCCACTGGGTAACTCTGATACTGGGTCACTGTATGGCCTCCTAAGGCTACTGACACCTCCACAATGTCACTGGGTCACTGTATGTCCTCCTCATGCTGCTTCCACTGAGTCACTCTGATACTGGGTCACTGTATGGCCTCTTAAGGCTGATGACACCTCCACACTCTACCACTGGGTCACTGTATGGCCTCCTAAGGCTGTTGCTAGCTCCACATTATATCACATTATATCACCTTGCCACTCTGTGGCCTACTCACTCTGCTGCTACCTCCACCTCTGCCACTGGGTGACTGCATGGCCTCCTCACACTGCTGCCACCTCCTCACTTTGCCAATGGGTCACTGTATGACCTCCTAAGGCTGCTGACACCTCCACACTCTGTCACCGGGTCATTGTATGGCCTCCTAAGGCTGCTGACACCTCTACAATGTCACTGGGTCACTGTATGTCCTCCTCATGCTGCTTCCACTGGGTAACTCTGATACTGGGTCACTGTATGGCCTCCTAAGGCTACTGACACCTCCACAATGTCACTGGGTCACTGTATGTCCTCCTCATGCTGCTTCCACTGAGTCACTCTGATACTGGGTCACTGTATGGCCTCTTAAGGCTGATGACACCTCCACACTCTACCACTGGGTCACTGTATGGCCTCCTAAGGCTGTTGCTAGCTCCACATTATATCACATTATATCACCTTGCCACTCTGTGGCCTACTCACTCTGCTGCTACCTCCACCTCTGCCACTGGGTGACTGCATGGCCTCCTCACACTGCTGCCACCTCCTCACTTTGCCAATGGGTCACTGTATGACCTCCTAAGGCTGCTGACACCTCCACACTCTGTCACCGGGTCATTGTATGGCCTCCTAAGGCTGCTGACACCTCTACAATGTCACTGGGTCACTGTATGTCCTCCTCATGCTGCTTCCACTGGGTAACTCTGATACTGGGTCACTGTATGGCCTCCTAAGGCTACTGACACCTCCACAATGTCACTGGGTCACTGTATGTCCTCCTCATGCTGTTTCGACTGGGTCACTCTGATACTAGGTCACTGTATGGTCTCTTAAGGCTGCTGACACCTCCACACTCTGTCACCGGGTCACTGTATGGCCTCCTAAGGCTGTTGACCCCTCCACAATGTCACTGGGTCATTGTATGTCCTCCTCATGCTGCTTCCACTGGGTAACTCTGATACTGGGTCACTGTATGGCCTCCTAAGGCTACTGACACCTCCACAATGTCACTGGGTCACTGTATGTCCTCCTCATGCTGCTTCCACTGAGTCACTCTGATACTGGGTCACTGTATGGCCTCTTAAGGCTGATG
Source organism: Leptodactylus fallax (assembly GCA_947044405.1). NCBI lineage: Eukaryota > Metazoa > Chordata > Amphibia > Anura > Leptodactylidae > Leptodactylus > Leptodactylus fallax. Next base: position 879,176 of record CAMRHE010000347.1, read on the forward strand.
ACACCTCCACACTCTACCACTGGGTCACTGTATGGCCTCCTAAGGCTGTTGCTAGCTCCACATTATATCACATTATATCACCTTGCCACTCTGTGGCCTACTCACTCTGCTGCTACCTCCACCTCTGCCACTGGGTGACTGCATGGCCTCCTCACACTGCTGCCACCTCCTCACTTTGCCAATGGGTCACTGTATGACCTCCTAAGGCTGCTGACACCTCCACACTCTGTCACCGGGTCATTGTATGGCCTCCTAAGGCTGCTGACACCTCTACAATGTCACTGGGTCACTGTATGTCCTCCTCATGCTGCTTCCACTGGGTAACTCTGATACTGGGTCACTGTATGGCCTCCTAAGGCTACTGACACCTCCACAATGTCACTGGGTCACTGTATGTCCTCCTCATGCTGCTTCCACTGAGTCACTCTGATACTGGGTCACTGTATGGCCTCTTAAGGCTGATGACACCTCCACACTCTACCACTGGGTCACTGTATGGCCTCCTAAGGCTGTTGCTAGCTCCACATTATATCACATTATATCACCTTGCCACTCTGTGGCCTACTCACTCTGCTGCTACCTCCACCTCTGCCACTGGGTGACTACATGGCCTCCTCACACTGCTGCCACCTCCTCACTTTGCCAATGGGTCACTGTATGACCTCCTAAGGCTGCTGACACCTCCACACTCTGTCACCGGGTCATTGTATGGCCTCCTAAGGCTGCTGACAACTCTACAATGTCACTGGGTCACTGTATGTCCTCCTCATGCTGCTTCCACTGGGTAACTCTGATACTGGGTCACTGTATGGCCTCCTAAGGCTATTGACACCTCCACAATGTCACTGGGTCACTGTATGTCCTCCTCATGCTGCTTCCACTGAGTCACTCTGATACTGGGTCACTGTATGGCCTCTTAAGGCTGATGACACCTCCACACTCTACCACTGGGTCACTGTATGGCCTCCTAAGGCTGTTGCTAGCTCCACATTATATCACATTATATCACCTTGCCACTCTGTGGCCTACTCACTCTGCTGCTACCTCCACCTCTGCCACTGGGTGACTGCATGGCCTCCTCACACTGCTGCCACCTCCTCACTTTGCCAATGGGTCACTGTATGACCTCCTAAGGCTGTTGACACCTCCACACTCTGTCACCGGGTCATTGTATGGCCTCCTAAGGCTGCTGACACCTCTACAATGTCACTGGGTCACTGTATGTCCTCCTCATGCTGCTTCCACTGGGTAACTCTGATACTGGGTCACTGTATGGCCTCCTAAGGCTACTGACACCTCCACAATGTCACTGGGTCACTGTATGTCCTCCTCATGCTGTTTCGACTGGGTCACTCTGATACTAGGTCACTGTATGGTCTCTTAAGGCTGCTGACACCTCCACACTCTGTCACCGGGTCACTGTATGGCCTCCTAAGGCTGTTGACCCCTCCACAATGTCACTGGGTCATTGTATGTCCTCTCATTCTGCTTCCACAGGGTTACTATGATACTGGGTCACTATATGGCATCCTAAGGCTGCTGACACCTCCACACTCTGTCACTGGGTCACTGTATGGCCTCCTCATGCCGCTGCCACTGGGTCACTATGTCCTCCTCATTTTGCTGCAACTGGGTCACTATGTCCTCCTCATGTCGCTGCCACCGGGTCACTGTATGCCCTCCTCATGCCACTGCCCTTGGTTCACTATGTCCTCCTCATGCCGGTGCCACTGGGTCACTATATGCCCTCCTCATGCTGCTGCCACCGGGTCACTGTATGGCCTCCTCATACTGCTGCCACTGGGTCACTGTATGTCCTCCTCATTCTGCTGCCACTGGGTCACTGTATGGCCGCCTCATGTCGCTGCTACTGGGTCACTGTATGGCCTCCTCATGCCTCTTCCACTGGGTCACTCTGTGTCCTCCTCATGCTGCTGCCACTGGGTCACTGTATGGCCTCCTTATGCCGCTTCCACTGGGTGACTCTGTGTACTCCTCATGCTGCTGCCACTTGGTCACTGTATGGCCTCCTCATGCCTCTTCCACTGGGTCACTCTGTGTCCTCCTCATGCTGCTGCCACTTGGTCACTGTATGTCCTCCTCATGCCGCTGCCACCAGGTCACTGTATGCAGTCCTCATGCAACTGCCACTAGGTCACTGTATGGCCTTCTCATGCTGCTGCCACTGGGTCACTGTATGGCCTCCTCATACTGCTGCCACTGGGTCAGTGTATGTCCTCCTCATGCCGCTTTCACTGGGTCACTCTGTGTTCTCCTCATGCTACTGCCACTGGGTCACTGTATGCTCTCCTCATGCCGCTGCCACCGGGTCACTGTATGCCCTCATGCCACTGCCCTTGGTTCACTGAATGCCCTCTTCATGCCACTGCCACTTCTGGATCACTGTATGTCCTTCTCATGCCACTGCCACCTCCATATTATGTCGCCTTGCCACTCTGTGGCCTCCTCATGCTGCTTCCAACTCCACATTATATCGCCTTGCCACTCTGTGGCCTCCTCATGCTGCTGTCAACTCCACATTATGTTGCCTTGCCACTCTGTAGATATCTATGTGGAATCGGCAAACAAGGGTGTAAAAGGAGTGCGCTCTTTCACGCTACACTAGGATCTTGGACCTCTGCACGATTCTTTCTACCTGGCACTAACATGGACTTGTAAGGCTGAGTTCACACTTGAGTTAGTTGGTCAGTTTTGGCCCCATAACTGGCCAAATAAGTGAAATGTGCAGTGGTTCTAAGAGTGACACCTGTCATGTGCGTGTCGTACTGACTCACAGTATTGTTTCACTACCACAGTAGGCCCCCTATGCATGCTACGATAAGGCACAGTGTTTTATACCACTATACAGGCTCTCTGAAGCCAGGAAATAGGTGTTTTTTAGCGATATTCTCCGCAAATGAATTTGGATCGAAGCAAATTTTTTGGGAAATTCGAATCAAACTGCAGAATCGAACTTTTGAGAAATTCGCTCATCTTTAGTAGTGATGTCATACTCCATGCTCATAAATATACTTTATGTGGTCACTGTCATCAAGTATACATGACTAACCTAAGCAAGAAAGACTGAAAAAAGAAGCTTCATTATTTCCATTCGAAGTCACCGAATTTAGAGTATAAATCCATATTGACTCCCACCTCCCACAGACCAAAAGTTTGGACACACCTTCTCATTCCAAGAGTTTTCTGTATTTTCATGACTATAAAAATTGTAGATTCACACTGAAGGCATCAAAACTATGAATTAACACATGTGGAATTATATACTTAACAAAAAAGTGTGAAACAACTGAAAATATGTCTTATATTCTAGGTTCTTCAAAGTAGCCACCTTTTGCTTTGATTACTGCTTTGCACACTCTTGGCATTCTCTTGATGAGCTTCAAGAGGTAGTCACCGGAAATGGTTTTCACTTCACAGGTGTGCCCTGTCAGGTTTAATAAGTGGGATTTCTTGCCTTATAAATGGGATTGGGACCATCAGTTGTGTTGTTCAGAAGTCAGGTGGATACACAGCTGATAGTCCTACTGAATGGAGTGTTAGAATTTGTATTATGGCACGAAAAAAGCAGCTAAGTAAAGAAAAACGAGTGGCCATCATTACTTTAAGAAATGAAGGTCAGTCAGTCCGAAAAATTGGGAAAACTTTGAAAGTGTCCCCAAGTGCAGTGGCCAAAACCATCAAGTGCTACAAAGAAACTGGCTCACATGAGGACCGCTCCAGAAAAGGAAGACCAAGAGTCACCTCTGCTGCGGAGGATAAGTTCATCAGAGTCACCAGCCTCAGAAATCGCAGGTTAACAGCAGCTCAGATTAGAGACCAGGTCAATGCCACACAGAGTTCTAGCAGCAGACACATCTCTACAACAACTGTTAAGAGGAGATTGTGTGCAGCAGGCCTTCATGGTAAAATAGCTGCTAGGAAACCACTGCTAAGGACAGGCAACATGCAAAAGAGACTTGTTTGGGCTAAAGAACACAAGGAATGGACATTAGACCTGTGGAAATCTGTTCTTTGGTCTGATGAGTCCAAATTTGAGATCTTTGGTACCAACCACTGTGTCTTTGTGCGACGCAGAAAAGGTAAACGAATGGACTCTACATGCCTGGTTCCCACCGTGAAGCATGGAGGAGGAGGTGTGATGGTGTGGGGGTGCTTTGCTGGTGACACTGTTGGGGATTTATTCAAAATTGAAGGAATACTGAACCAGCATGGTTACCACAGCATCTTGCAGTGGCATGCTATTCCATCCGGTTTGCATTTAGTTGGACAATCATTTATTTTTCAACAGGACAATGACCCCAAACACACCTCCAGACTGTGTAAGGGCTATTTGACCAAGAAGGAGAGTGATGGGGTGCTACGCCAGATGATCTGGCCTCCACAGTCACCAGACGTGAACCCAATCGAGATGGTTTGGGGTGAGCTGGACCGCAGAGTGAAGGCAAAAGGGCCAACAAGTGCTAAACATCTCTGGGAACTCCTTCAAGACTGTTGGAAGACCATTTCAGGTGACTACCTCTTGAAGCTCATCAAGAGTGTGCAAAGCAGTAATCAAAGCAAAAGGTGGCTACTTTGAAGAACCTAGAATATAAGACCTATTTTCAGTTGTTTCACACTTTTTCGTTAAGTATATAATTCCACATGTGTTAATTCATAGTTTTGATGCCTTCAGTGTAAAGCTACAATTTTTATAGTCATGAAAATACAGAAAACTCTTGGAATGAGAAGGTGTGTCCAAAGTTTTGGTCTGTACTGTATATTTATTACCAGGGTTAAAAAGGTCCTCAACCACACCCATAAGTGGGATGTCACTCCAGAGGGAGTACATACGGCAGGAGAGTGCTGCTGGTGACCTGCAGAGAGCAGGTGGATTGTGGAACCAGTCGGAGACAGACAGGTGGTCTGTCCCAAGAGGACTGGATTCCAGAAAGGACTGGTTAAGCTCAGTGTGAGCCAGACTGCTGAGGAGAAACCTCAGTAAAGCTTCTTGCCTCCAGAAGCTAGTCAGGGCTCAAGAAGTGAGTTATTGCCCTGTGTGTGGGCTAAGCTGTTTTTTTGTTTTTGTTCTTGTTATCACTTACTAGCTGAATAAAGCCATTTATTTTGGATTGCCACTACCTGATATGCTGTTTATTTGGCACCCAGCGCCACCAACACCTCTGTCAAGTCCAGGAAGCTGCTACCTTTGATGCTAAACTGCCCACAATTGTCACAATACACTATATAAAAAGACACATATGCATGTTTTTCTTACTATCTGACATGAAATCAGAATAAACCTTTCCCATTTTAGGTCAATTAGGATTACCAAAATTATTTATATTTGCCAAATGCCAGAATAATGAGAGAGAGAGAATTTTTTAAGGCATTTTTATTACTTTTTGCAAAGTCAAAAGTTTACATACATTTCTTTAGTATTTGGTACCATTGCCCTTAAACTGTATGACTTGGTTCAAAAGTTTGGGATATCCTTCCACAAGCTTCTCACAATAGTTGGTAGGAATTTTGGCCCATTCCTCCTGACAGAACTGGTATAACCGAGCCATGTTTGTAAGCCGCCTTGCTCGCACCTGCCTTTTCAGCTTTGTCCATAAATTTTCAATAGGATTGAGGTCAGGGCTTTGTGATGGCCACTCCAAAACATTGACTTTGTTATCCTTAAGCTACTTTGTAACCAGTTTGGCAGTAGGCTTCAGGTCATTGTCCATTTGGAAGACCCATTTGCGCCCAAGCTTTAACTTCCTGGCTAATGTCTTGAGATGTTGCTTCAGTATTGCCACATAATGTTCTTTCCTCATGATGCCATCTATTTTGTGAAGTGCACCAGTCCCTACTGCCACACAACAACCCCACAACATGATGCTGCCACCCCCTGTGTTTCACAGTTGGGATGGTGTTCTTAGGCTTGCAAGCTTCTCCTTTTTTCCTCCAAACATAACTACAGGTTTCCAGCAGGCACTCACAGTCATTTTACTTTGGCGATTGCAGAGATATACCCACTTTACAGTGCCTTGCGAAAGTATTTGGCCCCCATGAACTTTTCAACCTTTTGCCACATTTCAGGCTTCAAACATAAAGATATAAAATTTTAATTTTTTGGTGAAGAATCAACAACAAGTTGGACACAATTGTGAAGTGGAAAGAAATTTATTGTTTATTTTAAACTTTTGTAAAAAATAAAAAACTGAAAAGTGGGGCGTGCAATATTATTCGGCCCCTTTACTTTCAGTGCAGCAAACTCACTCCAGAAGATCAGTGAGGATCTCTGAATGATCCAATGTTGTCCTAAATGACTGATGATGATAAATATAATCCACCTGTGTGTAATCAAGTCTCCGTATAAATGCACCTGCTCTGTGATAGACTCAGGGTTCTGTTTAAAGTGCAGAGAGCATCATGAAGACCAAGGAACACACCCGGCAGGTCCATGATACTGTTGTGAAGAAGTTTAAAGCCGGATTTGGATACAAAAAGATTTCCCAAACTTTAAACATCCCAAGGAACACTGTGCAAGCGATCATATTGAAATGGAAGGAGTATCAGACCACTGCAAATCTACCAAGACCCAGCCGTCCCTCTAAACTTTCATCTCAAACAAGGAGAAGACTGATCAGAGATGTAGCCAAGAGGCCCATGATCACTCTGGATGAACTGCAGAGATCTACAGCTGAGGTGGCAGAGTCTATCCATAGGACAACAATCAGTCGTACACTGCACAAATCTGCCCTTTATGGAAGAGTGGCAAGAAGAAAGCCGTTTCTCAAAGATATCCATAAAAAGTCTCATTTAAAGTTTGTCACAAGCCACCTGGGAGACACACCAAACATGTGGAAGAAGGTGCTCTGGTCAGATGAAACCAAAATCGAACTTTTTGGCCACAATGCAAAGCGATATGTTTGGCGTAAAAGCAACACAGTTCATCACCCTGAACACACCATCCCCACTGTCAAACATGCCGGTGGCAGAATCATGGTTTGGGCTTGATTTTCTTCAGCAGGGACAGGGAAGATGGTTAAAATTGATGGGAAGATGGATGGAGCCAAATACAGGACCATTCTGGAAGAAAACCTGTTGGAGTCTGCAAAAGACCTGAGACTGGGACGGAGATTTATCTTCCAACAAGACAATGATAAAGCAAACATAAAGCAAAATCTACAATGGAATGGTTCACAAATAAACGTATCCAGGTGTTAGAATGGCCAAGTCAAAGTCCAGACCTGAATCCAATCAAGACTCTGTGAGAAGAGCTGAAAACTGCTGTTCACAAACGCTCTCCATCCAACCTCACTGAGCTCGAGCTGTTTTCCAAGGAAGAATGGGCAAGAGTCTCTCGATGTTCAAAACTGATAGAGACATACCCCAAGCGACTTCCAGCTGTAATTGCAGCAAAAGGTGGCGCTACAAAGTATTAACTTAAGGGGGCCGAATAATTTGGCACGCCCCACTTTTCAGTTTTTAATTTTTTACAAAAGTTTAAAATATCCAATAAATTTCGTTCCACTTCATGATTGTGTCCCACTTGTTGTTCATTCTTCACCAAAAAATTAAAATTTTATATCCTTATGTTTGAAGCCTGAAATGTGATAAAAGGTTGAAAAGTTCAAGGGGGCGGAATACTTTCGCAAGGCACTGTATACCTGTGTTCCTGTTGTTATTATTTATCTGACATTTATTTGGGGTATCTTTTTTTTTTTTTCTCTGCATTATTAATTTGTGACTTATTTTGATAGGGTGTATCTCCACAGTTATGACTGATTGTTATTCTGCTACCGACTTCTTTGATATATCTTTCTGTGACTGCTATATGTCCATTTTATTTTAAATTTTTGCATACTAATAAAATTTGAATTTTATGATATATTTGCATTCAATGAGTTTTTTGTGTTTAGTGTTTTAACTTGACTTTTTGTGACACCGCCAAGGTGTTTTTTGTCCTATGTTTCTAGTGTTGTCCTATACCTTTGTGAATGTGTAAATTCTAGGGCTAAATTAATATATTAGTGACAGAAATTAAAAGTGTAAATTTCATCTACATTTTGTTTTATTTGCTGTGAAATGGTGAAAGGATTAAGAAACTTCATAAATGCTGTTTTGAATTCTTCCAGTAGTGCAGTTTTGAGAATGGGGTGACTTATGGAGATTTCTATTAGAGAGGCCTTTTAAGACGCCTTCAGAGCTGAACTGGTCCCTTAAAAATGGTTTTTGGAAAATTACTGTTTGACTTGTGAGCCTTATACAGTAATATCTTAAAAAAATTAAAGGGTGATTAAAGTTTGACTGCAACATAAAGAAGAAGTATGGTAATATATATATATATATATATATATATACTGTGTTATATATATATATATATATATATATATATATATATATATTATATTTAATAATTTATATTTATTATACCCAAGTCATTTGGGTAGTATGACTATAGAAAAAGCATGCAAGTTTGAGAACTGCATTTCTTTGCCAAATTGTAACCAAATTTCCTATTTTTTCATATTTAAAGGCAAAACATCGACCAAAATTTACCACTAACTCAAAGTACAATGTGTCATGAAAAAACATTCTTAGAATCACTTTGATAAGTTAAAGTGTCTCAAAGTAATTACCACATAAAGTGATACATTTCAGATTTGAAAAATGAGGACTGGTCCTTAAGGTACTTTTAGACTGTGTCCTTAAGGGGTTAAATACATACTGATGTTTTAACAGCAAAAGTGCTCCTGATTTTGCCTATACAAATCTTAAAAAAATAAATAAATAAAAAAATACTCTGGTAATTTACAGGCGGTTTCTTGTTGTTCACCCAATAAACAGCCCTGCACAAATCTTAAAAAATAATAACTCCATTATATATAAACATTTTTTGTAGTTGTTCACCCAATATAAAGTATAGCCTGCGCAAATCTTACAAAATGATTAAAAAAACATTTAGGGATTTCATGGTTTTTTTTTTTCCGCTCTGGTCTGGTGTCTGACCCATACACTTTTTGGATGGGTACTCACCTTAGATGAGGATATCTCAGGCAAAATGCCACAGATGGATATAAATGCCATAGTTGCCCACAGATGGAGGTTGCAACTAAGTAAATATTCAACTTGATATGCTGCCTGTTTATCCAGGTGGTAGGGTAAAATGAATAATAGGAAGATTACTTCCAATACAGTGGGGAAAAAAAGTATTTAGTCAGCCACCAATTGTGCAAGTTCTCCCACTTAAAAAGATGAGAGAGGCCTGTAATTGTCATCATAGGTAGACCTCAACTGTGAGAGACAAAATGAGAAAACAAATCCAGAAAATCACATTGTCTGATGTTTTAAGAATTTATTTGCAAATTATGGTGGAAAATAAGTATTTGGTCAATAACAAAAGTTCATCTCAATACTTTGTTATATATCCTTCGTTGGCAATGACATAGGTCAAATGTTTTCTGTAAGTCTTCACAAGGTTGGCACACACTGTTGCTGGTATGTTGGCCCATTCCTCCATGCAGATCTCCTGTAGAGCAGTGATGTTTTGGGGCTGTCGCTGGGCAACACAGATTTTCAACTCCTTCCAAAGGTTTTCTATGGTGTTGAGATCTGGAGACTGGCTAGGCCACTCCAGTACATTGAAATGCTTCTTACGAAGCCACTCCTTCGTTGCCCTGGTGGTGTGCTTGGGATCATTTCCATGCTGAAAGACCCAGCCACGTTTCATTTTCAATGGCCTTGCTGATGGAAGGAGGTTTGCACTCAAAATCTCACGATACATGGCTCCATTCATTCTTTCATGTACACGGATTAGTTGTCCTAGTCTCTTTGCAGAGAAACAGTCCCAAAGCATGATGTTGCCAACCACATGCTTCACAGTAGGTATGGTGTTCTTTGGAAGCAACTCAGCATTCACTCTCCTCCAAACATGACGAGTTGTGTTTCTACTTTGGTTTCATCTGACCATATGACATTCTCCCAGTACTCTTCTGGAACACCCAAATGCTCTCTAGCAAACTTCAGACGGGCCCGGATATATACTGGCTTAAGCAGGGGGACACGTCTGGCACTGCAGGATCTGAGTCCCTGGCGGCGTAGTGTGTTACTGACGGTAGCCTTTGTTACGTTAGTCCCAGCTTTCTGCAGGTCATTCACTAGGTCACCCCGTGTGGTTCTGGGATTTTTGCTCACCATTCTTGTCATCATTTTGACCCCACGTGGTGAGATCTTGTGTGGAGCCCCTGATCGAGGGAGATTATCAGTGGTCTTGTATGTCTTTCATTTTCTAATTATTGCTCCCACAGTTGATTTCTTCACACCAAGCTGCTTGTCAATTGCAGATTCAGTCTTCCCAGCCACGTGCAGACCTCTCTCATCTTTTTAAGTAGGAGAACTTGCACAATTGGGGGCTGACTAAATACTTTTTTTCCCCACTGTAGATGCCGTTATTTCTCAAGGAAAATTGTCCCTGCTTGATGGCCATGTGGGGAAAGGTGCATTCCACCCTCAATGTGTAGAGCATCAATTGTGGGCAGGGGACAATACATTAACTGTCAAAGCCCACTGGATCAACGTTTTTAGCCTCAGAGGCCACAGTCTAAAAACGCTGCAAGGCTTGGAACCTTCTACACTGTGTTCCAAATTATTATGCAAAAAGTATTTAGGAGTGATAAGGTAAGAATTTTTTTGTTTGTCAGTTAAACTCATTGATGGAGATGTGTGTCAGGGCTCTTTATATCACTGAAAGCAATTGCAGACACCTGTGCTAATTAGTTTGGCAGGTGTGTCCAATTAAAGGCAAGACTACTTAAGAAGGCTGTCCCACATTATTAAGCAGCCTACATTTTCAGCCAAAATGGGAAAGAAAAAGGATGTGTCGGCTGCAGAGAAGCAACAAATTGTGGAGTGTTTAGGCCAAGGCATGACTATAATCAACATTGCCAAGACACTTCATCGTGATCATCGCACAATCAAAAAGTATGTAGCTGCTTTACAGCACACACGTGTGCGTGCTGATAAGGGAAAATTGAGGACTCTTTCCAACAGGCAATTACGTCAGGTTAAAAGAGCAGCTTCAAAAATGCCTTGTCATAGCAGCAGACAAGTTTTTGAAGCTGCTGGTGCCTTCAACGTCCCCCGAACAACAAGATGCAGGGTCCTTCAGAGGTTTGCAGCTGTGTGTAAGCCATCCTGTCGACCTCCTCTATCCACTGCACACAAGCAGAAACAGCTCCAGTGGGCCAAACAATACATGAAGACTGACTTCAAAACTGTTTTGTTCACCGATGAGTGCCGTGCAACGCTCGATGGTCCAGATGGATGGAGTGGAGGATGGCTTGTTGATGGACACCCCATGCAAACACGGCTACGGCGCCAACAAGGAGGAGGTGGAGTAATGTTTTGGGCTGGAATCATGGGGAGAGAGATTGTCGGCCCCTTTAGGATCCCTGAAGGGGTAAAGATGAACTCCATAATGTATGTGGAGTTTCTCAAACAGCACTTCCTGCCATGGTTCAAGAAGAAGAACCATGCATTCCGCAGAAAGATCATTTTCATGCATGATAATGCACTGTCTCATGCTGCAAATAACACATCTGCATCTCTGGCTGCTATGGGCATAAAAGGGGACAAACTTATGGTGTGGCCCCCATGCTCCCCTGACCTCAACCCCATTGAGAACCTCTGGAGCATCATCAAAAGGAGTGTCTATGATGGCAGGAGGCAGTTCACATCTAAGCAACAGCTCTGGGAGGGTATTCTGTCCTCATGCAAAACAATTGAAGCAGAAACCATCCAAAAACTGACAAATTCAATGCACGAGAGAGTTCAGAAGCTTCTTTCGAACAAGGGGTCCTATGTGCAAATGTAACATCACCTAGAATAAAGTTTTGGCTTGAAAACTGTTTGATTTCAGTTTGTAATAACCTGCTAATGCTTATAATTTCACAATGACCATTTTTTTGTTCTTAATAAAAATGAAAAGGTTGCAAATTCTGCTGTGCATAATAATTTAAAACATGCATTTTGAGTGCATTTTGAGTGTTTATTTTTTTTTAAATATACTGTTATCATAGGCAGTTTGTTCAAAAACCTTTCAATTATACTCGAATAGTTGATGACTGGAAAAGTACAATGACTGCAATTCATATAGGTAATTTTGGAAAATATGAGAAAATATTATTTGCATAATAATTTGGAACACAGTGTAGTACTGAAATCACCTCACAGGTGCAGTGCAAGCCATTGGTTCTATTCCCCTTCCCTCGTTTCATAGTTGTAAGGTGAATTGCCCACTAAGTGGCATTTGTGCACTTTTGATAGTGTGTCCCACATTTGTCTTGAAATTATGTTAATAGTCACATTACAGTAGTTGATGCTGTACAAGCACCTAAAGTAGTAGCAAACCACAGACACAATGATCACTTTTGGAAGATAGTCCAGCTTTTTCAGTTGGCAGTCAGGTCTAGCAAACTGACAGCAAGCCCCAAATTTTTCTGGAAATGTTGTTAATTGTCACTCCGTCAACACAATGTTGATGATCCAGAAGGATCATCCAGGTTCTTTTCTGCCTCCCAAGTATTGTTCTCAGGGTCATAGAATCTTTTCCCTTTCAGCAGATATTCTAGCTTTTTCACGTGCCAGGAAATACAAGTCATCAAAACGGGCAAATTTTTCTACAAAACCATTGCTTTTGCTGCTTGCCATTTGTTTTCCCATAGACACACATGTCACTTTCACTAATATAACATCTGCTGTGTTTGCCTTATAGATCTACAAAAACTGGATAGATAGGTTTCTAGGATCCCTAAGAGTATTCTAACACTATGTTTTAAGCCAATTTAAGGTGTGGTTCATACCAAACTTGTTCAACGCAAAACTAATCAGGGACCCAAGCCGCCAAAACCTGAAACATATCTTGCCCATCTCTAATTTTCACCTCCACAATTCCCCCTAGTTCCTCTACCAGAAAGTACCACACCCCCTGCCTCTACTAAGTCCACCACCAACAGTCATATTTTCCTCCTCTGCATACGCACAGTTCTGACTATTCTCATCCAGCTCATCAAAGAGAAAGACTGCTCTGACTAGGAGAAATAGATTTTTCAGCATGTGCCACATCAGTACCAGAGATCTGTGTCAGTAAAGAAGATGGAGACATGCTTGATAGTCCAGAAAAGTCCTGCATACGTGTTATGGAAGAGGTTGTCGAATGCACAGAAGCATGAGCCATGATCACATCACCCTCAGATGAAATATCCTCCTGTGGCTGAAATGAGCAAATTAAGTAATGAAAAACTTCATCTTCATTCTTATAAAGTACAACAATCCGGCGGCTATTGGCGGTGTCACCAAAACTAGAAGTATTGTTGCTGTCGCCACCCAAATTCTTATTGTTAGTACTTGCATAAGTGTTTCCTCCTTCCAATCCTTTTGCCTGTCCCCTGCCCTGTTTTTTTCCAGTCATTTTTTTACAGAACAGTGCTAACTATAATAGCGATTGGCAACAATTCTTACACTGTGTGTATGTCTTTTTTTTTTGTATAATTATTTTAAGAAAATTAGCAAAGCACTAAAAGGGTGTGACTGGCCAGTGACTATTAGACTACAACTGCATCAGTCAGTTTTATATTTTTTTCAGTTTTAAGAGACTCTATATTGGGTGAACAACAATAAGCAACAAAAAAACTATTTTTTTCAGATTAGCACACTCTGTCACACTGTCCACGGAGAGCAGGGCAGAAAAAACCCTTATATAACACAGGGGTTTTTTTTAGATTTGAAACTGAAAATGGTCATTTCTTGAATTTGCAGCACTAAGAGGTCACATTTACTCAAACCAATAGCTATTTCAATCAAAACCATCTTAACAGGCCAAGTTGTATGTTAACATAGGAATCCTTCTTTGATATCACCTTCACAATTCTTGCATCCATTGAACTTGGAAGTTTTTGGATAGTTTCTGCTTGAATTTCTTTGTAGGATGTCAGAATAGCCTCCCAGAGCTGTTGTTTTGATGTGAACTGCCTCCCACGCTCATAGATCTTTTGCTTGAGGATACTCCAAAGGCTCTCGATTGAGTTGAGGTCAGGGGAGGATAGTGGCCACAGCATTAGTTTCTCTCCTTTTTTGCCATAGCAGCCAATGACTCAGAGGCATTCTTTGCTGCATTAGATTGAATGAAGATGATTTTGCTACTGAAGGCCCAGTTCTTTTTTTGTACCATGGAAGAAAATGGTCAGTCAGAAACTCTATATACTTTGCAGAAGTCTTTTTCACATCTTCAGGGACCCTAAAGGGGTCTGCCAGCTATTTCCCCATGGCCTAAAACATGATTCTGCCACCTCGTTGCAGCCTTGTTGGGCTATTCCACCTCACTGGAACATCCAGGGTTGCACTTCTTCATGTATGTATGCCACCGTTTCTGCTTGTGAGCACTGCTTAGGGGATTTATGCACAACTACAAGCCTTTGGAGGATCTTACACCTTAAGATTCGTGGAACTCCAGAGGCACCAAGTTTTCATTTATTATTTGTTTTCATACCTTGTCCAAGGCATTACACTATTTGACGCTCTTTGGCAGAAGAGAGATCCTTTTTCTTTGCCATATTCCTTGAAACCTGTGACCTGCTTAATAATATGGAATATCCTTCTTAGGCTAAGGCTCAAAGATGTGGAAAAGCAGCATTTTTTGTTGCAGATTTTGCTGTTGTACCCAGGATAACGCACTTAACAATGCCATATGTTGGTATAAACTGCTGTTTGGGAACAGCCGGGAACAGAAGGGAAGGAATGCTATTTTGGTGTTTGGAGCACAGTTTGGTTTTTGGACACCACGCCACTTTTGCAGAGCTCCTGAAATGCCAGTAGAGTGGAATCCCCTGACACATGTGGGCATAAACTGCAGTTTGGGCATACAACGGTGCACATGTGAAGTGCTTTTGGAGTGCAGATTTAGATAAATTCCTTTAGGGGTGTATTTTTCAAAATGGGGTCACTTTTGGAGGGTTTACATTGTATTGGTGCTCTAGGAGCTCTGCAAATGAGACAAGGCACCTGAAAACTATTCCAGCAAAATCTGCTTTTCAGATGGCCAGTGTTTCTCCATCCCTTCTATGCACTGCTGTGTTCCCAAACATCAGTTTACATCCACATGTGGGGTATTTTCATGCTCAGGAGAAATTGCATAACAAACTGAGATGTATTTTCTCCTTTGACCCCTTGTGAATGTCTCAATTTTAGGGCTAACTGAATATATTATTAATAAAAATTAAATGTCTAAAGCTCACCTCAATATTGTTTTGACTTATTTGAGGAGTACAGTTTTGAAAATGTGTGTGATTAATGGGGAGATTCTAATATATAGGCCTTTGTAATTCCCTTCAGAACTGGGTATAGGAATTTTTTTTGCAATCTGGAAAATCACAGTTACCCTTGTTATTCTTCTAATGTCCAAAACAAATTAAAGGATAATTAAAAGATAATGCCAATATAAGTCAGAGATATGTAAGATAATATTTATTAATGTATTTTTGTGGTATGACTGTGTGTCTGAAAAGCAGAGCATTTCACATTTTGAAAATAGCAAATTTTTAAAATTTCTTATTTTTTTCTAAATAAATACAAAAATATTGTTCAATGTTTACCACTAACATGAAGTACAATGTGTCATAAAAAAACAAAGCGTCTCAAAGTTATTGCCATATAAAGTGGAACGTCAGTTTTGAAAAATGAGGCCGTGTCCTTAAGGTACTTTTAGGCTGTGTCCTTATTGGGTTAAATAAGAATGTTTCTTCAGATTAGCGCAGACTGTGAGACTGCATATTGGATAAACAACAAAAACAACATTTACATAATGGAGATTTTTTTTCAGAGATGAAACTGCTCTATTGCACAACAGACTTAGGAAAAATTAGATTATTGGCAATGAAAGGGTTAACTATCCCTTATCTGTATTAGCGCAGGAATGCTGCTGTCAGGCTCACACAGCATAGATATGTACCCGCACTCTGTCCTGTCTATGATTTCTATCACTAATCTTTCTGTATTTGATTAAATCTGATGAGATTCTACTATTTCTAAGATTCTCTGACTCTATTGCTCGCAATCAGGGGTACACCTCTAATGAGGCAGAGTGAGGCGGTAGCCTCAGGCAGCGCTATCTTTGCCAGTTAGGGGGGCGGCATTTTGACTGATCTAAACCAGCCCAAGACAGGCCACTTTAAAAAACATGCTGAGCGGAACCTGTCCTGGGCTGGCTTAGAAATATAGGCAGGGGAAGAGAGAGGTAGCTTGGATCGGCCGTGTGGAGATAGCGCTGCGTCAGCACTCACCTATTGGCAGCAGCGCTGCTCCAGCGGTCCACCTTCAGACTTTCACTTGGCCTAAACCTGGATCATCAATTATTCTAGTCTCCGCCCCTGCCCACGCTGGGCTGCATACATCACATCAGGTCACGTGGTGTTGCTAGTATATTGACCTGACGTGATCAAACCACTCCTATGATATGCAGTGTGGCTCCTGCGCGGTCTCCTTGTCCCTGCTCTCAGTAAGGATTTTAGCGCTACTACTGGCCTGGCTACTGCTTCTTCCTGGATCCAGATTCTGTCTGTGCCCCCTGGCTGAAGTAGCTGAAGTAAGTGTTTTTATATTAATGAAATATTGCTCTTAAAAATATTTATCCCCTATCCATCATTCCCAAGAAGACTCATGGCTGTACTAGCTCAAAAGGGTGCTTCTACTCAATACTGAGCATAGGGCCTGAATACTTATGACCATGTGATATTTCAGTTTTTCTTTTTTAATAAATTTGCAAAAATATTTACATTTCTGTTTATTTTTCTGTCAAGATGGGGGTGCTGAGTGTATATTAATGAGAAATAAAATGAACTTTTTTGCTTTTAGCAAATGGCTGCAATGAAACAAAGAGTGAAAAATTTAAAGAGGTCTGAATACTTTCCGTACCCACTGTATCACATAACTGGATGTACAAGTTAATCGTTGATTGTAATGTCAATCTGTATTCCCTTAGTCCTGACAGCAGCACAATATGGGGTATCTCTGCCCCTGTGTGTTGTTTAGGACAGGTGGAACCTTTAATTAGCACCAAAAAGGTGTCTCCTACTGGCCCTATAAGAGCCAAGAGACCTCCCTCCACTGTGTAAATTATAAAGTAAAAGGAAACAAGCTTCTAGGGAGGGAAGCCTTGTGCTGCTGTCAGGACTAAGGGAATACAGATTGACATTACAATCAACGATTCCCCTTACGTCCGACAGCAGCACAATATGGGGAGATAGCAAGTAATTCCCCTAGGGAGGGTTTCCTCGCCTTACAACGTCAAGGACTGTCTGACCAAAGGCAGTTGTCTGGGAACTGCGGACATCTAAACGATAATGTTTAACAAAGGTCAACTGAGATGACCATGATGCAGCCGCACAAATCTGGTCCAATGGTAAGGACCGATACTCAGCCCAAGAAGTCGACACAGCCCTGTTCGAATGGCCGTAGAAAGACTGGAGGGAGTAACTCCTGAATAAGAAAGGAAGACTTAATTGTCTCCTTGATCCATGTGGATAGAGTAGGCTTGGAAGCCTTGAGGCCTCTGTTTTTACCCTGCATATTGATTAGTAGGTTTTCGGCCTTCCTAAACGGTTGAGTGCGGGATAGGTAAATCCGCAGACACCTTGCCACATCTAAGGTGTGGAGCTTTTCTTCTTCCTCAGAGGTTGGAGTGGGGAAAAACACAGGTAACGAAATTAGCTGATTGCTATTATAGCATGAGGGGACCTTAGGGTTAAACCCAGGCAAACCTAAGGTGCACCCTATCTGCAAAAACAAAATGTACAGTTCTCTAGAAGAGAGAGCCTGGAGTTCCCCTACTCTTTTGGCAAATATAATAGGCAGCAAAAAAGTGGTTTTGTAGGCTAAATATTTTAGCTCCGTAGTCTCCAAGGGTTCAAATGGAGGACCGCACAGGCCTGCAAGGACTACCGCAAGGTCCAACTGGGGAACTGGAGATGATACCGAGGCTTTGCCTCATTGCCCCTTTAAGGAACCTTGCAACCAGAGGATCCTGAGACAGATGTCTGTTCAAATGAGTGGAGAGGGCCGCAATCTGCACTTTCAAAGTGGCAGGGGCAAGGCTCTTATCCAAACCGTCCTGAAGAAAATTTAAAATATCAGCATTAGAAGGTTCTAGATTATTATTATCCTTCTTGGAGCACCACTCCATGAAAATCTTGGCTGTCCTCTGGTAGTTCTTATTGGCAGAATCTGCTCTTGCAGAAGAAAGGGTCTTCAGGACGGCCTCTGACAGTCCTCTATCCTGCTGTAGGGACTGCTCAACCTCCAGGCTGTCAGGTTGAATCTCCAGAGATCCTGGAACTTCAGAGATCCTTGGGAAAACCAGGTTCTGGATGGGGGGGAAGCCTCCAATATATCCCTCGACTCATCTCCATGAGTTGGGAAAACCAAGCTCTTTTTGGCCAGAATGGAATGATGGCTATCACAGAGACTTGGTCCTGTCTGATTTTCATCGATACCATTGGTATTATTGGAATTGGAGGGATGTATGCCAGCCTGGACCTCCAAGGGAAGGACAGGGCATCCACTGCCAAGGGATTGTCCTCCTGGTAAAGGGAACAGAACGTCTCCACCTTGGTGTTGAGTCGGGTTGCCATGAGGTCTATTTCTGGAAGACCCCACTTCAGGGTAATCTGATGAAAGACTTCTGGATTGAGTGACCATTCTCCTGATACGGCATTACCCCGACTCAACCGATCCGTTACTATGTTCAGGGAGCCCTTGATGTGAACTGCGGATAAATGGGTTAGATTTTTCTATGCCCATGTAAATATCAGATCTGCCTCCCTGAGGAGGGTTGGTGATCTGGTGCCTCCCTGTCTGTTTACGTACAGCACTGTGGTCATTTTGTCTGACCGGATCTTTGACTGCTCTTCCCTTGAGAAGAGGTGAGAAATGGAGTAAGGCACGATATACAGCTCAGAGCTCCTTCCAGTTGGATGAGGTCCTTCTTTCTGGAGCGCTCCAGACTCCCTTTATGGAGTTTTCGTCCAAATGGGCTCCCCATCCCGTGAGGGATGCATC
This sequence comes from Leptodactylus fallax, assembly GCA_947044405.1. NCBI lineage: Eukaryota > Metazoa > Chordata > Amphibia > Anura > Leptodactylidae > Leptodactylus > Leptodactylus fallax. The sequence goes on from CAMRHE010000347.1 coordinate 898,274, forward strand.
TGTAGTCAACAGGGTCCAAGGAGGTTGGACCGTGGACCTTCTGTCTTTCAGGTGTAACCACCACTTGAGGGAAAAAACGGGTCCTGGGGGAGAGTCAAATCTTCTTGCTGAGTGTAATAAGGGTGCGATCCCAAGCCTCTAGTAATTCTCTCTGGAGGGGACGTAAGTGCCACAAGACCCATGGGACTGCCTCCACTGAGAAAGTCATCAAGCCCAGGATCTTCATCAATGTTCTGATGGAGGCTATCGGCTTTTTGAAGAGGTGCCGGACTGCCCCGACCAGCTGCTTCTTCCTTGCTGGTGTCAAGGAGATTTGCAGGCGGACTGAATCTAGGAAGTAACGGAGGAACTTCCTTCAGGTTGAAGGGATCGTTTTTGACTTCTCCCAGTTTATAAGCCATCCCAGACTCTGAAGCAGGGAATCGGCTGTCTGTAGGTCCTGGAGCAGAACAGACTCTGAATGGGTCTTTATCAACCAGTCGTCTAGATAAGGCACCAAGAATATCCCCTGAAGCCTGAGGGTGACCGTTATGGGGGTCACTACCTTTGTAAAGGTGTGGGGAGCAGAGGAGATCCTGAAGGGTAGTGCTGTGAATTGAATAGTGCTTCCTTTGGCAGGAAACTACTATGGCAATCCTTAGAAAACCTTCTGTGTGGAGGTAAATAGGAATATGCAAATAGGCGTCTTTTATATCCAAAGTCACAAAAAAACATTGCCTTGGAGGAGAAAGGTGGTGACAGACTTTATGGTTTCCCTACGGAAGCGCTTCTTTTTGATGAAGCAGTTGAAGTACCTTAAGTCTATGATCATTCTCCACTTGTCTGCCGGTTTTGGCACCAGAAAGATGGGAGAATAGACATTGGATCCTTCTTCTAGAGAAGGGACTTCCACCAGGGCTCCCTTGTGAATGTACTCTCAGATGGAGCATTCCAATGTAGTCTGCTGCATTGTAGGGAGGCTGCGAGTTAACACAAACCGATCCTGAGGAGGATGGAAGAACTCGATTGCATAACCTTTTTGGATTACATACCGGACCCATGGGTCTCGAATTTTTTTCCTGCCAGCAGTTGAGAAAGTGGGAGAGACGACCTCCGACCGGAATCTTGGCCACAGGAAGACTGCTTCTGATGTCAAAAGCTAGGCTTCTCTTTTTTATCATCAGACTTCGGGAATCTCCGGCCGGTGCCTCTAGAGGAATATCTAGAGCCTCTCTGGGACTGCCGTCCACGACGAGACAGCCTCTACCACGGCCAGAGTCAGACCTACCTCTGAAGGCCTGGGGTAAAGTTTTACCCTTCCTGTCGGTCAAGCCCTCTAGGATCTCGTCTAGGGCACAGCCAAAGACTCTACCTGGCTCAAAGGGCAATGCGCACAAATTATATTTTGAGGGGAAATCAGCTCTCCAAGGTTTTAACCATAGAGGTCTTCCTGCTGCAGTCTTCTTGGTAAGTACCAGGGATTTGGCCGCCAGCCTTAATTGATGGTGGGAAGCTTCCGTTAAATATTCAGCTGCCAGGGAAACCAAGCCTAGAAACCCTAGCAGCTCGTCTCTGGAGAATCCAGAGTCGATGTCCCTTTCAAGGTGGACCAGGTCAGTACATAATTTGGCTGACACTTCACAAGACGCAACCGCCACAGCGGTCTGGGGCGAGGCAGCTGAATAAGCCTTCTTGAAGGTATTGTCGATGCGCCTGTCCACGGCGTCGTGCAAATTTGCTCCTTCATCTGATGGTACTTTAGTGCGGCAGGACAATTTGGCCACCGCCATATCCACCTTGGGAGGAGGACCCCATTGATCCCATTGAGCAACTGGGAATAAAGCGCTGAACCTCCTAGGAACCACAAGAGGTTTTTCAGGACATCTCCACTCTGAGGACATTAATTTTTGTAATGTCTGGTCCACTTGGAAGACCCTAGGCCCTCTATAGGTGGACGTGGAGGCTTCCCCGTCAACATCACGATCCTTTGACCGGATGGACTTCAGCAGCCGGCTTAATTTTTCAAGTGGGAAGCACGGCCTGCTGGGATCTTCAGTGGAATCGTCAGATGAGAGTGTCTCGTCCACTATCTGATAATCTTCATCAGAGATCCGTAAGGAAGATTGTGTCTCAACCTGCGGTCTCTTGGCAATCTGGGCGATGGAAGAACGGATCTCCATATAGTCCTTTACCCAAGTGACAACCTCTCTTATTGAAGGTTCTTCCGACGGAGATCCGCGACATTGGCGACAGCAGGTAAAATCATAGCCGTCAGGTAAAGGGGTATTGCAATCCAAACACGTTAGGTGTTTATGTTTAGAGGACTTTTTTCCTCCTAAGCCCATCGCCGTTACCTGATGCAGAAGATGACATCTGAAACATCAAACAGCCATGCGACACTGAAAAATGGAAGATTGCCAAGCATCGCATAAAAAACCAAGGGGTACCTCACTTGAAGAGAGAAACCGTCAGAAAAAAACAGCCACCGCAAACCACAGCAGAGGAGCTAGAAACCACTCGCTCAACAAGTAAAGGACTGCAGACCTTTTGAATGTAATCCAGCAGTGAGGGGAGGAAGCCAACAAATAAACATTTATACAGCACCAAAACAGGTCAAACGCCATAATGGAACATAGAGGAGCATAAGCCTAAGCCAGAGGCTCAAAATACAAGCAGCAAAAATCAATTCTATATTTTGAATTTTCAATTTCCAAACTTACCACACTCTTTCCAAGAAAACCGGAAAAAGGCCCCAGTGGTGCGCAAAGGCTTCCTTCCCCCGGGAACACGGGACCGGAGAAAAGTTACGGCTGAGGAGGTTCCTTACTTACTTCCGGGATCGCGCTGCCTGCAGAGCGATGAGCTGGATAACGCTGCCCTGCGGGGCGAAGGCCCGAAGGACTGGAGGTTTTTTCTTTTGGTAAGAAGACAAACGGAATGGACCGAGGTACCCCCTAAAGGTAAGCCAGGAGTAGATAAAACCCCTAACAACGGGAGGTCACAAGAGACCTCCGTCCACCTGTCCCACACAGGACAGAAAAAAACACAGTGGAGGGAGGTCTCTTGTGCCCTCTTATAGGGCCAGTAGTAGGCACCTTTTTGGTGCTAATTAAAGGTACCACCTGTCCTAAACAACACACAGGGGCAGAGATACCCCATATTGTGCTGCTGTCCAACGTAAGGGGAATCTTGGTTGGATCAGAAAGGTCTCACCCGTGGATCTGCTGGAAATTAAAAATTTACCATGGGTGATGGTTGTACAACACTTGTATCTTGATATATTGCATCTATAACTTCCTCCTGGTAGGTGGAATTGCAGAATAGGGGTGTGAAGTGAGATTTTGGGGTTCTCTCTAAGTCTACTTGGTGCAAGATAATTTTTAAGGGTTCTAGCCCTTCTGTAGGTAATTGCAGGGGTTTTTGGTAACATTTTCTTTAGAAAAGGATCATCCATCAAAACTTGCCAATGTTTGGCTAGGACAGACTTGATCCAGTTATGTCCATTATTGTACATGGTAATGAAATTATAACGGAAAGAATTGTTCTTGCTTTTTTGTTTATATTCTCAGGTAGAAGATGGTTGGAGGCAGTCCTGCTGGGAAAGGTCCCTGGCACGCATTTGGGCTGAGTGTACTAAGCCCCTGGGATCATGTTTCTCATAGAAACGTTGTGACATGATTTGGCTTTGTGTTATGAAATCTTCATCCTTAGTACAGTTCCGTCTCAGCCTCTGGAACTGACCATAGGGGACATTATTTTTCCACTTACGGAAATGAAGACTGACTGTTATAATCTAGTAAGCTGTTATAGTCTACTTTTTTAAAATATGTTTTTGTTTGTATAGTAGGCCCATCATTTTCTAGAATTAAATCCAAATACTCAATTCGTTTTTCGTTAGAAGTCCCTGAAAGGGTAATGCCCCATTCTTGGACATGGCTATTGAGACTTTTGGTAAAAGTAATAAAGGAATCAGATGTACCATTCCAAATGAACAAGAGATCGTCAATGTAACGTTTGTAAAACACTATATGTTTGGCCCATGTCTTTGTAGTGTATATAAATTCAGATTCAAAGCGACCCATGTATAAATTAGCGAAACTGGGCGTGAAACACCTCCCCATGACAGTCCCCCGTGTTTGCAGATATATGTTGGGACTGAAGGAGAACACGTTATGTTCCAGGATATACTGAATGCCATCTAGAATGAACTGGCGTTGCTTAGGTGGCATATCGGGATCGTCAGATAGAAAACTCGCAATAGAGTTAAGTCCTTTTTGATGAGGGATGTTGCTGTATAACAACGTGACGTCCAAGGTGGCACATCTGTAGGTGCATTCCCATTTGATGGGAAGAATGTCTGTTATAAGATTGCCTGAGTCTTTCAAGTAGGATTTTAGTTTTACAACATATTTCTGTAAGATAACATCAATATAGTGAGATAGGTTACATGTAAGTGAGTTGATGCTGGAGATAATTGGTCTTCCAGGAGGGTTTTCGAGGTTTTTATGAATTTTGGGGAAGTGGTAAAAAAGTGATAATTTGGGGTGGTCTGGTAGAAGAAAAAGTTTTTCTTTTTTTGTAAGGGTACCCTTCAGGACAGCATCATTGATTAATTTTGTATAGGTTGGGATATGGTCGGTGGAGGGATCTCTATCAAGTAGTAGATAGTATGAAATATCTGACAATATATTATTGGCTTCTTTGATATAGTCAGACTTATCCTGGATCACAATGCCACCGTGTTTATCATCTCCTCTTATGACAATATCTGTATTATTCATTAGTGTTTTTAAAGCTACTTGTTCTCCTTTTGTGAGGTTGTCTTTAGTCCAGTAATCCCCATTTTTGGATTGTCTTAGGTCAGATGTTACTAAAGAACAAAAGGTCTCTAGGTGGCACCCTTTGTGGTATGTTGGATAAAAAAACAGATTTAGGTTTGAGATCTGTGTGTAGGGGTGAGGGACAGACCATGTCCTGTTGGGTATTACTTAGTTCCATAACTGACATTGATGTTTGCGAGCTTTCCCAAGATTCAATAGGTGTGTTCGATTGGTTATAAACTTTCCTCATCTTTATTCAATTGGTAATTAGAAAGATTGAACATTTTTACTGTACTATCTTGTTTCTTTTTGGTAATGGCTCCAATTCTATGGTTGTTGTTGTTTCTTTTTCTCGCACCTCTACATTCCCTGTACCATCTTCGTGTGTTCCAATGTTGTTGGTGTTTGGTAGTTTTCTTTTCGGTCTCAATGGTGTATAATAATCTGATATTTTCGTGAAAAGTGGGCTCTCCTTTGCATGGTAATATGCAAGGGGAGTTAGTACTGGTGGAAAGCCTAAAAAAGACTCAGAAGGATTTGTAGTGGATAAATTGATATCCACCAGTGGTGGAGAAATTAATTTACGTATCTGGGCAAATGATAAGGGTGTCATATATAGTGACAAGAGTCCTCAAGTTCACTAATAGATGTTTCTAATGGTGTAGTTACATTGCTTCTTGGAGTTTCTTGGGATATCTTTGTAAAGGTTGATGCAAAGGTAGTGGCTGGAAGGGCTAGTGATACCCCCTGGGGCACTTCAGGAGCTGTTCGTTTTTCTGATTGGATGTTTTCTTTTTCTATAGATGTGATGATAGGTAAATGTTTTAGGATGGTATCTTTTGAATTAGTGGGAATAGAAGGATATGATGTGACAGGTTTAGCTGATATAGTATATGTGTTTCTGAAATTCCAGAAGGGTTTTTCTTATTGCTGGCAGTTCTTTTTGAAATAGGATGTTTGGTGTTAAAAAAGGTAACCCGTTTGTTGGAATAATGGTCTCCATCTGTATATTTTTGTCTAGTATGGGGTTTGGAAACATTGAGGGACATCAGAGGTAATGGGTTTTTGGAATTGATTCCTACTTTTGAATATAATGTTGGTGTTGAAGGGTCCGTCAAGTTTTCATTTTCTGTGTGTTTAGGATTTTTTAAATGTTGCCAAAATTTGATATTTTTTGTTTTGTAATCATTACGATCTCGCCACAATTTGCTGGACTTGAATTCTAACGTCTCCCTTTCTATATTTAGCAGTTTTGTGGTGAATGCCCTATTGAGTCTGGTGTATTCTGGGTGTTTGTTGTGCGTTTCCAATTCTGATATAGCAGTAAGAATGTTGAGATGAAGGTCTCTGGATAAAGATAGGCATTTGTGATAGCCTATCCATGAAACCTATGGAACATGAGTGTAGATAATGATTCCATTCATCCGTAAAGGAAGAATCATTAAGAAAAGGGGAATCCAATTTTAAGCATAAACCTCTAGGGACGATATTTTCTTGTAAATATAATAACAGAACTTTATGGTCCAAAAAATGGCGAAGTTTATCCTTACGCAAGGATTCTAGTCTGTTGAAAAGAGCCACCAAATCTGATAAAGGAAGATGATGTGTGTCAGTACCTTGTTTTGATGTATTGTCTTGCATTGGATTAGCAGGATCTTCATCCACGATGTCTTGCTTTGTATACTGAGTAATCAAATCATCTAGTTTTGAACGATGTACTCTGATAAAATCCATTCTCAGTTGTAGTCTTTGAACAAATGGCTGCTTGGTCGCTGGGACGTCTTGGGGTCTAGCAAATCAGCATTTGTTGAGTTTCATTAAAAACTGAGCTATTTGGAATATTTGGGTTGATCCGGACTTGTAAAGAATTGGTTCACTCATCTCTAATTTTCATGATGAATTGCTAAATAAAATAAGATGGCTAAATAGAGATATAAGTAAGAAAAATGTGCCCTATGGATTTGTCTCTGATGCAAATATGCCAAGACCAGGCTTTACCTATAACAGTCACATCTGTAAGCGAGAATACCAATTGCTGGAGTTTTGGGAGTGGAATGTTGTCTCATTCTTGTCTGATGTATGTTTCTAGCCGCTCAACAGTCCTGGGTTTCTTTTCTGAATGTTTTTGTTTTATAAAGCGCCAAATGTGTTCTATGTTCTATTGTAAATAAAAACATATAACCATATTTTATTTACAATAGAACATAGAACACACTTGTCAAATTGCAAAAAAAAAAAAATCAGTAAAGTATACCCTGGACTGTTGAGCAGCTAGAAACCTACATCAGAAAAAAATGCAATTCATCCCCTCACTTCCCAGATGTTTACAGACTGTTGTAAAAAGAAGAGGTGATGCTAACAATGGTAGTCATGGTTGTCCCAACTTATTTGAGATGTGTTCCTATCAATTTCTAAATGAGTAAATTTTTTCAAATGTAAAGGAAAATGTCTAACTTTCTACTTCTGATATGTGTTCTATGTTCTATTGTGAGCAAAATATGTTTAGGTGAGATTTCTAAATCATTGCATTGTTGTTTGTTTGTTTTTTTACACACAATTTTAACTTTTTAGGTATTGGGGATATATATATATATATATACATATATATACACAGATATACTTCATTGTTTTCACACATATACATTTACAGATAAACTGAACACAAACACACACATTATATGTACCAATTACACAAATATACTGTGCAGAATGACTCTAGATGTAAACAACTCCAGCATGGTGGCTCAGTGGTAAGCACTGTTGCCTTGCCTTGGAGTTCTGGCCTGTTTTTGAATCCATGTGGCAGTGTATTTATGGTCACTTGTCTTGAACCAGGGTGATGTAATGTAACTGGAGGTGGAGGATGTATTGAGAACAGTTAATAGCGAAAAGATTAGTAGGAACAAGTAAAACCACACAAACCGCATGTATACTAGAAGCTAGAAGCCTGACTAACAAAATGGAGGAATTAAAACTTATAATGTTGGAAGAGGAATATGACATAGTGGGGATAAGTGAGACATGGCAGGGCTGTTAAGTCACAGGGTTATAGTCTATCTAGAAAAGAGCATACAGATAGAGAAGGGAGCCGTGTTTGCTTGTACATAAATCCCTGCCTTAGGCTAAGGCCCCATGATACGGAAACGCAGCACTTTTGGCTGCTGTAGAAATACAACTTAAAAACAAAAATTCTGTGTTTGACAGTATTACCAGTAGTAAAGTGAATGGGATTCTGGCTAATCCCATCTACACATTGTGGGAAAAAAACACTGCAGAAAAGCTACGTTTTCAAAAATATATGCGTTTTTGAAAGACACAGCATGTCAATTTTACCTGTGGAAAAGCAAGCATTTTCTCTACAGATTAAATAAGGGAAATAAAACCAGAGAAAAATGCAGCATTTTTTAGCTGCAGTTCACTACGTTCCCATTTTGTCCTGTTCCGCTCCCTCCACATTCCAAGTGTGGGGTGGATCAAGAATTGTAGCGTATGTTTGGCACAAGAAAGGGCCAAATTTGCACTGCAATATCATCCCACTATGCCAGAAAACTGGTGTAGAAGGATTGATAAATCTGCCCCATACTGTATATCTTAGGGTGATAATAATATAGGGTGTTGATTTCCATTCATTAAAATTTGGTGACTACAGGTGCATCTGAATAAATTAGAATATTTTTGAAACGTTCATTAATTTCAGTAATTCAGTAATTCAATCCATAATCAGCATCTTCCATGATTGTGTGTCCTACTGAACCAGACTGAAGGACCATTTAAAGGCTTAGGAAACTTAGACAGGTGACACACTGAATTTACAATACTGAACTTTTTTACAATATTCTAATTTTCTTAGATTTGTGTTTTCATTACCTGTAATCCATAATCAACATTTACAGAAATAAAACACTTGAAATAGAACACTGTGTGTGTAAAGAATCTAGAAAATATAGGAGGTCACTTTTTTAATTCAATTACTGAAATAATTAAACGTTTCAAAGATATTCTAATTTATTGAGATGCACCTGTAAGTGCTATCTGTATAGTAGTTATGTGGTATGGTCTTTCATGTTCATATTTCAGTCTCCCTAAATCTAAAAAAATACAAAAAACCACAGCATGATTCTTTTGCTTCTGCTGAACATACATGTTATGTTTGTGAATGTGTAACATTCAGATATGTACCATATATACTGTACATTGGGATTGATTGTTACTGATTGTTGAAACTTATATAGGCCTTATAAGAGACATTATAAAAATGGTGAAAAAATACCCCAGTAATAGAAAAGCAGAAATAATAATACAGTGAAAACCCTCCAAAAAGAATTCAAAAAAGACAAATAATAATGCTGACAAATAATAAAAGTATAGCTAATAAACTATCCCTTTTATGTCCTTATATGCTATATTTTGGATATATTTGAGATTAGTTAAAGGGAGTCTAGAGGGAAGTCCCAGCAGGATAAGAAACACCCCTGCAACACTTTTCAGCTAATTTGCATAAGATTAAAAAGTTTATTTCCATGTAGCTGTAATGCAGAATAAGTGTAGACTCAGCTCTACAAGGTACTTTCATTAGTTTGATACCAATTTTCCTGCTGACAGACTCCCTTTCAACTGTTGCATATTTTAGACTTTTTGTCTACAATTTTAGCCCACATAATATTGTAATACCACAATATAGTATTAATACATTCCTTCTATTTACAGTATACTACCACCATATAGTGCCCAAATAATGCACAGTTTTCAATAAACACTATCCTAATGATATAATATTCCTGTATAATTCCTATATAGAACAACAATTAGATCCTCAGGTAATACAAGTGCATCTCAATAAATTAGAATATCATCAAATAGTTATTTTTTTTTTTTTAGTAATTCAATTGAAAAAGTGAAACACATATATTATATTGAGTCATTACAAATGGAGTGAACTTTTTCAAGTGTTTATATTAATGTTGATGATTATGGCTGACAGCCAAGGAAAATCCAAAAGTCATTATCTCAGAAAATTATAATATTATATACGACCAACTGTAAAAAAAATTATTTAACACAGAAATGTTGGCCAAATGAAAAGCATGTACAGTAAATGCACTCAATACTTGGTCGGGGCTCCTTTTGCATGAATGACTGCATCAATGTGGCGTGGCATGGAGGCGATCAGCCTGTGGCACTGCAAAGGTGTTATGGAAGCCCAGGTTGCTTTGATAGCAGCCTTCAGCTTGTCTGCATTGTTGGGTGTGGTGTCTCTCATCTTCCTCTTGACAATACCCCATAGATTCTCTATGGGGCTAAGGTCAGGCGAGTTTGCTGGCCAATCAAGCACAGTGATACTGTGGTTATTAAACCAGGTATTGGTACTTTTGGCAGTATGGACAGGTGCCAAGTCCTGTTGGAAAATGAAAATTCCATCTCCGAAAAGCTTGTCGGCAGAGGGAAGCATGAAGTGCTCCAGAATTTCCTGGTAGATGGCTGCGTGAACATTGGTCTTCATAAAACACAAAGGACGTGAGCGACACTTTACCCGACAATATAAACGGAAACAGGATAATCAAGAGTCAATGCAGAGGAAGAAATTCACATCTATACAGTCAACTAACATGGTAAGTAGTGAAAATATACTGCAGATTATTAATTTATCAGAGAGAGTATTAACTAAAACACAATGTGAGGTTTTACAATTGGGGCTGAATTTTGCGCCTTCTTCTAGATTTGACGCTTTTACAGCGATCAAAGACCTTCACTTGTTTGGAAGAAAATTGGTCCTTAAAAAATTACATCAAAAATGTGATTTGGTTCCTTTGTTCACTACACCAACAGAATTAGAATCTGTACAGATTTTGGAAGATCTATCAGATGAACAATATGCCGATACAGCAGGTAATTTTCCTTTGGATCTTATTCCTAAGTCCAAAAAATTTCCTCCATTGAATCTGGTCAATAATGTGGACATTTTTGTGAACGTTGTGAGTGAAGATTTGAAGAAAGTGATACCAAGGGTACATAATGATAATTGTCCCCCTAAATTCCGTCAAGCTATTCGTGAATTATCTGAGATGGCAGATCTTGTGATACAGTCTGACAAAGGGGGAAATTATATGAACGGGAAGTCAATTGACAATTGAAAGACCCCATTTGTTACAAAAGACTCACTTTCAATCCTTTACATAAATTCTCTGATGAATTATTTTCTATTTTGCAGGGGGCAGTTGAAAAAGGAATATTATCACAAAAACAACTAACTTACCTTTTACCCGAATCGCCATCTGTAGCAACATTCCCCCTGCTCCCAAAAGTACATAAAAATCTTTCATGTCCGCCTGGACGTCCCATTGTATCAGGTAACAACAGTCTCTGCGAACCAATTTGTAAATTTATTGATTTCCACCTCAAATCAATGGTTGAGACTTTGCCTTCATATACAGTCATATGAAAAAGTTTGGGCACCCCTATTAATCTTAATCATTTTTAGTTCTAAATATTTGGGTGTTTGCAACAGCCATTTCAATTTGATATATCTAATAACTGATGGACACAGTAATATTTCAGGATTGAAATGAGGTTTATTGTACTAACAGAAAATGTGCAATATGCATTAAACCAAAATTTGACCGGTGCAAAAATTTGGGTACCCTTATCATTTTATTGATTTGAATACTCCTAACTACTTTTTACTGACTTACTGAAGCACAAAATTGGTTTTGTAACCTCACTGAGCTTTGAACTTCATAGCCAGGTGTATCCAATCATGAGAAAAGGTATTTAAGGTGGCCAATTGCAAGTTGTTCTCCTATTTGAATCTCCTCTGAAGAGTGGCATCATGGGCTCCTCAAAACAACTCTCAAATGATCTGAAAACAAAGATTGTTCAACATAGTTGTTCAGGGGAAGGATACAAAAAGTTGTCTCAGAGATTTAACCTGTCAGTTTCCACTGTGAGGAACATAGTAAGGAAATGGAAGACCACAGGGACAGTTCTTGTTAAGCCCAGAAGTGGCAGGCCAAGAAAAATATCAGAAAGGCAGAGAAGAAGAATGGTGAGAACAGTCAAGGACAATCCACAGACCACCTCCAAAGAGCTGCAGCATCATCTTGCTGCAGATGGTGTCACTGTGCATCGATCAACAATACAGCACACTTTGCACAAGGAGAAGCTGTATGGGAGAATGATGCGAAAGAAGCCGTTTCTGAAAGCACGCCACAGAGTCGCCTGAGGTATGCAAAAGCACATTTGGACAAGCCAGCTTCATTTTGGAAGAAGGTCCTGTGGACTGATGAAACAAAGATTGAGTTGTTTGGTCATACAAAAAGGCGTTATGCATGGCGTCAAAAAAACACAGCATTCCAAGAAAAACACTTGCTACCCACTGTAAAATTTGGTGGAGGTTCCATCATGCTTTGGGGCTGTGTGGCCAATGCCGGCACCGGGAATCTTGTTAAAGTTGAGGGTCGCATGGATTCAACTCAGTATCAGCAGATTCTTGAGAATAATGTACAAGAATCAGTGACGAATTTGAAGTTACGCCGGGGATGGATATTTCAGCAAGACAATGATCCAAAACACAGCTCCAAATCTACTCAGGCATTCATGCAGAGGAACAATTACAATGTTCTGGAATGGCCATCCCAGTCCCCAGACCTGAATATCATTGAACATCTGTGGGATAATTTGAAGCGGGCTGTCCATGCTCGGCGACCATCAAACTTAACTGAACTGGAATTGTTTTGTAAAGAGGAATGGTCAAAAATACCTTCATCCAGGATCCAGGAACTGATTAAAAGCTACAGGAAGTGACTAGAGGCTGTTATTTTTGCAAAAGGAGGATCTACTAAATATTAATGTCACTTTTCTGTTGAGGTGCCCATACTTTTGCACCGGTCAAATTTTGGTTTAATGCATATTGCACATTTTCTGTTAGTACAATAAACCTCATTTCAATCCTGAAATATTACTGTGTCCATCAGTTATTAGATATATCAAATTGAAATGGCTGTTGCAAACACCCAAATATTTAGAACTAAAAATGATTAAGATTAATAGGGGTGCCCAAACTTTTTCATATGACTGTATCAAAGATACATCAGATGTTTTATCAAAAATCGATGGGATACATCTTGAACCTGACATGCTTTTGGTTACGTGCGACGTGGAGTCATTATATACATCTATAAGACATCTTGATGGCTTAGAAGCAGTACGGAATTTTATCGATATGTCTTCAGTTGATGGTGATTTAGGTGAGTTATGTGATTTGTTATTTTTTGCTTTGACACATAATTTTTTTCTTTTTAAAAATAATTTTTACCTGCAGCTCCAGGGAACTGCTATGGCGGCGTCTTGTGCGCCCTCATATGCAAATCTATTCCTGGGGCTGTGGGAGCGTAAAATTTTTCTCACAGAATCTCCCCCACTGATTGAACATGTTCAGTTTTTGGGGGGAGATATATTGATGATATCCTTATCATTTGGCAGGGTACTGTGTATGATCTGGAAACCTTTATGGGTCATTTAAACCAGAATGATAAGAACATTAAACTCACCTACAAGGGGAGTCATTCTGATTTAGATTTTCTTGAATTTAAACTTCATGTTGCCATTGATGGGAGCATCCAGACTGATCTTTTTCATAAAGATACTGCAACTAATTCTTTACTCCATTATAATTCAGCACATCCAGTGAGCCTTTTACGTAATATACCAACTGGACAGTTTTTACGTATACGTAGGATCTGCTCCACTGATGAAAATTTTGCACATTCTGCTTGTGAACTTGGTCAATGTCTTCGCCAACGGGGATATGACAAACGATATATACAGAGAGGTATGCAAAGAGCGGCCTCCATAAACCGTAATGATGCTATGAAGACTAAAACAAAACGTCGAGACAATCAGAAACAGGCAAGGTTTATTACCACCTACAATTCTAAATGGTTCGAAATCTGACGTATTCTTTCAAAACATTGGGGAATTCTGATAAGTGATCCAATTTTGGGTAAATTTGTTGGAAACATCCTATGTTGACATTTCGGAGGTCAAAAACTTTAAAGATACATTAGTCCATAGCCATTATATTGTATGTCCTACTATATGGACAGGGTGGACAGGGACCAAGTTTGGAATGTCGGCCTTGTGGAAAGTGTGTGGCATGCTGTAATGTTGAGTCCACAACTGAATTTTGGAACTCTAATCATTCACGGACGTTTACAATTCCCCACAGTCTTAATTGTCAATCCACAGGCGTTATTTATTTTGCTTTATGTCCTTGTAATCTCATTTATGTAGGGTTAACCTCAAGGGAATTTAAGAGACGTGTTCGTGAACATGTTCTGGGTATTAAAAATGCAGCCAACTGTGACGATATTATGACATTAAAAACCATACCTAAATTTTAAATTGTATCACAACTCAGATCCAACAGGTTTCAGAGTACGGGCCATTGATCAGGTATTATCTGGACCTAGAGCAGGTAATTGGAAATAACGTTTAGCCCAGAAATAAAATAGATGGATATTCACTTTGGATACTGTTTCACCAAAAGGTCTCAATGAAAATGTAAGTTTCGCTCCTTTTTGTAGTTTTTTCGTAGTTTTTTTGTAGTTTTTTTTTTTTTTTTGTTCCTTTTACTGCTGCGGTTTCTTGTATAATTTTACTTTTTGGCTAAGTTTGTTTTTAATCCATTTTTCTTTTGTCACTTTATTTTTTTGTTAATTTTGTCACTTTTTATTTATATTATGTATGGTTCACGATTTGCATGGATTATATATTCATCTTCATGTATTTATTTTTATTGTACAGCAGTTATTTATTCATTTGGTATTTTTACACTTTTAGAGGTTAAATTCTAATGTGGTTTAGCATACTACATCGTTCTTCCACATTTTGACATTGTGTATTTAATTCTTAACACTTTAGATTGTTTAGTTTGCAGTAATATGTTAAAGATTCTCTTATTATCTTTGCTATATCTGTATAAGACGAGCGGTTCTATTTTTAGCTTCTGCGCATGCGCGATTTTACTTTTCGAGCATGCGCAGTTGCTTTTTAGCCATTGGTCTTGTTTTACCATCTGCACATGCACGATTTCAATTGTCGCGTTATCTTTCTAGTTTTCGCGCATGCGCAGTGATACTTTTCGGCTTAATGGCAGACACTAACGTTATTCTTGTGTATATTATTCAAGATAGGTAATTATTCTGATTAATAACAGTAGCTATTTCCCTATAAAAAGGACTTCATTTCATCTTAGCCTTACCCCCTGACAAAGCCATTTTGGCAAAACGCGCGTTGGGGTGCGATCATGAGATTGTTGCGCATACATCCAGGGTTTATTATTTTTTCTTTTTGGGACCTAAATTATTTACATTTTATATTATTAGTGCACTTTTGTATCTGGTATTTTGTAAATTTGGTCCCTTACACTATTGGCATTATATTTTGTTTTTGATCCCTGTATGTGTTGCTACAAGTGATGATTTTGTCAATTTTTAGTGACCATTTACTATGTATTCCTAATACCTTGTTATGATTCTATGTGGATATATTTCTTTGTCTCTTTCATATTTTTGTATTTTAAATCATATATTTAATAAATTATAACATTTCTATTATTACTAGTTTGTGTGGAATTTTTTCTGTTTAATTTAATGTAATACTGTTCCATACTTTTTCTTACCTGTATTATTTGCTCTATTTTGGTTTTCAGTTTTCTTGATAAAACACAGTGGACCTACAGTCATGGCCAAAAGTTTTGAGAATGACACAAATATTATATTTTCACATGATCTGCTGCCCTCTGGTTTTTATGTGTGTTTGTCAGATGTTTTTATCACATACAGAAATATAATTGCATTCATATTATGAGTAACAGAA
Source organism: Leptodactylus fallax (assembly GCA_947044405.1). Classification (NCBI taxonomy): domain Eukaryota; kingdom Metazoa; phylum Chordata; class Amphibia; order Anura; family Leptodactylidae; genus Leptodactylus; species Leptodactylus fallax. The sequence continues at coordinate 913,948 of CAMRHE010000347.1, forward strand.
GCTTATATTGACAGTTAGAATGAGTTAATGCAGCAAGTCAATATTTGCAGTGTTGACCCTTCTTCTTCAGGACCTCTGCAATTCTCCCTGGCATGCTCTCAATCAACTTCTGGACCAAATCCTGACTGATAGCAGTCCATTCTTGCAGAATCAATGCTTTAATTTTGTCTGAATTTGTTGGTTTTTGTTTGTCCACCCGTCTCTTGATGATTGCCCACAAGTTCTCAATGGGATTAAGATCTGGGGAGTTTCCAGGCCATGGACCCAAAATCTCTATGTTTTGTTCCCTGAGCCATTTAGTTATCACCTTTGCTTTATGGCAAGGTGCTCCATCATGCTGGAAAAGGCATTGTTGAGCGCTAAACTGCTCTTGAACGGTTGGGAGAAGTTGCTCTTGGAGGACATTCTGGTACCATTCTTTGTTAATGGCTGTGTTTTTAGGCAAGACTGTGAGAGAGCCAATTCCCTTGGCTGAGAAGCAACCCCACACATGAATGGTTTCAGGATGCTTTACAGTTGGCATGAGACAAGACTGGTGGTAGCGCTCACCTCTTCTTCTCCGAATAAGCTGTTTTCCAGATGTTCCAAAGAATCGAAAAGGGGATTCATCAGAGAAAATGACTTTACCCCAGTCCTCAGCAGTCCACTCCCTGTACCTTTTGCAGAATATCAGTCTGTCCCTGATGTTTTTTCTGGAGAGAAGTGGCTTCTTTGCTGCCCTCCTTGAGACCAGGCCTTGCTCCAAGAGTCTCCGCCTCACAGTGCGTGCAGATGCACTCACACCTGCCTGCTGCCATTCCTCAGCAAGCTCTGCACTGCTGGTAGCCCGATCCCGCAGCTGAAACACTTTTAAGAGACGGTCCTGCCGCTTGCTGGTCTTTCTTGGGCGCCCTGGAGCCTTTTTGGCACCAATGGAACCTCTCTCCTTGAAGTTCTTGATGATGCGATAGATTGTTGACTGAGGTGCAATCTTTCTAGCTGCAATACTCTTCCCAGTTAGGCCATTTTTGTGCAGTGCAATGATGACTGCACGTGTTTCTTTAGAGATAACCATGGTTAACAGAAGAGAAACAATGATGGCAAGCACCAGCCTCCTTTTAAAGTGTCCAGTGGTGTCATTCTTACTTAATCATGACAGATTGATCTCCAGCCCTGTCCTCATCAACACCCACACCTGTGTTAATGGAGCAATCACTGAAACGATGTTAGGTGGTCCTTTTAAGGCAGGGCTGCAATGATGTTGAAATGTGTTTTGGGGGATAAAGTTCATTTTCTAGGCAAATATTGACTTTGCAAGTAATTGCTGTTAAGCTGATCACTCTTTATAACATTCTGGAGTATATGCAAATTGCCATTAGAAAAACTGAAGCAGTAGACTTTGTAAAAAATTAATATTTGTATCATTCTCAAAACTTTTGGCCATGACTGTAGACCATCAGATGACATGGCTCCCCAAACCATCACTGATTGCTTAAACTTCACACTAGACCTCAAGCAGCTTGGATTGTGTGCCTCTCCACTCTTCCTCCAGACTCTGGGAACTTGATTTCCAAATGAAATGCAAAATGTACTTTCATCTTAAAACAACACCTTTGATCACTGAGCAACAGTCCAGTTCTTTCTTTCCATGACCCAGTTAAGGCGCTTCTGGCGTTGTCTATTGGTCAGGAGTCGCTTGTCACATGGAATGCGACACTTGTAGCCCATGTCCTGGATAGGTCTGTGTGTGGTGGCTCTTGAAGCAATGACTCCAGCAGCAGTCCACTCCTTGTGAATCTCCCCCAAATTTTTGAATGGACTTTTCTTAACAATCCTATCAAAGCTGCAGTTATCCCGGTTGCTTGTGCACTTTTTCCTTCCACTCAACTTTCCATGAATATGCTTTGATACAGCACTCTGTGAACAGCCAGCTTCTTTAGCAATGACCTTTTGTGGCTTACCCTCCTTGTGGAGTGTGTCAATGACTGCCTTCTGAACATCTGTCAAGTCAGCAGTCTTCCCCATGATTGTGTTGCCTACTGAACCAGACTAAGGGACCTTTTTAAAGCTTAGGAAGCCTTTGCAGCTGTTTTGGGTTAATTATTCTAATTTTCTGAGATAATGACTTTTGCTTTTTCCTTGGCTATAAGCCATAATCATCAACATTAACCTAAATAAACACTTGAAAAAGTTCACTCTGTTTCTAATGACTCAATATAATATATGTGTTTCACTTTTTCAATTGAATTCCTAAAAAAAATAATGATGATATTCTAATTTATTGAGATGCACTTGTAATTTCTATCAGTAAAAAGGCATTATCTCAGAAAATTAGAATAATTAACCCAAAACAGCTGCAAAGGCTTGCTAAGCGTTTAAAAAGTTCTCATCCTCAGTTTCCCACTAGGATTGCTATACTAGTACTTTTAAACAGACTGTGTCAACCACATAGTGTTAAAAGATTTATATTTATACTATTATGTATACAGTACAAATATATTTCTTTACACATGAGTATGCAAGTCCATTAGTACTTTCCTAAATGAATCAGTACATTCTCAATTTATAGTCAAAAATGGTGTGTTGAGCACATTTTTAAAAAAAAATTCTATTCTCTTTAGGTTCTAAGCAGTTACATAATCACAGCTGTATTTTCAAGGGTCATGCAAATTTAACACTTCCTGACTTAGCTAAACAATAGCTTTTCCATTGCAAATTATTTTTAATAGCTGTGGCCACTTTGATTGACTAAAATAACAATGCATGAATACACACAATTAAGTTCATATGCAAATTGAGCAAGCCTCTGGGAATTTGTAAAGATAAGCTTTGGTTTAAATAAATGACTAAGACTAGGAAAAATACGTATGTAAAAGAGAGATGTTGTTAAAGATTTATGTCTTTTCACAAGGACATTATAAACGTTTACCAACACTTTGTCAAATTCCAATTTTGTATATCATTTCTATTAGATAATCCCCAATATATGAAATCTTTAGATGCCCTTGTATCTGTATAAATACTTGTCTATCAAGCTGGTTCAAGTTTTATTCAGACAGAATTTTAAGACCTATTTTAAAAATTAAAGTGTAACCCCATTTAGAAACCGAGTCTCTATAACCTAGCATATACTGTATAGGAAAAGCAGCACAATTACAACTCAGAATATATGTACATCAGGGGCAAGTCTTCAGAACAACAACAACAACAACAAAAAGCAGATACTGTTACTAAAGCTACAGTGGTGCTTGAAAGTTTGTGAACCTATCAGACTTTTTTATTTTTTTACATAGATTTGACATAAAACTACATCATATTTTCACACAAGTCCTAAAAGGAGATAAAGAGAACCAGATCAAGCAAAGGAGTCAGCAATAGTAGACATTAATTTCTAGAATAAAACGATCTATTATCCCTAATATATGTGAGTGGCAAAAGTTTGTCTTTGCCTTTAGTATCTGGTGTAACTCCCTTATGCAGAAATAACTGCATCTAAATTTTTTCAGTAATTGTCCTGCACATTAGCTTGGAAGAATTTTTGGAACTAAATTAGCGCCCCAGAAGCTTAGTGTAAGAAATAGATTCTCTACCAACTGCAATCAAACTAGGACCCACTGCAAAACTCACAAGGCAGGTCAAACCAGGAGAGTGGAATCAAAGGAATAAATGTGTCCAAGCCAAGGTCAATCCAAGAGTTAACAATCAAAGCCATAAAACAGTAAGCAAGAAAATATCCAGTAAACAAGCCAAAGTCAGGAGTGCTGCTATGCAATAGATATGATCACAGCACAGGAGCCAAATTAGTCAAAATTAACCAATAGCAGGCACATGGGGAGTTCAGAACAGACTTTAAATATCCATCTTCAGCTGCTGATTGGTTCAGCGTCTCAGAGCTCTGATTAGCTGCAGAAAGCTTCATATGTTGGCATGGCAAGTTTAAGGCAACAGCATTGAACAGTGCTGCTGTGAGGAGAATACACACTGAAATTCCTAACAGATATGTGATATTGGATCTTTTTATTTTTAAATAAACAACCAAGTCTAATATTTTTAATTCATTTGCTTGAGTTAACTTATGTAGAAACAGAAAATCTTTTGTCATCTTATGTAGAAACAGAAAAATCTGAAGGGTTCACAAAAGTATATCAAGTGTTACTTGAAAAGGGATCTGTTAGATTAGGAGACTGAACTAGAGTTTAATTATTAGTTATTTAGTTAACCAATTATAGACATTTGAATAATAGGATTCACAGCCAAACACAGTCAAAGTTATGTCAAAGTGAAAGTGTCTCTTCAGATCCCAGAGTATAATAGGTGTAGGCCCTACAAATTTTATTCCCACCTTCTTTTACCTCTTTTGGGCCTCCTCGTGGCATTCGGCGCTCTCTCTCCACCTTCTTGGTGATGTCATGCCTAGACCTGTGACCCAGGAGTCACCGCTGAGTCCTGTGATTGGGCCTCAGCACTGACATGGGAACGCCAAGCGCCATGTTGTCATGACACTAACCGTATCTATGTGATCTCTAGTGGCCCAATCACAGGCCTCAGCAGTGACCCCTTGTGCATGACGTCACCACGAGTGCGCCGGACGCCACAAGGAGGCCCAAAAGAGGTAAGAAAGGTGAGTATGAATGTTTTTTTTTTTATTTTTGTTACCTGGCTCATTGTGAGTCAGTTTGCCCATCTCTAGCTGAATTATGTACAGGCAATTATACAAAATTTTGCTATGACTTTCAATGCAAAATTCATCTTATGTTACCAAAGTACTGTATAGGGCTGTATATGCACTATTCAGAAGGATAGAATATTGAAAAAGAATATTGTAAGGCTTTTAGAATTTGGACTAAAACTCTACATTTATGGCCAGTGCAAATGTTGCTGTAATATTTAGCAGATTGTACGCATAAATAAGAATCTATTAATGTTTTTAAACTTCATATTTATTCCAAGAATAATAGAAAATAACATATCTACATAGCATTTTATTAAAAAAAAAAAAAATGATAGCAAAGACATTAAAGTTATAATAAACATGGACGTAGCCCACAGTGTATAATCAATCTTCTATTAAACTCAGGTGCCCTTAGGCATCATTTTGACATATCTGGGACATGTTGGCAACTAAAAATGTCTCATAAATTGGTTCATCAGCAAACGTTTGAAGGACACTAATGAATTTTTCTGTACATTTTATGGTTTTGCCTTAAGACACAATTTGTATATGTGTCTGAAAACTTCAGAAAAGAAAAACACTATAGGAAAAATGTACACTACAAGATGGAATTTAACATCTATATACTCAGTAATATTTTTGGTTCTTGAGAAAAGTAAAGGAAATTTGCCCAAGTTTCTCTTAAATGTGTGAAATTTAGTGCAATTTAGTGGAAGTTAATTTCTCTAACTGTAAGATTTAGCAAATCTGTGCCACACTTAATTGAAGACAGACATGTCGTGGATGGCTCAAGCATGAAGGCACCAGTAAGAAGATTTAATTTTAACCCTACAAAAAGTTTACATGGACCAATTAACAAAATTTAACCAAATTCCATGTACAAAATATATTTAAAGATGAGTGAACTTTGTTTCGAACTGGGATTGTTACACATTTTTGAAAATGTTTGAAATCAAGCAAATCCCAATATTTTTCCATTTGATTCATACAAACTGACTAAAATGGTGGTCACTAGAGATGAGTGAACCAGTTTGGAATGAAACTGATTCATCCAAAATTGCCCAAAAGTATCAGGTTTGGCACACACAAACCACTTCTCTTCAGACTCGAGAGAGTATAATAAGTGGAAACCCAGGGGAGGTGCGGATGCATAATAAACACTTTTAGGCCGGGGCCCCACATAGCGCAAACGCTGCAGCAAAAAACGCAGCATTTTACAGTACCTGCAAAGAGGATGGGATTCTGGCTAATACCATCCACACATTGCAGAATAATATCCGTAGCAGACATGCTGTGATTTCAAAAACCGTTGCATTTTTGTAAATCACAGCATGTCAATTATACCTATGGTAACATTGGCGTTTTCCACATAGATACAATTGAAGCAGAAATTCCACAGAAGAAAACTCACTGCATGGGACCTTAGCCTTACTCACCTTCCCTCACTTCTCTTAGGATTCATGGTGGCATCCATTGGTCTAGTCACAGCCTTTTCCAGGCTCCTAGGTGATGTCATGGGCCCCATGGGATTGCTGAGGCCTGTGATTGTGTCTCAGTAGTCACATGGGGGGCGCCAATGTCTTTAACACTTGTCTTTATCAATGTATTTAACACTTTAACACACGGGCCATGATTTCAGTTAACCCCATGAGATCTCCCCTGGAGTTCTACTTATTATACCCTGGGGTCTGAAAAGACCCCAGAGTACAATAATAGCACTTCTGGGTTTTATTGAAGTAAATTTTGTGGAAAGAGAATCGACAGGTAAAGTCTCAGACAATGAGGTATATAGGAAATAATACACAGGTAACACAGATTAGTGTACTTAGGACTAGAGAAGAATTAAGTTTAATTAATTCATTTATGGAGACAGGAGACTGAGTAAAGGTATCTCTTATCACAACACTGAGCAGCTTGTAGTGTATGTAGTCAGTGGCATCTGCAGCGGCTGTATCCATCAATAAATCACAAATTCTCAATGTCCAATTCAAATCCATTATGTATTGTACATGATACTGTACTACACTGTACAGCAGCTGTATGACTCATTTAGTAAAATAAAGAATTATAAGCAAGCTATAAATTATATAAACTAAAATATTTTGTATACACTATATTTAGTTCCTATTTAATTATATTTTTTGTCATAAAAGTCCCTGAATAAAAATTTCTGGTATAAATAAAAATAAGGGTAAATAAGTAAAGGAAACATCAATGCCACTCATGGTAGAGGTCACAGATATGTTTTTGCAGGCAGAAAGTAAGCCATGGTTATTCAAATGCAGAGGTCAAATGTTTTGGAACTTCGGCTCTGTGTCGGCACATGTCAAGATCATAGGGGATAAACAAATTGGCAGTCACTGGTGTAGGTATGGCAGGTAATGTGAGGCTGCCCCTCACCTCCTCCCCATGGTCATTGTTATAAGCAGGTCACTACCACATCCTGACCAAGTTGCTGTTTGTGTAGTAGCAACTTAGTGGATGCCATTGCCTTTGATGGAAGATACCTAGATGCCATTGTATGTCTAAGGAAAGTGTCCCTGCCTTATATTCTCATGTCGCAAACAATGTGAGCTGCTCCTTGAAATTTTCACTGTGCACCAACATGCACATCACCGTCAATACATGGAGCAGCAAATATGGGCAGTACACGTTTTTCATGGCCCACTGGGTTAATATTTTGAGTGGCAGCTAAGACAGTGTACCACTGAATCAAATCCAGTTGCTAGTAACGATACCTCCACATTTTTGCAGACCTGGTTTAGCGTCTTCTGATATCAGATAGCGCATATACGACTCCTCCAGAATTTTCTTAATGGGCATCTTTCCATCCCCATGCAAGGTGGTTTGCACGGTCAGGGAAGTGTGTGGACATTTCAATTGTTCTTATGTCGCTAAGAACACCCTCTTGGACTTACAACGAGAAAACAGCCTTCCTTTGCACCTGATATGTGATACAAAAAATTGCTAGAATGCCACCTTGTATATTCTGAACCATCTGTATGAGCAACTGAAAGCAGTCAATGATTATTGCCTTTAGCACCAGCAGACCATAGGGACAATGTTTTATTATTTTGGGATCAAGCAAAGGAAGCTAATTTCCTCTTGAGGCCCATAGAAGAGGTTACCAGATTTGTCAGTAGGGAACAGTGCAGCAACAGTAATGTTATCCTGATATTTATATTAATAGAAACTATCACGTTTATGCAACAAAAGATGGAGGAGGAGGAACATCTTGCTGACTGCATTGTGTTTGTTGGGGACCAGCATAGATGAAATGATGTGAAGGAGGAAATGGACGAGGATGAGGAACTGGGTCTGGGTCGTGGACTTGAGTGAAGTTGGAGGATGTAGAGGAGGACTGTTATTGTGGTGATCACAACGACACTGGCCAAGACCAACCTTTCTAGTGCAGGGTGAGAACCAAACTGCATCCTTGTTGAGCATGGTAAGATGAGTGCTTTATTGCTAACAAACTGACAAGCGTATTGCTAGCATCAAGCCAAGTGATGACTATTAGAGAACCATGCTTTGAGAGCGTCACTATACAAACAAAATGGGAAAATGTTTTTCTATCTCTGAAAGGGAGTCAAAATGAATAGCAGTAAAAAATATATGTCAGAGCAACCAAATAGACCCCAACTAGTCAAATAAAACTGTTTTCTGCCAGTACAGACACCAAAGGTACAAAGAAAGTAATTCAAACCAAGTTACTGAATCAAAGAGGTTGTCCACACAAAAAATTTTTTTTAAATAGGCTGGGGAAGGTTAAAAAAATCATACTCACCTGTCCCCAGTGCTCTGGACAACCTCTTTAATTTTATTATTTTCACCTCCCGCAGCCTATTTAAAATCTAACATTTTTGCCTGGACAACCCCTTTAAGTGTCCCAAAAAGGATGATGACCATCTACATCACTCAGATAATATATAATTATATACTGTATAATGCATGTGTGTTACTATAAAGGATGCACATGATATCTAAAGTCTCTAAATTGTGTTATGTATTTTTGTATGTAGGGTTATTGTTTGGATGTAGGGTTAGTATCTTTTTGTTCAGTATTGTCAATTCAAGTTCAACCGTGACCAAATAATATTATAAGGAGGATGAACAGAAATAAGTAATTTGAAGAATTAATGCTCTAAAGATTTTGTAAATTGACACAATTAGACAAGCTGACACGCCTTCTGCTGCACGTTTTCTTTCCAGCACTGAAAAAAATCAAGGAAGACAATGATCCAAATAAAAAAGCACTTGGTGCATCTGCATCCTGACAATCAAGGATACTAGGATCCAATGAATTATTCAAAAGGATATTGGGCTAATTTACTAATCATCTCCACAGGTCACATCTAAAGTGGAATATTATTAAGAATAAACAAAATTGGGAACAATTTCATTATCATTTGTAATTGTAAAAGATCTATTTAATTTGTAGAACCCTGCTGCCTTAGGCACCTGTTATATAGAAGCTGTAAATGAAAGACCCTTCTGCTGTCTCCTACTAAAATTAGGAAACAAAAGCTAAAAATAAGAACTCATGCACACTGTGACTCCTATAGAACAGAGCCATACAAGTTCTGTGTACTGTCATACTGGCTCAGACTCTGTGCGTATACATATATTTCCTCTAAAGCATTGCTTCTAGGGAAGATTACTTTATACACACAGAGTCTGTTAGACCCTGACACACATTTTTTTCTTTTGAATTCCAACATTAAAAAAAAAAAAAAAAAAAAAAAAAAATATATATATATATATATATATATATATATATACAGTATATATATATATTGCCTTCACATGAAATCAAAGAGATGTACAAAGGTAAAATAGAGGAGTCATCGATCTCTATGAAATCCTTATCATGGCATTGTACAAGATGCACCTATAGCTAGATCTATATTTTTAGACACTTGGCCCAAACCTTCGTGCATAGGCCAAGCCCCAAAATACTTCAACTGCCTTTGAATCATATGTAGTTCAGTCATGTCTGTATGTATAACACAGAACAAACAGACTGAAGCACCCTTCAAAAGTCAACAGCTTCCATCAGCACTCTCAAACAGTATAACCTGTACACGCTTTGGTCACCAGTTCTAGAGTATAATTTAGGCGTTTTGGGTAGCCAGCTCCCAGAGGACCCAAGGCCATTAAAAGTTCCCATTATTATGCATTACACATTTTTTTCTTTTGGATAACTCTGATAGAGAACAATAGTACTTGTCCTTATTGTTCCTGAGATGCTCTTCAGATCCAGTTACAGCTGCACTGGGTTCTGACTCTTCACACAATGTGCTGATACTGCCATTATTAGGACCCTGCAGCAGCCAGAGATGGGAATTAATTCATCAGAGAGAAGGGTAAGTATCGGAGTCCCATGAACATAACCATATTTGTAGACAATGAAAAGGTAAACATTTTTGTAAATATAAATAATTAAAAATGGTATAGAGTTTTAAAGATTTTCTCAAAATATCTTAGTGGTGACAGTCTTTTGTGTTGATCAGTTGCCATTGGATACAACCATGAATGCAGGAACTTTGTATAGTTTGGCACATGTCAAGTTATCCCTGCCTGATAACCTAGCTACAATAAGGAATTTATGGCTTGATTTCTGACAAGTACAAGATCATATAAAGTTCTGCATTCATGGTTGTATCCATTGGCAACTGTTGAAGATAACAGACTGTCACCTCTAATATGGTTAGATAAAATCTTTAAAACTCTGCAAAATGTTTAATTATTTATATTTGCTGTACAGTCTGAGCTATGGTTGTGTCTGTGGGAAAACCCTTGTAAGGTCATTATCTTCAGACCACCAATAATTAAGGATCTGCATTAATTTAGAGGTCAGACTGATTTTAGAGGTCTGAATACTTCAGAGATCTGGTCTGTAGTTTGAACACAATCTGGGGTCTGAATTTATTTGTGCTGCTATAGAGGCTGAGAATGGCAGAAGTGACTGGTCAAATAAACTCTCCTGATTTATTTGTTTTAATACTTACCTGTGTTCCTCATGAAATACTGTACCAATTCCGGACCATCTTATTTTTAAAACTCCTGTAAAAAAGTGAATAAAACCTGTGTTACATGTGAGCTGCACAACTAATTGATTTTAACCATGGAGCTACAGTTACAGTACAATGCAATATAAAGAGTTGCATATAATCCTGTCACAGTGTAGCCTTGTCAAGAAGATACATACCTATACATTCTGATATTGTCACCAATGATAGGAGAGTGTCAGATTTTAGAAACACACTCTTTTTACAAGGAAAATTGTAAACCTAGTAGTTAATATTTCATACATGCAAAACAAGAACATAATTAACCAGATTTAAACTTGCTAGCAAAGAAAGGGGATTATAAATACAGAATAGCAAAGTCAGGGTGGGAAAAGAAAGGAAACACTCAGGACCGATCTTATACCGCCTTTCCAGGCCACTCACCACCTCAAGTACATTAAAGGTCTATAACATGGGGGCATGGCCTACCTGCTCATGGTGTGAGATGCATCTCTCTCCCTCTCCGTCCTGCCGCAGCTTACCTGGACCTGTAGCCTTCCTCCATCCTGCGCCATGGGCAAGAGACTGCCCAAGAAAGTACCCCTGGGACCTGAACACCCGAGCCGGGCCACTATGGACAGGTATTTGGCCCTGCGGCCCTCTTCATCGGACCAGGCCATCGTGGGACGGCAGCCATCTTGGATACAGCCGGTACCTTCCTCCTCTCTGCAGCAGCACAGCTTGCAGCGCAGCCTCTCTCCTCCTGTGCTTTCCCTGCCTGCCAGCACACCGCTCCCCCAGTGATCTCTATCAGCCCCCAGGAAGCCAATGATCTCCCCTGGGCGGCTTCTCCCGCAGCCTCCTCACCCTGGGATGTCTCCCCAGCCGCCTCTAGCATCCTTCGCGCTTCTTGTGCAGCAGCACCAACGGGCCTTTGGTGGTCCCAGCTCTCCACGTGGACCTGAGGTTTGTCTCCCTACTTTGACTCCCTCTCATGGTGAACCTGTGCTCCCTGTTTTAGCTACAGAGCAGGTCTCTGAGGCACCTCTCCTGCTATCCCCTGCAGTTGTGCCCCCCCTCCTGGCCCAGAGGGGGGTGACTTATCTGAGGACTCTGATGTGGAGGTCCCTCTGACTCACACTCCTATGGCCTTAAGTGGCCCTGGCTCCTCTCCTTCCACGCCGCCAGCGCTGTATCCCCAGGTCTGTGCCTCAGGCTCTTCTCAGACTCCGCCGCCCTGGTTAGATCTTCTACCTCAGCTAACTACTAAACAGGACTTTAAATCCCTGGTCATGGAAATCACTGCATCCTTTCGGGCTGAAATTTCTTCTTTCCACACTGACCTACACTCTATTGCTAACCGTGTGGATACGCTAGAGACTGACCATGATACCACCAGGGCATACATCTCATCCCTGCATGATACCACTACTGACCAGGCCTCGGCCATCCGGGACATGCAACGCCACCTGGAGGACTTTGACAACAGGGGTTGGCGTAATAATATTTGCATTAAGGGACTCCCAGAGGCCACCCTATCTGAGTATCTACCTGTTACGCTGGAAGCTGTCTTCAATTCTATTCTCCAGGAACCCCCGTCCCACAGGATTAAGTTTGATAGGGCCCTCCGTCCCAAGGGTTATTCCTCTATGCCCCATGATGTCATTTGTTGTCTTCAGGACTTCACGCTTAAGGAGGCTATAATGAGCAAGGCGCGGAAACTCAAGGATTTTGACTTTGATGGAGCTAAACTGCAATTATACCAAGGTCTCTCACTTATTACTCTCCAGAAACATCGCCATTTTCGGCCCCTCCTTTAGATTCTTCAGGAACATCAAATTCTTTGCCACTGGGGCTTCCCGTTTTCCCTTATTGCCCGCAAAGATGGTCGCTCTGCTACGCTCCGTTCTTACTCGGACTTACCCCTCTTTTGTGATCTGCTGGATGTCCCCTTACCACAGTTAACGGACTGGGAACGGATTTCTCCACCTTCCCCTCCGCCACCAGTGTGGCACCGATAGGAGCCCAAGCGACGCTGATCACCCCCTGTGGCGACGGCCTCCCAGAGGCCCCGCTTAGTGACCGGCCCTTGAGGAGAACGCTCTCTGGTGATACTACTCTTCTCTTAGGTTTTGCTTTATATTGGGCTCGTCTTAGTTTTACTGTTTGCCTTGTTTCTTTTCTAGGTCTACAGGTCCCGCTTGCTGTGTTTATTTTTTGATTTTCATAGTGCGGGATGGAGTGGGGTCCCAGTGGCTCTCCTTCCACCTCCCTCTTTCTGGTGGTTCCGGAGCCCACTGCCCTCCACTTCAGCCCTTTAGGTCACATTCCCTCTGAGGGGACTGTTGGATTGCATAGCTGCTGATATTATCTTGTTTGTTATTGACTTTTCTGGTCCCCTGGCGAGTGAATTAGCCTCATCCATGATGTACTGTTTAATTGTTAATATTGTCATGTACTTCTTTTGTCTCCTTTCCTTCCCTCCCTTCCTTGGTTCAGAGACTCTGCCCCGCCGTAGTGTTCCTGCCCGCAGCCTGCGGCTCCGCTTCTCCTGGGGAGTTCCGCCAGCGTCATGTGAAGTAGGTGAGCTTACTACATTCTGCTGCTGTCCTCCTTTTTTGGGTCCCAATGGTTAGATGCGTGACAATTAATGTTAAGGGTCTGGGCTACAATACTAAGTGGCGCCATGTCCTTAGAGAGCTTCGCTCCCTGCACGCTGACGTAGTATTTCTGCAGGAGACGATTTGATTTTGCTAAACATTATTGTCCCACCGCTTTCTCTGCCTTTCATGACCGACGCAGAGCAGGGGTAGCTATCCTTCTCTCTCGTTCTTGCCCAATTACGATTACGACTTCCCACATAGACCAGGGGGGCAGTTTTGTTATCTTGGAGGGGTTTCTTTATGGCGCCCCAATAGTCTTATGTAACATCTATGCCCCTAACTCTGCGCAGATCTCGTTTCTGCGTCGAGTTCTTTCCCGTCTGCGGTCCCTCCCTTCGGCGACATGTTTAGTTGGGGGTGACTTTAATATGGTCTTGTCCGAATGGGCTTATAGTTTGGCGATATCTCAGGGTTCGGTCTCCCACACAGAGGCCCAACTTGCACGGGAATTTCGTCAGATGATTAATTCCCATGCCCTATACGACCTTTGGCGAGTGGATAATCCTACAGCGCGTTCTTACACCTTCTTTTCCCACCCCCATAATACTCACACCCGCATTGACTATTTCTTTGGGAATGCCCCTGCCCTTCGCTTGCTTGTGGACACTGATATTGGTCCTCCCTCCTGGTCTGACCAAGCCCCTGTGGTGGTCACTCTGTCCTCTACACCGGTGACCATGCGTCGCTGTCATTGGCGTCTCAACAAAACTCTGCTTAAGTCTCCGACCTCGCTTGCAGCACCTGACTGACTATTTCCTGACAATCTAGGCTCGGTGGACTCTCCTGCAGTCCTTTGGAAAGCCCATAAGGCGGTTATGAGGGGCCATTGTATTGCGTTAGCTTCTAGGCTTAAGAGAGATAGGCAGGCTCAGGAGTAGCTTCTCCGAGCCTGCATCCACTCCCTTACATCTACCCTGGCGGCGCGTCCATCCCTGGGGGTTCTTCGCCGCTTGGTTCTGGCCCGAGCGGATGTCCGTGACTTGGAGACCCGTCATGTACAGCGACTTCTCTTGTATTCTCGCCAATGGTATTTCGAGCGAGGCAATATGTCTCACACCTTGCTGGCGAAGACTCTCAGGGATCCCCGTGCAACCTCCACACTGCATTCTGTCCGTGATTCTTCTGGCGTCTTCCAGCATCATCCCAACGCTATAGCGCTGGCGTTCCACTCTTATTACTCTAAACCAGAGGTTCCCAAACTTTTTTTTCTCATAGACCACTTTCAAAATTTTACTGGTTTCGGTGGACCTCCTGCTGCTACATTTCTACCATATTCCCAAAACTCGTCAAAAAATGTGAAAATTAGATCTAACGTAGACCCCCGTCGAGTCTCCCGTGGACCCCTGGGGGTCCACCTGGACCACTTTGGGAATCACTGCTCTAAACTATATAACTTACCCTCCCCGCGGGCTTTGTGCTCCACTGATGGTCATTCTTTGTTGGCGGACTACCTGGCTGACTGCTGTTTGCCACGTCTCTCTTCGGAGTCTTTGGCCTCCCTGAACTCTCCTATTACCAATGAGGAGTTGGAGGGGGTTTTGAAGGACCTTCCTAATGGTAAAACCCCAGGACCGGATGGCTTTACTTATCACTACTATAAGGTTTTCCAAAATGAATTATCTGGTCACCTCCTGACTCTCTTCAATTCCTTCCTCTCGGGTTCTCCAATCCCCCCAACTATGCTTTCTTCTCTACTTACACTGGTTCCCAAACCGGGTAAGGATCTCCAGGACTGCGCTAATTATCACCTGATTGCCTTGTTAAACTCAGACCTGAAACTCTTCACCAAACTCCTAGCTAATAGGCTGAATGCTTGGCTCCCCCTACTCGCCCATAAGGACCAGGTGGGTTTCATCCCCTGTCGTCAGGGCTGTGACAACACCAGAAGGACCTTGGTGGAGGTGGCCAACCACTACTCTACCCCGGCCCTCCTCCTGAGCCTGGATGCTGAAAAGGCTTTTGATTGCCTAGATTGGTCATTCATGCTCGCTACTCTGAGGGCATTTGTTCTCAGGACCCTTTCTTAAGGCAATTCAGGCCCTCTATTCCCACCACTCTGAGGCGGTTAGGCTTCCTCCTGCCTCCTTGCCTTCCTTCTCTATTCGAAATGGTACTAGACAGGGATGCCCCCTCTCTCCTATTATATTCGCCCTTTGTATTGAACCTTTGGCGGCCAAGATCCGACGGGATCCTAATGTTAGGGGAATTAATGTCCGAGACAGGGAATTTAAAGTCTCCCTTTTTGCTGACAACATGCTCCTCACTCTTACCTCCCCCATATTACACTCCCTAACTTATTACTCTTACTTGAGGTTTATAGCGACTTCTCGGGATATAGGGTGAACCCCTCGAAAACTGAGGCGCTTCCTCTTAATATCCCACAAGATCTTCTCCTTCTTCTTCGCGGGAATTACGACTTCCAGTGGCGGACAGCCTCCATTCGCTACCTGGGAATCCAGATCTCGCCCTCCTATGCGACTATTTACTTGGTTAATTACCCACGGTTATTTCGCGAATTGAGAGCCCTCCTAGATAAGTGGCAGCCTTTACCTATTTCCCTATTGGGGAGAATTGCTGCAGTCAAGATGACTCTCCTTCCGAAGCTATTATTCTATTTTGAGACGCTCCCAGTTGCACTCCCCCGGGTTGACTTACGTAACTTACAGAAGGCTATCTTTCAGTTTATTTGGCAGGCCAAATGACATCGTATTCCCTGTTCTGTCATGTTGGCGGAGAGGGGGTGTGGGGGTCTGGCTGTCCCACATCTTTTGCACTATTATTGGGCAGCTCATCTGCACTGCATCCCATTCTGGGCAGCTATTCCGGCATATCAGGGGCGCACCGCTAATGAGGCGAAGTGAGGCAGCCGCCTCAGGCGCCACTGTCCGTCACTGTCTGGGGGGGTGGCATTTTTACCATTCATTTAATGTAAACCAGCCCAGGACAGGCCGCTTTAAAAAAAAACAAAGCTGAGCGGGACCTGTCCTGGGCTGGTTTATGAGACCTCTGCATGTCAGCGCAGGCGGCGATACAATGACGTCCTCGCGCCTCCTACGCTGAGACACAGACAACACGGACAAGAAGAGGAGGCGGTGGCGGCTCCATCATGGGATTGCAGGTAGGTGACAATACCTTTTTTTTTATATATATAAATAGGCCATAACCTGCTGCAGTATCCCCAGCAGGTAACGGCCTATTTACTTATCGATCCCCGCGCCTACTGTAACCGCCCCTGCTTCTCCTTCTGCTATCGGACGCAGAAGGGGGAATCAGAAGCGGCTGTGAGTGGCAGCAGGGATCGATAAGTGAGGCCAAATACTACTATTATTATACTTCGGGGTCTTTTTAGACCCCGGAGTATAATAATCGGAGACCCAGGGGAGGTGATAAACATAAAAAATAATGTTACTCACCTCTCCGGCGATCCGATGCTACTCCCAGCAGGCTTCGGCCTTCTTTGGTGACGTCCCAGGCGTCACATGAGCCAGGCCGACGTCATTATATCTCGATGCCGGTCTGTGCGACATTGAAGAGGGCCGAAAGCAGGGAGCGCACTGGAGCCCAGGTAAGTAACATTGGTTTTTATGTTTGTCACCACCTGGGTCTCTGATCATTATACTCTGGGGTCTTTTAGACCCCAGAGTATAATAATAGTTCATGGGTTGGTTATTATGGAGAAGAATACTGTGTGCAGGGGCCACTATGGGGCATAATTACGTGTGCAGGGGCCACTATGGAGTATAATACCGAGTGCAGGGACCACTATAGAGCATAATTCCGAGTGCAGGGGCCACTATGAGGTATTATGAGGTATTATGCTCCATAGTGGCCCCTGCACACAGTATTATGATACTGTGTGCAGGGGCCACTATGGATCATAATACCGTGTGCAGGGGCAACTGCGGGGCATAATATTGTGTGCAGGGGCCACTATGGAGCATAATACCGAGTGCAGGGGCCACTATGGAGCATAATACCGTGTGCAGGGGCCGCTGCGGGGCATAATACCGTGTGCAGGGGCCACTATGAGGCATAATACCATGTGCAGGGGCCACTATGGAGCATAATACCGTGTGCAGGGGCCGCTGCAGGTCATAATACCCTGTGCAGGGGCCACTGCAGGGCATAATACCGTGTGCAGGGGTCGCTGCGGAGAATAATACCGTGTGCATGGGCCACTGTGGGGCATAATACCATGTAATACTGTGTCCAGGGGCCGCTGTGGGCCGTAATACCGTGTAATACTGTATTAAAAAAAAAAAAACACCTACTCACCTGTCCCTTGTGCTCTGATGTCTCCCACCGCAGTCTGGTGTTCTCTTCTGGCGGAAGTCTCCACCACACATGACTGCTGAGGGGAAGAAAACACCGGAGCAGCAGGACTGGAACGCTCTGGGAGACACCGGAGCACCTTCCCCAGCCTCATATTAAAAAAGTGGTTATCCTGGACAACCCCTTTAAGGTGGCACTTGGGCTTTATTAAAGGGTCTTTCCAGCTCATTTTTTTTTATGTTTTATCCTTAGGACAGATTATCAATAAGAGATCAGTGGACTCCTCCTCTGATCAGCTGTATGAAGGGGCTATGGTGCTTGTTTATATCATACGCTGTCTCTTTATAGTGACCGCGTGATGTGATTACAGCCTTGTCACATAGACGTGTATAGGACGAGGCTGTAGTCACATGACATGGCCGCTATGAGATGAATGACTGTATGTAAACAGAGAAGTGGTCATGGCACTTACACAGGTACCACGGTTCATTCAAACAACTGATCAGTATGGGTCCTGGGTTTTTGAGCCCCACTGATTAGTTTATTAATGACCTGGAAAACCTTTTAATTAGTTAACACCTTGGGCATTATTAGTAAAGGGCACTATTTATACAGGGTACACACGGACATTATTAATATAAATATGCACTTCGGGGTCTGTCAGCTGAGACCCCCACTGAGCCTGAGAATTGGGGGTTTTTTCCCCCCAACTGGGTGGGAATCCAGCCTGGCTGCAGCCATATATATAAGTGTGTCGCTTGGTGGATGGACGATCCCGTGTGGCTCTCATTCACTTCGAAGGGAGTGCCGAAGATACCTGAAGTCCAGTACTCAGCTATCTGCGGTGCTCCTATTATAGAGAATGGGGGCCACGTGGGCTCGTCCATCCACCAAGCAGAAGATGTGTGAAGTTACTTTCATTGTTAATGCCGTGTTGTTGATTTCTGATACTGAAGTAATACAGGAAGAATTCTTAAAAACTGTTTCATAAGTTTGTGTATGTTTATTGTATGACAATAACAGCATGTGACGCTAACAGCATGTAAACGCAATTTTATATATATTTTTTTTTTTGGGGGGGGTCGCCTTTCGATAGTCCGCCTCAGGCAGCAAAGAGGCTAGGTTCACCGCTGCATATACTAAATGGATAGAGATTGAGAAGCTCTGGTTGGCACATATGCATCCTAATGCACTCTTGTGGGGCGGCTCCCCCCTGCCCCCCCTTCCCCCTACCTACTCGGCCCTATTCGTTTCACTAGGTCTATTTGGTCCGCCTGCTGTACTAAGTTTTCCCTGATGTCCCCGCGTTCCCCATAGTATCCATATTGTATAACCCCCCTCCTCCCAGATAGCCTGACTTCTACTATGGTTAAGGTGTGGTCCAAGGCAGGTCTCTTTTGGATCGCTGACATGGTTGATCCTGCGACCTTTTAGCTCAGGCCCTTTGCTTACCTTACGGCTAATCTGAATCTGCTGGCTACTGAGTGGCTCCGCTACTCTTAGGTGGTCCATTTTGTTCACTCTCTCCATGGGTCCCTTAAGGTATCACTCCCCACTGCTTTTGAAAAGATTTGCCGTGCAGGCATGTCCACTAGGGGCCTTATCTCAATCTACCAGCTTCTTGCCTCCCAGGTTGTTGACTCTCCTGTTAGTCATTGCTATATGCTCAAATGGGAGGAGGTGGTGGGCAGATCCATTTCCCTGAGACAGTGGCAGATTGTGTGATCTCGTGCTCAGAAATCCTCTAAGTGTGTGACCTTTCGGGAGGCTCAGTACAAATTGTTGATGCATTGGTATCACATCCCAGCCCTCCTTCATACTTTGAATCTAATGGTTCCCCCGTGGTGCTGGCGCTGCGGGACTGCGGCGGACACTTTGTACCATATTTTCTGGACATGTCCCCTCATCCATCCTAGGCTTCTGGAGAGAGGTCAGGACTTTGGCGGAGGCTCTTTTCCTGCAGGGGATCCCTCTTGACCCTCTCCTCTATCTCCTAAACCTCCCTCCTAGACACCTGGACAGTAAGACATCTAGACTCTTCTTGTATCTCTGTATTGCCGCAAAGACCCTCATTGCTAGAAACTGGAAGAGTGTGAATCCTCCTTCTGGCCCTGAGCTTTTGGCTAGAAAGAAGGATGTGAGGAGTCTGGAATGCCTGACAGCTAGCTTAAATAACACTCTGGATGTCTTCGGACCCATCTGGACGCCCTGGGACACGTATTGTACTTTACGAGGTCTCTGATCCCTGGTTTCCTTCCTTCTTTTTCCTCACTCCATCCCTTCTGTTTCTTCCCTGTCTTTTGTGGTTGTCTCCCCCCCCTTATTTTATTCTATCTTGTTACTGGATTGATGTACTTGACTTCCGCTTATATGGGGTTTGGCAGATAGCCTTCCCCCTTCTTGTTGCCTTATTTTGTTTGGTTTTATATATTCTGTTATGGAAAAACTTTTCAATAAAATTACAGTTAAAAAAAAAAAAAAGTCTGTAGCATGGGAAATTGGGAGAGATTAATCATCAGAGAAAGAAGGCATCAATGCAACAGATATTGTACAACCTAGCCATTTAAGCACACAGCCCACAGGCTTGCAAAAGTCTTCCCTTTTTCAAAGATGCCTCATAGACATTCAAGGAGAGTATGAAATCCTATTTAAGGCTAAGACCACATTGGCCACAGCAAAAAAGGGCTGCAGGAATAATCGCGGCGGCAATACATTGCAGTTTTTCCTGCAGCACTTTTCACAGAAAGTCCACAGAGGACTTTCTGCTTCCATTATACTTATAGAGAAACCACCGGCATTTCCGTAGGTATAATTGACATGCTGCTATTTCCAAAACTGCCACGTATTTTTTCACAGTGTGTGGATGGGATTCGATAGAATCCACTTTGCAGAGACTGTAAAAGGCTGCGTTTTTTACCGATGCATTTCTGCCGCGAGCAAGACGCTGCGTTTACGCTGCGGACAAAACGTTGCATTTACGCCACGTGGGACCTGGCCTAAGGCTAAGGCCCCACGTTGCAGAAAAGACTGCTGCAGAAAAGACTGCGGTGGAAACACTTCTGTGTTTTTTCCGCAGTATTTTAACAGAAAGTCCGCAGAGTTTTCCTCTGTGGACTTTCTGCTTCCATTATACCTATGGCGTTTTTGTAGGTATAATTGACATTCTGCGGTTTCCAAAACTGCAACGGTTTTGGAAATCACAGCATGTCTGCTTCACGTATTTTACTGCAAAGTAAAATTCACTAGAATTCCATCCACTTTGCTGTGACTCTAAAACGCCATGTTTTTTTCTGTGGCGTTTACGCCACGTGGGGCCCCGGACTAAAATATTTTTTTTTCCCAATTAGCTAAGGCTAAGAGACTCTATACTGGGTGAAGAATAATAAGCAACAAAAAAACACATTTTTTCAGATTCTCACACTCCGTCACACTGTCCTGGGAGAGCAGAAAAAAAACATTATATAACAGGTTTTTTTTTCTAGATTTGGAACTGAAAATACAAGCATTTTTTAAACTGGAGCATTTCAGCTGTGGATTTTTTTCTGCAATGTGTGGATGGGATTAGCCAGAATCCCAACCACTTTGCAAGTACTGTAAAACACAGTGCCCCGGCCTAAATCTTAATTTGTGACTTAAAAAAAGAGAAAAGTAAAAAACTACATTAAAATATATATATATATATATATATATATATATATATAGATAGATAGATATAGACTGTATATACAACTCATTTTGAAATCTAGTTTGTGAACACATTGAATACCATCTTAAAATGTAAAATACTGTATTATACCTAGGGCCTGAGTTGGCAGTACATGACTACTCTATGTAGTGTCCATTCCTGCTTCATGGCATGCCCCTCACTGTTCAGGATGTGCACCAGGCTTAATACAATACATGTTTGGAGTTTTTCGTTATACCATAAAAGTACTTATAAAGCTGACCGCAAGTGTATATATTTTTCCATCTCTTCTACCTTCTTTCTTATCACACCTATTTTATGTTCTACAAAGTACCAATTTTATTAATAGCACAAAGCCAGACATAGGAATATAGTATTTTTTTCCAGAGACCCAAGCTATCATTAATATTTTAGATAGCAGAGTAATTTCCCTTATGTATTTTCTCTTTTGAATTTATTAAACTTAGTCTTATCATCACGGTAAAATGGTGAGTTCTGAATTTTAGAAGTAAGTGAAAACTCTTATAATTTGATGAATGTGAGAGATAGTGACTGATGGGAAAAGATGGCAGCAAGAATGAGATAAAAATGGGAACATTCTCAATCATATTCGAAAGCACAGCTAACAAAAACTGTATTATAGCAACTTTAAAAGAGATGTACATTTAGATTTACATTAGATTGAATTTATTCTAATTACATTATCGCACAGAAGACTAAACTCTTAAATATGGACTCTAAACTATTGTGTTTCAATTTGGTCTTGAAGTTGGAAAACCTGAAAAATATTTTGATACTCAAACCAATGAATTGCCAATTGTTTGCAATTAAAAAGAAAACTAACCACATAATCATAATTCAAGAAGAAAACAAAAATATAATCAGAAAATAAAAACAGATTAGAAAAAGTAAGGTTTTGTATTAATTTTCGACTTGGTTGGTTTGGATTATGTTGTGTCAATTAACACTGTCAGGGGCATAAAATACTTCTGTACTCCATAAGCTTCTGTGCTTCAGTGCAAACTACAGTATATAACAGCCTCTGCCTTCCCCTCCTTGAGCCATTTATAATAGTGATGTTCGTTCATGTGGTATTAGCACTTCTCATGCTACCTATATCCCTGAGCATATTAGGGGGTATTTATTAAGGTCTCTACAAAAATTCTGGGGGGATTAAAAGTCACCTTTTTTTAAGTAAGTTTTTTTGTAAATATTTTTGACTTTTTGCAGTTTACCAAAGTGGGTCACATGTTCCTTGTTCCAGCAAGTTTCCCCACAATTGGAGCCATGGAGATTTTAGCAGTAGAATCTCCCATGGTTGTTATTGAAACTTCTATAGCCACTACTTTTATAAGGCTTCTGGTCTGCTCTATTTTGCTGTATCACTGACCAACTGACCAGCTGGATCATACACTTCTCTCGACATAAATGTTATGTTGTAAGCTCACATCATAAAATGTATAACATTATTTACAACTAGAGATGGGTGAACCGCTTCATCCCGAACTGGATTAGATCCAAATATTCCAAATTGTTGGATTTTTAATGAAACTAAACAAATGACCACTGACACGTTTGAGCAGGAAATACAGAAGAGGCACGTCTATGTGACTCAGACTCTGATGATCTAGCACAGGGGTAGGCAACCTTTTTAGTTCGGGCGTGCCGATTTCGATTAAAAAAAACAAAGTTGAGGTACTCGGAGTGACGGTCAATAATTGTAAGTCTGACGACCCCTGCACACGGTATTATGTCTCATAGCGGTCCCTACACACTGTATTATGTCCCATAACGGCCCCTGCACACGGTATTATATCCCATAGCGGCCTCTGCACATGGTATTATGTCCCATAACGGCCCCTGCACATGGTATTGTGTCCCATAGCGGCCCCTGCACATGGTATTATGTCCCATAGCGGCGCCTGCACATGGTATGTCCCATAACGGCCCCTGCACACGGTATTATTTCCCATAGCGGTCCTTGCACACGGTGGTATGTCCCATAGCGGTCCTTGCACACGGTATTATGTCCCATAGAGGTCCTTGCACACGGTATTATGTTCCATAGTGGCCCCTGCACACGGTATTATGTCTCATAGTGGCCCCTACTCACAGTATAATATTCTAACCTTTATAATATTCCAATTGTCGCCACTCACTAGCTATTATTATACTGTGGGGTCTCTTCAGACCCCAGAGTATAATAAGCGGAGGGCCAAGAGAGATGACAAACATAAAAAACAATGTTAACTCACCTTTTCCTCCACTCCGCAGCCGCCCTGTGCTCTTCAGGCGCTTCTGCCTGTAGTCAGCGACCGCTGATTGAGTCTCAGGGGTCACATCGCATCATTATGCGTAATGACGTCGGACGTGACCCCTGAGGCCCTGTCAGCGGTCTCTTACGTCAGGCAGAAGCGCCCAAAGAGCACAGGGCGGCTGCGGAGTGGAGGAAAAGGTGAGTAGTAACATTGTTTTTTATGTTTGATTACCTCCCCGGGGGCTCCACTTTTTATACTTGGGGGTCTGAAGAGACCCCACAGTATAATAACAGCGTTTTTAACAGCGATTTGCTCCGAATCTGTAAGGGTTATCATGAAGATCTCGGGATCATTTTAAAGATGTATTTCTCATCTTTAAAATGAATCCATCTTCATAGCCCCCCCTCCTGCCTCGGGTAGCATCTTAAGAGCTGCGATAGGAGGGGGAGGGGGAAGGAGCATCCCTGCAGACTGCACAGAGATGATAAATCATCATCATCATCTGTACATAACCTGTATATGACCCCAGCGGAGGGGTAGCATGTACTTCTGTCCATGTTATCCCCCCTCCTAGCAATCAGAGAGCATACTGTACTTTTGCTCTCTGATTGTCACATAGACGATAATGTAATACCCGTCTGAGCCTTATTAGAGGGGTATTCTTCTGTAATACCCCTCTGAACATAACCAGATAGATTATTGGTGCTGTGACCCAGACGCTTACCATTATCCAGGTCGCAGCACCAAAAGAGTTGCACCACCAAACACTTACACAACACATGCACAAAGTCATCAGTAAAGTTTACATTTCACCCTGTCCATGCCTGATCTTTCTAGAGTAAAATATGCCTCTCTAGTGATATCCGTTACATGCTAAAATAATAGTAATAACAATTATCATTAGAGATGAACGTATAAGTTGCTACAATTTTTATAGAGGGATAGAAAATTATATTTTTATGTAAACTTCTATTTAATTTGCATGCACAAATTTGGTTGGTGCATTTCTGCGATTTTGGCGTTTCTTTAACACCCACATCTGTAAATATAAATATAAATATATATATATATATATATATATATATATATGTGGTATGTATGAATTCCTCACATGTTGCAGTTTTTTGGAAAGTACATTTTGTTTGCAGAAAGGGATTGCTTGAGCATGCACTTTATTGGCAAATTTGAATTTTTGTGCTATTATTCTTGTAATCTCTGTTTGCTGCAAAGTTGCATGAAGGTGGTTGTATATATGAAATATTAAGCTGTGTTTTTATATACTGTATGCTGTGCAATCTCAAAAATGTTAAATTTTGGTATCACAATCACAGTTTTCTAGGTGCAGTATAGATTTTTAACATATTAGTGAATAACAGCAAAATCTTGCTTGTCTTCTGTATCAGTGTTTTTGAGAGTACGAGCTCTTGTACGAGCTGATGTTTGCGGCATAGATAAATTTTGAATACCTTGATCTTTTATTTTAAATGTATTTTGTATGTGAATGTAAGATTGAATATGAGTTTTAGGTGCAAATATGTGTTTTAGTGCATTTTAAAAAAAAATTATTTGTGTTTGTCACAAAGTTACATGAAGATGGACGTGGCTATTGATAACTATTGAGACACATATAATCTTCAGGTTGCTTACTTTCAAAAAATATATAGGGTTTAGGGGTTCACTTGCCTTCCATGGTGTGTAATCCCTACATTTTATAGGATGATACTTTTTTAACATTTCCAGCTTCAAAGCAGATTTTTGTTCCTTCCAGTTCTAGTGATTTTCTGAAGACATGTGCATGCAGGTGTAGGTCTTAGTGATATGAATGAACTCTGCAAATGTTGCACTCTTATTTTTAGGAGGTTCGGTGCATATAACTTTATGTTTGGTTTCCACTTTTAGCAACTAATATACATTTATTTTTATTTGTTTTTGTTTTTTTATAAAACTTTAAATCAAAATTGCATGAAAGTGCCTGTTCGCATACAGTACCAAGTGGCATTCTAACAATGCTGCAGGTGTCTACTTTAAGAAAATATATAGGTATGGGGGGTTAGCATGATTTCTTTCATGTTGCAATTTAGGTTTATTTGTCCATCTCAAATCTGTGAAAATTGCTCCGGCTGCTGGAGGTGCAAAATTTCTGGAGACCCCTGTCAGTGAAAGATTTAGAGGGGTTTTCCAGGCAAAAACTATTTTTTTTAAAAAAAGGTCTTTTAGTGCTATTAATGGGTTAATAAGTGCACCAAAATACCTTTAGCAGTATTTTGAGTGATTTCTGGGTTTCTCTGGGAGCACCTAGAATCTTCTGCATTTGTTTACATGGTGTAGCTTCCTGCTGCCTTAGCTGATGCAATGCATTCTGGTAGTTGTAGGCTCTCACACTATCTACCTCTCACTCCTCCCCCCTCCCTCTCTAACACGCCCTCCGTCTCCCTAGCTAATCCTCCCACTGCTAGCCCTTCCCAACTCACTCAGCCCACCCCCGTACCCTATTATACTTTCCCTTACGTCCTACAGCAGCACAATATGGGGCATTCCTGCCCCTGTGTGTTGGTAGGACAGACGGAACTTTTAATTAACATAAATTATGCATGACTACGCTACCCTATAAGAGGGCAAAGGGACCTTCCCCCCTTGTGTTTTTTCTGTCCTGTGTGGTGGGACAGGTGGAGGGAGGTCTTTTTTTCCTCCCATGTTTTGTTTTTCCCCTAAAGTTTGTTAACTTCCTTTGGGGAGTCATCTTTACACCTCTCTTTTCTTCTGTGGAAAAGAAGGGGGTTTTATTTAGGCAGTTTTTTGTGCTAGCCAAGCTTTGCTCTGAAAAGGTTTATTTCAGTAGTTCATGCAACTGTAGTTGCATGCTGCATGTTCAAAGGCCGGTATGCAGGCCACTTGTACAGCCTTGAGGTGGACCATTGCCATTTCACTTACCTTTTTTGTGCCTAGCCAAGCTTGCAACCTTAGCTTTGAAAAGGTTGATTTCAGTAGTACATACAGCGGTGGTAGCATGCTGCATGTTTAAAGTCCTGTAGTGTTTAAAGTCATGTAGTGCAGTGGGGCATTACTGTTTCACTTACCTTACAAGCTCTGCGGTCGTCGGAAGTGTTCCTCTGGAACCTTTGTTTGTGTTCTGGTTTTCCAGGGACTGAATTCTCGGTCGGATTTGCGGGGGGAAGGTTTTTTGTGAGCACAGATGGCTTGTCTATTAGTGAGGAAGGCCTCAGTACGCCACTTGGATTACTGTTTGTGTTGCTGCAGCTCTGGGCAGCACAGTGGCTTAGTGGTTAGCACTGCAGCCTTGTAGTGCTAGAGTCCTGGGTTCAAATCCTGCAAGGAGATTGGAAAAAAAAAAAAAAAGAGGATCTAGTTTGTATGCAGTATGACACACTGTGAAGCTATTGAAGATTTCCAGGTCATTGACGAAACGCTTTCATCTGATGATACCTTGGAAGATTCCAGCAGACCTCTCTTTCGTTCTGAGAAGATAAATAGGTTGCTAAAGTGCATCTGGTTAAGGGACCGTGATGTTGACAGGGAAGCCTCCTGTTCCACCACTAGGGGACCTAGGGCCTTCCAAGTGGACGAGTCACTGGAAAGGCTTATGCTTGTGGAATGGAATCATCCGGAAAGAGCTCCCATATATTCTAGAAGATTTAGAACCTTGTTCTCTATTCCGGAGGCTCAGCGGAATCAGTGGAACCTCCCACCTAAAGTGGACATGGCAGTGGCCAAGTTGTCCCAGTGGTTTTTTAGTGCGGTTTCCTTGTCGGCACATTATTTAGCCGAAGCCTCCCAACATCATTTAAGGCTGCGGCCAAATCTTTGTCCCTTTCTACGGCAGCTAGAAGGTTGCTATGGTTAAAACCCTGGAGAGCGGATAATTCCTCCAAGTTCAACCTTTGTTCTTTACCCTTTGAGCCGGGTAAGCTTTGGCAGAAGCCTGGATGAGATTATGGAAGACCTTAAAAGGGTAAGACTCTGCCGCAGGCCTTTAGAGACAGGTCAAGACCTTCAGGCCGGGGTAGAGGTTACCAGCCTCAACCCAGACCTCAGTTCCAGAGAAGTCCTAGAGATCAGCCTAGGGGTTCTGGACGAAGGTTCCCCAAGGATAAGGACAAAAAGAAGCTTAGCTTGACATCAGCTGCCTTCTTCCTGTGGCTGAGACTCCTGTCTGAGATCGGTTTTTTTCACTTTTACACTGTCTGGCAGGAAAAAATTCAGGACCCTTGGGTCTTGCAGATTGTTCAGCGAGGTTATGCGATCGAGTTTCTTCAGCCGCATCAAGATCGATTCGTCATAACCCGCTCCCTTCCTGTGGCTCAGTAGGATATATTAGAATGCTCCATTCACAATTACATCCGCAAGGGGGCTTTGGAAGAGTTCCCCCCTTGGAGGAAGGATTTGGTGTCTCCCCAGTTTTCTGGTGCCAGAACCATCAGGCAGCTGGAGCATGATTATAGACTTAAGATATCTGAATCGCTTCATAAAGAAAAAACATTTTTGTATGGAGACCGTAAAATCCGTTACATCCTTTTCCAACAGGTCGAAGTTTTTCGTCACCTTAGATCTAAAAGGATGCCTATCTGCATGTCCCAATACAGTGCTGGCCAAAAGTATTGGCACCCCTGCAATTCTGTCAGATAATACTCAATTTCTTCCAGAAAATGATTGCAATCACAAATGCTTTGGTAATAATATCTTCATTTATTTTGCTTGTAATGAAAAAACACAAAAGAGAATGAAAAAAAAGTCAAATCATTGATCATTTTACACAAAACTCCAAAAATGGGCCGGACAAAAGTATTGGCACCCTCAGCCTAATACTTGGTAGCACAACCTTTAGACAAAATAATTGCGAACAACCCCTTCCGGTAACCATTAATGAGTTTCTTACAATGCTCTGCTGGAATTTTAGACCATTCTTCTTTGGCAAATTTCTCCAGGTCCCTGAGATTTAAAGGGTGCCTTCTCCAAACTGCCATTTTGAGATCTCTCCACAGGTGTTCTATGGGATTCAGGTCTGGACTCATTGCTGGCCACTTTAGAAGTCTCCAGTGCTTTCTCTCAAACCATTTTCTAGTGCTTTTTGAAGTGTGTTTTGGGTCATTGTCCTGCTGGAAGACCCATGACCTCTGAGGGAGACCCAGCTTTCTCACACTGGGCCCTACATTATGCTGCAAAATTTGTTGGTAGTCTTCAGACTTCATAATGCCATGCACACGGTCAAGCAGTCCAGTGCCAGAGGCAGAAAAGCAACCCCAAAACATCAGGGAACCTCCGCCATGTTTGACTGTAGGGACCGTGTTCTTTTCTTTGAAGGCCTCTTTTTTTTTCCTGTAAACTCTATGTTGATGCCTTTTCCCAAAAAGCTCTACTTTTGTCTCATCTGAACAGAGAACATTCTTCCAAAAAGTTTTTGGCTTTCTCAGGTAAGTTTTGGCAAACTCCAGCCTGGCTTTTTTATGTCTCTGGGTCAGAAGTGGAGTCTTCCTGGGTATCCTACCATAGAGTCCCTTTTCATTCAGACGCCGACGGATAGTACGGGTTGACACTGTTGTACCCTCGGACTGCAGGGCAGCTAGAACTTGTTTGGATGTTAGTCGAGGTTCTTTAGCCACCATCCGCGCAATCTTTCGTTGAAATCTCTCATCAATTTTTCTTTTCCGTCCACATCTAGGGAGGTTAGCCACAGTGCCATGGGCTTTAAACTTCTTGATGACACTGCGCACGGTAGACACAGGAACATTCAGGTCTTTGGAGATGGACTTGTAGCCTTGAGATTGCTCATGCTTCCTCACAATTTTGCTTCTCAAGTCCTCAGACAGTTCTTTGGTCTTCTTTCTTTTCTTCATGCTCAATGTGGTACACACAAGGACACAGGACAGAGGTTGAGTCAACTTTAATCCATTTCAACTGGCTGCAAGTGTGATTTAGTTATTGCCATCACCTATTATGTGTCACAGGTAAGTAACAGATGCTGTTAATTACACAAATTAGAGAAGCATCACATGATTTTTCAAAGGGTGCCAATACTTTTGTCCACCCCCTTTTTTATGTTTGGTGTGGAATTATATCCAATTTGTCTTTTTGACAATTCTTTTTCTGGTTTTCCATTGAAGACAAATTAAATGAAGATATTATTACCAAAGCATTTGTGATTGCAATCATTTTCTGGAAGAAATTGAGTATTATCTGACAGAATTGCAGGGGTGCCAATACTTTTGGCCAGCACTGTAATTACCAATATTATTACAGAGGGAGAAACATTTCTCAGATATAAAAGTGCAATGACAATCTAGGGCATAAGTAAATGGTCCCAAAAGAAAAAAATAAGCCCTGAATGTATGCAAAACAATTTCATAATCTCACTACATACCACGTGAAGAAACGCACCCCAAGGCGCGTTTTGCCAAAAATGGCTTCGTCAGGGGGTAAGGCCAACATGAAGCAAAGTCCTTTTTATAGGAAAATAGCTACCAACTGTTACTAATCAGAATAATTGCCTATTTTAAATTGTATATATAAAAATACCGCTAGCATTTACCATTAGGCCGAAAAATACCACTGCACATGCGCGAAAACTTAGAAGTTAACGCGAGAACTGAAATTGCGCATGCGCAGAAGGTAAACAAGACCGATGACTAAAAAACAACTGCGCATGCGCGAAAAGTAAAATTGCGCATGCGCAGAAGGTAAAAATAGAGCCGCTCGTTTTATATGCATATAGCGGGGATAATTGGAAATTTTATAATATTGCTGCAAACTAACCAATAAAAAAATGTTGGGAAATATATACTCAGTGTCCAAAGTGAAAAAACTGTATAGTATACTCAAAACCATATTAATATTATAACCACTAAAAGCTATTAAGATTACAATAAGTATAAATGTCTACTAAACACTAGAGAGTGAATACATAAGAGGAAGCATACATATACAGTACAGACCAAAAGTTTGGACACACCTTCTCATTCCAAGAGTTTTCTGTATTTTCATGACTATAAAAATTGTAGATTCACACTGAAGGCATCAAAACTATGAATTAACACATGTGGAATTATATACTTAACAAAAAAGTGTGAAACAACTGAAAATATGTCTTATATTCTAGGTTCTTCAAAGTAGCCACCTTTTGCTTTGATTACTGCTTTGCACACTCTTGGCATTCTCTTAATGAGCTTCAAGAGGTAGTCACCTGAAATGGTCTCCCAACAGTCTTGAAGGAGTTCCCAGAGATGCTTAGCACTTGTTGGCCCTTTTGCCTTCACTCTGCGGTCCAGCTCACCCCAAACCATCTCGATTGGGTTCAGGTCTGGTGACTGTGGAGGCCAGGTCATCTGGCGTAGCACCCCATCACTCTCCTTCTTGGTCAAATAGCCCTTACACAGTCTGGAGGTGCGTTTGGGGTCATTGTCCTGTTGAAAAATAAATGATGGTCCAACTAAACGCAAACCGGATGGAATAGCATGCCGCTGCAAGATGCTGTGGTAACCATGCTGGTTCAGTATTCCTTCAATTTTGAATAAATCCCCAATAGTGTCACCAGCAAAGCACCCCCACACCATCACACCTCCTCCTCCATGCTTCACGGTGGGAACCAGGCATGTAGAGTCCATTCGTTCACCTTTTCTGCGTCGCACAAAGACACGGTGGTTGGAACCAAAGATCTCAAATTTGGATTCATCAGACCAAAGCACAGATTTCTATAGGTCTAATGTCCATTCCTTGTGTTCTTTAGCCCAAACAAGTTTCTTCTGCTTGTTGCCTGTCCTTAGCAATGGTTTCCTAGCAGCTATTTTACCATGAAGGCCTGCTGCACACAGTCTCCTCTTAACAGTTGTTGTAGAGATGTGTCTGCTGCTAGAACTCTGTGTGGCATTGACCTGGTCTCTAATCTGAGCTGCTGTTAACCTGCGATTTCTGAGGCTGGTGACTCGGATGAACTTATCCTCCGCAGCAGAGGTGACTCTTGGTCTTCTTTTCCTGGGGCGGTCCTCATGTGAGCCAGTTTCTTTGTAGCACTTGATGGTTTTGGCCACTGCACTTGGGGACACTTTCAAAGATTTCCCAATTTTTCGGACTGACTGACCTTCATTTCTTAAAGTAATGATGGCCACTCATTTTTCTTTACTTAGCTGCTTTTTTCTTGCCATAATACAAATTCTATCACTCCATTCAGTAGGACTATCAGCTGTGTATCCACCTGACTTCTGAACAACACAACTGATGGTCCCAACACCATTTATAAGGCAAGAAATCCCACTTATTAAACCTGACAGGGTACACCTGTGAAATGAAAACCATTTCAGGTGACTACCTCTTGAAGATCATCAAGAGAATGCAAAGAGTGTGCAAAGCAGTAATCAAAGCAAAAGGTGGCTACTTTGAAGAACCTAGAATATAAGACATATTTTCAGTTGTTTCACACTTTTTTGTTAAGTATATAATTCCACATGTGTTAATTCATAGTTTTGATGCCTTCAGTGTGAATCTACAATTTTTATAGTCATGAAAATACAGAAAACTCTTGGAATGAGAAGGTGTGTCCAAACTTTTGGTCTATACTGTATAATCAAATAAGTGACAAAAATGAAAATAAATAAAGTGACAAAAGAAAAGTGATGAAGTGCGCAGTGCGAAAAGTGCAAGTGCCAATACAAAATATGAATACATACAATAAATGAATAAAATTTGCAGCAATAAAAAAATTTAAAAAAAAAAAAAGTCATTTGTCATAAATAAGAAAATAATTTTTCAGTTGGAAGAAGTAAGAAAAAATTCTCCAAAGGGATGCCCAAAGATCGAATAATTATGGATAAAAAACAAAAACAAACAACCAGTTAAAAATGAATTAAAATCAATCTTAGCCAAAAGCTAAAATTATACAAGAAACCGCAGCAGTACAAGAAAATAAATAAATAAAAAATAATACATTTTCTTTGTAATATAAATTAAACTACAAAAAAGGAGCAAAACTTACACCTCACTCATTTAACAAGATTAAAAGCAGCAGCATCAGCAGTCAGTGCAGTATTTGGAACATGATGAATCAGAAATTTTTCAGCTTGCAGTGCCAACCAGACCCACAACAAGTAACTGGCAGCTATTGGTTACGCCAGCAGGTACAGTCATACCTAGAATACTCCTATATTCCAGCAGATAACCTTGTCCCTATGGAATGCTGAGCCAATGGATTAGAGCAGTGGAAGGAGATTACCCAGTTTGTCATGGGAGTTTTATCTTATCCAGCCTCAAGCATAATGCCCAAGAGGGTGTTCAGTGCTGCCTGTGGCATTGTATACTGTGCACATAGAAGGACTAAAGAACCCAAAAAAATATTTTTGACAAAATGAATCAGGCACAGATCATTGATGATTTTCCAGATTGTGTTTACCTGATTTTAAGACCTCCAAAAAAACAGATATTTTTATTATGTCCTGAAAGAATTGTTTTTTTCATGACTGTATATTCCCAAAGGTCTGAAACTGTAGAATGCACAGTTTTGTAAACAGAATAGAATAGCACAGAACTGTTTGAAAATCCTCTGACGAAAGTAATTTTTTCAATGCCAGTGGTATACATTTTGGTCTGCCTAGGTGTTACAATGCCATCATCAGCATTGAACACCTTCTCAGCCACTATGCTTGAGGCTGGACAAGATAAAACTCCCATGGAAAACTTGGTTAGATCCTTCCTAACACTATTGCCCAAAAAACACTTAACAAAAGATTTTTCACTAACAAGACTGACTTTGTCAGCAAAAACAATGCAATACACTCTGTGGACAGTCACAGATCACAGTGCAGCAACCTACAATAATAGTAATAGTCAAGAAAATCTTAAATCTAACTAAAATTGTCCTCCTCCTATTATTCTGTAGTTCTATTGTACTGTTGCTGTTGTTTTACAGTAGCAAAATGCATAGCACATGTCTCTCAGCTTCAACACATCCCAAAATGCTTCTGTCTTCCTATGGTAAAATTGTATACTGTGCCTATGACATCAACACTGTAAGGTCTCCACCTTCCATTTATTATTGCCTGAGAGGCTGTCAGGTCCTGTCAGGCAATGCAAGAAGCGAGCCAATTTAGCCAGCCAATGTAACAGACACATTTCTCCTCAGTATTTTGACTGTACAATACATGCTTTGGTAGCCATTTTAGTTCAGCCATTTGAGTGAAATGGCAAAGGTTTTGGTTTCATTTACAAATTAAACTTTTGGAATATTCAGGTATTCAGCTCATTACAAATTGGTTTGCCCATCTCTAGTGCTAAGTAAGGCTTGGTTCTCACCTGACTCCAATCTCCGCTTGGGTTTCCGTCCCTGAATCCGCTTAAAAAATGCGGAGAGAAAAGTCTGCCTATTTATAGTCTATGGGGTCTGTCGGTTTCTGCGGGTAACCGCCTGGGGACCCCACGGATGGAAACCCGAACACAGGTGTAAAATTTGCTTCATCTAATAAGAATTATATTTTTTTAATGCTGTACGGTGGTGTATAAAATTTAGTCAATAAGTTAGGCATCCAAAAAGGTGCCAATGCTTAACCCCTTAACGACGCAGGGCGTAATAGTATGTCCTGAGTCGCATGACGATGTATGGAGAGCGCTCAGGAGCTGAGCGCTCTCCATACACCGCGGGTGCCGGCTGTATAATACAGCCAGGACCCGCAGCTAACAGCAGCGACCGCGGCGTCTAAATTGCGGAGCCGACAAGGGCGCCGCCATTTTTACCTCATCGCCGCCCTTCAGAACGTCATCGGAGGGCGGCGCTTGGTTGCCATGACAGCCGGGAGCCTATTGAGGGCTCCCAGGCCTGTCATTACAGTATAGCTATTACACGATGCCAGTCTGATCATACAAGTAAAAGTATGAAAAAAAAAAAGTTTTTAAAAGTATGTATATGTATGTAAAAGTACTGAATTTCCCCATTGTGGGACTATTAAAGGACTATTATTATTATTATTATTATTATTATTATTATTATTTTTATTATTATTAAAAATTAAAAAAAATACAAAAGTTCAAATCACCCCCCCTTTCCCTAGATCAGATATAAAAGTAAATAAACAAAAGTAAACATAAACACATTAGGTATCCCCGCGCTCCAAAATGCCCGAACTATTAAAATATTAAAATATTTATCCCATACGGTGAACGGCGTAGCGGGGAAAAAAAATCAAAATGGCCAAATAGCGTTTTTTTCAACACTTTGTCTCCTAGAAAAAATTGAATAAAAAGTGATCAAACCATCAGATCTTTCCGCACGTGGTATCAATAAAAACATCATGTTGTCCCACATAAAAAGACGCCTTACCCAGCTCCATACATGTAAATATGAAAAAGTTACAGGTGACACAATATGGCGACGCAAAATTTTTTTTCTATTTAGCAAAGTTTTTAATTTTTTAAAAGGCATCAAAACATTACAAATACTATATAAATTTGGTATCGCCGTGTTCGTACTGACCCGCAGAATACAGGTAACATGTCATTTTTACCACACAGTGAATGGTGTAAAAATTAAACCCATATGAATTTGGCGCAAATGCAGTTTTTCTCCAATTGCACCTCATTCTGAATTTTTTTCCAGCTTCCCAGTACATTGCACAGCATATTGAATAGTGACATTACAAAGTACAATTTGTTTCGCAAACAATAAGCCATCATGTGACTCTGTGAACTGAAAAATGAAAAAGTTATGGCTCTTGGAATGTGGGGAGGGAAAAACGAAAATGCAAAAACAAAAAATGGCCCGGTCATTAAGGGGTTAATAACATATCCAGCAAAACACAGTCTATAAGAGGTTAACACAACCTTACATAACTTACTGCAAAAGTTGGCTCTTCAGAATATTGTGTTGGTTTTGTTTGGAGGATAAGATTAGTAAAGTTCTAAATACTGCAACATGCTTTCTGAAAAGAAATCTCTTTCTGTACTGTATTAGTAAGATATATCATCAAACATTAAGGGGTATTCCCATCTCAAGGATCCTATCTATACTGTTAGTTTATGTAAATTCAAGAGTTTTCCTAAATACATTGATTTAGCAATGCTGCTTTGTTTGCTTGCTATGTTTGATTATTCCTCCTATTGTTTACACAGCATTTCCATGGAGCATGGCCTGTATCTAATAAAACAGGATAGATGATGTAAACAATTGTAGAGTAACTAATCGTGCTCAAGTATACTATCAAGAGAAAAAACAAACTAGCACTAAAAACTAAAATATAACCTTTAATAATCTGATTAAAAAGTGTACAATGCACTACAAAAGAAATGACGTCTGTAGTGTTGCTGACCTGATGGAATCAGAAAAATATTTCATCAGATTTGCTGCATAGAGCGCTCACTAAAGCAACAATAATCTGAATGTCCCTAGAAAATAAATAAAATAAACATGACTCCTAAATCCTCTCATAGATAAAGATAGGGTTATGAATGTAATACACCTATAATTATGGGGGTAAACACAAAACTTCATAAGCCTACTACTGAATATCAAAGATGGATGCTGAATGGATTCTAGATAAAGTAATTAAAGCTTCATACATATACAGACCAAACTAATAGGGCCCAGTAACAAGTAGCAGACTAAATTTCTGAATAGAAAAAACCTCACTTAAAGGCTCAATAGGTGTGGAGGCACATATGTAATCTAGGGAGTAAATGAAACATGTGGCGTTCAGTAGTCAACAGCACATAAGTAGCTTATCACAATGTCCATAAAGCCTCTGTTTGAATAAAGCTAAACTCAGTGCTCAATAGTCAGCAACATGTAAGAGGCTTTATCACAATGTCGATAAAGCCCCTGTTTGAATAAAGCTATCCTAAGAGGCTTATCACAATATCAACAAAGCCCCTGTTTATATAAAGCTATCCTCTAAGAGGCTTATCACAATGTAAACAAAGCCCCTGTTTGTATACAACTATCCTCAACGCGTTTCCCCCAGAGATAAGCAGGGGTCATCAGGAGAAGGTAAAGATAAAGATAATATCTAGCCTACTGAGATAATTTGCAGTAATAACTGCAATTCCCAGTGTCCTGATGGTGGACACTGGTACTTTGAGAGCCGACGCCATTCACTGTGTCCCGCCGGATTAATAAACCCGTAGCCCCGCCCCCATGATACTCCCCCCCCTCATGACGTCATCGGACAGAGGCTCTGCCCACCTCGTCCGGAGATTTGTCATGCAGGGGAAAAAAGGTTTCCATGGAGAGGAGACGCTGAACAACAAATGTAAAAAAGAAAATGGTGAATGAAAACAAGACTGCAATAAGGTAAATAGAAAAGAACCTTTCAAGCTCACAGTCAGATTTACTTAAGATAACAAATGCAAAATACAAGTATAAGTCTGTAAGAACGGATAGATGACTGGACTAGGGAAACACTGATATGTACACTAATATGTACTAGAGTGGCAAAGATAAACCAGCCACCACGGCAGTGCATACAATTATGCACTGCTTTAATTGTTATATCCCATCCATTTAGAGAAATACCCAAAGATGTAAAACATCAATAAAATAAACAAAGGATATTTGGGTAAAGCATAATAATAAACCATAAAAATAAATGAAAACTAATATTACTATATAAACAGACTAAATAGATGTAAAATGCAAATGAAACCATAATTATATAAATGATGCAAAAGAGAGTGAATCATTCAGGCCTTTAGGTTTCACACTCTGAAATTGAAAAATACGCATGGTCTCATGTTGTAGGATCAACCGATCCCAGTTACCACCTCTCATTGGGGGACGTACTCGTTCTATACCTTGAAAGGTCAGAGACTTAGGGTCACCTCCATGATATTCCCATACATGGGTAGAGAGGGTGCGATCTTCTCTCCGTGTGATATAGCCTACATGATCAAGTATTCTGCGTCTAAATTCTCGTATAGTTTTACCTACGTAATTTAACGGACAGGGGCATGTGGCCACATAGATCACACCAGTGGTCCTACAATTGATGAACTGTTTAGTAAAATGTTTCTTACCAGTAGAGACAATAGGAATAGTGTCCCCTTTCAAGATGTAGTCACTTTATCTCAAGGTCCCCCCATTACTCAGTATTTTCTGAGAACACGACCAGATCAGAATCAATGACTGATTTAGGATCGGTTGCAAAAAACAGTGACGAGTTACAAGTGATTAATTTATCTAATCGAGTGCTTTCTAGAGATGAGATTACGGTTCTTTCCTTGGGTCTGTCATATGTTCCAACAACCAATTTTGATCTTTTCACTTGGGTGAAAGATATTTCCTTGTTTTCCCGAAAATTGCGATGGGCAAAATTTATGGGTTCAGTTAATAAAAGACGATGTGCTGAATTAGGCATACCTTTTGAAGATCTAGATAACCTGAAGCTCCTGGAAGAACTTTGGGAAGAGGGACAAGGTATATCAGGACCGGCCCCCCTTACAGATCTTCACCTAAAAAGCACTGCTGCACCACCTGTCATGGATACTAGTGTAATAGATGTATTTGAATCCATGGTAGTACAGGCTCTATCTCAATTGTCAAGGGAGAAATTAGCCAGGGGACATAATTTAAGTGGTGGCGAACTCCGTGCTTTACATGATCTGTCACGTGATGAGACGATTATTATAAAACCTTCAGATAAAGGGGGTAATCTGGTTATCATGGACAGATCACAATATGTAGCTATGTGTAATTCCCTTTTGTTGGATCCTGAGACATACAAAATTTTAGATCATGATCCTACCACTAAATTTAAGAGAGAACTTGATATTATTCTATTGAGGGCCTATGAGGCGGGCCTAATTAGTAAGAAGGAATTAACATTCATGTCTACTCCATTTCCAACAACGGCTACTTTTTATAGTATACCCAAGATACATAAAGAGTTTCCCCCTTTAAGGGGTCGTCCTATTGTCTCGGGCATAGGAAGTTTAACCCAAGGAGCGGGTGTTTACATTGACAAAATATTGCGACCATTTGTCTTAACGCTCCCTTCCTATGCCCGAGACACAATGGATATCTTGAAACGGTTGGAAAATATAACACTACCACCAGGTTCATTTTTGGCATCTATTGATGTCGAGGCCTTATACAGTTCAATACCGCATGATAAGGGCTGCGAGGCCATTAGACATTTCCTTCAATCTCGTACCATTCAATTGGCCCCCCATGGCGAATTCATCCTAGAGCTTCTTGATTTCGTTTTAAAGAGAAATTTTTTTCTGTTTGACGGGCGCTTCTTCCATCAGCAACGTGGGACCGCTATGGGCAGTTCAGCTGCGCCCACGTATGCTAATTTATTTTTGGGCTGGTGGGAGGAGCGTCTGGTTTTTTCGGATCTCTTTGAGAGGTGGACTGGGATGATTTCGCTATGGATAAGGTACATCGATGATGTGCTGATCCTTTGGACAGGCCCCAAAGAAGTTTTGGGGCTTTGTTGAGGCCCTCAATAAAAATGACATCAATATGAAATTTACTGCGTCAATAGATTCTCACTCAATTACATTTTTGGACCTTCGCATCATTATTAACGGACAGGGGGATTTGGAAACCTCTTTATACCGTAGAGACAGCTACAAACAACCTATTAAAATGGGATAGTTTCCATCCAGCCCCCCTCAGGCGGGGAATACCTAAGGGTCAATTCCTTCGTGTACATAGGAATTGTTCTAATTTGGATGATTTTCATGTCAAAGCTAAAGAGCTAGAGGGTAGGTTTTACAGACGAGGATATCCAACGTCTGTCCTCAAAGAAGCCAAAGAGATGGCAGCTCTTAGTGATCGTACCACTTTACTTACCCCTAAGATTAAACCAAAGGATACACATGCTATCCACCTGATAGGGAATTATGACTGTGGAGCTAAGGCTGTCATGGAAATATTCAAATCCCATTGGAACATATTAACAATTGATCCAGAGGTAAGAGAATTAATTAGTCAACATCCCTCTGTTACTTATCGCAGAGGTCAGAATTTGGGTAATTTGCTAACACATAGCCACTTCACACCCTGCTCTGCGGTTAGCACTTGGCTGGATAAAAGTGTCCCTGTTGGGACCTTCAAATGTGGTTCATGCAAGGCATGTGACTACATCTTGAAAGGGGACACTATTCCTATTGTCTCTACTGGTAAGAAACATTTTACTAAACAGTTCATCAATTGTAGGACCACTGGTGTGATCTATGTGGCCACATGCCCCTGTCCGTTAAATTACGTAGGTAAAACTATACGAGAATTTAGACACAGAATACTTGATCATGTAGGCTATATCACACGGAGAGAAGATCGCACCCTCTCTATCCATGTATGGGAATATCATGGAGGTGACCCTAAGTCTCTGACCTTTCAAGGTATAGAACGAGTACGTCCTGAAATGAGAGGTGGTAACTGGGATCGGTTGATCCTACAACATGAGACCATGCGTATTTTTCAATTTCAGAGTGTGAAACCTAAAG
Organism: Leptodactylus fallax; assembly: GCA_947044405.1. Lineage (NCBI taxonomy): Eukaryota > Metazoa > Chordata > Amphibia > Anura > Leptodactylidae > Leptodactylus > Leptodactylus fallax. The sequence goes on from CAMRHE010000347.1 coordinate 953,928, forward strand.
GCCTGAATGATTCACTGTCTTTTGCATCATTTATATAATTATGGTTTCATTTGCATTTTACATCTATTTAGTCTGTTTATATAGTAATATTAGTTTTCATTTATTTTTATGGTTTATTATTATGCTTTACCCAAATATCCTTTGTTTATTTTATTGATGTTTTACATCTTTGGGTATTTCTCTAAATGGATGGGATATAACAATTAAAGCAGTGCATAATTGTATGCACTGCCGTGGTGGCTGGTTTATCTTTGCCACTCTAGTACATATTAGTGTACATATCAGTGTTTCCCTAGTCCAGTCATCTATCCATTCTTACAGACTTATACTTGTATTTTGCATTTGTTATCTTAAGTAAATCTGACTGTGAGCTTGAAAGGTTCTTTTCTATTTACCTTATTGCAGTCTTGTTTTCATTCACCATTTTCTTTTTTACATTTGTTGTTCAGCGTCTCCTCTCCATGGAAACCTTTTTTTCCCCTGCATGACAAATCTCCGGACGAGGTGGGCGGAGCCTCGGTCCGATGATGTCATGAGGGGGGAGTATCATGGGGGGTGGGGCTACGGGTTTATTAATCCGGCGGGACACAGTGAATGGCGTCGGCTCTCATAGTACCAGTGTCCACCATCAGGACACTGGGAATTGCAGTTATTACTGCAAATTATCTCAGTAGGCTAGATATTATCTTTATCTTTACCTTCTCCTGATGAACCCTGCTTATCTCTGGGGGAAACACGTTGAGGATAGTTGTATACAAACAGGGGCTTTGTTTACATTGTGATAAGCCTCTTAGAGGATAGCTTTATATAAACAGGGGCTTTGTTGATATTGTGATAAGCCTCTTAGGATAGCTTTATTCAAACAGGGGCTTTATCGACATTGTGATAAAGCCTCTTACATGTTGCTGACTATTGAGCACTGAGTTTAGCTTTATTCAAACAGAGGCTTTATGGACATTGTGATAAGCTACTTATGTGCTGTTGACTACTGAACGCCACATGTTTCATTTACTCCCTAGATTACATATGTGCCTCCACACCTATTGAGCCTTTAAGGGAGGTTTTTTCTATTCAGAAATTTAGTCTGCTACTTCTTACTGGGCCCTGTTAGTTTGGTCTGTATATGTATGAAGCTTTAATTACTTTATCTAGAATCCATTCAGCATCCATCTTTGATATTCAGTAGTAGGCTTATGAAGTTTTGTGTTTACCCCCATAATTATAGGTGTATTACATTCATAACCCTATCTTTATCTATGAGAGGATTTAGGAGTCATGTTTATTTTATTTATTTTCTAGGGACATTTAGATTATTGTTGCTTTAGTGAGCGCTCTATGCAGCAAATCTGATGAAACATTTTTCTGATTCCACCAGGTCAGCAACACTACAGACGTCATTTCTTTTGTAGTGCATTGTACACTTTTTAATCAGATTATTAAAGGTTATATTTTAGTTTTTAGTGCTAGTTTGTTTTTTCTCAGGATAGATGATGTGAGTCACTGCTTTCTGGGGGGGGGCTGAGTGAGCTTACTCATTATTCCTGAAGGGAGGGTGCATGCACCCCAGCGAACGTGGCTCCACCACTACAAATACCTTCTCCATATTACAGAGTGGGCTTGAGAAAGGTTTCCCCGGCAACTGAAACGTCACCTTGTGACTCTGCATGATTACATATTGTGGATAACGTTATTATACACTGGTTAACAATTTCGCAAAGCTGTTATTTTGCAAGAATAATTTTTTTTTTTTTCACTGCATCTAATGAAGTGAGTGCTGCGGCTTTTCTACACTTTCCACACTGCCTATAACCAATGGTACCTGCCAGGGCTGTCAACTGAACCGTGAGATTTTCCATTGGTTATAGAGTCCTTCCAGAACTTATAAGAACGCATGATGCTATCTCATGTACTCATATTGGCTTGTACGCTGATGATGTTATCATTATGTGCACACAACCAGAAGTTTCAATTATGAACAGTTTACAGTTTTCAAAAGTTTCATATTATAAACTGAATGCATGGAAAACCCTCATCTTACCCTGCTGAACCACCTGCAGTTTCAGTACCTCTTTGTGTTTCGGAGGGCATCCATACATGGGAATTGATCTTGTTGGAGATATGCAACAGCCAGCTTCGTCTCTATATTTGCTGGATTGACTGCAGTTCACATTTAGCTGTTACTAAATGTTTATCTGTACAGTAGACACTCTGTACTTTGTTGTTTTTGATGCTGTTGATATATATACACTTCCTGTATTGTTAGTGTGTGTCTGAACTAGATCTGTTATTCACCATGTGAGGTGAACCTTCTCTTACTGCATTCATGTTTCACTAAAGTCTGTTTCTGTTCTATATAAACGTCTATCTGGTTTTGACTCTGCCACATCCAGCAATCACACTCTGCAACAGGTTATGGGCCCAGTGATCAAATGAAGCCCCAGTAACCGTATAAAGCCCAGTAACCAGAAGCGGCCCAGGCAGAGCGAAGTCCAGAACGGAAGACAGTGCGGCAGATGCAGAGATCGATATAAGGAAGCTTCCACAGAGACATCTCTTGTACACAAGTAAGACTGTTTATACAGTGCCTTGCGAAAGTATTTGGCCCCCTTGAACTTTTCAACCTTTTGCCACATTTCAGGCTTCAAACATGAGGATATAAAATTTTAATTTTTTGGTGAAGAATCAACAACAAGTGGGACACAATCGTGAAGCGGAACAAAATTTATTGGTTATTTTAAACTTTTGTAAAAAATAAAAAACTGAAAAGTGGGGCATGCAATATTATTCGGCCCCTTTACTTTCAGTGCAGCAAACTCACTCCAGAAGTTCAGTGAGGATCTCTGAATGATCCAATCTTGTCCTAAATGACTGATGATGATAAATATAATCCACCTGTGTGTAATCAAGTCTCCGTATAAATGCACCTTCTCTGTGATAGTCTCAGGGTTCACCAGGCAGGTCCGTGATACTGTTGTGGAGAAGTTTAAAGCCGGATTTGGATACAAAAAGATTTCCCAAACTTTAAACATCCCAAGGAGCACTGTGCAAGCGAACATATTGAAATGGAAGGAGTATCAGTCCACGGTAAATGTACCAAGACCCGACCGTCCCTCTAAACTTTCATCTCAGACAAGGAGAAGACTGATCAGAGATGCAGCCAAGAGGCCCATGATCACTCTGGATGAACTGCAGAGATCTACAGCTGAGGTGGGAGAGTCTGTCCATAGGACAACAATCAGTCATACACTGCACAAATCTGGCCTTTATGGAAGAGTGGCAAGAAGAAAGCCATTTTTCAAAGATATCCATAAAAAGTCTCGTTTAAAGTTTGCCACAACCCACCTGGGAGACACACCAAACATGTGGAAGAAGGTGCTCTGGTCAGATGAAACCAAAATCGAACTTTTTGGCCACAATGCAAAACGATATGTTTGGCGTCAAAGCAACACAGCTCCTCACCCTGAACACACCATCCCCACTGTCAAACATGGTGGTGGCAGCATCATGGTTTGGGCCTGCTTTTCTTCAGCAGGGGCAGGGAAGATGGTTAAAATTGATGGGAAGATGGATGGAGCCAAATACAGGACCATTCTGGAAGAAAACCTGTTGGAGTCTACAAAACACCTGAGACTGGGACGGAGATCTTCCAACAAGACAATGACCCCAAACATAAAGCAAAATCTACAATGGAATGGTTCACAAATAAACGTATCCAGATGTTAGAATGGCCAAGTCAAAGTCCAGACCTGAATCCAATCAAGAATCTGTGGAAAGAGCTGAAAACTGCTGTTCACAAACGCTCTCCGTCCAATCTCACTGAGCTCCAGCTGTTTTCCAAGGAAGAATGGGCAAGAATTTCAGTCTCTCGATGTGCAAAACTGATAGAGACATACCCCAAGCAACTTCCAGCTGTAATCGCAGCAAAAGGTGGCGCTACAAAGTATTAACTTAAGGGGGCCAAATAATTTGGCACGCCCCACTTTTCAGTTTTTTATTTTTTACAAAAGTTTAAAATATCCAATAAATTTCGTTCCACTTCGCAATTGTGTCCCACTTGTTGTTCATTCTTCGCCAAAAAATTTAAATTTTATATCGTTATGTTTGAAGCCTGAAATGTGGCAAAAGGTTGAAAAGTTCAAGGGGGCCGAATACTTTCGCAAGGTACTGTATATATAAATGAGGGAGAATGGCCTGTAGTTCAGAACCTAAACTATCAGTGGCCAAGCTGAACAATGACAATTATCAGCTATGGAAATTTAAAGTGGAAATGCTATTATCCAGGGATGACTTGGGGGAAGTTATCACTACAGAGAGACCACATGATGATTATCAAGACTGGGACAGGAAAAACAGACGGGCGTGGGCCACCATAAGCTTACTAGTAGAAGAGGATCAGCTTATTCACATATGCAGTGAGAATACAGCGAAAGGCATGTGGGATGTACTGAAAAGACTGCATGAGAGATCCAGTTTAAACAGCAAGTTGTTTCTGCTGAGGAAACTCTACAAAATGAGGCTTAGCAGAGAGCAGGACATGCAGGAGCATATAAATGCCATGCTGGAAGTGATCACGCAACTCAGATCAGTCGGTGGAAATATAACCGACAGTCACGCTGCAGCCATTTTATTATGCAGTTTACCTGACACATACACTGAACTGGTCAATGCACTGGAGACACGGCCTGAGACAGATCTGACACTAACATTCGTAAAGACCAGGCTCATAGATGAGTATCTATGAAGAAAGGAGTTTACACATGATTATACAGAAACTCACTCCAAGGCAGCTCTTAAAGCTACAGATACAAGGTCACACAGGAAGGAAACGAGAGTGTGCTTTAGATGCCACAGACAAGGACACATAAAGAAAGACTGCACTATATGGAAAGCAGAGCAGATGAGACATCATCCCTCTTATACTAAGCAGAAAGTCAAAGCCACAATTTCTGATTCAAGTGAAGGGAAGTGGAATGCCACATTTAAAGTGACAGGCAACCATAAATTGCAAGGCTGGTGCATTGACTCTGGAGCAACCAGTCACATGACAAGTGATAGAAGTTTTTATACAGAACTTGATCTGAATAACAAAGAGACTATTTACCTCACAGATGGGAGTAAAATATGTGCAGAAGGATATGGGCATGGAACCCTTGTATGCCCCAATGATGCGGGACACAATTTAGCCATACCAGTAAAAGATGTACTTTATGTTCCTGATCTAGAAGGAGGACTCTTATACGCAGCGGCGTAACTAGGAATGGCTGGGCCCCAAGGCGAACATTTGACATGGTTCCCCCCCCCAACCGCCGCCCCCTCCCCCCCGGACCGCCCCCTCCAACCCCCCCCCCCCCCAAAAAAAACACATTCCTGCGCACACTATTATGTGCCATAGCGGCCCCTGCACACAGTATCATGTCCCATAGTGGCCCCTGCACACAGTATCATGTCCCATAGTGGCCCCTGCACACAGTATCATGTCCCATAGTGGCCCCTGCACACAGTATCATGTCCCATAGTGGCCCCTGCACACAGTATCATGCCCCATAGTGGCCCCTGCACACAGTATCATGCCCCATAGTGGCCCCTGCACACAGTATCATGCCCCATAGTGGCCCCTGCACACAGTATCATGCCCCATAGTGGCCCCTGCACACAGTATCATGTCCCATAGTGGCCCCTGCACACAGTATTATATCCCATAGTGGCCCCTGCACACACTATTATTCCCCATAGTGGCCCCTACACACAGTAGTTTGCCCCATAGTGGCCCCTGCACACACTATTATATGTCCCATTGTGGATCACCCATGAACAATTATTATACTCCGGGGTCTTTTCAGACCCCAGAGTATAATAATCGGAGACCCAGGGGAGGATACAAACATACAAAAACAACGTTGCTTAACTGTTCCTCGCTCCGGTGCATGCCCGTGCACTACTTTGGCCTTCTTCAATGTTGGACCAGGCCGGCGTCACGTGATGCGGGCCGGCGTCATGACGCAAAATGACGTCGGCTGACGTCTGGGACGTCACCAAACAGGCCCAAAGCCTGGAGAAGCGCAGGACAAGTAAGTACATTTTTTTTATGTTCCCTCACCTAACCTGAGCCTCCGATTATTATACTCCGGGGTCTCTTCAAAGACCCCGGAGTATAATGATAGCAGAGATTGTGGTGTTCGGGCCGTGGCCTCACATACCGATCCCCGCTCCTGCTCTCAGCCTCCTTCGCAGAATCGGAAGCGTAGGCGGCCATGAGCGGGACCCCAGGGAACGGTAAGTATATAGGGCCCGTTACCTGCTGGGTTACTCCAGCAGGTACTGGCCTATTAAAAAAAAAAAAAAAACGCATCGGGGGCCCGCGGGGCCCCGTAATGTCCCGGGCCCTGTGGCAGCTGCTACCGCTGCTACCTCGGTAGTTACGCCCCTGCTTATACGTGAAGCGTCTGACAAGCAAAGTTCTCACTGTAAAATTCCTTGGTGACAAGTGTTCTATCCTAGAGGGCAAGCAGATGATAGCAAGTGCCAAGTTGGATGATCATCTATATCACCTCAACACAGTGAAGGAGCAGGTGAGACTATGCACACATAAGCACAATGACTGTATACACGTGTGGCACAGGCGTTTAGATCACAGACACCCAGAATGCATACAGGAACTACAAAAGAGGAATCTGACAAAGGATCTAACAGTATCCCTTTGTTCAGTTATTGTTAAATGTGAATGTTGCATCAAATCCAAAGCTACAAGAGCAACACTTCCTAAAGTAAGTCACAAGAGAGCTTCAAGACCTCTTGACCTAGTTCACAGTGATGTATGTGGTCCCCTAAACCCACCTACACCTGGAGGCAACAGGTACATAGTGACTTTCATAGATGACTATTCAAGATACATAGTCACTTACCTAATGAAACACAAGAGTGAAGTTTTTGAAAAGTTACAGGAAGTGAGTGCAGAATCCATCAGTAATGAAGAGCAGACAGAACCAAGACACTCAATGAGAGAGAATAAAGGTAAACCACCTGTACGTCTCTCATACAAGGCAAGCACTGCCAGTTCTAATGAATCTGCAACTTGGGAAGACATATCTCAGCTTTCAGAAGGGGAAGCCAGTAAATGGATAAAGGCTGCAAAGGAAGAGATAAAATCCATGCATGACACTAAAACATGGACACTTACAGAACTACCACCTGGAAGGAAAGCCATAGGTTGTAAATGGACTTTCAAAGTAAAATACAATGCAGATGGTACAGTGGAGCAATACAAAGCAAGACTCGTAGCCAAGGGATATTCTCAAAAATATGGAGAGGACTATGATGAGACATTTGCGCCAGTAGTCAAACATGCTACAATAAGAACTTTGTTGACAGTAGCCGCAATAAGGAAAATGCAAGTAAGACAATTTGATGTAAAAACAGCGTTTCTACATGGCGAGTTAGCAGAAGATATCTACATGGAACAACCAAAAGGATTCAAAGATGAGCAAAGGCCAGACCTAGTATGCAAACTACAGAGGAGTATATATGGTCTAAAGAAAGCCGCCAGAGCATGGAATATAAGAATAAATGAAGTGCTTACACGGGAGGACTTTCAGAGGAGTAAAGCAGACACCTGTTTATACACAAAGAAATTGACAGACAGGTGGATCTATGTACTCATTTATGTGGACGATATTCTGATTTGTTTCAAGCAAGAAGGGGATGAAGGAGAAATACTCCAAACCCTAAATCAGCACTTTGAGACCAAAGATCTCGGCAACGTAAATAATTATCTTGGCATTCAGATTGAGATAGAGGAAGATGGCAGCTTCCTTCTGAACCAAAAGCACAAAATAGAAGAGATTTTTGAGACATTTGGAATGGAAGATGCAAAACCAGTAAACTCTCCCATGGAAACCAACTACCTGAAGAAGATAGACAGCCAAGATTCGCCACTACCAACTAACACTCAGTACAGGAAAGCAATACTGTAGGGAAATTGCTGTACATTAGCATCGCTACAAGGCCTGACATTGCAGCAGCAGTTGGAATCCTATGCAGAAAGACTTCAACACCAAGTCAGATGGACTGGAATGCTGTGAAGCGAGTCATTCGCTATATTAAAGGGACTTTACACTACAAGCTAAAGTTACCAGCAAGTGACAAAAACACCCTGACAGGATATGTGGATGCCCATTGGGCCAGAGATACCAGTGACAGAAAATCTACAAGTGGTTACCTGTTTCTTCTATCAGGAGGTGCTATCTGTTGGACTAGTAGAAAGCAACTTTCTGTTACACTATCATCTACTGAAGCAGAGTATGTTGCAGCAGCGCAGGCAAGTCAAGAAGTCATATGGTTGAGACAACTATTAAAAGACTTGAGTCAACCACAGATGAAAGCAACGAGAATCTTTGAGGACAATCAAGGATGTCTTGCACTTGCGCAGATGGAAAGAGATAGCTCGAGAACCAAGAATATTGATGTGAAGTTCCACTTTCAAGAGCACGGACTTCTTGAGTTACTTTATTGCCCAACTGAGGATATGACAGCAGATATCCTTACCAAGCCCCTGACCACTGAAAGACACTCGAGGCTTACAAAGATGAAAGGCCTAACAGACTAAGCCTTAGCTGTTGAGAAGGGGTGTTGGAGATATGCAACAGCCACCTTCGTCTCTATATTTGCTGGATTGACTGCAGTTCACATATATCACACTAGATGTAGCTGTTACTAAATGTTTATCTGTAGACACTCTGTACTTTGTTGTTTTTGATGCTGTTGATATACACTTCCTCTATTGATAGTGTGTGTCTGAACTAGATCTGTTATTCACCATTTCGCGCAGGGTGCGCTTTTTCAAGCCTCAAGTATGTCCGGCGCGAAACGGACGTTGCCTAGCCATTCTATGTGCAGTTCCTCTCTCCCTATCTAATCCTATGGATATGTGTTTATCTAGGACTAAATAAAATGATGTTTTTATGAAAAAATCCACGCCTAGGTGAGTGCCCCCTTTATTTCTTCTCTAGATTTTTTTCATGTTCTTCTTTTTCTACGGGGTGCGAGCATTATTTTGCAACTCCTATCTGACTTGACATGTTTCCATGTATACCAGTATATATGAACTAGGTTTTAGCAGTGCCACCGTTTTTCTTTCTATCTATAGGATCAATACTTGTGGTTTGAACATGTTTGCACTCTTGATGTAAGGGGTCAATCTCTCCTATGGCAGCTCCATTGCAAATCTTGGTGTTGCGTTTTCCATTATATGTTAAAGGTATATCTATTGCCTATAATACCCTTAATATGCCTGAGACGCAGAGGAAATTCCTTACATGCTTAATTGGGAGAGAGATATTTGGGAATGGTGATTCCTGAGTTGTGTTGGCGGAAGGCATGTGAGTGGACTCTGTGTACGTCTAGATACAGTCATATGAAAAAGTTTGGGCATCCCTATTAATCTTAATCATTTTTAGTTCTAAATATTTGGGTGTTTGCAACAGCCATTTCAATTTGATATATCTAATAACTGATGGACACAGTAATATTTCAGGATTGAAATGAGGTTTATTGTACTAACAGAAAATGTGCAATATGCATTAAACCAAAATTTGACCAGTGCAAAAGTATAGGCACCTCAACAGAAAAGTGACATTAATATTTAGTAGATCCTCCTTTTGCAAAAATAACAGCCTCTATTCGCTTCCTGTAGCTTTTAATCAGTTCCTGGATGAAGGTATTTTTGACCATTCCTCTTTACAAAACAATTCCAGTTCAGTTAAGTTTGATGGTCGCCGAGCATGGACAGCCCGCTTCAAATTATCCCACAGATGTTCAATGATATTCAGGTCTGGGGACTGGGATGGCCATTCCAGAACATTGTAATTGTTCCTCTGCATGAATGCCTGAGTAGATTTGGAGCTGTGTTTTGGATCATTGTCTTGCTGAAATATCCATCCCCGGCGTAACTTCAAATTCGTCACTGATTCTTGTACATTATTCTCAAGAATCTGCTGATACTGAGTTGAATCCATGCGACCCTCAACTTTAACAAGATTCCCGGTGCCGGCATTGGCCACACAGCCCCAAAGCATGATGGAACCTCCACCAAATTTTACAGTGGGTAGCAAGTGTTTTTCTTGGAATGCTGTGTTTTTTTGACGCCATGCATAACGCCTTTTTGTATGACCAAACAACTCAATCTTTGTTTCATCAGTCCACAGGACCTTCTTCCAAAATGAAGCTGGCTTGTCCAAATGTGCTTTTGCATACCTCAGGCGACTCTGTTTGTGGCGTGCTTTCAGAAACGGCTTCTTTCGCATCACTCTCCCATACAGCTTCTCCTTGTGCAAAGTGTGCTGTATTGTTGACCGATGCACAGTGACACCATCTGCAGCAAGATGATGCTGCAGCTCTTTGGAGGTGGTCTGTGGATTGTCCTTGACTGTTCTCACCATTCTTCTTCTCTGCCTTTCTGATATTTTTCTTGGCCTGACACTTCTGGGCTTAACAAGAACTGTCCCTGTGGTCTTCCATTTCCTTACTATGTTCCTCACAGTGGAAACTGGCAGGTTAAATCTCTGAGACAACTTTTTGTATCCTTCCCCTGAACAACTATGTTGAACAATCTTTGTTTTCAGATCATTTGAGAGTTGTTTTGAGGAGCCCATGATGCCACTCTTCAGAGGAGATTCAAATAGGAGAACAACTTGCAATTGGCCACCTTAAATACCTTTTCTCATGATTGGATACACCTGGCTATGAAGTTCAAAGCTCAGTGAGGTTACAAAACCAATTTTGTGCTTCAGTAAGTCAGTAAAAAGTAGTTAGGAGTATTCAAATCAATAAAATGATAAGGGTACCCAAATTTTTGCACCGGTCAAATTTTGGTTTAATGCATATTGCACATTTTCTGTTAGTCCAATAAACCTCATTTCAATCCTGAAATATTACTGTGTCCATCAGTTATTAGATATATCAAATTGAAATGGCTGTTGCAAACACCCAAATATTTAGAACTAAAAATTATTAAGATTAATAGGGATGCCCAAACTTTTTCATATGACTGTATGTAGGCCACTTGAACCAACTTAAAACAATCCACACCAGGTAGTATTTGACCCCAGATAGGTTGGCTCGTATGTTCCCAGAGACCTCCTCCCAGAGAACTTTTGCTGGAAACAATGTGGGCAAGTTGGTAATCAGCCACATATGGTGGAACTTCCCAAAAATCCCCTTTTTGGTGTAACGTATTTCAATATATCTGTGCAGCAACTAAACTTTGGTTACATGTAAATGTTGCTATTACCTTACTTAGCATTGGCATATTGAAGATCCCTGGAGAGGCACACTTGAAAGTAGTGCATATTTTAACAGTGGCCAGACAGTGTATTTCTTCCAAGTGAAGGTCAGATAGCATACCTTCTCTATCAGATGTACAGTGGGGAAAAAAAAGTATTTAGTCAGCCACCAATTGTGCAAGTTCTCCCACTTAAAAAGATGACAGAGGCCTGTAATTGATATCATAGGTAGACCTCAACTATGAGAGACAATATGAGAAAACATATCTAGAAAATCACATTGTCTGATTTTTAAAGAATTTATTTGCAAATTTAAATTTATAATTTTCACGGACCCATAGACTTTTAATGAGCATCCATATAGCAACATAACCTATTAGCCCAAGTCATAATTATCAAACGTAAATCCCAGCGTTATAGTGGGGGATAACCTTTAGGCAGTCTTAATGCTCGTTAATTGGAAAACCTAGGTTCCAGGTATTAAACATAAGTCACAGCACAAAGGCAATTGTTAAAAAGTAACATTTAGACCTAGGTTCCAGATATTAAACATAGGTCACAGCACAGAGGTAGTTAATAAAAAGATGGCATTTTAAGCAGTTTTAAAGCCCATAGGGTACTGGGCATAAGATGGAGCGGTTTTTGAAGCGGTTTTATAGCCCGTGTGTTAATAGGCAGAAGGCCAACGCGTTTCCCCATATTAGTTCATCAGGGAACAAATAGAGCCTAAACTAAACAAAGCAAGACCAAAAAATAATAAAGTTGTGCTCTGATAGTGGTTCAGAAACACAGACCCTCTTAACTTTCTAGCTACAATATATGAAATTGAGTCTCATTTATATCTCTATAGATTTTTGATTATATATTGTTCTCATTAAAATGTACACGTCAATAATTTCTTTAAGTCCAAGACCCCACATGGTGGAAAAAAAAGCTGCGTTTTGCTGTACCTGCAAAATCCACACATTGCAGGAAAATACTTGCAGCGGAGATGCTGCAATTTCCAAAACTGTTGCAGAAATTACAGAATGTCAATTATACCTACGGAAACACCGGTGGTTTCCCTATAGGTATAATTGAAGCAGAAAGTTCGTGGAGGAAATCTCTGCAGACTTTCTGGGAAAAGTACTGCTGGAAAAACCGCAATGCAGCCACTTTTTTGCTGGGGCCTGCTATGTGGGGCCATAGCCTTAACAACCCATTCTTTCAGAAATGTTTGTAAAGGCAGATGGAATGACTATGTGCTGGGTTTTATACACCTGTGGCAATGTGACGGAATGAAACCCCTGAATTCAATTATTAAGAGCTGTGTCCCAGTGCTTTTCCATATAATGTCTGTCTGTCTATCTATCTTACAATGAACTTAGATTTATTTTCACTTAATAAACTTTATTTTAGCAACAAGGTCGCGTGTGTACATTTTTCTAATAAATGTCAAAATCACTACTGGTTCTGTTAAAATCTAAACGAGGTCATGTCTCTCTCTCTCTCTCTCTCTCTCTCTCTCTCTCTCTCTCTCTCTCTCTCTCTCTCTCTCTCTCTCTCTCTCTCTCTCTCTCTCTCTCTCCAGCATGGACAACTTTTATTCATGTGGAAGGATCTGCTAACAAGCAAAGACACGCCTACCCAATCACATCACTAGAGAACATCTTGTGACCGTCTGATGTCACAAAGGTCCGTACTAAATATTCGTTACCGTGAAGCATCAGGAAATCCGGATTCCATGTGAATCGAAGATTTCCTGAAATTCGGATCGAATTCCACTTCATCAGCTTCGATTCGCTCATCTCTAACTATTATAAAGTCTTAGCCTATTGGGAAAACACATGTACAGTAAATACAGGTGTAACAAACAAGCAAAATTCTTGGATTTAACTATAGTATAGATTATTATTAAATCACCTTCAGTTATTTTAAAATGTAAAGTACAGTAATACCTCGAATATTTGCGAGGTTAGGTTCCAGAACCAGTCACGGATCGCGAGGAATCGCGAATATTTGGTGCGAGCACTTAAATGCTAATTTAGGTGTGGCTTCGCTCATACCCTAGTACAGTACGTACACAAAGCATCCGAGCTAAAACCAATCAGGAACAAGGAAAGCTTGTAGCGTGCTGCGTGATTGGTTACAGTACTTTCAACCGTTCCAGCCAATAGTGTGTCATCATGGAGCCTATGTCATTGCTCATACCCAAACCGCAAATTTCGCAGATCTGTGGAAAAATCGCAAATGCATATGTCTTAGGTTCCAAAGAAAATATCGCGAGTAGGTGAATCCGCGAATTCAGAAACGCAAATGCAAGAGGTATTACTGTATACTAAAGGCTAACCTGTTACATTGAAAATGCTGTCCAATCTGCAGACAGCATGAGGAACTGATAGACTGATAGATTCAGTATACATTTTTCAATTTCTGGTCTTTCTAGGCTGAAAGTCCAGGGTGGCCCTACTCAGTGACTGACTGCTATCCCTGCATATAGGGAATGCTATATTAAAAAATACAGATTGGACTCCATTTTAATATGACAGGTTCACTCTAATGAATTAATGGATTTAAAAAGGTAAATTTAGTATGAATCAATGTATACTCAATCAAAATATCTATCTCATATAAAATACACTTGCATTTTTTCTTTTTTCTACAGTAGACTTATTTTACCTAAAGCTGTTTAAGCATTCTTTTAACCAGTTATGATTTGTGAGTCAAAGCTGCATCTGTTATATCTTGCTATATCTAGAGACATTTTAAAGTGATAGTTAAGTTAATTTGTAACGTGAAATAGTCAAAGGAGATCTGTAATACTATTGCCCAATGACCTCTCAACATTCAAGACTCAGAACACTATGAAGTTGTCTAAAAACGCTAAAGGAAACAACATCGCCATCTATTGGCAGTTCACTGCACTAAACATGAAATTTGGACTTCGTACAAGGCTGGTGTGCTTCACTGGTTAATCACTATAGCAGAGATTAAATATAGTTCACTCCCTACTGGTAGAACATAAAAGTATTTTGTAGTTAAGTATTTTAGCTACTGAACCGAGAAATTAATTGACAAGAGCTGAAAATGTACAACAGCACTGTGCTTTTAACCCAATAATTACAGAAAGATGACAAGTAATAGAGCAGTTAGGAAGAAATAACTCAAAATCAGGTTTCTCATTTAGGAATCATCTAAATGTATTTTTATAGCTTTTTGTATAAAGTAGGTGGCAAGGCTTTCTAGGCATCTGCTGCTTTAGGCCGGGGCCCCACCTTGTGAAAACTCTGCAGCAAAAAACATTGCATCTTACATTTCCTGCAAAGTGGAAGGGATTCTGGCTATTCCCATCCACACATTGCAGAAAAAAATCAGCACGGAAATGCTTCAATCGCAGCATGTCAATTATACCTATGGAAACTCTGGTGTTTTCCGTATAGGTATAATAAAGGTAGAAAGTCCACAGAGGAAAACTCTGCAGACTTTCTGTGAAAAACGCTGTGGAAAAAAAATGCAATTAGTTTCTGCTATTGTCTTTTCCTCAGCATTTTTTGCAGTGATTCGCTGCGTGGGGTCTGAACCTTAAAGAGGGATCAAGAATTGGTAATAATTGACATTGGTAATAATTCTGCCTACCTCTCTATATATAGGCCCTATTCACATGTCAATTCTTTTTTCAGGGCTTTGTACCAGTGTTTGCAAGCCAAAACCTGGAGTGGAGACTATACAGAGATAAGGTATAATGGAAAGATTCGTACCTGTTCTGTGTTTCTGACTTGCTACTGGCTTTGTCTTAAAATCACTGATGCAAAACACTGACCAAAACACTAAAAATATGTCACCCGGAAGTAAGCTCACTTCCAGTGCAGCAACTTGATACCTGAGACAAACCTCGACCTTCTCCTGTAAATAACTTTCTACAGCGCATTTTCTTTAGACCCTCTATATTCTCTCCCTCTGTGGCCTTTATTTTCTATTCTCTGCCTCCATACTTAGTATTTCTAATGTCCGCCAGGTATACGATTCTGTGACCAGAAGTGACGTCATTCCACTAATGGTCACACTTATTTCACCATCTTGGCATCTTACTTAAAGCTTCAATCTGTCATACTATACAGGGAGCCTCACCTCTGCTATATTGCATATATCTTGACGCTTATTGCCTTATATACTCCTTTACTCTGTTTTCTACTGTACAAGTCCCATTAAGATTGATTAGTTTTCTTTGCATATTGTGCTTTTGGAGATGTTTCTTTCTGTACTAGAAATCTGGGACCGGATCGTTATCGATGTATCATTGCTATATATGTGGAACGCTACCTCATACTGAAGTGCATCATCTACGCCAAATTATAATCTACTACATCTATGTATTTATAATGTGTAATTTAGACATTTGCTGTCTTTGACTTGGGCAATTGCATATACATTTTTGTATACACCATTTCTATATACAGTATGTATATATTTAGTAATCTTTGTATATATGGTCACTATCTTTATTGTATTTATTTTTCAATGGACTTATATAAACATGCATATTCACATATGTCTGATGAAGGTCACATTGACCGAAACGTCACTTTATTCTGGACTCACTAATAAATTTGGAGTTTATTTCTACACTCCCTGACTGTGCCAGATTTGCTTTGTATACAAAACACTAATATGTGAATAAGGGCTCATACATAAATATACAATTCCTCTATTGAGTCACATGGGTGAAAAGCAACATTTCACATTTCTCATCAAAATCAATGGGCAGTCTATTTAATCCTATAATGTTCCATGTTGAATATATCCGTCATGAGCAAGGGTCAGTTAATGCTCATTGATGGATATATTCATCATGGTGATCATGTGGACACTGCCAATGTACCCACACGATCAGTGGCAGGAGCCTGACTGATATACAGGTTCTTCACTCTGAATCCCAGCATTTAGACAGACGAAAGGCGTTTCCTCTGCCAGCCTCTGAGCCCCCAAACACAATTTCAGGGTGCTGAGGGGGTTGACCATGGCCTTGGCTCTGCCAGGTATGGAAGCCTATTAGACCTAGCCCTTGGCTGGGTCTAATAGACTGAATCTCAGTGTTCAAGTCCCCCTAGTAGGAATAGTTGAAAAAAAAAAGTGTTTTAGAGAAGTGAAAAATAAATAACAAAAATATCACCATTTTTCCCTAACACATAGATTTACTATTTTGAAAATAAAATAATAAGCAAACACATATATACATAATTGGTATCCTGGCATTAAAAATGCCACAAATTGAAAATTTAACATATTATTTAACCTGCATTGTGAACGCTGTAAGAAAAATACAACACAAAAATTGCTGTGCTTGTTAATCATACCTCCAAAAAAATGGAATAAAAAGTGATAAAAAAAAATACAGCTGAAAACTACAGTTCATTCTACACAACATATGCCCTGACATGGCTTGATCAATTAAAATTTTAAAACGTTATGTCTCTTATAATATGGCAATGTAAATACAAAATATTTACTTTAAAAAGTGTTTTTTTGTGCAAAAGTAGTAACACTTTTAGAAAAAAAACTTTATAAATTGGATATGGCTGTAGTCATACAGATCCACGGAACTAGGTTAAAAATAATAAGACTGTTACAGCACTTGGTGACTGATGTAAAAATAAAACAAAAACAGTAACCCAAAAAATTGAAGAATTACTAATTTTTTTTCTCGATTCTCCCCTCCCCCCCCAAAAAAAATATTAAAGCTTTTTTCATGCATTATAGTTGTGCTAAAAAGTTTACATACCCCGGAAGATTTTTTGTTTTTTTGGCCTTTTTTCAGAGAATATGAATGATAACACAAAAACTTTTTCTCCACTCATGGTTAGTGGTTGGTTGAAGCCATTTATTGTCAAACTTCTGTGTTTTCTCTTTTTAAATCATAATGACAACCAAAAACATCAAAATGACCCTGTTCAAAAGTTCACATACCCCAGTTCTTAATACCGTGTATTGCCCCCTCTAACATCAATGACAGCTTGAAGTCTTTTGTGGTAGTTGTGGATGACTCTCTTTATTTTCTCAAATGGTAAAACTGTCCATTCTTCTTGGCAAAAAGTAAATTCCTGGGCTGTCTTGCATGATTTGCGTGCTTGATATCTCCCCAGAGTGGCTCAATGATATTGAGGTCAGGAGACTGAGATGGCCATTCCAGAACCTTCACTTTCTTCTGCTGTAGCCAATGACAGGTCGACTTGGCCTTGTGTTTTGGATAGTTGTCATGTTGGAACGTCCAAGTACGTCCCATGCTCAGCTTCCTGGCTGATGAGTGCAAATTTGTCTCCAGTATTTGCTGATAACGTGCTGCATTCATCTTTCCTTCAACTTTGAACAAGTTTCCTGTGCCTTTGAAGCTCACACATCCCCACATCATCAGTGATCCACCTCCGTGCTTCACAGTAGGAATGGTGTTCCTTTCATCATAGGCCTTGTTGACACCTCTCCAAATGTAACGTTTATGGTTGTGGCCAAAAAGTTCGATTTTTGTCTCATCACTCCAAATTACCTTGTTCCAGAAGTTTTGAGGCTTATCTCTGTGCTATTTGGCATATTGAAGGAGAGATTCTTTGTGGCATTTGCGCAGTAATGGCTTTCTTCTGGCAACTCAACCATGCAGCCCATTTTTCTTCAAGTGCCACACCAATAGTTTTCAGAGAGTCCTGTATTTCAGTTGATGTCATGTGTGGGTTTTTCTTTACATCCCGAACAATTTTCCAGGCAGATGTGGCTGTAATTTTGGTTGGTCTACCTGACCATGGTTTGGTTTTTACAGAGCCCCTGAGTTTCCATTTGTTAATCACAGTTTGAACACTGCTGACTGGCATTATGAATTCCTTGGATATCTTTTTGTATCCCTTTCCTGTTTTATACAGTTCAACTACCTTTTCCTGTAGACACGTGGACAATTCTTTTGCTTTCCCCATGACTCACAATCCAGAAACATCAGTGGCTGGAGGAAAGATGCAACAGTTTGTCTGGATCCCAGAAACTCACTCAGCTTTTATGCACACACACTGATTGTAAGCAAACAGCTCACAGGTAAGGATGTTACCTTTAGTAGCCATTCAACTTCTGGGCATGTTATCAGGCCACAATTACCAGGGTATGTGAACTTTTGAACAGGGTCATTTTGATGTTTTTGGTTGTCATTATGATTTAAAAAGAGAAAACACGGAAGTTTGACAATAAATGGCTTCAACCAACCACTAACCATGAGTGGAGAAAAAGTTTTTGTGTTATCATTCATATTCTCTGAAAAAAAGGACAAAAAAACAATAAATCTGCCGGGTTATGTAAACTTTTTAGCGCAACTGTATATCTACTCCAAAATGGTTCTATTACAAAATACAACTTGTCCCAGCAAAATTTCAAACTCAAGCAGTCATATGGCTATATCATTAAAAAATTAAAAAAGCTAAGGGTCTTGGAAGACAGGGATGAAAAATACAAAAAAAATGCCCCACCCTGAAGGCTAAAATAGACTCTGTCATTGAGGGGTTAATACACTTGAACATCCAATTAGACTTTACGAGAATACTTTATTGTTAGTTGTTTTTATCTGTTTTGCAAACTTGAAGTGTTGTTTATATAGTCATTGCAGAGTGTAAAGAAAAGAGGTGGAGAAAGGATAATTCCAGGAGTAGATATTGAATTCATAGAGCACCTGCATAAGGAAAAAGTATAACTAGTAAGATAGGTTGTTAAGAGCGAGGTACTTATTATATATAGTTCCAAGTTCTCTTTTGGATACTAATTCACCAGTAATTATTAGTCATGGGTATCTTTACATGAAATGAAGTAGAAAGTGGACAAACCCCTTTTGCCTACAGAGCCTATGTGAAGTTGCAGATGTGGTATGTCTGCCCCTGCTGGACAGTTACTGGAGGTGCTCATCATACTAGTGGAATTTGACTAACTTAGATCAAAACCATTAAAGAAGATACACAAGTTTTTAAAATTGATGACTTATCCCTAGGATAGGCTATCAATATTAGATTGGTAGGGGTCCAACTGTAGACGCCACCACCAAACAGTTGTTTGAAGGTGTTACATCACTCATGCAAGTGCTATACCTCTTCAATATTGTCCTCAAATCACCATACTTTTCAGAGCAGCTGTTTTAAGTGTTGCAACATTGTTTGATTCAAGTGAATGGAACAAAGCTGCAACACTGAGCTAGAGAAGTGGTAGTAGTTGCTCAGAATAAAGCACCTTGCAGATGACCGTGGGTGAGATTAGTGTGCTATCCTTGTTATTCCTGGATAGATCACTGACCCATTCATTTCTATGGGCCCATGCACACGACTGTGATTTCAACTGATCAGTGTACAGGCCATGAGTCCACACCGCAAAATATAGAGCAGGTCCTATTCTGTTCAGTGTTTGCGGCACAGACTCGCCCATAGAAGCCTATGGGAGACTAAAAACCACGGACGGCACACGGATGTATTCTGTGTGTCATCAGTGCGCCATCCGTATTTGTGGAAAAGCTAGGGATATAATTAGATGACTTGTGTTTTTTTTTTTTTTTTGCCGATCCGCAAACTCGGATCACATACTGATGACACACTGATCACACATGGTCCGCAAAAAAGGAACACTGATTACTAGGCTGCGGACCGCAAAATACACACAGTGATCTGCAACTAGGCTTAGGGAGCAAATACATTGAAGGAACCTAATAAAAATCCCACAGGGCTTCTAAATAGACAGTATGTAAAAATTATACTGTTATCACAAAAATTACAGCTATAAAATACTTAAAATGCTTATCCTATCTAGCTTGTTCATACAATATTTGTATTAATATATATAACATAAAATGTTAATTATTTCCATTTCCATTACATTCCCTTCCATTGAGATTGGGAAGCTCTTTCTCTGGCTTTCATAGTATTATTATGTTGGCTTTGCCTTTGCCATGATTGTAATGTTCCTTATATGAGTGATGAATAAACTTTGATTAAACTGGTAATTGGGTCAGTGCAACAGTGATTGCCAAGGAGCTATTTTATCATTAAATTTTTAATTTTTTTAAATGAGTTTTACTACAGTGTTTGGTGCCTAAGCATGGTGCATTACTATTGGGGATTAGAGATGGGCAAACCTCACAAGATAAATTTTGCCGAATATTTGTGAGGTTCAGCGTTCTGGTTTGTTGATGATGCACAGATGAGGTGAGTTGAGTATAATGGTTTATTATGTTTCCACAACTTCCCTGGGTCTGAACAGACCCTAGGGTATAATAGAGATTCATAGGTAACAAACCCAAAAAGTTTCAGGTTGAAATTTCAATTTAAATCTGGTTCACTAATGTCTATTGGGGATATTCTCCACTTGAAGCTATATGTTTAGGGAAGAATGCTTCCATAATATGGCATTTAATCAATCATATCACATTTTTTTTTCTGTTGAATTATGTATGAATAGGATAGAAAAACTATATATGCCCCTGTATAAATTTGGAGGTTTATAAGTTACAGTATATTTCTATGGGGTCTATATAGGCTCTTTGAAACATAAATCATGTTTGTGAGACCTTATACTGTAAATATGTAACTATGCCTTTTTCAAGAATAGCCACTACAGTATGTTATTGTGAAAGCATTTATGTCTTTCATATAACTATCTACGTGCCAATAAAGAAGAGTGATCTGAGCTTCAAGTGTAAACGCAAAATTGAGCACATATAAGAAAACAGTTATGGATTCAAGCTTTCCTTTGTCTTATAACTTATAGTTTCCAAAAATAAAAGCAATTTTCTCAAGGATCTTTAGATTTCTGCCTTCATGGTAAAGCAGCAGGAGCAGCAGTATAGTTTTTCCGGTTTAATAAAGCTGTCAAATTCGACATGCCACTATCCACAGCCTCTCCCTATCTCCAGCAGGATGAAGGGATTATGCAGATGACTTGCAACATTGTGTCTTACTAGGAAACATTGTCCTGAATTCTTGGCATAGTCTGAATCTATTTCCATTGCCCTGAGTGCTGAGAGCTATGAACTCTCTCGAAAAGGATAAACACCTCAACAAAGCTGTTAAGCAGCCCCACTAAATGGTTCTGGCAGGCATAAACTTTCAGTGGACGAGCAAATACAATTTGCTATTTTTCCTCTTTTTCTTCATAAACCTTTGAAGTTTCATTCATGCTGAGTGCAAAATGAAAGTGTTGATTGAAGCTTCTGGTATTTTTGGAAATGTGTTGCACCTCTTATAGCTTTATATGTGCAGTATTTGGTATACATTTGTGTATCAACAGAAAATCGGTTATATATAATTATCCACCCTATAGGAAATGGGTGTAATTAGTTTTATTATAATTACTCACCATCTTACTTTAATTAAGGTTGTTATATGTAATTTGTTTAGTTTAAGATAAAAGTATACATGGATAGCTATTTTAAGCAGCAAGGCACCATTCTAAATACATATAAAGGACAGAATTGCATTACATTCATAAAATAAAAGCTCAAAATGAAGGCTGAGGCAGAAAGATACAATCTATTAAAAAACCATTGTATACGCCACAAAAATGAAGCAATGATGCTTGTTCATCCAAGTCATTTCACTAGGTCTAATCTTCAAAGGAGTTGTCTGGGATGTGTAGAATCATCTATTCTGGTGGACTCTTGATGATGGAACCGAGGGTTTCGGCCCCGTCCCACCCCTGACATGTGATTGGAAACAGCTCTCTAAACCCCGATTACTCTGCTCCTTCAGGTCACTCAACTTCTTCTCCTCCTTCTCCAATAACACATCCGCCTGAGATTCCTCATTTTCCACAACCCTTCCCCCAGGTCCCTGCAGCAGACTGCTGAAGCAGAGCATGGCTATCTGCAGCTATTTAGGCCCAGATGAATATGAATTGCTCATATTATGTGACTAGTGGTTATCAGAAGCAGATCCTTCAATTGAAGAAAAGGTCTGAAAAGATTGATCAAAATCAAAAACAGAGATCTACTTTCTGCAAAGATGTGAAATTGTAGGAGGTTCCCTAAGAGATGGGAGATTCCTAAATAAAATTTTAAATAGAAAGGAACAGAATAGTATACAAAATGAATTGAATATAACCCTTTGAAATAGGGATTTCGCTGATAAATTTTAGGAACATATGTGTTGACACTTATTGGGGTGGTTTAAAAACAGTGGGAATGGTTTTTGATCTTGACATGTGATTGTATGTTTATTTTATAAAACATGGGAAGGCAATTGATAAAACAGTCCACAACATACCTGAAAGTGGCTCAGAACCTCCAAAAGATTGCTTTATATTATACCATTATGTCTTAATGGAAATTATTACAAAGAAATGATGTATCACACTGTATATGTATAGATACAATAACATAATACAGAGAAAACCAAAATCTCAAATCTCATTTGTGTCTGTCTGTTAGTTACCTTATTTGAGAATGCTTTGAGGTAACTATCTCTGCTAAGACTTATCACTTGTGTTGTAGTAATTTATATAACCTGAGGAAAGATACTAATACTCTCCAACCATCTGTAGACTCAGGAAATGGATTTTTAGATACAGTTAAACTTCTAACCTTTATTGGACAATAGTGTAAGAAATTAAATAGGCCGATAAGGAATGATGAGGTTCGTTTAGCACTTACATCAATTAAAAATAATGAGTCTCCTGGCCCATGTTCCTTCATTAATGAGTATTACAGAGATATATAAACTTCTAGGATGAAGCAGACTACATAATTGAAACATTTCCCTAGAATGATTATGAAAGCAACACTCATAGTTTTGCCCAAGAATGGGAAAAAAAACACTATCAATGTTAAATACTAAATGATGCAGTGTACTAACAACATGTTCATTACTTGGGTTCAAAAGAGACAAGCAAGCTTTGTAAATCACATGAATGTTAGATGGTACTTGACATAACCTCATTAATATGTGCTGAATTGTAAATACTTATCATTAGATATGAGGAACTTAAAAGCTTTAAAGAACATAGTAAATGTGGTCTATTGTTTCTCTATTTTAGATTTGTAGCAAACATTCACAGCATTTGGCATACCCTAATCCCGCTTAGTAACTTCGGCAAAATTTGTCCATGAAGAGCAATTATGTCACTTGACACAACTCTCCCATATAATTCAGAACATAAGCCTGCCGGTGCCTTTATCATAGTGTGAACGTAGCTACAAGAATAACACAGCACGCCACTACCACCATCATCATCATAATTATACAGATATGTAGTATTCCAAGAAGAAATTACTTGTGCTAAAATGTTGTATTTACTTGTTTATTATAAGGTTTTGTGTGTTTTATAATGTCCCTGCACTTTCCCAGATTTTTGCTGGGTTTTCGGGGGTTAATCAGCCATTCCTATGTTGCTGTATCATTCTATTCTATAATTTCTAGAAGGTGGATGGAGTTATCTAGTAATCTAGGAACCCCCATTAGCTAGTTGGGCCAATTAGTGATAATTAGGTGTTAGTGAGCTGCAGTGAAGTGCAGACATATTTCAGAGAGCGCCTTCAGCTCTTTGATAGTGCTAGTTAGGTCAAGACTAGCTCTCCCACAATATTGGGCACCACTGCTCACAGAAATAAACTTTTTTATCACTAGGAGAACATTACCACTGCCACTTCAAATGAAAAAAGAGAAATGGAGTCATGGACGAAATAGATTTTACTATGGCTTCATTATATCGATGACATCCTTGTGTTTTGGGATGGCACGATTGCATCATTCTGGTCATTCCTAACGGACCTCAATTCAAACAATGTCAACTTAAAATTCACCACCGAAATTCACCCATCCGAAATCACCTTCCTTGACCTACGGATCAGAATCAATGAGAATGGATCCCTTAGTTCCACTGTTTTTCGTAAGCCTACTGCTACTAACAGCTTACTACATTGGGACAGTTTCCACCCAGTATCCCTAAAGAGAGGAATCCCCAAGGGGCAGTTCCTCAGGATAAGGAGGAATTGCTCCGATTTGGGGGAGTTTAATCTAAAGGCTAGGGATCTGGCATGTCGATTTAAACAAAGGGGATACCCACTAGAAGTAATAGAGCATGCTCATCAACATACGATTTCATGGAATAGAGAGGAACTACTGATACCGCAAGGACTGAGGGGGGATGATAAGTCCATTAGATTGATTGGAACATATGACAATAGACATAGAGAGATCAGGAGGATTGTGGACTCCTATTGGAAGATTCTACTCTTAGATAGTGATTTACAGGGCTGTATAACAACCCTACCCTCTATAATCTATAGAAGAGGTAGAAATTTAAGAGATATACTCACAAATAGTCATTTGACTCCTGTTGCCAGATCGGGCACGCGCCTTCAGAAATCTAACCCTAAGGGTATGTTTAAATGTGGAACTTGTAAATCCTGTAGGTACAGTGGGGAAAAAAAGTATTTAGTCAGCCACCAATTGTGCAAGTTCTCCCACTTAAAAAGATGAGAGAGGCCTGTAATTGACATCATAGGTAGACCTCAACTATGAGAGACAAAATGAGAAAACAAATCTAGAAAATCACATTGTCTGATTTATAAAGAATTTATTTGCAAATTATGGTGGAAAATAAGTATTTGGTCAATAACAAAAGTTCATCTCAATACTTTGTTATAAATCCTTTGTTTTTAATGACATAGGTCAAACGTTTTCTGTAAGTCTTCACAAGGTTGGCACACACTGTTGCTGGTATGTTGGCCCATTCCTCCATGCAGATCTCCTCTAGAGCAGTGATGTTTTGGGGCTGTCGCTGGGCAACACAGACTTTCAACTCCCTCCAAAGGTTTTCTATGGGGTTGAGATCTGGAGACTGGCTAGGCCACTCCAGGACCTTGAAATGCTTCTTATGAAGCCACTCCTTCGTCGCCCTGGCGGTGTGCTTGGATCATTGTCATGTTGAAAGACCCAGCCATGTTTCATCTTCAATGCTGTTGCTGATGGAAGGAGGTTTGCACTCAAAATCTTACGATACATGGCCCCATTCATTCTTTCATGTACACGGATCAGTCGTCCTGGTCCCTTTGCAGAGAAGCAGCCCCAAAGCATGATGTTGCCACCCCCATGCTTCACAGTAGGTATGGTGTTCTTTGGATGCAACTCAGCATTCACTCTCCTCCAACCACGACGAGTTGTGTTTTTACCAAACAGTTCTACTTTGGTTTCATCTGACCATATGACATTCTCCCAATACTCTTCTGGAACATCCAAATGCTCTGTAGAAAACTTCAGACGGGCCCGATTATGTACTGGCTTAAGCAGGGGGACACATCTGGCACTGCAGGATCTGAGTCCCTGGCGGCGTAGTGTGTTACTGACGGTAGCCTTTGTTACGTTAGTCCCAGCTTTTTGCAGGTCATTCACTAGGTCCCCCCGTGCGGTTCTGGGATTTTTGCTCACCGTTCTTGTGATCATTTTGACCCCACGGGGTGAGATCTTACGTGGAGCCCTGATCGAGGGAGATTATCAGTGGTCTTGTATGTCTTCCATTTTCTAATTATTGCTCCCACAATTGATTTCTTCACACCAAGCTGCTTGCCTATTGCAGATTCAGTATTCCCAGCCTGGTGCAGGTCTCCAATTTTGTTTCTGGTGTCCTTCCACAGCTCTTTGGTCTTCACCATAGTGGAGTTTTGAGTGTGACTGTTTGAGGTTCTGGACAGGTGTCTTTTATACTGATAACAATGTCAAACAGGTGTCATTACTACAGGTAATGAGTGGAGGACAAAGGAGCCTCTTAAAGAAGAAATTACAGGTCTGTGAGAGCCAGAAATCTTGCTTGTTTGTAGGTGACCAAATACTTATTTTACACCACAATTTGCAAATAAATTCTTAAAAAAATCAGACAATGTGATTTTCTGGATTTGTTTTCTCTTTTTGTCTCTCATAGTTGAGGTCTACCTATGATGTCAATTACAGGCCTCTCTCATCTTTTTAAGTGGGAGAACTTGCACAATTGGTGGCTGACTTAATACTTTTTTTTCCCCACTGTATGTCAGGAGTGGGAGTAGCTTCTGTAGTGCTTCTACAAACATCACCTATATAATCAGGGATTTTATTAATTGCAAAACCACAGGTGTGATATATCTGGCCACGTGCACGTGCACGTGCACGCGCACGTGCAGAAGGAGGCGAAATGGACATATCGGCTGCAATGTGTAAAAGCATTGGGCCTAAATGAGATCATTTCTTTTGCCTCATTTATCTAGGGATCTTTGTAATCCCCGTCTGACTACCATACATATAGGATAGCCCACTTTTAATGGGAATTTGGAGGGTATGACTTCATGTGTTACTTTGCAATTGGGGGATAACATTCTTTGGTGTTATCTGTCTATTTATGTTGATAATTTTGGTAATACGATTGGAAACTGAGATGGGTGCTTTATTATATTACGGGTACCGTGAGGTAATTCCTTGGAATATACATGCCTGACTTCATCTGATCGCATACCGATATGACGTCAGTCTTGGTTTCCAAGGTTTACTGGCACTTGTAGTAATGAGCATGCATATGTCAGGGTTCTACCAGTGTGGGCCCACACACATAAAGTTTTTACTTTCTGTGTGGTAAAGATACTCTTTTGCCCCCCCCTCCTTTGTTGTTGAGCCTATTTGACTAACGGATTCCCGGTCTCTCTAAGATATGGCATCTAGAGGGGTCATGAATACTCATGACTGGTTAATTTGGATATAATTACTAATATTTATTGGATATGGGGAGATTGCCAGGAGAAACGAGCGCGCGGATAGTTGAGTTGAATCCGAGGTCCCGGGTATAAGAAGACTGGTGGAAGGACGCCGCTCATGGCTGATTTAGAAAGTACCTACATCCACCATCAGGGCGTAGAAAAAGGTGGTTATTACTGCCATATCGATCTTTTATTTTGTCTGCACACAACAAATACTATCATTGTCTCCTGATGAACCCTTAATGATATTGGGGGAAACACGTTGAGACGGTGGGATGCTGTATATACCGCAATTAGACGCTGAGATGCTGTATATATGATGAGACGCTGCTATGCTGTATATACCATAATGAGATGCTGAAATGCTGCATATACGATCAAACCTATATACTTTACCACTAGTTGCACATCCTTCAAGCTAGGCTTTTGTTACTTAAGGGGATTTTATGTTAGTCCACTGGGATACACTTGGTCATTGTATTTGGGACCATATCGGCTTTGGGATGTTAAGCAGGTGTGATAGATTTCCCAAGAGATTTTTTTTATAAACTATTGATTAAATCTTGCTGGCTGGTTTATATGCTGGTGAAAAGATTGTTATAAGAGCATTTCAGCTGGAGTTTATTAGTCAGCTGTAGTGCTGCTGCATACACACCCTGAGATTAGCTTTTCATTTGCAATAGGTATAAGTGTCTAAAGTGTAGATAATCTGTTTATGGAAGTAACTGGGGCAAATTTAGCCCTTATAAGGGGGGTCTTCCTGAGATAAACGAAATATAAAACCACTCTCTTTTGGTATTGAAAATAAGTGGGATATTGGGGGGCTGTGAGTCCCTTAGATTATAAACAGGGTGTTGTGATATAGCTTTTATTTATATTTTCTGATCTGGGACGTAATTATCAGTTTTAATGCATATCAGTAAAAGGATTATTTTAGGATTTGCCATTTACACACGTGGACAAAATTGTTGGTACCCCTCGTTTAATGAAAGAAAAACCCACAATATTGACAGAACTAACTTGAATCTGACAAAAGTAATAATATATAAAAGTTCTATGAAAATGAACAAATGAAAGTCAGACATTGCTTTTCAACCATGCTTCAACAGAATTTTTAAAAAAAGAAAACTCATGAAACAGGCCTGGACAGAAATGATGGTACCCTTAACTTAATAATTTGTTGCACAACCTTTTGAGGCAATCATTGCAATCAAACGATTCCTGTATCTGTCAATGAGACTTCTGCACCTCTCAACAGGTATTTTGGCCCACTTCTCATGAGCAAACTGCTCCAGTTGTCTCGGGTTTGGAGGGTGCCTTTTCCAGATGGCATGTTTCAGCTCCTTCCAAAGATGCTCAATAGGATTTAGGTCAGTGCTCATAGAAGGACACTTCAGAATAGTCCAATTTTTTTCCTCTTAGCCATTCTTGGGTGTTTTTAGCTGTGTGTTTTGGGTCATTATCCTGTTTTAAGAACCATGACCTGCGGCTGAGACTATGCTTTCTGACACTGGGCAGCACATTTCTCTCTAGAATCCCTTGATAGTCTTGAGATTTCATTGTACCCTGCACAGATTCAAGACACCCTGTGCCAGATGCAGCAAAGCAGCCCCAGAACATAACAGAGCCTCCTCCATGTTTCACAGTAGGTGAAGATTCTCATATTTAAAATGAATCCCAGATCTTCTTAACAGACCTAATGGATCCTGAGATATGGGGCTCTAAAATGTCCTCCCCTCCTGTCTCAGGAAGCATCTTAAGAGCTGCGGTAGGAGAAGGAGGGGGGAGGATCAGCCCTAGAGACTGCACAGAGATGAGAAATCATCATCATCGTTATCATCTGTGCATAACCCCTTATGTGACCCCGGGGGGGGATAGCAGGGACTTCCTATCAATCAGAGAGCATACTATACTTTTGTTCTCTGATTGTCACATAGAGGGATAATGTAATACCCCTCTGAGCCTTATTAGAGGGGTATTCTTATATAATACCCCTCTGAACATAACCAGGAAGTTTATTGGCGCTGTGACCCAGATATTTACCGTTTTACCATTGTACAGGTCGCAGCGCCAAAAGAGTTGCACCAAGCAATTACACAACACTTACACAAAGTCATCAGTAAAGTTTACATTTCACCCAATCCCAGTGCTGTCCATACCTGATTTTTATAGAGTAAAATACACCTCTAGCGATATCTGTTACATGCTAAAATAATAGCAATAACGATTATTACTAGAGATTAACGTATAAATTGCTACAATTTTTATAGGGGGATAGAAAATTATATTTTTATGTAAACTCCTATTCAATTTGCATGCACAAAATGAATGGCGCATTTCTGCGATTTTGCCGTTTCTTTAACACCCGCACTTATAAATATATATATGTGTGGTATGTATGAATTCCTCACATATTGCACTTTTTGGAAAGTACATTTTGTTTTCAGAAAGGGACTGCTTGAGCCGGCACTTTAGTGGCAAATTTGAATTTTTGTGCAATTTTTGCTTACAATCTCTGTTTGCTGCAAAGTTGCATGAAGCTGGTTGTATAGATGACATATTAAGTTGTGTTTTTATGTTTTTGAGAGTACGAGCTCTTGTTGTAGCTGATGTTTGTGGCATATATAAATTGTATACACCTTGATCTTTTATTTTAAATGTATTTTGTGTGTGAATGTAAGACTGAATAGGAGTTTTAAGTGCAAATACTTGTATATGTTTTAGTGCATTTTTTCAAAAAATTATTTGTCACAAAGTTACATGAAGGTGGATATGGCTATTAATAACCAATTGAGACACATGTAATCTTCAGGTTGTCTACTTTTAAAACACATATAGGTTTAGGGGTTCACTTGCTTTCCACGGTGTGTAATCCCTACATGTTATAGGATGATCCTTTTTTTTTAACATTTCCAGCTTTAAAACAGATTTTTGCTCATTCCAGTTCTAGTGATTTTCTGAAGATATGTGCATGCAGGTGTAGGCCTTAGTGATATGAATGAACTCTGCACATGTTGAACTCTTATTTTTAGGAGGTTTGGTGCATATAACTTTATTTTTGGTTTCTACTTTTAGCAACTAATATACATTTATTAGCATTTTTTTTTTTAATAAAACATTCACAACATAACTTCTGAATTGCTTAGCAAGTCATTTTATGGCTTGTAAAGCATAAGTAAAGACTAACAAAGAATATATCTCATGTTGTTATCATTTTATATTGACCTCATCCAGTGTGTAATGAGCTCACCACAGACAGAAAACAGACACTTCTTTGTCTTCATATTACCTAAAATCTCAAAGAAATTTTACATCCTGATATAAGAACCCAACCAACAGGAATATCAATACAAATACTGATTTTTCCTTTTTTTTTTCCTGTTTGTGTAACAGAAAGCCCAGAAAAATATAAGTGATAAAGTAAAAATAAGTAACAATAAACCTAAAATAATTGCTCTTGAAGCAAGTAGTCTCATGTTACTTATTTCAAGCTAATTTGAGAATATCCCATGGACATCCTAATTTACTGTACTGAAAATAATGATATCACATGTGGACTACTATGGAAATCCTGAAAAAAGGACCTGTTAGGTGCATTTGAAGTCCGGAACGATATAAGCTGCTAATGAACTCATAATATTACTCCTAATATTACTATCTGTGGGAGGAAATGTACAGAGAGAGTAAAGTGATGTAGTTCGTGGGCTATATTGCATTGGTCTCCTGAACACTATATTTGTGTTTGTGCCAGACGGGTGTTATTTCACCCAAATGCCTTAGAATACTATGTCTGTTAGTGGACCTTGATATCCACTCCATTATCTATGAGGGGTTGTATCTTTTTAAATATTGGTTGTGTCATGCTCTCAGAGCCAAACGGGGGTCAATATCTGCATGCATTGTGCATGTGACTTTGTAACTTCACTGGAGGGACACATTTATACATATTGTCTGTATCTGAGGTAGCCATAGATTTATCACCATTGGACTCTATGTGGTACAGCTGTACAGTGGGGAAAAAAAAAGTATTTAGCCAGCCACCAATTGTGCAAGTTCTCCCACCAAAGATGAGAGAGGCCTGTAATTGACATCATATGTAGACCTCAACTATGAGAGACAAAATGAGAAAACTAATCCAGAAAATCACATTGTCTTATTTTTAAAGAATTTATTTGCAAATTATGGTGGAAAAAAAGTATTTGGTCAATAACAAAAGTTCATCTCAATACTTTGTTATATATCCTTCGTTGGCAATGACAGAAGTCGAACGTTTTCTGTAAGTCTTCACAAGGTTGGCAAACACTGTTGCTGGTATGTTGGCCCATTCCTCCATGCAGATCTCCTCTAGAGCAGTGATGTTTTGGGGCTGTCACTGGGCAACACGGACTTTCAACTCCCTCCAAATGTTTTCTATGGGGTTGAGATCTGGAGACTGGCTAGGCCACTCCAGGACCTTGAAATGTTTCTTACGAAGCCACTCCTTCGTTGCTCTGGTGGTGTGCTTGCGATCATTGTCATGCTGGAAGACCCAGCCACATTTCATCTTCAATGCCCTTGCTGATGGAAGGAGGTTTGCACTCAAAATCTCACGATACATGGCCCCATTCATTCTTTCATGTACACGGATCAGTCGTTCTGGTCCCTTTGCAGAGAAACAGCCCCAAAGAATGATTTTGGCACCGCCATGTTTCACAGTAGGTATGGTGTTCTTTGGATGCAACTCAGCATTCACTCTCCTCAAACACGACAGTTCTACTTTGGTTTCATCTGACCATATGACATTCTCCCAATACTCTTCTGGAACATCCAAATGCTCTCTAGCAAACTTCAGACGGGGCCGGATATGTACTGGCTTAAGCAGGGGGAGACGTCTGGCACTGCAGGATCTAAGTCCCTGGCGGCGGAGTGTGTTACTAACGGTAGCCTTTGTTACGTTAGTCCCAACTTTCTGCAGGTCATTCACTAGGTCCCCCCGTGTGGTTCTGGGATTTTTGCTCACTGTCCCTGTGATTATTTTGACCCCACGGGGTGAGATTTTGTGTGGACCCCTGATCGATGGAGATTATCAGTGGTCTTGTATGTCTTCCATTTTCTAATTATTGATCCCACAGTTGATTTCTTCACACCAAGCTGCTTGCCTATTGCAGATTCAGTATTCCCAGCCTGGTGCAGGTCTACAATTTTGTTTCTGGTGTCCTTCCACAGCTCTTTGGTCTTCACCATAGTGGAGTTTGGAGTGTGACTGTTTGAGGTTGTGGACAGGTGTCTTTTATACTGATAACAATTTCAAAAGGTGCCATTACTACAGGTAATGTGTGGAGGACAGAGGAGCCTCTTAAAGAAGAAGTTACAGGTCTGTGAGAGCCAGAAATCTTGCTTGTTTGTAGGTGACCAAATACTTATTTTCCACCATAATTTGCAAATAAATTCTTAAAAAATCATGTCACATTCTTAAAAATGTGATTTTCTAGATATGTTTTCTCATTTTGTCTCTCATAGTTGAGGTCTACCTATGATGTCAATTACAGGCCTCTCTCATCTTTTTAAGTGGGAGAACTTGCAGAATTGGTGCTTGACTAAATACTTTTTTTCCCCACTGTATGTATCATTTTTAACGCATACCAATAAATGTTGTTTTATTACTTATTCACTGCCCACTCTTCCAGTGATAGCGTGGAATAGCAAAACAGTGATATAGACATTAGATACCTGTACTTATATCTATTAAAACAGTTTTTTTTACCAAAATATATATGTATATATAAGTATGATTCATTTTCCCTAAGTACTAAAAAGTAAAGTTAACGGAAAAGGATTGTGTTCATTAGCCAAAAAATTTTAATTTCCATTTTCTTTCCTTGTATAAATTTCCTTTATTTGCAAGACAGGGCCACACACTGAGTGATTGCAGAGGGTTAGCTACTACAAGCTTGTAGGCAGCTAACCCACTGTGACTTACAATCGTGGCACTGTGGATAAGATTTAAACAAATCTCATCCACATGTTGAGACTAAAAGCTGCAGCTCAAAGTTACCTGTCAAGTCAACTATTGCTGGGGGGTTCATGAGAACCGTGGACTTTGGGTGTTTTTTGTTGATGCGTTTTGCAGAAAAACATGCTGCAAAATTTCCCTGCAGAAAATCTGCAACATGTTCACATCCAGTGGCCTAAGCCTGATAATAATTGTCCCCGTCACCTATGGGGAATAAACAACTTACTGCATGTAGATATACTGTAAGAAAAATAACAACTATAAGAAGGACTCTAGCAACCCCCACAGTCTAAAAGTGTACATTAATTTTACTGAATAACATGCTGGCAGCTTCATTGTGAAGTTATATTCTCCTCTCCAAAGCAAAGACCTGCTCCCTTCTCCTTTTATGCACACAGTGCTTCCTATATGTACAGGAGATCAAACTACCAATGCAGGTCTACTAGAGCTTTGATCTGACAGTAGACCTGCATTGTAGGTTTGACCTTATGTTCTTACATCAGAGGAGCAGAGAGAAGGTCGGTGCTCCAGAGGGGAGCATATACCTTCACAATAAAGTAAGGTGTTCAGTAACCTTACACTAAACTTATTTTCAAATGGGGAGGGGGGGACCCGATCACTTTACTCATCTCCTTTTGGTGCAACAACATTATCGATTACTGGGTTTTAAAGCAGCTAAAGAATTTTCTCTGATCCTAGTTAAAGGGATTTTCTGGCCCCAAATTGATTTTTTATACTTATGACCTATCCACAAGAGGATGCTGGAACAGATGATCTGTGTGGGGTCCGTGGACAGGTGGATAGGTTATCAGCATGAAAAATCAATTTGGTACTGGACAACCTCTTTAAGGCCTTGGGAGTGTGGATGTCAAACAAAGTTGTTTTTCCACTGGTAGTTCTGTGGGGTCATTTAGAGGAGAAACTATGCACAGGGAGAATATACATTACAAACTCCATGTAGATGTCCATATTTGAATCCAGAGCCTAGTGCTGTAAAGCACCTTGCTGCCACACACATGCATGCAAAAAGGGTTTAATGTTGTCTTGCTTTCCAGGTTGTGTTTTTTTATTGTATCTTTGTATGGTAGTTGAGACATATTAACTATGAAATAAGTTGGAAAGCAATAAGCAATAAAAAAGAGAACGTATCAACATCTAATTCATTGAACTCTAAATTAAATAAAATGTCTGTCAGTTTTAAATGGTGCAACAAAGGATCTAACCTCCTTTATGGATCTCATTATCCGAGACAAGCTGCCTGTATGGGTAATCATACACCCTACACCTGCAGTGCAGACTTCTAAACCCTTTCACAAATTTAATAAAGACTTCTTTTCTCTTCACTTTCTTATGTGTAGGCATCAGAGCTAATAGGCTTCTCACTGTGCCCCAGATACAATAGCGTCTCAAGAAAAAGATCAAGGATAGCTTCCTTCAATTTAAAACATTTTTCTGCAAGAAGAGATTTTTTTCAAGTAATGAATTGACACTAAATCTTAAACACTATCTTAAAAAAAGACATTGAAAAAATATAGATTTAAGTTTTTCTGCCTTTATATTTTAGATTAGATAAAGTTATCAGTAAAATAATGAATGGCACTGCAAGTAATATGTTGAATGTGTTTCTAAAGACTATCCCAGTAGTGTAAGTGGCCTGATGAGATTATATAATTTATACAGCAAGATCCTGGAAGTGATGTCAAAATACAGGGACTCCCCACTGTCCCAGACAGTCTCATTCTTTACAGAATCTCCACGGCACAGCATGTTCTTCTGGAATCGCCTTTAAAATTCAAGGGGAGAAGCAAGTTTTACACATCTTTGTCTTGTCAATAAGAGTTAACAGAAAAGCAAAGCAACATGATTTCTCAGAACTGCATATGGACATGTACAACTGAACCTGGCTACACTGTGATGGGAACAACTACAGTTGTAAATCAAACGTGAAAGTACATTATGGTTTGTCTTTAACATTAGACTGGGGGAAAACTATCAGAAAAAAAACTATACTTTGGGTAGCATTCTATAAGGAATAGTGTAGGAGGTGGACATTGTTAGACATGTATTAGTTGTAATATGCTAACTTCATTTCAGGCACAGATACTCTTACAGTATCTTTTATACAGGGTGATTAAAAAAGAATAGCACAAAATTAGCCTCAGTATTCATAACCAAGAGAATAAAACACAAACGTAACAGGAAAAGACACACTATCTATCCACATGCTACAAATCAGAATGACACTAAGTCCCCACATAGCGCTTTCACAGAAAGTCCGCAGTGCGTTTCCGTAGGTATAATTGACATGCTGTGTTTTTCAAAAATACAATGGTTTTGGAAATTGCAGCTTTTCCGCTGTGGGTATTTTTCAGCAATGTGTTCACTTTGCAGGGACTATAAAACGCTGCAGTTATTTCGCACTAAGTGATTACAGTGGGTTAGCTACAAAGTTGTAGGCAGCTAACCCACTATGATTTAGAATCGTGTCACTGTGGATTAGATTAAAGAAATCTCATCCACTTTTTCACATTTTGTCATCTTACAACGACAAACAAATATATTTTATTGAGATTTTAAGTGATAGACCAACACAAAGTAGCAGATAATTGTGAAGTGGAACGAAAATGATACATGGTTTTCAAAATTTTAATCAAATAAAAATCTGAAAAGTGTGACGCGCAAAGTATTCAGCCCCCCTATATCAATACTTTGTAGAGCCACCTTTCACTGCAATTACAGCTGCAAGTCTTTAGGGTATGTCTCTACCAGCTTTGCGCATTTAGAGACTGAGATTTTTACCCATTCTTCTTTGTAAAATATGTCTAGCTCAGCCAGATTGGATGGAGAGCGTCTGTGAACAGCAATTTATTGTCTTGCCACAGATGCTCAATGGGATTTAGGTCTGGACTTTGACTGGGCCATTCTAACACATGAATATTCTTTGATCTAAACCATTCCACTGTAGCTCTGGCTGTATGTTTAGGGTCATTGTCTTGCTGGAAGGTAAATCTCCTTCCCAGTCTCAAGTCTTTTGTAGCCTCCAACAGGTTTTCTTCCAGGACTGCCATGTATTTAACGCCATCCACCTTACCATCAACTCTGACCAGCTTCCCTGTCCCTGCTGAAGAAAAGCATCCCCTCAGCATGATGCTGCCATCACCATGTTTCACAGTGGGGATGGTGTGGTCAGGGTGATGAGCAGTGTTACTTTTCTGCTACACATAGCGCTTTGTATTTAGTCCAAAATGTTCAACTTTGGTCTCATCTGACCAGAGCACCTTCTTCCACATGTTTACTGTGTCCCCTATATGGCTTGTAGCAAACTGCAAACTGCACTTCTTTCAACAGTGCTAGTGACTTTGACTTTCTTTCAACAGTGGTTTTCTTCTTGCCACTCTGCAACTTCAATAAAGGCCAGAATTGTGGAGTGAATGACTTATAGTTGTCCTGTGGACAGATTCTCCCACCTGAACTGTGGATCTCTGCAGCTCCTGCAGAGTGATCATGGGCCTCTTGTCTGCTTCTCTGACCAGCAGTGGCGTAACGATCATGGTCGCAGGGGGTGCAACCGCGACTGGGCTCAGAGGGGTACGGGGCCCACGGCCAGCTGGAAATGGCTGGGGCCCCGGAGCACCATGATAGTGGTCGGGGAACCATGCTTTCCCCAATCTCTATACATATTGTTAAGGGCTGGGCCCCTTTCCAATTGATGCCAGCCCAGGGTAGGTGACTTAAAATAAAAAAATTATTTATACTCACCTGTCCTGTGCTCAGCATCCACTCCGGGGCTCTTCTGGCCGGTTTCTGAGGTAAAGTGCCCCAGACGTCACTGTGATTGGCCCCAGCGGTCACATGGGATGCGCTGGCGTAATTAT
Organism: Leptodactylus fallax; assembly: GCA_947044405.1. Lineage (NCBI taxonomy): Eukaryota > Metazoa > Chordata > Amphibia > Anura > Leptodactylidae > Leptodactylus > Leptodactylus fallax. The sequence continues at coordinate 990,768 of CAMRHE010000347.1, forward strand.
ATCATCGCGCCCCAAGTGACTGCTGAGGCCCAATCACAGGCCCCAGCAGTGACATCTGGGGCGCAGGACCTCAGTTGCCAGACAGAAGAGGATGCAGGAAGATGTCAGTCGGTAGGAGCGAGAGTATAAATGTTTGTTTTTTTTAATCACTTTTCCTGGGCCTCTTCTTATACTTTGGGGTATGAGGAGACCCCAAAGTATAATAATAGCACTTACTCTAGGAGGAGGGGGCTCTTGGGAGCTCATAATACTGTGTGGGGGCCACTGTGGGCATATAATACTCTGTGGGGGCCACTGAGGAGCACATAATACTGTGTGTGGGCTGCTGTGGAGCACATAATACTGTGTGGGGGCTGCTGTGGAGCACAAAATGCTGTGTGGGGGCTGCTGTGGAGCACAAAATGCTGTGTGGGGGCTGCTGTGGAGCACATAATGCTGTGTGGGGGCCACTGTGAAGCACATAATACTGTGTGTGGGCCGCTGTGTAGCAAATAATGCTCTGTGGTGGCCGCTGTGGAACACATAATGCTGTGTGGGGGCCACTGTGGAGCACATATTACTGTGTGTGGGCCGCTGTGGAACACATAATACTTTGTGGGCGCCACTGTGGAGCATATAATAATGTCCCAGTATTGTTTACATGCCGGCCGCTGTGCTGCTCACTCACCACATTCTTGGTAACTGCAGTTGTGGATACTAAAGCTGTCGCTGCAGCACTCATAACCACCACTATCAAGAATTCACTCTAGGGAGGGGGGTAGGGGGCCCTGGACAAAAGTTTGAACCAGGGCTCACAAGACTTTAGTTATGCCGCTGCTGACCAGTGCTCTCCTTACTCGATCTGTTAGTTTAGGTGGGTGGCCATGTCTTGGTAGGTTTGCAGTTGTAGAATACTTTTTCCATTTTTGGATGATGGATTGAACAGTGTTCCTTGGGATGCTCAAAACTTGGGAAATGTTTTTATAACCTAACCATGCTTTAAACTTCTCCACAACTTCATCTCTGACCTGTCTGGTGAGTTCCTTGGTCTTCATGATGCTGTTTGTTCACTAGTGTTCTCTAACAAACCACTGAGGTATTCACAGAACAGGTGTATTTATACTGAAACTAAATTGCACACAGCTGGACTCTGTTAACTAATTAAGTGACTTCTGAAGGAAATTGATTGCACTGGATTTTATTTAGGGGTATCAGAGTACAGGGACTGAATACTTTTGCTCGTCACACTTTTCAGATTTTTAAAAGTTTGAAAACCATTTATCATTTTTGTTCCACTTCCCAATTATCTGCTAATTTGTGTTGGTCTATCACTTAAAATCTCAATAACATACATTTAAGTTTGTGGTTATAAGGTGACAAAATGTGAAAAAGTTCAAGGGGTATTAATACGTTTGCAAGCCAGTGTATCTGTCAATTCAACTAATGCTGGGGGTTTCCTTAGAAACGTGGATTTTGGATGTTTTTGTTGATGTGTTTTGTAGGAAAACATGCTGCAGAATTTCCCTGCTGAAAATCTGCAACATGTTCACACCCAGTGGCCTAAGCTTGATAATAATTGTTCCTGTCACCTATGGGGAATAAACAACTTACTGCATATAGATATAAAAATAAATAACAACTGTAAGAAGCACTCTAGCAACTCCCCTCCTTCTGAAAGTGAACGATAATTTTACTGAATAGCATGCTGACAGCTTCATTGAAGCTATATACTTTTCTCCAAAGCTAAGGCCTGCTCCCTTCTCTTTTTACAGTGTTTCCTGTATGAACAGGAGATCAAACTACCAAATGTAGTTTATTAGCAGGATGACACAGCTCCACACTCCCATTTGGATGTTTGCCGATACCTTAATAAAACTTTACCAGAATCTTACAGATAAAACAATTCACAAATGGTGCATAGGCCTGGCCAGACCTAACACCCTGTGACTTTTTTCTGGGAGGTTTATCAACAATTATCAAATGCGCCCTCCCAAGCACATCTGAACATGATCTGAACAACCTGAGATGACACATCACTGATACAGTGGAGTCTATAGGTGAGGATATGCTGGCACCCTTCTGGACAGAACTAGCATTTTTCCCCGCAGTGCCGACTTTCTGCTTCAATTATATCTATAGGGAAATCGCCAGCGTTTCCATAGGTATAATTGACATGCTGCAATTTCCAAAAGCGCTACGGTTTTGGAAATCGCAGCATTTCCTCTGTGCATATTTTTCTGCAACATGTGGATGGGATTCGCTAAAATCCCATCCAATTTGCAGGGACTGTAAAACGTGGGGTCACGTGGGGCATTAAGGAATTTTCTGCTTCCCAATACAGAGCAAAGCACTGGTCTGCTAAATGAAATGCCAAAAAACCAGCCAAGGTCCATTTAGACTATATTTTTAAGGAATTACGACTATTCAGTGCAATGCAGCTCTGGAATTTGTACAATTTTAAAGTAGTTAGAGTAATTGTCTTGCAGGGTTGTCTGACATAGAAACTCGTTTCCTAATCACCATATAGCAATATGGAAGAACAATGCTCTCAGTCTATGGCACTTCACTATTTAATTGGGTTATCCAGTAAATATTTTTTTTTAATGCAGAGAAAGCATAAATAAATAAACCATAACTAAATAAAACCATAAATTATAAAATAACTAACCAATGCTCACCAGTTTACCAATTCAATGCTGCCACCATTCCCCTAGGTCTCTATTTATTTAGAACAACATACTGCTGAAACCAGTGATTGGCCAGGCAGCTGACCACATGCTGTCTAAGCGGGTGACTTCTTCAAACAGTCATTGGGCCTTACTCATCACCCGTCCTCTAATCGTGTAATTGGCTGCCTAGAAGAAAATAAAGACTAGTGAGGGCCAGAGCCGTGGTGGTCCTGAATTAGCGCAGATTAATGATGTGTATTGATTGTGTTATTGTGCATTCTCTGCTTCTACAAAGAAAAAAAAAGAATTGGACAACCCCTTTAAACGAGTTTCTTACTGGTCTACCAGATGGTATTTCTCTCCTGTTTTGGCTATTGTTTGATTATTATTAAATAACCCTTGTTCCTTTAGTGCTCTTTAGATACCACACAGTACTACACTCTGATCCTGACTGACTTCCTTTACTTGACTGTTGACTTGTTTGGTTAAGCATATGTCTGCTTGACTTCATCCTGATTAGAGATGAGCGAATTTCTCAAAAGTTCGATTCAGCACCTGTATTCGAAGTTCCAAAAAAATTAGCTTCGATCCGAATTACTTCGCGGCGAATATCGCTAAAAAACACCTATTTCCTAGCTTCAGAGAGCCTGTATATTGGAGTAGAACACTGTATTTTACAGTAACATGCATATGGAGCCTACTGTGGTAGTCAAACAATACTGTGAGTCCAAATGACACACACATGACAGGCGTCACACTTCACTTATTTTGACAGTTATGGGGCCAAAACTGACCATCTAACTCAAGTGTGAACCCAGCGTTACAGGTCCATGTTAGTGCCAGGTAGAAAGAACCGTGCAGAGACCCAACATCTTACTGTAGAGTGAAAGAGTGCACTCTTTTTACACCGTCGTCTGTCGATTCCACATATATGTCTACAGAGTGGCAAGGCGACATAATATGGAGGTGGCAGCAGCATGAGGAGGCCATACAGTGACCCAGTGGTAGCGGCATTAGGAGAGTAGGAGGACATACAGTGACCCAGTGGTAGCGGCATTAGGAGGACATACAGTGACCCAGCAGTGACTGTGGCATTAGGAGGACATACAGTGACCCAGTGGCTGCGGCATGAGGAAGGCATACAGTGACCTGATGGCAGCAGCATGAGGAGGACGCAGAGTGACCCAGTGGAATTAGCATGAGGCTGCCATACTGTGATCCAGTGGCAGCGGCATGAGGAGGCCATACAGTGACCCAGTGGCAGCAACATGAGGAGGCCATACAGTTACCAAGTAGCAGCGGCATGAGGCCATACAGTGACCAAGTGGCAGCAACATGAGGAGGGCATACAGTGATCCAGTGGAAGCGGCATGAGGAGGCCATACAGTGACCCAGTGACATTGTGGAGATGTCAGCAGTCTTAGTAGGCCATACAGTGACCTGGTAAGAGAGTGTGGAGGTGTCAGCAGCCTTAGTAGGCCATACAGTGACCCAGTGGCAGAGTGAGGAGGTGGCAGCAGCGTGAGAAGGCCATACAATTACCCAGTGGCAGAGTGCAGAGGTGGCAGCAGAGTGATCAGGCCACAGAGTGGCAAGGTGATATAATGTGTAGGTAGCAACTGCCTTAGGAGGCCATACAGTGAACCAGTGGCAGAGTGTGGTGAGGCAGCATGGATCATTTAATCTGCTGCATCAGGCATTGGTGGGTGGAAGTCCTGGCTGATCCATGCCTGATTCATCTTCACAAAGGTCAGTCTCTCCAAATTTTGGGTGCACAGGCGTGTTCTCCTTGGGGTAACTATGGCCCCCGCCGCACTAAACACCCGCTCTGATGCCACACTTCTGGCCAGGCAGGACAGCTTTTCCACGGCAAACTCGGCCAGTTGCGGCCACAAATCCAGTTTGGCTGCCCAGTAGTCCAGCGCATCTTTGATGATGTGTGGAAGGGTGCACTCTCAGTATGCCACCACCTGATGGTTCAACTTCTGCTCTGTGTCTAGCTGCTGATGAGCAGCTTCTTCACTATGCGGCTGAAGAAAGCTGCTCATCAGCGACTCTAGGCTCAGGCTGCTGCTGATGGAGCCGATACTGCTCCTGCCACCCCCACTCCCTCCCACAACTGCCATGCCAGTGAAAGTTGAGCACTCAGGGCCCCCCCGGTCGGACATGCGAGAGGATGGTCCTCCCTCTCAGCGGGTGTAAAAAAGGCCCCCATTTTTCCCCGGTACCAAGGGTCTAACATGGTGGAGATTCAGTAGTCATCCCACTGCCGAATGGGGACAATTCGGCTGTCACTGCGCAAGGAAGTCAGCATGCATCGGGCCATTTGCGCATGTGACTCCGAGGGACTCCCTGCATCCATCTCCACTGCATACTGTCACGGTGTGTCTGGGTCATCTGCCTCATCCTCCTCATCTCCCTCTGGCTGTTCTGGTTGCTCCTGCACCTCCTGCTGCTCCAATGTCCTCCTCATCCTCCTCCTCCTCCAGTTCAGCCCCCACAGGGCTCATGTGGCCATGAGCTGTAGACGCCACATCTCCAGTCCCCTGACCAGCCAGATTGCTAAGCATCATTTTTTTTTTTAATTACACAGGTGAAAAAAAAACAAAAACTTTCTCTTCTGTCCCCAGTGTCTCCCAGCATGGTTCAGACTGCAGCTCTGTTTTCTTCCAGCGCAAGTACACCCTGCACGTGACTACCTGTGACGTCACGTGACCCCTGAGGCCAATCAGCGGCCTAAGGGAAGGGACCTTGGACATCACAGCCAGTGAGGACTTCTGGCAAAAGAAGACAACGGAGCTGCAGGACCAAACCGTGCTGTGACCTGCTGACACCGGAGTGTCGGGGATAGATGAGTATGTTTAATATGTTTTTGTTTTTTTGGGGGAGGGGTTCACCTCCCCCAGACTAATTATAAAAAAGAAAAAAATTATACTGAACAACCTCTTTAAAGTGTGGTGCATTAGGGGGGTATATTAAAGGGATTGTTCGGGCATAATTTGTTATGATTTATCCTCAGGATAGGCCATAAATACCTGATCTGTTGGGGGCCGACCCCGGACCGATCAGCTGTACGGAGCCACTTCTGGCACCTGTCCTGTACACAATATGGGGCCAGAAGCAGAAAACTCTGTCCACTGTGTGTTCACCTCCCCCGGCAGCTTTATAAAAAAAACTGCCACACCGCCGAGTAGGTGATTTTACCCCCAACACTCTGCAATAACTGACTGCTACCGCCACTGCCTCCGTGAACCCCTGCACCACTGCTTTCCGGGCAGGTAGGCTGCTGCGAAGTGGGTGGTCTACCCCTACTCAGCAGGGGGTGTTGTGAGACCTAACCACAGCTGGAGTTGGGTCACCTCAAACAGTCTTTCCCTGAAAATAAGACAGGGTCTTATATCATTTTTTTCTCTGAAAAAAGGGCTAGGGCTTATTTTCGGGGTAGGTCTTAATTTTTTCCATGAATAACAATCACATATTTAATCGCTTTTTATTTCAAGTTTTATCAGAGGTGAAACAGCGAACAAACAGCAGTTCGGCACTTTTGATTTTTTGCACATACAGCTGAAAGAAGAGAATGCTCACTAACAGGGAGTCCTGTACCGGATTCCCTGTTAGTGAGCGATCAGGGCGACGGCGTGCGTGCCAACAGAGAGGGCTTTGAGTGCCCCCTCTGGCACGCATGCCATAGGTTCGCCAACATGGATATATGTAATCTTTGGCAGAATGTATGTCTGAATGAGGTTACTTCTTCCGAACCAGGAGATACAAGGTATGTCATATTTTTTCAGTAGTCTTCCCACCTCTAGCATGAGTTCCGCATAGTTGAGGGAGTAAATGCAGTCCAAAGAGCTGGGCAATTTGATGCCTAAATACTTAATATGTGAAGAAGACCATGTAAACGGGAGTTCCCTCTGAAGTTCTATTGGAGGGAGTGAGACATTTAGAATCTCATATTTCTCTATATTCACCTTGTAGTGTGATAAGGCTCCATATTCCTTAATAATGTACAAGACTTTCCTCAGGCCCACTTCAGGGTTGGAGAATAAGAAAAGCACATCGTCCGCAAAGGCTAATGAGTGAAGAGAGTCTGAGCTGAACTTGAGGCCACTAATTTCCGGGTGTTCTCCGACTGCTTATAAGAAGGGCTCCAAATATAAGATAAAGAGGGACGGGGACAGAGAGCATCCCTGCCTCGTCCCATTGGATATGTTTATGGGAGATGAAAGGGTGCCATTTATCGTCAGTTTCGCCTGGGGCTTAGTATAGAGAGAGAGGATCGCTGCTATAAAGGGAGTGTGGAATCCAAATTTTTGCAACACAGCTGACATGAACGACCAATTGATTCTGTCAAATGCCTTCTCGGTATCTAGGCTGAGAAGGACAAGTGGGATATTAGTGGACTTAGCAAAGCATATGGCATGCAACAGGCAGATAGTATTCTGTCTGCCCTCCCTGGACCTTATGAATCCTGCTTGCTCTTCATTGATGAGGAATGGTTACAACGAAGGGCTAATAACTTCGCCCAGAATAATAGATCCAGATTCAATAGTGAGATGGGATGATAACTGCCACACAGTTGGGGATCCTTCCCTTCCTTAGCAATAAGAGTCACATGTGCTTCCAAAGATTGTAGAGGAAGTTTCTCACCTGAAAGCACAGCATTAAAGGTGCGAGTCTGCTGGGTGCCTGTTTGTTCTTTTATCACTGCAGTGTGCTCTATAACATGGTGGTAGCACTTAAATATTCTTGGGGAAGGTGATAGATTTCCTTTAAATGCACTTTCAGTCTACTATAAAAATATTACAAAAATGATAAAATATAACATACATATAATAGGATCATTTTTACGTAAATTAATTTGTCTAAAGCTAAAAAATAAATGGGTGGGAAATACAATCTATACATATATATTTAATGTTTTCATCAACTACTTATGGTTTCCCATGTCCTAATAGATGAGGAACTTGAAGCGTTTGAGGAAGGTTCTGAAATGGACACTTGATGAAATGCTGTTAATTGATGATGTTCATCAATAGTTCTTCAGTTTAGACTTACACAATCTATTGCATTATTTACAGATCTTTTACAGATCTGCAAGCAGCAATGACTTGACATTCAACTATTGACAATTCTCTAGCAATCTAGGTGATTGACATGAATGATCAATACGATAATGACAGCATGTGTGGTTTGGGAAACAGGGCTAGAATTACATTCTCTTGTAATGTGTTTAGCTGCTTTCTTGAGCCAATTTAATTCATGTTTACTGTGTATTCCTCTAGTGCATACTTTGCATTAATATTGGTATTGTTTTGTAAGTATATTTCCCACATCTTCTAGTGACTTTACACATCCGTAAAACAAACCAGAATTGTAGATGCTGTGCTGCTGTCCAATGTACGGAATAGCTACAAATACTTCATCTATTATTACTAACTCCTGTTAAAAGAACATACATGTTTATTATCATGCTACAATGCTACAGCATTATTAACATAATATGGGTGTTTACAAATAAAATTGAGAAATTTCCCCCAGCTATATTTTTATATGGTTACACATTTTATTGTATATATTTTTGGAATATATTTACGGTGGGGAAAAAAAAGTATTTAGTCAGCCACCAATTGTGCAAGTTCTCCCACTTAAAAAGATGAGAGGCCTGTAATTAACATCATAGGTAGACCTCAACTATGAGAGACAAAATGAGAAAACAAATCTAGAAAATCACATTGTCTGATTTTTTAAAGAATTTATTTGCAAATTATGGTGGAAAATAAGTATTTGGTCACCTACAAACAAGCAAGATTTCTGGCTCTCACAGACCTGTAACTTCTTCTTTAAGAGGCTCCTCTGTCCTCCACTCATTACCTGTAGTAATGGCACCTGTTTGACATTGTTATCAGTATAAAAGACACCTGTCCACAACCTCAAACAGTCACACTCCAAACTCCACTCTGGGTAAGACCAAAGAGCTGTGGAAGGACACCAGAAACAAAATTGTAGACCTGCACCAGGCTGGGAATACTGAATCTGCAATAGGCAAGCAGTTTGGTGTGAAGAAATCAACTGTGGGATCAATAATTAGAAAATGGAAGACATACAAGACCACTGATAATCTCCCTCGATCAGGGCTCCACGCAAGATCTCACCCCGTGGGGTCAAAATGATCACAAGAACGGTGAGCAAAACTCCCAGAACCACACGGGGGGACCTAGTGAATGACCTTCAAAAAGCTGGGACTAACGTAACAAAGGCTACCATCAGTAACACACTACACCGCCAGGGTCAAAGATCCTGCAGTGCCAGATGTGTCCCCCTGCTTAAGCCAGTACATATCCGGGCCCATCTGAAGTTTGCTAGAGAGCATTTGGATGTTCCAGAAGAGTATTGGGAGAATGTCATATGGTCAGATGAAACCAAAGTAGAACTGTTTGGTAGAAACACAACTCGTCGTGTTTGGAGGAAAGTGAATGCTGAGTTGCATCCAAAGAACACCATACCTACGGTGAAGCATGGGGATGGCAACCTCATGCTTTGGGGCTGTTTCTCTGCAAAGGGACCAGGACGATTGATCCGTGTACATGAAAGAATGAATGGGGCCATGTATCGTAAGATTTTGAGTGCAAACCTCCTTCCATCAGCAAGGGCATTGAAGGTGAAACGTGGCTGGGTCTTTCAGCATGACAATGATCCCAAGCACACCGCCTGGGCAACGAAGGAGTGGCTTCGTGAGAAGCATTTCAAGGTCCTGGAGTGGCCTAGCCAGTCTCCAGATCTCAGCCCCATAGAAAACCTTTGGAGGGAGTTGAAAGTCCGTGTTGCCCAGTGACATCCCCAAAACATCACTGCTCTAGAGGAGATCTGCATGGAGGAATGGGCCAACATACCAGCAACAGTGTGTGCCAACCTTGTGAAGACTTACAGAAAACATTTGACCTCTGTCATTGCCAACAAAGGATATATAACAAAGTATTGAGATGAACTTTTGTTATTGACCAAATACTTATTTTCCACCATAATTTGCAAATAAATTCTTTATAAATCAGACAATTTGATTTTATGGATTTGTTTTCTCATTTTGTCTCTCATCTTTTTAAGTGGGAGAACTTGCACAATTGGTGGCTGACTAAATACTTTTTTTTCCCCACTGTATTTTTATTATCCATATCATTTGCACAGAGGCAATAATTTCTTATATTTTTCAAATACTCTGTTTCACTTTAGCTAGTGAGCCTGTTAATTTTGTATTTTTCATGTTTGACACCTAATTTTTGGCTTACCCTGAACATATCTGTTGGCCCCACACTGATTCTAAGTTTTCAAAACGGTTGAGGAAGGCATAAAAACATATAAAACATTTGGTGTATGATGTATACAACTTTTCAGGTGAAATTTGTGACAAAAATCTGGAAGATTTTTCTCAGTAAGTCTAAGGCCCCACGTTGCAGAAATACAGCATTTTTTGGTGCAGATTTAGTAAAATTTTTTTTAATCCAAAATCAGGAGTGCATTTAACAGATGGAAAAGTGCTTCCTTTATATTTTCTATTCCTTTTCAAGAAACTCCTGAATTTGGCTCAAAATTGCGTTTCTACAATGTGGGGCTTTAGCCTAAATCTCTTACAATACTGATTACTGATTCTTAGGCCAGGGGGCCCCATGTGGCGTAAATGCCAAAAAACAGGGCGTTTTACAGTCCCTGCAAATCCCATCCACCCATTGCAGAAAAATATGCGCAGCGGAAATGCTGCGATTTCCAAAACCATTGCTGTTTTGGAAATCGCAGCATGTCAATTATATCTACAGAAACACCAGTGGTTTCCTTTTAGGTATAATTGAAGCAGAAAGTTTACAAAGGAGACCTCTGCAAACTTTCTGTGAAAAGCGTTGCGGAAAACGCTATGTGGGACCTTAGCCTTAAATGGCAATTCATTTACAGCAGGTATAAATTAAAACAAGATACGTATATAATTTAAGTTCATTGCTTTGTAGGCAGGCTTAAGAATTGATCATTATTTGTATATACTTCAGGTTAAGTAGATTTATGTGTGCCAAGTTTAATCAAGGTAAGAACTGGAGCTCCTCATTCAAGCAATAATTCATTTTTTTCCATAACTATTTCTCTTTCAAGCAGTGGGCCAGGCAGTCTTCTGGACTATAGCGGTTTTACTATATACTGGATACATGTTTACCTTCTGTATATCATAACATCTAAATGCATTTATGCATTTTTGGAACATTTCAACAATAGCAATTAAATAATCACATGTTTACAACATGTCATCGTAATGGAATTAGGTAATGTAAAATTGCAATGCCAAACAATAACCTATAGCACATAAAAAGCATTGAGAAAATTTGACTTACAAAAAGTAATGGTTCTTTGTATTTCTTGTTATATTTCCAGATCTGATTGTCTTGATTCTTAATACATAGCAGATGTACAGTACAGTAAGAAAGAATGCCAACAACATTCTGGGATCTGGGAACTAGAGTTTAAAACCGGCAGAAAAACTTCAACTCTGCAATTGCTTAACTCAAAAGATGATGTTTTTGGTAGCGTTGACAGATCTTATGCATGTTTTATGCTCCAGTTTCTTTATTATGTAGGCTATTCATTTTTGGAATACTTAATTACTTAGATTTAGGAACATGAATGTATCAAGGCTGTATTTTAATCATGTTTTTAATGTGCTTCTAACATATTCCCCCAGAAGCAATTCCAGACTATTGATGGGAAAACCAATTTGTCACGAGACACATTTGACCCAAATATGCCAAATTGTTTGGTTTTTAACAAAACCAAATAAATGGCGATTCATCTTTGACTAACTAAATTAGCAGCCACCGCATGTATTATGCTGTAAAAATACAGAAGAGACACATGTTGTTGAATCACTGTGACGTTCTAGTGTCACCTGACATCAGTTAACAGGCTGTCAGCCAGTAGTCTGTGGTAGGTGGACACCTTACAGTGCTGATGTCACTTAAAGTACAGTGCCTTGCGAAAGTATTCGGCCCCCTTGAACTTTTCAACCTTTTGCCACATTTCAAACATAAGGATATAAAATTAAAAAATTTTTGGTGAAGAATCAACAACAAGTGGGACACAATCATGAAGCGGAACAAAATATATTGGATATTTTAAATTTTTGTAAAAAATAAAAAACTGAAAAGTGGGGCGTGCCAAATTATTCGGCCCCCTTAAGTTAATACTTTGTAGCGCCACCTTTTGCTGCGATTACAGCTGCAAGTCGCTTGGGGTATGTCTCTATCAGTTTTGCACATCGAGAGACTGAAATTCTTGCCCGTTTTTCCTTGGAAAACAGCTCGAGCTCAGTGAGGTTGGATGGAGAGCGTTTGTGAACAGCAGTTTTCAGCTCTTTCCACAGATTTTCGATTGGATTCAGGTCTGGACTTTGGCTTGGCCATTCTAACACCTGGATACGTTTATTTGTGAACCATTCCATTGTAGATTTTGCTTTATGTTTGGGATCATTGTCTTGTTGGAAGATAAATCTCCGTCCCAGTCTCAGGTCTTTTGCAGACTCCAACAGGTTTTCTTTCAGAATGGTCCTGTATTTGGCTCCATCCATCTTCCCATCAATTTTAACCATCTTCCCTGTCCTTGCTGAAGAAAAGCAGGCCCAAACCATGATGCTGCCACCACCATGTTTGACAGTGGGGATGGTGTGTTCAGGGTGATGAGCTGTGTTGATTTTACGCCAAATATATCGTTTTGCATTGTGGCCAAAAAGTTCGATTTTGGTTTCATCTGACCAGACTTTTATGGATATCTTTGAGAAATGGCTTTCTTCTTGCCACTCTTCCATAAAGGCCAGATTTGTGCAGTGTACGACTGATTGTTATCCTATGGACAGACTCTCCCACCTCAGCTGTAGATCTCTGCAGTTCATCCAGAGTGATCATGGGCCTCTTGGCTGCATCTCTGATCAGTCTTCTCCTTGTTTGAGATGAAAGTTTAGAGGGATGGCCGGATCTTGGTAGATTTGCAGTGGTCTTATACTCCTTCCATTTCAATATGATCGCTTGCACAGTGCTCCTTGGGATGTTTAAAGTTTGGGAAATCTTTTTGTATCCAAATCCGGCTTTAAACTTCTCCACAACAGTATCACGGACCTGCCTGGTGTGTTCCTTGGTCTTCATGATGCTCTCTGCGCTTTAAACAGAACCCTGAGACTATCACAGAGAAGGTGCATTTATACGGAGACTTGATTACACACAGGTGGATTATATTTATCATCATCAGTCATTTAGGACAAGATTGGATCATTCAGAGATCCTCACTGAACTTCTGGAGTGAGTTTGCTGCACTGAAAGTAAAGGGGCCGAATAATATTGCACACCCCACTTTTCAGTTTTTTACTTTTTACAAAAGTTTAAAATAACCAATAAATTTCGTTCATCTTCACAATTGTGTCCCACTTATAAAATTTTATATCCTTATGTTTGAAGCCTGAAATGTGGCAAAAGGTTGAAAAGTTCAAGGGGGCCGAATACTTTCGCAGGGCACTGTATATAAGGTGCTGTGAGCTAGAACAAGAGACATTTCAGTGATGGTGGAAGGAGGGGATGGATTACTCAATTTTCTTCAGCAATACACAGCACTTGGTGCTGCAATGCTTGCAATACAGCTAGAGAACCTTAGGAGTAGAATTAGAACACACTTTACTCAGATTTATCAATTAAAGGCAAATTAGTGAAAGGAATCATAAATAGGAATGAGGGAGAATATACAGTGGGTATGGAAAGTATTTAGACCCCTTTAAGTTTTTCACTCTGTTTCATTGCAGCCATTTGCTAAAAGCAAAAAAGTTCATTTTATTTCTCATTAATGTACACTCAGCACCCCATCTTGACAGAAAAAAAAACAGAAATGTAAATTTTTTTGAAATTTATTAAAAAAGAAAAACTGAAATATCACATGGTCATAAGTATTCAGACCCTTTGCTCAGTATTGAGTAGAAGCGACCTTTTGAGCTAGTACAGCCATGAGTCTTCTTGGGAATGATGCAATAAGTTTTTCACATCTGGATTTGGGCATCCTCTGCCATTCTCCAGTTCCATCAGGTTGGATGGTGAACATTGGTGGACAGCCATTTTCAGGTCTCTCCAGAGATGCTCAATTGGGTTGAGGTCAGGGCTCTGGCTGGGCCAGTCAAGAATGGTCACAGTGTTGTTCCGAAGCCACTCCTTTGTTATTTTAGCTGTGTGCTTAGGGTCATTGTCTTGTTGGAAGGTGAACCTTCAGCTCAGTGTGAGGTCCAGAGCACTCTGGAAGAGGTTTTCTTCCAAGATATCTCTGTACTTGGCCGCATTCATCTTTCCTTCAATTGCAACCAGTCGTCCTGTCACTGCAGCTGAAAAACACCACCATAGCATGATGCTGCCACCACCATGTTTCACTGTTGGGATTGTATTGGGCAGGTGATGAGCAGTGCCTGGTTTTCTCCACACATAGCGCTTAGAATTAACGACAAAAAGTTCAATCTTTGTCTCATCAGACCAGAGAATCTTATTTCTCATAGTCTGGGAGTCCTTCATGTGTTTTTTGGCAAACTCTATGTGGGCTTTCATATGTCTTGCACTGAGGAGAGGCTTCCTTCTGGCCACTCTGCCATAAAGCCCCGACTGGTGGAGGGCTGCAGTGATAGTTGACTTTGTGGAACTTTCTCCCATCTCCCTACTGCATCTCTGGAGCTCAGCCACAGTGATCTTTGGGTTCTTCTTTACCTCTCTCACCAAGGCTCTTCGCCTACGATTGCTCAGTTTGGCTGGACGGCCAGGTCTAGGAAGAGTTCTGGTCATCCCAAACTTCTTCCATTATAAAGGCCACTGTGCTTTTAGCAACCTTGAGTGCTGCAGAAATTGTTTTGTAACCTTGGCCAGATCTGTGCCTTGCCACAATTCTGTCTCTGAGGTCCTTGGGCAGTTCCTTTGACCTCATGATTCTCATTTGCTCTGACATGCACTGTGAGCTGTGAGGTCTTCTATATACAGGTGTGTGCCTTTCCTATTCAAGTCCAATCAGTTTAATTAAACACAGCTGGACTCCAATGAAGGAGTAGAACCATCTCAAGGAGGATCAGAAGGAAATGGACAGCTTGTGAGTTAAATATGAGTGTCACAGCAAAGGCTCTGAATACTTATGACCATATGATATTTCAGTTTTTCTTTTTTAATAAATTTGTAAAAATATCTACATTTCTGGTTTTTTTCTGTCAAGATGGGGTGCTGAGTGTACATTAATGAGAAATAAAATGAACTTTTTTGCTTTTAGCAAATGGCTGCAATGAAACAAAGAGTGAAAAATTTAAAGGGGTCTGAATACTTTCCATACCCACTGTATTTGCTGTGTGAGCCAGACTACAGCAGTAATACAGACAGAAAAAGGACAGTTAACCCTTCCATTGCTAATAATCTAATTTTGTTGAAGTCTGCTGCAATAGAGCAGTTTGATGTGTGACTGTCCATAAAGTGTAAGTGAAAAATCTCTTCTTAAGGGTCTTTTGGACAAGAGTTTACATTTTTTTCATTACAGCAAAACATAAGCTAATCTTAAAAATATTTTTTTCTTAAGGATGTTTTTTTTTATTTTTTGTTCAACTAATAAACAGTGTGATTTGAAAAAATCTATGTTTGTTAAGGTTTTTTTTTTTTTTCAGTTATTTAAAGATTTTTTTTTTTTTGCTCATCTAATAAACAATGTGACACAGCCTGCTAATCTGAAAAATCTGATTTTGTTTGACCATATACATACAAACTGGTGCGACCACAAAAAAAAAAAAAAATAAATAAACAGCTTACACCTGCCCATAACACCCGTGGCCAGAGCTGAGCTCTTTTCACAGGTGTTAACCCTTGAGATTCTGTGATCAATCGCAATCAATCATGACCATACCCTAGCAACTCCTTGCCTGATTGACCTTCTGCTACGTCTCTGGGGGGTCCCTTGATGATTTTTCATCAGCCTGGGCCCTGTTCTGTAGCCCAGGGTCTGCGATCTTTTCACATCCGATGAACATCATAAAAAAAAATTTAAAAAAAAACACCAGAAATAATGATTTTCTGTCATCTTGTCTCATAAAATATGGTATAAAAAGTGATCAAAAAGTCATATGGCTGACGCTCTCTGGCGGCCTTGGGTGGTGTTTCAGGAATTGACTGAGTTCTCCTCTTTCTTCTCCTGATATGGAGTTACCTTGCTATTCTTTGTACTTCTTCCTTTTAGGAGGTTATTGGTTGTTCTTTTCTCCCCCTGTTGCCCCCCCCTCCCGTATGTGTTCTCCTGATTGCAACTACCAGTGTGTGCCCCCTTTGTCTGTTTGTTCGCCCCCCATTTCCTTGAAGATATTGTTCTTATGGCCCTGAATAAATGGGCCTGTTGTTTCTCTTTGTTCATATACTATGTTCTGGAGCATTGAGCTGGGGCAGGCCACTTCCCCCCAGCCTCCTGTTTACAGGCGAGGCCTGCGTGCCTTCGCACCATTTGTTCAGTCATGTTGTTCTTGTCCCCTCTTTGTTATATTTTAAAAATCTTTAATAAAATTTGATTAAACATAAATAGTCATAGGGCCCAAAAAATTTTTTTAACCCCCCCCCCTCCAGAAAGTTCTAATAAAATTTTGTCAATAAGTTATAGACACTCCAATGGTGTTTTTAGAAATGCATATCATCCCGCAAAAAACAAGTCCTCATATGGCTACATCACAAGAAATAAAACAACAACAAACTATAGCTTGTACAGTGTGATGACAAAAAATCCCAAAAATAGTCACATCTTTAGAGCAAACCTGGCTGTGGCAGGAAGGGAATTGATAAGCTGTGTAGAGATTACAAGAGAAAAGACACCAGAAGTGTCAATTATGAGCTCCTTGTACAATAATAGGGAATTTGGTGTCTCCGATGTACTCCGCGTAGCTTATATATTCATTTTTCATCATCCAATGTGCATTCACATCTGGGAAAACTAATATGCTCACTACACCCCTTGATAAATTCTTTGAGGCGTTCAGTTTACAAAATGGGGTCACTCCCTAGGTGATTTCATTTTACTGTCACCTCAGGGTCTCTGCAAACATTATATGGTGTCCAGATTCCAAACATCTAAATCTGTGCTCCAAAAATCACATAGCTCTCCTTCAAAACTGCGCACTGCTGTGTGCTCAAACTGCAGTTTATGCACTTACCGTGTTTCTCCGAAAATAAGACAGGGTCTTATGTTATTTTTTTCTCCGAAAAAAGGGCTAGGGCTTATTTTCGGGGTAGGTCTTAATTTTTTCCATGAACAACAATCACGCATTTGATTGCTTTTTGTTTCAACTTTTATCAGAGGTCAAAAATGTATTCTAGTGAAAGTGGGAGGGGGCTTGAACTTTTATTTAGTTTTCTTTATATTTTTTAACTTTTTTTTTTTTTTTTTTTTTTTTTTTTTACTATTAACCCCTCTTAGGGGGCTTGAACCTGCAATCATCCCATAGACTGCAATACAACGGGCAATACGCAGGCATAGACTGCAATACAACCTGCGGAGACCCGGTACGGCAGCTATGGTAGCCGCTCTGCAGCAGAGTGGCCGCCATCTTTAAGGACCCGGCATCCGCTGTAATCGCACGGCAGATGTTGGGAAGAGGTTAAATTAGTTAGGGCTTACTTTTGGAGTAGGGCTTATATTTCAAGCCTACTCCAAAAAACCTGGAAAATGTAGCTAGGGCTTATTTTCGGGGTAGGGCTTATTTTTGGAGAAACACAGTATGTATAACACTGTTGTATCCAGAATAACGTACTCAATATCATATGTGTGTATAAACTGCTGTTTGGGCACACAGCTGGATACAGAAGGGAAAGAGTGCAATTTCTATTTTGGAACATGGATTTAGACAGTTTGTTTTTTTCACGTCATGTCACTTTTGCAGAACCCCTGATGGTGAAAAGTGAAAATGGCAATTTTTCCAGGAATACATAATTTCAGTGTGCAATATGTTGTGCCCAGCTTGTGTCAGAGATCATCACTCCAAAAGCTGTTATGCCCGGGAAAACTGCTTAACAGTTTTTGGAGTGTGTATCTCTGCTTGACCATTATAACCATCGTTACATATGGAGGAAAAAGGGAGAAGCTTGCAAGCCTGAGAACACCATCCCAACTGTGAAACACGGGGGTGGCAGCATCATGTCGTGGGGTTCTTTTGCTGCAGAAGGTACTGGTGCACTTCACAAAATAGATGGCATCAGGTGGAATAATAATAATAATAATAATAGTCCTTTAATAGTCCCACAATGGGGAAATTCAGTGTGTTACAGCAGCAAAGATAAGCAGATACAAATACAAATACAACATGTACAGGAATGTTCCAAGGTGAGAGGCATTACATTAATAGCAGACAGACAGATAGGACGTAGCAGAGGGGGGGGGGGGGATTTAACAGGCAGAGAGATATTTCAGTTCTCTGTGTGTAATGATCTCCGCTTAGGTCGGTGTTGGTTGTACAGCCTAACCGCGGTGGGGAGGAAAGACTTTCGATAGCGCTCCTTCTCACACCTAGGGTGGAGCAGTCGGTCACTGACAGTACTGCTCAGCGCGATCACAGTCTCATGCATGGGATGGGACTTCTTCTTCTGCATGGAGCTCACCACGGACAGTATCCTTCTGTCACCCACCACCTGCACTGGGTCCAGTGGGCTCCCCAGGATAGAGCTGGCCCTTCTAATCAGCTTGTCAAGTTTATTTCTGTCCCTGGTTGATATACTGCTCCCCCAGCAGGCCACTCCAAAGAAGATGGCTGATGCCACTACCGAGTTGAAGAAAGTTCTAAGAAGTGCCCCCCGGATTCCAAAGGCTCTCAGTTTCCTAAGCAGGTAGAGCCTGCTGTGGCCCTTCGGAAAGAACATTATGTGGCAATACTGAAGTAACATCTCAAGATATTAGCCAGGAAGTTAAAGCTTGGGCGCAAATGGGTCTTCCGCATAGACAATAACCCGAAGCATACTGCCAAACTAGTTACAAAGTGGTTTTAGGATAACAAAGTCAATGTTTTAGAGTGGCCATCACAAAGCCCTGATCTCAATCCTATCGGAAATTTATTGGCAAAGCTGTAAAGGCAGGTGCGAGCAAGGCGGCCTACAAACATGGCTCAGTTATACCAGTTCTGTCAGGAAGAATGGGCCCAAATTCCTAACAACTATTGTAAGAAGCTTGTGGAACGATAGCCAAAACGTTTGACCCAAGTCATACAGTTTAAGGGCAATGGTACCAAATACTAATGAAATGTATGTAAACTTTTGACTTTGCAGAAAGTAATAAAAATGCCTTAAAAAATTCTCTCTCTCTCTCTCTCTCTCTCTCTCTCATTATTCTGGCATTTGGCAAATATAAATAATTTTGGTAATACTAATTGACCTAAAACTGGAAAGATTTATTCTGATTTCATGTCAGATAGTGAGAAAAACATGCATATGTGTCTTTTTATATAGTGTATGTAAACTTCTGGTTTCAACTGTATGTGTTCAGGAGAAATTGTGTAAAAAAACTTTTGGGGTGCATTTCTATTTTAACCACTTGTGAACATAAAAAATTTGGGGCTAAATGGACGGCTTATTGGAAAAAAAAAAGTAATCTTTCATTTTCACACCCCAATGTGTAAAATCTGTGAAACATCCGTGAGGTCAAAATGCGCACTATGTCCCTTGAGATATTCTGTGGGGGTGTACTTTCCAAAATGGGGTCACTTTTGGGGTGTTTCCATTGTACTGGTACTTTAGGGGCTCTGCAAATGCAACATGGCACCCAAAAACTATTCCAGCAAAATCTGCCCTTCAAAAGCCAAATAGTGCTTTCCATTCTCAGCTCTGCCATGTACAGCAGTTTCTGTCCACATATGGGGTATTTCCGTGTTCAGGAAAAATTGTGTAATGAACTGTGGTATGCTTTTTCTCCTTTAACCCCTTGTTAAAATGAAAAATGTGCGGATATTTTGACATTTTAATAATTTTTTATTTTCATGTACCAATTAGAGATGAGCGAAGTATTAAAAATTTCGATTCAGCAATTTTAAATACGATTCTATTCGATCCGAATTAAATCGTGGCGAATTGCGTTAAAAAAAACAGCTATTTATTGACTGCAGAGAGCCGGGATGGGCAGGTGGGCGGCAAAATGGCAGAACCTCTTTGATGCCGCGGTCATGTTTGTGATGAGGAGAGTGGCGTAGGAGCTGGTGTTGCTAGTGGTCAGGCTCTTGGCTCCTGGCTCAGAGACCGTTGAGGAGGACATCAGTGACCTGCAGACATTAGTGGATGACGATGTAGCCGATTGCAATTGGGAGCCAGGTGACGAAGGGGCTTCATCATCATCAGGAAAAGAGGGTGGCAGCTTGTGCACTAGGCAGCGGCGGAGTCAGCAGGGTGGCAGCAGTGGGAAGCCGGGAGCCAAACGTGTCCGGATAGCAGTGGTGCAGGGGTTCACGGAGGCAGTGGCAGTAGCAGTAAGTTATTGCGGAGTGTTGGGGGTAAAATCACTTACTCAGCGGTGTGGCAGTTTTTTGTAAAGTTGCCAGGGGAGGTGAACATGGCCATATGTTCAATCTGTGGGCAGAAGGTGAAGCGTGGTCAGGGTGCCAAAGTTGGCACCACAGCCCTGCACCAACATATGCAGCGTCACCATAAAGTGGCCTGGGAGAGCCGTGGCTCCAATGTGGTGGTCCAGCCTGCTGCAGGAACCGTTGCATCACTCAGTGGCATGCACCCCATTTCAGGCAGTCATGGCTCCACCACCTCAGCCGAAAGAATCTGTGTGTCCATCCCATCATCTGCTGGTCGTGATAATCCTGATCCTCCTCCTCCTGGTCAGTCATTGTGTCAGCAATCGATCACAGAATCTATATCTAAGAGACAACAGTATGCTTGCACTCATCCAACGGTGCAGAAGCTGAATGTGCTCCTGTCCAAGTTGCTGGTGCTGCAGTCACTCCCTTTCCAATTGGTGTATTCTGCACCTTTCAGAGAACTGATGTCTTGCGCCGAGCTGAGGTAGAGAGTCCTAAGTCGTCATTTCTTTGCCAAGAAGGCAGTACTAGCCCTGCACAAATATGTAGAAGAGAAGGTGGGCCAGTCCGTGAGCGTGTCTGCCAAAGTGCACGGCAGCACCAACGTGTGGAGCTGTAACTATGGTCAAGGACAATATATGTAATTTACGGCCCACTGGGTTAATGTGGTGCCTGCCCAGGCACACCAGCAACTTGGACAGGTGACGCAGCTTCTGCCTCCACGTTTTTACGCCATTGGTCCTGCAACAATGTCCGCCTCATCCTCCACTGTGTCCTCAGCCTCCAAGGCAGGGACAATTCCCAGTGCTCCTCTAGCACACCACATGTGCAGGGCACAGCGGTGTCACACTGTTCTACACCTCGTTTGCCTGGGCAAACAAGGTCACACAGGGGAGGAACTGGCTTTCTCCAAGAGAACTTAAAATCGGAACAATGGTGACCGCCAACGGGAAAAACATGGTGTCTACCCTGCGTCAAGGAGGGATGAGCCATGCGCCCTGCATGGCGCACATGTTCAATCTAGTTGTCAAGCATTTCCTTAAGTGTCCAACCCATCTGCAAGACATCCTAAAAATGTCAAGAAAACTTTGCATGCACTTCAGCCACTTGTACACTGCCAAGCACTCCCTCCTTGAGCTGAAGCGGCAGAACGGCCTCCCACAACATGATATGCGATGTTTCCACCCGTTGGAATGCAACCCTCCATATGTTGAATCGACTATATGAACAGGGAAAAACCATAAATGATTTCTTGATGATCCAAGCGGACAGAGGTACTCAACTGTGTACCTTTCACATTAGGCAGTGGCAGCTCATGCGTGACACCTGCCGTTTGCTTGTTCCCTTTGAGGAGGCCACTTTGTTAGTCAGTCGCCAGGACTATGGGATGAACAAAGTCATTCCTCTGATTCACATCCTGGAAAAGATGCTTTTCAATCTGGCTGGTCAGGTGACTGGAGATGTGGCGTCTACATCTCACGGCTACATGAGCCCTGTGGGGGCTGAACTGGAGGATGAAGGAGGACATTGGAGCACAAGCAATGTGTAGCCAAATGGTGGAGAGGTGGAGCAGGAGCAAGCGGATCAGCCAGAGGGAGATGTGGAGCATGAGGGAGATGACCCAGACACAATGCATTGGAGATGGATACAGGGAATCCTTCGGAGTCACTTGTGCAAATGGCCCGATGCATGCTCACTTCCTTGTGCAGTGACAGCCGAATTGTCACCATTCGGCAGAGGGCTAACTAATGGCTCTCCACCATGTTAGACCCTCGCTACCGGGGAAAAATGAGGGCCTTTTTTACACCCACTGAGAGGGAGGACAAACTGAACTACTGTACTATAGAGACATGCTATGTAGCAAGTTGGCCGCTGCCTATATGCGCATCGTCCATCCTCTCGCATGTCCGACCAGGGGGGCCCTGAGCACTCAACTTGCACTGGCATGGCAGCTGTGGGAGGGGGGTGGAGGTGGCAGGAGCAGTATCGGCTCCATCAGCAGCAGCCTGAGACTAGAGTCGCTGATGAGAGGCTTTCTTCACCCGCATAGTGAAGAAGCTGCTCATCAGCAGCTAGACACAGAGCAAAAGTTGAACCAGCAGGTGATGGCATACTTAGAGTGCACCCTGCCACCCGTCATCGAAGATCCACTGGACTACTGGGCAGCCAAACTGGATTTGTGGCCACAACTGGCCGAGTTTGCCCTGGAAAAGCTGTCCTGCCCGGCCAGAAGTATGGCATCAGAGCAGGTGTTTAGTGCAGCGGGGGCCATAGTTACCCCAAGGAGAACTCGCCTGTCCACCCAAAATTTGGAGACACTGACCTTTATGAAGATGAATCAGGCATGGATCAGCCAGGACTTCCACCCACCAATGCCTGATGCAGCAGATTAAATGATCCATGCTGCCTCACCACACTCTGCCACTGGTTCACTGTATGGCCTCCTAAGGCTGTTGCTACCTACACATTATATCACCTTGCCACTCTGTGGCCTGCTCATTCTGCTGCCACCTCTGCACTCTGCCACTGGGTGACTGTATGGCCTTCTCACGCTGCTACCACCTCCTCACTCTGACACTGGATCACTGTATGGGCTCCTTATGCCGCTTCCACTGGGTCACTTTGTGTACTACTCATGCTGCTGCCACTGGGTCACTGTATGGCCTCCTCATGCCGCTTCCACTGGGTCACTCTGTGTACTCCTCATGCCGCTGCTGCTGGGTCACTGTATATCCTTCTCATGCCGCTGGCACCGGGTCACTGTATGGTCTCCTCATGCCGCTTCCACTGGGTCACTGTGTACTCCTCATGCTGCTGCCACTGGGTCACTGTATGTCCTCCTCATGCCGCTTCCACTGGATCACTCTGTGTACTCCTCATGCCAATGCCACTGGGTCACTGTAGGTCCTCCTCATGCCACTGCCACTGGGTCACTGTATGGCCTCCTCATGCCGCTTCCACTGGGTCACTCTATGTCCTCCTCATGCCGCTTCCACTGGGTCACTGTATGTCCTCCTCATGCCGCTGCCACTGGGTCACTGTATACCCTCCTCATGCCGCTGCCACTGGGTCACTGTATGGCCTCCTCATGCCGCTTCCACTGTGTCACTCTGTGTACTCCTCATGCTGCAGCCACTGGATCACTGTATGCCCTCCTCATGCCGCTGCCACTGGGTCACTGTATGCTCTCCTCATGCTGCTGCCACTGCTGGGTCACTGTATGTCCTCCTCATGCCGCTGCCACTGGGTCACTGTATGTCCTCCTCATGCTTCTGCCACTGGGTCACTGTATGGCTTCCTCATGCCGCTTCCACTGGGTCACTGTATGTCCTCCTCATGCCGCTGCCACTGGGTCACTGTATACCCTCCTCATGCCGCTGCCACTGGGTCACTGTATGGCCTCCTCATGCCGCTTCCACTGTGTCACTCTGTGTACTCCTCATGCTGCAGCCACTGGATCACTGTATGCCCTCCTCATGCCGCTGCCACTGGGTCACTGTATGCTCTCCTCATGCTGCTGCCACTGCTGGGTCACTGTATGTCCTCCTCATGCCGCTGCCACTGGGTCACTGTATGTCCTCCTCATGTTTCTGCCACTGGGTCACTGTATGGCCTCCTCATGCCACTGCCACCTCCACATTATGTCGCCTTACCACTCTGTGGCCTCCTCATGCTGCTGCCAACTCCACATTATGTCGCCTTGCCACTCTGTAGACATCTATGTGGAATCGGCAGACAGTGTAAAAGGAGTGCGCTCTTTCATGCTACAGTAGGATCTTGGGCCTCTGCACGGTTCTTTCTACCTGGCACTAACATGGACCACCTGTAAGGCTGAGTTCACACTTGAGTTAGTTGGTCAGTTTTGGTTCCATAACTGGCCAAATAAGTGGTGTGCAGGGCTGCTAAGAGCAATGGCTGTCATGTGCATGTTATACTGACTCACAGTATTGTTTCACTACCACAGCAGACTCCCTATGCATGTTACTGCAAGGCACAGTGTTCTACACCACTATACAGGCTCTCTGAAGCTAGGAAATAGGTGTTTTTTAATGATATTCGCCACAAAATAATCTGTATCGAAGCAAATTTTTTTTTGAAATTCGAATCGAACTGCAGAATCGAACTTTTGAGAAATTCGCTCATCTCTAGTGAGTAACACACATGTGCTCAGCTCGTTATGGCCACAGCACAGTAGACAAACATCTAGCTGGTAAGAAGATGTGCTCCTGTGTGCCCATTACATGACCATGGATCAATTTTTATCTACTCAAAGTAAGCAGATTGAATGACAGTAAGCTGAAATCTATTAAACTGCGAGGAATTGATATAGAAAGTATATTGGAAATTTGTTGAAGTTTTTATTAAACAAATAGTAACATTAGTTACTTTTAATATTGGTCTGAAACTGGACAACCCTTTTTGGGCTAAGGCAGTGTGGTGTAACAATTGCGGTTGCGGGAGGTGCGTCTGTGACAGGGCCCGGAGGGGGAACACCATGATAGCAGTGGGGGAAAGCCTGGTTCCCTGATCGCTATACATATTGTTAATGGAATGGGGCCCGACATGTTGCTGGACCCATTTCCAATAGATGCCAGCCTAGGGGAGGTGACTACAAATAACAAATACTCTCCTGGGCTGCTGACGATACCTGGCTTCCTCTCCAGGGCTCTTCTGGCCCACGTGACCGCTGAGGCCCTATCACAGGCCCAATCAGTGACGTCTGGGGTGTGTTTACCTAGTTGCAGGCTGAAAGTGGACCAAAGAAAATGCTGAAGAAAAACAAACGGAGCAAGGATGCCCAGGAGAGGTGAGGCAAGTTGAGTATAAGTGTTTGTCATTTTTAATCACTTCCCCTGGGCCTCTACTTATTATACTTTGGGGTCTGAGGAGACCCCAGAGTACAATAATAGCACTAGCTCTAGGGGGCTCTTGGGAGCATTTAATACTGGGTGAGGGCCACTAGGGAGCATATAATAATGTGTGGGGCCACAGTAGCGCATATAATACTGGATGGGGCCACTGTGTGGAGCATATTATACTTTGTGAGGGCCACTGTGGAGCATATTGTGGGGGCCACTGTGGAGCATATTGTGGGGGCCACTGTGGAGCATATTATACTGTGAGGGGGCCACTGTTATGCATATAATACTGTGTGGGGCCACTGTGGAGCAAATTATACAGTGTAGGGTCACTGTGGAGTATATTATGCTGTGTGGGGGCCACTGTGGTGCATATTATACTGTATGGAGGCCACTGTGGAGCATATTACACTTTGTGGGGGCCACTTTGGACCATATAATATTGTGTGGAGCCACTGTGGAGCATATTATACTGTGAGAGGCCATTGTTGAGCATCTCATATTATGTATGTAGCAGCTGTGGACTATTATTACAGGTTGTAATAACATTGCATGGTGATTATAATACTGTTACAGATACTGTGCAATGTAAATAGTAAAGGGGTCACAGCGCCACAAAAGCACCACAGTATCTTCAAAAAGTTGATCAGCAGGGGCCCCCACTGATCTTTTACATCTGTTAGACTGCTAGGGCCCTGCAGATCAGCTGTTTCCCACAGCACACAGCTCCCAGTATTGTTTACATGCCGGGCACTGCACAGCTCATTCACCTGGACTCTCCTGGGTTGTCTGAGTTTAGACATAAAGTAAACACTACTGAGATTAGAAAAATATGTTTATCAGAAGTGAGGCACTCTTAAGAAATTTGAGGATGTCTCGACCCCATGGCTGGATAATCCAGGGCTTGCCCTTAGAACACTTTCATGGATAGGATCCTTTACAAGCTGACATTGTTCTTGAGCTGTGGATCGGCCTGGTTGCTGACTCTCCTACATGTGGATATGTTAAATAAAAATGTTTTTTTATGTGAAATGCTATCTCTGAGATTACAACCTATTGTTAGCAATGTGTTGATAGAGAAGGGGAAGCTTATGATGGGGCTGGAGTGAGCACTTTTCTGTGTGTTCCTGATTCCACAAACCTTATTATGACCGCACACTTCTAATTATCTCTGGAGACTACGTACCTCCATATGTGGACTTGCAGGATGGAATATGGGTGGAAGATAGGACAATTTGGTGGAAAAACTTACACTTATTTTATATCAGTATATTCATATTAACTCGTGGAATATCAATAACTTGTTGCTTTTTCCACAAACAAAAAATCCCCACGAAAAAATTGTAAAAGCTAATCAATATATTATATATACAACAAAATTGTACCATTGTAAAATACAAGTGGTCCTCCAAAACACAAGCCCTACGGAAACATTTTTAAAGAATAAAGTATGGCCCTCAAAATCAGACAATTAAAAAAACAAAATTGCTTGGCCCTTAACATCTAAAATGTTTGATGTTGAGATTTAATAAATAACAAGATAATAATAATAGTAACAGTATAGCAAGATTGACTATAACGCTTTCCATTATATTTTCGGATGTCCAAAATATGTGTTGTTCAAAACTCTAAGACTGTGTAAGTTTACATTGTGGCATGTTTAACACATTCGCTGTACAATATCTTAGGTTACATAACCTATTAAGAACACTAGGTGGCTCTGTCATGGCTCATATTTCTAACACTTGTTAACATGGGACCACCATAGGAAAGCACAAAACTTCTATTAATGGTTCTACATAAAATTTTTAATTCTAGATTGATTTCTTTTTTCTAAATGCATAAATGTAGATATTTAGTTTTGACAGATTTAGAGGTTGAGCTGTATTTGAGTAGAATGTAAAATGAGAAATAAACATACAGGAAACCTGTAGGTTTAAAATAACCCCAAACACATTATTAGCGTAAAAATCTGGATATAAATGCCGGCGCTTAGCTCTCTCCAAGTTTTATTTCAAACTCCAAGTAAAAAACAGGCTTGACTAGCCTATATCAAACAAAACAATAAAAACCTTAAAAAAAACATTTAGAAATACAAAAGCATATACAGCGCCTTTCACACTCGAACTGAGCGCTTCCTCATATAAACATAGTTCCTAACTGCTCCTATAAATATATTTTAATGTACTATTTACATATACATGAATGGGGACATGTGTTTTAGTCCTTGTGTTTTTTTTTTTGTTTTGTTTTTTTCATGGAAGGAGACCTTTCACCCCAGGTAGGGGTATATATACACATGTGGACAAAATTGTTGGTACCCCTCGTTTAATGAAAGGAAAACCCACAATGGTCACAGAAATAACTTGAATCTGACAAAAGTAATTTGCCAAACTACATGTAGACAAGCCACAAAATTTCTAGGAGAATATCCTATGGACAGAGTAGACAAAAATCTAAATTTTTGGCAAGGCACATCAGCTCTATATTCACAGATGGAAAAATGAAGCATAACTTGAAAAGAACACTGTCCCTACTGTGAAATATGGAGGAGGCTCTGTTATGTTCTGGGGCTGCTTTGCTGCATCTGGCACAGGGTGTCTTGAATCTGTGCAGGGTACAATGAAATCTCAAGACTATCAAGGGATTCTAGAGAAAAATGTGCTTCCCAGTGTCAGAAAGCTTGGTCTCAGTTGCAGGTCATGGGTCTTGCAACAGGATAATGACCCAAAACACACAGCTAAAAAACACCCAAGAATGGCTAAGAGGAAAACGTTGGACTATTCTGAAGTGGCCTTCTATGAGCCCTGACCTAAATCCTATTGAGCATCTTTGGAAGGAGCTGAAACATGCCATCTGGAAAAGGTACCCTTCAAACCCGAGACAACTGGAGCAGTTTGCACATGAGGAGCAAAATACCTGTTGAGAGTTGCTGAAGTTTCATTGACAGTTTTGATTGCAGTGATTGCCTCAAAAGGTTGTGCAACAAAATATTAAGTTAAGGGTACCATCATTTCTGTCCAAGCCTGTTTCATGAGTTTTCTTTTTAAAAAAAATTCTGTTGAAGCATGGTTGAAAAGCAAAGTCTGACTTTCATTTGTTCATTTTCATTGAATTTTAATATATTATTACTTTTGTCAGAATCAAGTTATTTCTGTCACCATTGTTTTTCACGGAAGGAGACCTTTCACCCCAGGAAGGGGTACACACATATATATATATAAATATAAATAAATATATATATATATATATATATATATAGTAGCAGAAGGACCCGGCTTCGCATGGGTACATTTCATTTTTTGTTTGTGTTGTGGCCCCATACGAATTGGCCAGTTTTGCACTTGACATCCAGTATGGCAGTCCAGTATAGGTACAGTTTATTTATGGCCGTGTTGCTATGGAAACCTGGTAAATGAAATGTGAACTTATATTGGCTGATGCACGTCATATGACTGAATATTTAAGGACCTGCGAACTGTTATTGACTCATACAGGTCATAAATAGCTTGATTGCTATGGAAACCTGGTGGAAAGCTGTGTGTATGTCAATACTAAAGAACTTGTGATTTTCCATTGGTCCATAAGCATCATGTGATCATGTATATCTCAGTTTGGATATCAGTGAAAGATCTTCGATCGGTTGTTATGGAAAGCCTGGAGTAAAGCTGTGTGTATGTGACCTTTTGTAACAGTGTCATCCACAGCGCCCTGCCCCTTTAAAGCTGACCCACAGCAGTGAAGAAAAATGGATGGGTTGTTATGGAAACATGGAGTGCAGTTGTGTGCATGGTGCTGACAATGCCTTGTCAGATTGGAGACGGGCTTGGGTCTGCTGGGTTGTTTCAGCAGCTCGCTGTTGTCTGTTACATACCTTTTCAGATCAGAGACAGGCTTGGGTCTGCTGAGAGTTGTCATTAGCTCAAGCAGCAGCCATGCGTTTTTCTGCGGGGGGGCATGAGTAGTTTAAAAACGTTTCAATTTATAAGAATGCTGAAATCCAGTATGGCAGTCCAGTCAGTGGCATAAATACCGGGGTAGCAGTGGTAGCGGCTGCCACAGGGCCCGGGACATTAGGGGTCCCAGCAGGCCCCTGATGTTTTTTTTTTTTTTAAATAGGCCGTTACCCGCTGGTGTAACACCAGCAGGTAGCAGGCCCTATTTACTTACCTTTCCCCGGTCCTGCTCACGACCGCCTGCGCTTCACCTTCTGCGGAGGCAACTGTGAGCAGGAGCGGGGATTGGTAAGTAAGGCCTGCGGGCCATGAACCCCACAAACACTGCTGTCATTATACTCTGGGGTCTTTTCAGACCCCAGAGTATAATGATCGGAGGTCCCGAGGAGTTGAGGGAACATAAAAACCACTGTTACTTACCTCTCCTGCGCTCCAGCAGGCTTAGGGCCTCCTTGGTGACTTCCCAGACGTTGGTGGGCCAGTCCAACGTCATTATGTGTCACGATGCATGCCTGGCTCACGTGACATCTGGTCCAACATTGAAGAGGTAGCGAGAAGTGCACATAATACTATATGAAGGGGCCACTTTGGGGCATAATACTGTGTGTAGGGGCCACTATGGGGCAAAATACTGTGTGCAAGGGCCACTATGGGGCATAATAGTGTGTGCAGGGGCCACTATGGGGCATAATAGTGTGTGTAGGAATGCAGTTTGCGCGGGGGGGGATGGTTGCCGGGGGGGGGGTCCCATGTCAAATGTTCACCTTGGGGCCCAGCCATTGCTTGTTACACCACTGAGTCCAGTATAGGTACAGTCTATTTATGGCTGTGTTGTTATGGAAACCTGGTAAATTAAATGTGAACTTATATTGGTTGATACACGTGATATGACTGAATATTTAAGGACCTGCGAACTACTATTGACTAATACAAGTCATAAATAGCTTGGTTGCTATGGAAACCTGTGTGCCTGAGGAGACTAAGCGCCTGCAAGCTTCTATTGGCTGATAAGGGACATGTGACCGTGTGTATGGCAGTTAGAAAATGAGTGAAAGACTTGCAGGCTTGTATTAGCTAATGCTGGTCATTTGTTGAGACTACTGTATCTCAGGAACGGTACATCCTTTAGACCTGAGACCCAGTCTAAAATATTTCCGGACACCTGAAGTACATGTGTGCCAAATTTGGTGAAGATCGGTCCAGTCGTTTGGTCGCGCATAAAGATCAGACAGACAGACAGAAACTCATTTTTATATATATAAGATATATATATATATAATGAAAAACGTTCTGTGACAGCATTCAAAATAATAGGGATAAAGCCACTGCCTTAGTTGCATGGCAGAACCCCATCTCCCATTAGGGGTTACTTACAAAGAAGAAAAGCAGTCCAGTCTGCCAGCAACCATATACAGCATAATAGGAATTGTCTTTATTCAAATCATAGCATCACACACCACGTATCGACCCCCTATTTATTTATTTATATTTATATATATGTGTGTACCCCTTCCTGGGGTGAAAGCTCTCCTTCCATAAAAAACAAAAATAAACACAAGGAGTAAAACACATGTCCCCGTTCATGTATATGTAAACAATACATAGAAATTCCAAAAGGTCCTCCAAGTTGATTAAACTACCAATAAATATGGAAAACAGAACAAGAAAAACACTTTCCACATATTACAAAAGAATTATTGACATGTTAAAACACAGTGAAGAGCAATCGCTGAACTTGCAGCTGTAACTCACCACTCCGTTCGGCTCCATCTGTCAAAATACGGAAGCCAGGAGGGGACTAAATAGACAAAACTGCAAACTAATCGTTCTATACACAGAACCCCAGAATGCATGGAGACTGCAAACTAGTATTGGTTTGTAACATTATACAGTACAGTGCTGGCCAAAAGTATTGGCACCCCTGCAATTCTGTCAGATAATATTCAATTTCTTCCAGAAAATGATTGCAATCACAAATGCTTTGGTAATAATATCTTCATTTATTTTGCTTGCAATGAAAAAACACAAAAGAGAATGACAAAAAAAGTCAAATCATTTTACACAAAACTCCAAAAATGGGCTGGACAAAAGTATTGGCACCCTCAGCCTAATACTTGGTAGCACAACCTTTAGACAAAATAACTGTGAACAACCACTTCCGGTAACCATCAATGAGTTTCTTACAATGCTCTGCTGGAATTTTAGACCATTCTTCTTTGGAAAATTTCTCCAGGTCTCTGAGATTTGAAGGGTGCCTTCTCCAAACTGCCATTTTGAGATCTCTCCATAGGTGTTCTATGGGATTCAGGTCTGGACTCATTGCTGGCCACTTTAGAAGTCTCCAGTGCTTTCTCTCAAACCATTTTCTAGTGCTTTTTGAAGTGTGTTTTGGGTCATTGTCCTGCTGGAAGACCGATGACCTCTGAGGGAGACCCAGCTTTCTCACACTGGGCCCTACATTATGTTGCAAAATTTGTTGGTAGTCTTCAGACTTCATAATGCCATGCACACGGTCAAGCAGTCCAGTGCCAGAGGTAGCAAAGCAACCCCAAAACATCAGGGAACCTCCGCCATGTTTGACTGTAGGGACCATGTTCTTTTCTTTGAAGGCCTCTTTTTTTTTTCCTGTAAACTCTATGTTGATGCCTTTTCCCAAAAAGCTCTACTTTTGTCTCATCTGACCAGAGAACATTCTTCCAAAAAGTTTTTGGCTTTCTCAGGTAAGTTTTGGCAAACTCCAGCCTGGCTTTTTTATGTCTCTGGGTCAGAAGTGGGGTCTTCCTGGGTATCCTACCATAGAGTCCCTTTTCATTCAGACGCCGATAGTATGGGTTGACACTGTTGTACTCTCGGACTGCAGGGCAGCTAGAACTTGTTTGGATGTTAGTCGAGGTTCTTTAGCCACCATCCGCACAATCTTTCGTTGAAATCTCTCGTCAATTTTTCTTTTCCGTCCACATCTAGGGAGGTTAGCCACAGTGCCATGGGCTTTAAACTTCTTGATGACACTGCGCACGGTAGACACAGGAACATTCAGGTCTTTGGAGATGGACTTGTAGCCTTGAGATTGCTCATGCTTCCTCACAATTTTGCTTCTCAAGTCCTCAGACAGTTCTTTGGTCTTCTTTCTTTTCTCCATGCTCAATGTGGTACACACAAGGACACAGCACAGAGGTTGAGTCAACTTTAATCCATTTCAACTGGCTGCAAGTGTGATTTAGTTATTGCCACCACCTGTTATGTGCCACAGGTAAGTAACAGGTGCTGTTAATTACACAAATTAGAGAAGCATCACATGATTCTTCAAAGGGTGCCAATACTTTTGTCCACCCCCTTTTTTATGTTTGGTGTGGAATTATATCCAATTTGGCTTTTTGACAATTCTTTTTGTGGTTTTCCATTGACGACAAATTAAATGAAGATATTATTACCAAAGCATTTGTGATTGCAATCATTTTCTGGAAGAAATTGAGTATTATCTGACAGAATTGCAGGGGTGCCAATACTTTTGGCCAGCACTGTAGATCGTTTTGCAAAATTATCAAACATCTTATTAAAAATGTTGTCAGCTTCTTATCTGATGGCTAACAAAATATTAGCCCATTTAAAATCTGCTTGCAATATTGGTGTATTATTTGCCTGCGTTACGTTCCTCATTGGATCTTATTGCCGGCTTGTAAATTACCGACATATAAACAATTTCCACTCATTTTTATTGCTGAATTGTGAATTGCAAATATTTAAACAATTTACCCCTCATTTATGTAGTATTACATAATTATTTATTATATAGAAAGAGATTATTTTACTCCATATTGCCCTAAAAAAACAAAAAAAAGTTTTTATTGTTTTGTTGGATATAGGCTTTTGAAGCCTGTTTTTAACTTGGAGTTTGAAATAAAAATTGGAGACAACTAAGCACCGGCGTTTCTATCCAGTTTTTTTTTTTACCCTAACAATGTATTTGGGGTTATTTTAAATCTACGGGATCCCTGTCTGTTTTTCTCTTTCTATGTAATCGAAGGGATCTATTATTATTTTGAGCCCCTTCAGTGGAGTTGTCAGATGGCTTTTGATTTAACGGTTTTCTATCCCAAGTGAATTCTACAGCTGTTTTTATACTTGGGAGGAATACATCACATGGTTTACTATTACGCATGACTTCTGGGTGAACCAGGTAAGCAGTTTAATTGAGCTGTGTGAGGATTCCCCTATCATTGCTTATTTCACGAGGAAGCGCCTCCGGTGTATTTTTTTGGTAACATGTACTGTAAAGGTAGAATATTTGTTTTGCTCAGTTTTTTAAGGGTTGTCAAATTTTTTTTAAATGTACTGCAGCAATGAGATCTTAACTCTAGTAAACAGCATCACACACATTCATAACTACAGTATATACTATATACTGTAAATAGTCAGTATTTTGTTGTTCTGTTCCCTTTGTTGTATTATGATATTTAATATATATACACTGATAAACAATAACATTAAAACAATGAGAGGTTAAGTGAATTGGACCAATCCATGTAGAGGCTGGGGGAGGTGTAAAATTAAAAAAAAGCATACTCACCTATCCCAGGTGCTCCATAGTCTGCTTTCAATGTCTGGTTGGTTTCAGTGGCCTCAGCAGTAGCAATGACATGTGTGAGCAATGTCACTGGTTCCTCTCCATCAGCTGTTAAGGCCACTAATTGATCCCAGTTAGGCACCAGACTTCAAGGATCCAAACCCTTGCAATGGATAAAGCAGTTCAGGCTAGTATGTTTATTTTACATCTCCGCCGGCCACCACATAGGTTGGGCCAATTCCTGGACAACCCCTTTAAGGATCTGGGTGGCCAGATTCTGGTTCCAAAATGGCAAATACAGTATTGTGGGATGTTGTCTTGTGCAGTTATTAGTACCTACCAATAGTGGTTCAAGGAAGGATGAGTCATGGGTGCACAAGGTTTATGATATATGTCGGAAGTGAATGCTAGTCCTCTGTGACTCATTCCACTGAAGAGCTCCTGTAATACAAAATAATGATATAGTTACTACTGTCTATAATATATAGTAACTTAATACCAACTTCTCCAGCTCTCCTCCTGGGATGGTGCAGTGCTGAGAGGTACTTCAGTGTACCTGAGGGTGGTGGTAGTCTCTCCCTCAGAGTAAGTTCTAATTGTGGTCAGCCTTCCTGAGCCTGGTAGAAGTTGGAGTACCCATGACAGTCTTGCAGGGATAAGACTCAGGAGGATTGAGGTATGCAGAAAACAGCATAACTTTCAACTTTACTTGAGATAAAATGCAATATAACATCTTCCAAGCATAGAGGTACACTTCTTGCAACTTTACCACTGTGAGTTGTTGCTGCGCTGGCAGTTGATACACCTAGGTACAGTGTGTGCAATATTGGGCTGGCTAGAAGGGCTGCAGACCAGTCAAGGGACTTTCTCAGGCTCATAACCCTCTCTGCACTCACTCTTCCAAGGAACACAAAAGACTTCTGGTCTCTTCCTTACTAGACTTTACTGAACAAGTTGTACCAAAACTTGGCTTCCTGCCTTGCAGTGGTACAGCCAGGGCCTGCTCCAGGTTTTAGTGGATCCTTGGATGACAGAGTCTAAGTGGACCTTCTGTCAGTCATAATAAGAGACATAATCAATTAAATTCAGTGAGTGCTTTGATTATTAAAGAACATCATATCTGCTATTTCTATGTACAGACTATAATGCAAGCATAGGGCAAACAATACTAATAAGTATACACATTTTGCAGTAGTCCCGTCCCAGTGGAATGCTGAGATTAGAGATCATCAGACCACTTGGTGTGTTGCAGATTTCCACAAATGAAGCTGTGTGAGAGTGCCCACGCTGAATCTAGTGCTAAACAAAATCACCTAAAATGGCTTCTTGAGCAAAGCAGCAGTGTCCTGCTCTGCTCAATGCTCTGCTGGTGAATGCTGGATCCTGGCATTCATGTGTTTGCTACATTTAAATGTATCTACTTTACTAAAACAATATTGTGGACCGACTGCACTTCCTCATGGAAGCAGTATTCCTTGATGGCCTTGGCATCTTTCAGAGGATAATGCGCTCGACCACTCCTCAAAAAATGTTCAGCAACACGATAAAGAATGATGGCATTATTTTGGTTGCCTTCCATTACTTGTATGGCCTTCAAATGTATTGTATCAGTTAAATTACTGGGATTTTAGTACCATCAGTACCATGGTGGATGACTGCTTTAAAAATCCTCCAGACAACATGTTAAAAAATATCTAGAATAATAGAAATGAAGACTTCTTATGCCAAGGCTTCTTCCGATGCCTACATTTTAATATGATGATATTAAATTGTCCAAGTTAATGCAGTAGCATATAGAACATCAGGATAGCATTATGTGCTTGGTTGCTTCTCTATGATATTAAAGCATGCCATGAATGGAGATAGCCCCCTAACTGAAGCACTGTGCAGTATAACATTGTTAATTCCAGCTACAGTATAGACTTTTTTCTTCTCCCATTTAATTTTAATGCTATTGGATCATGCTGGGAACTGGATGTTTAGCTATATTATTATTATAGGAATACATGAAAATAAAGTAGAATTACTTAATACCAATGCACGCTCAGTGTCACAGTCAATTATTACTTAAATAGCCAGCCTTATTTCTCTTATGATAGCATTTAAGGGATTATTGTAGCTATGTTTCAAACAGTCACTTATATTTTTCTCAGACCTGCAGAGTCACATTACACCAGCTACAGACAAGGAGCAATAATAGTTTTATTCAGCTGAGGACTGAAGGCTCTGATAATGGCCATGCAATAGGCTTTTCTGGGCTGACAAAATACCCCCTTTCATGTCTGTTCAATTAAAGATAATTGTGGAAGGCATTAATAATCTCATATGTTTTCATCAAAACTTTGTTCAGCTAAGGACACCATGCTCATAGTGGTCTACTGCACATCTGCATATTAAACCTGCTGTAGCCAGTGTGTGACCAATCGCAAAAACAGGATGTGATCGGCAGCAGGACAATAGAAGGATTTTAGACTGAATGGAAGGGATTTTCTTCTTGGCACAAGAATGCAATGGGATGACCCTGGCATGAACTGGTATTTTTGTGTCTGCTCATAAATGTCACTGTTATTTTTGCAGATTAATATTATATTCACCTCAAAAGAGTTCTCTGCAGTTCGCATCAAAGTCTCAATACACATGAAATCAGCTCATGCTATTGCATATTCACAGCACCCTGCTCTACACATGACAGAATACCTCTGGAGGGCATTTGTGGGCGCTTTTACTTCATAATATTAAAGTCACGACTTAAAAGTATTTTCTTTGTCATTTCACAATTGGGTAGGTACAATGACCAGACAAGATATAAGGGTTGCACTTAACATAATGGGGGTTGTGGTTAAAAAACATCTTTAAAACATTTCCTCTTAACAATCACCAATACATTTAAAAAAGTAAAATGTAAAGAATTATGAGTATTGTTTGTATCTGCATTGTCTGGCAGGCAATGGTCAGAAAAGAAGCAATAAGATTTAGGTGCACTGCTGTACTATGGCTCTGTGTTGTATGGAGCCATAATAGGGCACTCTATTGTCGGTCCTTATGCCTTTGGGTTTGTAGGGAAGAAAAGACCATGGCATGTTTCATCAAACACCATGTTACAGAAATATTCTACCCCTGAAGCATTATTTCTAAGGAGAATATCTCTAATATGTGGCATCCAACAGACATCACATGTTAGCATATGGAGCCCTAGCTACAAAGTTGCAGGAAACTCTGTATTCTACCCTACACAATACAGCTTACATCTTACAGCTCTGCCATATGCATGAGGCCTTAAAGAGGTTGTCTCACAAACTGAAGACCGCAGGACCTTCCTCCCGCTCCACGTTCAACCTGAGCACAGTCTATCTCCAGAACTCCCATTGAAGTGAATGGGAGAGCCAACTGCCATCAGTCCCACCCACATTCAGCCTGGATGTGCTTAGATTGAATGTGGAACAGGAGAAAGGTGCTGCGGTCTTTAGTTTGTGTGAAAACCCCTTTAGGCCCGGGCCAACCAGAAGCGTAA
The DNA here is from genome assembly GCA_947044405.1 of Leptodactylus fallax. NCBI lineage: Eukaryota > Metazoa > Chordata > Amphibia > Anura > Leptodactylidae > Leptodactylus > Leptodactylus fallax. The sequence continues at coordinate 1,027,872 of CAMRHE010000347.1, forward strand.
ATGCCGCGGAAAAAAACATGGTAGTTTACAGTCACTGCAAGGTGGATGGGATTCTAGTGAATCCCATCTAGACCTTGCAGAAAAATACCTGCAGTAGACACGCTGCGATTTCCAAAACTGTTAGGTTTCTTTCATTGCATATACAGTGGCTTGCAACAGTATTCATACCCCTTGAACTTTTTCACATTTTGTCACCTTACAACCACAAACCTAAATGTATTTTATTGATATTTAAAGTAATAGACCAACACAAAGTAACAGATAATTGTGAAGTGGAATTATGCATGGTTTTCAAAATTTTAATCAAATAAAAATCTGAAAAGTGTGACATGCAAAAGTATTCAGCCCCCTTATATCAATACTTTGAAGAGCCACCTTTCGCTGCAATTACAGCTGCAAGTCTTTTGGGGTATTTCTCTACCAGCTTTGCGCATCTACAGACTGAGATTTTTGCTCATTCTTCTTTGCAAAATAGCTCAAGCTCAGCCAGATTGGATGGAGAGTGTCTGTGAACAGCAATTTTCATGTCTTGCCACAGATGCTCAATGGGATTTAGGTCTGGACTTTGGGCCATTCTAACACATGAATATTCTTTGATCTAAACCATTCCACTGTAGGTCTGGCTGTATGTTTAGGGTCCTTATCTTGTTGGAAGGTGAATCTCCTTCCCAGTCTCAAGTCTTTAGCAGCCTCTAACAGGTTTTCTTTCAAGACTGCCCTGTATTTAGCTCCATCCATCTTCCCATAAACTCTGACCAGCTTCCCTGTCCCTGCTGAAGAAAAGCATCCCCACAGCATGATGCTGCCACCACCATGTTTCACAGTGGGGATGGTGTGTTCAGAGTGATGAGCAGTGTTACTGTAACATCCTTGCCTGTCAGGGCTTTGGCACCATCCTCCGGGCGCACGCTGCGGCGCAGGAGGCGTGTCTGGTGATCATTCCTTCCTTTGGGTTTTTCTTGTATTGTCTGAACACTGTCCTATTCCCTCACCTCCTTAATTGATTTTCCACCACACCCTTCTCCTTCACCTTGCTTTCCCCCTGCTCCACTAAGAGTTAACTTTAGTCTTACCTGTGTGATTGACAGCCTATCCTCCTATCAAGTCTGGGGCGGGTTCTTCTTCCCTATTTATTGTTTGCTCACTTTCCCATTGGCGCCTGCTATTGCATTACGCTTACTGGCTATACTCCTTGTTCTTTGTTACCTGTTCTTCTGATTTCCTGAACACTGGCTTACCTTTGACTTCTCTCTTGGATTGTGATTTTGTACTGCATTGCTCAATTGTTACCGACCACTTGGCTAGCTCACCTCCCTTTGTTGTGGTCGTCCTGTCTGCGTTCTGTGTATCACTTATTGTAAGCAGGGACTGGCGACTGGTTGCTGGCTGTTGCCTAGGACAGATCGGGCAAGTTAGCCAGGGACAGTGGGGGGGATTCAGCTTAGGGTCCACTGTCTTGTTGTGCCCCTCCCCCCAAAGTTCTCCAGCAGCTACTGGGGAATCGCTCCTCTAGCGATCCCCTTACAGTTACTTTTCTGTCACATATAACGCTTTGCATTTAGGCCAAAAAGTTCAACTTTGGTCTCATATGACCAGAGCATCTTCTTCCACATGTTTGCTTTTGGCATATGGCTTGTGGCAAACTGCAAACTGCACTTCTTATGTCTTTCTTCCCACTCTTCCATAAAGGCCAGATTTGTGGAGTGCATGACTTCTAGTTGTTCTGTGGACAGATTCTCCCACCTGAGCTGTGGATTTCTGCAGCTCCTCCAGAGTGACCATGGGCCTCTTAGCTGCTTCTCTGACCAGTAATCTCCTTCCTCGATCTGTCAGTTTAGGTGGGTAGCCATGTCTTGGTAGGTTTGCAGTTGTAGAACACTTTTTCCATTTTTGGATGATGGATTGAACAGTGCTCCTTGGGATGCTCAAAGCTTTGGATATATTTTTCTAACCTAACCCTGCTTTAAACTTCTCCACAACTTTATATCTGACCTGGCTGTTGAGTTCCTTGGTCTTCGTGATGCTGTTTGTTCACTAGTGTTCTCTAACAAACCACTGAGGCCTTCTCTGAACAGGTGTATTTATACTAAATTACACACAACTGTACGCTATTCACTAATTAAGTGACTTCTGAAGAAAATTGTGCGCACTGGATTTTATTTAGGTGTGTCAGAGTACAGGGGGCTGAATACTTTTCCATGTCACCATGTACCATGTATCATTTTCGTTCCAATTCACAATTATATGCTACTTTGTGTTGATCTATCACTTTAAATCTCAATAAAATACATTTAAGTTTGTGGTTGTAAGGTGACAAAATGTTCAAGGGGTATGAATACTTTTACAAGCCACTGTATTTCTGGTTGAATATAAACTGATTGAAGAACTAATGACAAATTGACTTCAGTTTACATCAATCCCCCACCCACTGACCTTTATAATAAAAAACAGACTATCATGAAGGATTCTGTAATAAATTTAACGAGGACTGATGTATGGTATGCTACTTACTTCTTGGCATCATTTCAAGTCTTGGAATAAATGTGATATGTCAATTAATCAATCAATCATCAATTTTTGAAAAAAAACAAAAAAAAAACTCACAAAAACCCAAAAAGTGAAAATACAGTTAAATGACTTTCTAGACCCATAAAAATGTAAATATATTGAATATACTAGATACGGCGATGATGTCTCATCTTGACACTTCACTTCGGCAGCCAATCACTGGCAACACTGATCAGCTGACAGGGACAGTGATCAATGAGAATGGCACATCACACTGTGGAAAATGGTTTGTTCATTCGTTCAGACAAAATTGAATTTTTAATATTAAAATTACCCACTAAAAGGTGATGTGGATGACAGCAGATGCCTCCTGTTCTGGCAGGTCACGTGGAATAGTGACTGGAGTTTATTTTTTATTTATTTAGCTTACTTGTATAGCGCCATCATATTTTGCAGCACTTTTACAGACATTGTCAGTCACTGTCCCACAATCTACGTTCCCTATCAGTATGTCTTTGGAGTGTGGGCGGAAACCAGAGTACCCAGAGGAAACCCACACAAACACAGGGAGAACATACAAACTCCTTGTACAGTGGGGAAAAAAAAGTATTTAGTCAGTTCTCCCACTTAAAAAGATGAGAGAGGCCTGTAATTGACATCATAGGTAGACCTCAACTATGAGAGACAAAATGAGAAAACAAATCCAGAAAATCACATTGTCTGATTTTTAAAGAATTTATTTGCAAATTATGGTGGAAAATAAGTATTTGGTCACTGTGAAGAATATCGCCTCGCCCATCCGCCTGGCACGCCTGCGATCAAACTTCTTTCTTAACCTCCCACTCACACACCGTGAGTAGACCGGGTCATAGGATAAAAATGAAACGAGCGATATAAATTTTATATATTTAATAACCCAAGTGGGTCGGTATGGATTAATAGCATATACAGAAATATACAATATTAATATGATCAAGCATAAACATACAAGCAAAGGTGCGATGATACAATACAAAACAAAATAAAAGGGAAATAAAAGTTTAGAAAAGATACCTGAGCACACAGCTTTGTCCTAGCTGTCTCTCTTCCATGCTCAGCACAATAGACTTGTAGTCCGTTTCTCTAGGCCACAGCAGAGTTTTGGGCCTAGGGCGCAAGCTTAAGCAAGTTGCATAAAACAATCCTTCTACATGCTGTCCAGAACTAGGCCCTCAAAGCATTCCTCAGTAGGGCAGGCCCTCTCATCTTCTCCCAGATCAGAGCTCCTTACTGCCTCTTTGCTGAATGACCCAGAATCCAGGTCTGCCCACAGCATATGGCTAGTGCTCCACCCACCCCTTGCTCCCAGGCAGCCCCCCTTCTCCCACCTTTGCAGAACCCTCGGAGAGAAGGGTGAAGTTAAGGCTTGCTATCCCCCATCCCATCTGGCCAGGGATAATAAAAGTGCCTGGCTATAGCAAGCCATCTCCAATGAACACACATAAAACCAGTGAAGCGTATCGTCCAGCAATGTGGACTCAACTAAAGCACCGCATTCCAAGTGGGGGAAGGACTGACCTAAGCAAGTAAAACACACTTCCAAGAAAGATATAAAACTGAGGGTCGGTTCATCACAGTCACCTACAAACAAGCAAGATTTCTGGCTCTCACAGACCTGTAACTTCTCATTTAATAGGCTCCTCTGTCCTCCACTCATTACCTGTAGTAATGGCACCTGTTTGACACCTGTTATCAGTATAAAAGACACCTGTCCACAACCTCAAACAGTCACACTCCAAACTCCACTATGGTGAAGACCAAAGAGCTGTGGAAGGACACCAGAAACAAAATTGTAGATCTGCACCAGGCTGGGAAGACTGAATCTGCAATAGGCAGGCAGCTTGGTGTGAAGAAATCAACTGTGCTGTCACTAACATCATGTGTTCCATCATCCTTATCCACAAGGCTCTCCATAACACTGTACCTTCCTACATCTCCTCCCACATCTTGGTCTACACCCTACTCATCCTCTCCATTCTTCCAGTGATAGAAGGCTAACATTCTCCATGATGAGATCCTCCCACTTCCATCTTCAAGATTTCTCCTGAGTTGTACCAGTTCTCTGAAATATCTGATTAAAACCCAACGTCTACTGCTTTAAGTGCACCCTAAAAACACATCTCTTCAATCAGGCATATAACATGTCCTAATCTAATATTTCTGCATTTACAATCCCTAAACTAGCCCTCTTCTGTTCACGCCCCCTACTTTATCCCACAGGACATGATGCTTATATCTAGGTGTAACCCAGTATATCAAAGCACTTTGGATCTGCAATTAAAAAGACACTGGTGACCGACTCCAACAGATTTATTTATTTGTGTTACCTTAGCTCATAATAATGGCTGGATCACTGTATAGTCACTTGTGTCACCCCTTTTATCTCATAGATTGTAAGCTCTTTTGAGCAGGGTCCTCATTCCTATTGTGTGAATTTTTAGTCCTTATCACTTGGTGGTCGCACATAAGCAGATATACCATATATATCTTGTCACAGAATATTACAAAGGCTGGTCATCTTGTAACACACATCTCAGGGTATGTAGTGCCAGGAGTAAAGCTAAGGATAGACATGTGTATATCAGGATCATTATTTGATTGAAATCAAATCAGCAAAATGAAAAGCAGTTCCTAGTTCTGTTAGAGAGGATTAGAAGAAGGGAAGCTGAAAGTAGCATCTGGAAGAAAGAACACAGCCTGCAACTGTCTTCCTTCTCTCTGTATAGCCTATTGTGACCCAGGGACTCTTGTAACATGGGAAATTTTGTTATACAGTATGGAAGGGGGTCTATTTTCTGAACTGAACCCTCATTTACACATCTAATTACCTCTTGCATCTAGTCAAGACTTTTTTTCACTCAAATGTTGCTTGCAAAGATTTTTGTTCTATTTAGATCTGTGGAATATGTGATGATATATATATATTGTGACATAGCTGTAAGTGGCATTTCTGAACTTTTTGATGCAATATATTTAGGCATGGATATATGCTTCTTGTCTATAGAATTATCTGTACAGGTAAGCATTTGTGACTAAACATTGTTTGTACAGTGCCAGTCCCTAAGATCCCAGCCTGAAAATCGATTACTTAAAGGGGTATTCCCATGAACATAATCATATCTATATTTGTAGATAATTAAAAGTTAAACATTTTTGCAAATATAAGTAGTTAAAAAATCTGCAGAGTTTTAAAGATTTTCTCTACCCATCTTAGTGCTGACAGTCTGCTGTCTAGATTGGTTGCCAATGGATACGACCACAAATGCAGAAACTTTCTATGGTTTGGGACTTGTCAAAAACCCAGCCATGATGTCCTTATTGTAGCTGGGTTATCAGACAGGGACACTACTGTGTTTCTCTGAAAATAAGACAGGGTCTTATATTATTTTTTTCTCCGAAAAAAGGGCTAGGACTTATTTTTGGGGTAGGTCTTAATTTTTTCCATGAACAACAATCACACATTTGATCACTTTTTATTTCAACTTTTATCAGAGGTGAAACAACGAAAAAACAGCAGTTCGGCACTTTTGATTTTTTTTTTTTTCGCTACGGCATTCACTATAGAGGTAAAATATTTTTATAAGTTTGTAGAGTGGGCGTTTTCGGACACAGGGATTCCTAATGTGTATGTGTTACACAGTAATATTTTATTTTTATATGTATTCTAGTGAAAGTGGGAGGGGGTTTGAACTTTTATTTTGTTTTGTTTTTTTATATTTTTTAACTTTTAACCCCTCCTAGGGGGCTTGAACCTGCAATCATCCTACAGAATAAAAGTTCAAGGCCCCTCCCACTTTCACTAGAATACATATAAAAATAAAATATAATGGGAAATTATCTATATTACTAATGAGGCTGGTAATAGCCACAACAGTAATATTCCTATGACAGGCCTGGGAACCTTCATAACGCTCCTGGCTGTCAAAGGAACAGGTCGGCTCCCGCGATCTTGCCGCGCTGGAGCCGACCTGCAACGTGAAAGGTACGGGGCCAGTGGGGACAAGCCCCTGGGATAGCTTCTCTGCTTTGGAGGGTCGATTTGGGGTTGGGGGTTATGGACTGGCACATTCAACAATGGACATCAGAGTGGACTCTGATCGCGGGCATTAACTACGGGTCTCTGCTGTACAAGGAGACCCAGTATAGTAGCTATAGGGGGGTGGGGACCGGCCCTAGGGACTGCGGGGGGAAGCGCGGAGGTCATGCTTAGCAATGCCAGTGGTCAGAGTCCATTCTGATCACGGGCATTAACTCCGGTGGTTCTGCTAATTTGGTGGGCAGGAGAGGGGTCACACTCAACAATGCCCGTGATCAGAGTAGACAGTGATCGCGGGCATTAACTCCAGGTCTCCACGGAGACCCGATACGGCAGCTATGGTAACCGCTCTGCAGCAGAGCGGCCGCCATCTTTAAGGACCCGGCATCCGCACGGCAGATGTCGAGAAGGGGTTAAATTAGCTAGGGCTTATTTTTGGAGTAGGCCTTATATTTCAAGCCTACTCCAAAAAACCTGGAAAATCTAGCAAGGGCTTGTTTTCAGGGTAGGTCTTATTTTTGGAGAAACACGGTACATGTATGAGAAGATATCCCGGCCACAATAAACATCATGACTGATTTTCTGAGCTTAAAAAGGTCCTGCATTCATGGCCATATCCAATGGCAACCGATCTAGAGACAAGATTGTCACCACAAGATATTTAGAGAAAATCTTTAAAACTCTGCAAAATTTTTAATAACTTAGATTTGCAAAAATGTTTAACTTTTAATTATCTACAAATTTAAAAATGGTTATGGTCGTGGGAATACCCCTTTAAGTACAATGTTCTGCTAAACAATATTGCACTTGAATAGGAGAAAACTGATGTAATAAGGAACTGACACTACACACTGGACAGAACTGTCTGCTTCATCTTTCTATATTTTGTAGTTCTGGCACCATAGCTTCACAGGATGTTGGTTCTAAGTTTTATAATGCCTGAAACATAATTATTTTAAGTGACACCCCCACACCTCCAGCCTCAGCTCTACTGCATTGTACAAGAGTCTAACAATCTGTACTCCAGTAAAAAGTGATGAACAGGTTTCTGCTGGCCACAGAAAGACAGACAGAGGCAAAGGCTCCACAGAAAAACACAGCGGAAACGCATAGCGGTTTTTTCCACAGCACTTTTCACAGAAAGTCCGCAGAGGTTTCCTCTGCAGACTTTTTGCTTCCATTCTACCTATAGGGAAACCGCCAGTGTTCCTGTAGGTGTAATTGACATGTCGCAATTTCCAAAACCACAACCTTCGCATATTTTTTCCGCAATGTGTGGATGAGATTTGTCAGAATCCCATCCACTTTGCAATGACTGTAAAAAGCTGAGTTAACGCCACATGGGGCCCCAGCCAAAAAGTGGATTTCAGTGAAGGATTACACAGAAAGGAAGCAAAATTTGTTAATAAAGTATATTACAACAATTATTAATGACACATATGCTGCCAGAAAATCAAAGGTTGTTAGAAAGTTTAGGTATGCTTTAATATGGTAAAGAACAGTTACAATAAGATAATCAGTAGCAATACATGCATTCATATTATATAGTTATAGTGTTAAAAATAATCCTTTTCTTAACACTCAAGGTTACAAAATGCCAAAACAGAATAGCAGGATATTTCATGTAGTCATCCCTTGGGAAGGAAACTATTTGTTATAGCATTAGTGTAACATGATGAGTTGTCAAGTAATGGAAACAAATTGAGATATTTAAAGATATGAAAAAGATCAACCCTCAAGGACTCTCTTTGTAACCTTCCTGTGCATATTTATTCCTTTCTAAAACTGACATATCTTGGAAGTACAAAAAAATGAGGCTGAGACTCTCTGATTACATTGAGCTTTATAAACACTGGGCAACAGGGAGGAAAAGGGAAGAACAGAAGAATGGACATCCTTTTATTAACCAATAGCTTATTTGCTGTAGCCTTCTGGATACAATACTGCAAGTATAGATGATAGTGCACCAATACGTATAAAATGAGAATGCACCATCACCCCATCGATCAGCTGACTACAAGGACTGTGCTATTCCAGTAAACACCACATCCCCTTTTTTATTTACCTAGTATAGAGCTGTACATTTTTTAGTGAAACTCAGTCCCATTTACTTGGGGCAGTGACCTCTTTAAACAGCTGAGTGAATGGCTAATGTAGGTCTCCCACTGACATGATATTGATTATCTATTCTTTCATATCTTCTGACATTGTTTATTTCTTGACCTGTTGTAAATAACTTCTCTACTTACAGTATATTGCATTTTGTTATTTTTAAAGATTCTAAGATCCTTTGCAGGTCCATGTCTTTTGTGTATAAAAAGTCTGTAAATTTTCAGTTTGTTGTATAACACCATGTCTTAAGAAGAGAGTTTGTACTCTCAAAAGCTTACCATCAAATATACTCAGTTAGCCTCTAAAAGGTATCGCCTGAATTCTTCACTCTTACGTATCTTCTGACATGTCATAGTTACTAAGCTTGAAAGATATATGTCCATCAAATTCAAGCTTTCTAGTACCTGCCTGTTCGATCCAAGGGCATAATACACCTTCTGGATGTAGCTAATTTTTCATAAATTTTGCACACCTCCCCCACATTCATAAAGGGTCCTTCCCAAGTAATAAGTGCAGGTAGTTTTGGGACCTGATGTGCTATTTATGCTCTGTAATGTCAGAAGGGCAGTGTCAGGCAGGAGGTGTGATTCAGAGGTCCAATCAGAGGCAGCCAGTGTCAGAGCTCAAAATCACACCCCTGCTCCTGCCTGACAACTGGAGTTGGTGGGGCTTGAAAGGTCCTCTTTAAAGCATACCTTCAATTATAAAATTATTTTTCAAAAATAAATATGTATATAAAATATGTATATAAAGCTTTTTAAGATACCTTATTTAAGGCATATTCTTTCTTCTCCACTTTGAGTTATATTGTAAATAATAATCTATGGAAAGAGGAGGAAGAGAAGGTGGTTGCTGGGAAAGACACACAAATAATTGTACTAAATGTCAACAACTGCCTGTTGAATTAATCTTCAGACCCTAGAGTATAATGATCGGTGGCCCAGGGGAGGTAATTAAACATAAAAAAACAGTGTTAATCAACTCTCCTAAGGCTCTGAAGTGGGTCGTAGGGCCTCTTCAATGATGTCACAGATGTACAGTAGGTTTTGCCAGCGTCATTATGAATCATGACACTGGCCTGAGCCACATGACATCTGTGACATTGTTTAAGAGGCCCAAAGAACCATGCTGGAACCGAGGAGAGGTGAGTAACACTGTTGTTTATGTTTAATCACCACCCCTGGGCTTTCAATAATTATAATAGTAGTTTTAGTTCGGATGTGTTCGGTCCAAATGAAACCACCAGGCGAACCTTGTGAGACAAATCTCACGAAGTTTACCCAACAAATACTTTTGCTGCTACTTACCGATCCTCATTCCTGACCATGGCTGCCTCCACTTTCCCTTCACCCTCCAGGGTTTCAGACCCCAGAGTATAATGATCGAAGGTCCAGGGGAGGTGATTAAACATAAAAAATAGTGTTACTCACCTTTCCTGGGCTATGGCATGGATCTTCAGGCCTCTTCAATGATGTCACAAACATAACATGGGTCAGGCCGGCATCACAGCACATAATAACACAGACATAACCCACCACTCTGACGTCATTGAAGAGGCCCAAAGACCCATGCCTGATCTCAGGAGAGGTGTGTAACACTGTTTTTTAATCACCTCCCCTGGGCCTTTGATCATAATACTCTGGGGTCTGAAGAGACCCCAGAGTATAATATTAGTTTGTGGATGGTGAACCCCAAAAATGTTGTGTTCTGACAAGCCCGAAATTTGTGGGGGGACCCACTTACAAAAACTTTGAACAGGGCCCCCTAATCTATTAAAATGGACCTGACCATATATGTAGATAAGACACAGAATCCATCAGTCACAGTAGACAATTTCACAGATTATTAACTCTCCTCTCTGCACAGGTCACAAAGAAGGTCTATAAAACGCTTCATGGGTCATCTGCAAACCATTGTGTCTATGACTCATAATAATAATAATAATAATTATAATAATATATTTTATTGATATAGCGCAGCACTTTACAAATTGTAGGGTTAAAGTAAAGACAAAATGAGACATTACAGAATAATAACTCAATTCATACAATGGGAATGAGGGCCCTGCTCATAAGAACTTACAATCTATGAGGCAGAGGGGTTGACACAAGAGTTAGCAGGGGCGGCATAGGAGGTAGCATTGTGTATACAGTAGTGAAGCCATTTTTATGATAAATGTTATTTTAATTACAAAAATTAATAAAGCTGTATGAGCCGTCACCAGTCAGTGTCCTTTTGTAAACAGATCCAATGTGCCTGGGCATACAAGGTTACAGATCAATAAGGCATCATATCCTGTGGGATAATGGGAGGGGCATGAACAGGGGAGGGTTACTTTTAGGGATTCTAACTGCAGAAGGATTTAGATTAGGAACTGTGATAGGCCTGCCTAAAGAGATGTGTCTTTAGTATGCGCTTGAAGCTGTAGAAGTTGGCTGTTAATCTCAGTGTCAAGGGTAAAGAATCCCAGAGAACTGATGCAACTTGGAAGAAGTCTTGGGTATGGGAGTGGGAGGTTCTAATAATAGAGGATTCTAGTTTTAGGTCATTGGCCGGAAGGAGAGCACGGATTGCGTGATAAACAGAGATGAGGGAGGAAATGTAGGGAGTCACAGTGCCATGGAGAGCTTTGTGGATGAGGGTAATAAATTTAAATTGTATTCTATAATGAATAGACTGGCAGGGAGGTGTGACTAAACAATAGCCTTAAGAGACTGTGAGAACTTAGAACTGATGTCACATCTGTGGAAACCATCTAAGAGAGCTGGGTGTGTCCAATTCCATCAGAAGAGATCTTCCAAGATTCCTGGGACCAAAAAGACTCTTAAGTATTATTCTGTTCAATAGCACTGAACCCTTTGGATATTAAATTGTTAAATTTAAGGTTACTTTGTGTTTGAGGTGTGTTTATGTCTGACTGTTGGTTAGAAGCCTGTAAATGTTAGTGCGATTTTTGCTGAGCAGGCGAATCAGTGGTGGTGGCAGTGTGTATTTGGGGTACGTGGACTGTGTTGCGGTGCGATTTAGCACAATTTGCAGCCTGAGTGAAGGGTGAGCACAAGATTGAGTACGTAGAGTGAGTTGATCCCTGACAGCCATACCAGTATCACGTGCTAAGATGGAACATACATGACTGAAAGGTAGAGAGTAAAAAAATGAACATTCACCATGGATGGGGTACATGAATAATCTTTTTTTTTTTTTTTCTACAGTCTGAGTCATATATAATTATATGTTATTATAATCACAGGAGACAGATTTTAATTGATTAGTCTAATTGATGTTTACCACAGCCACAGAGATGTCAAACGAAGTCTTACTGTGGATTCTTTTTCCCCACTACATATCATTTCTTCATTACCACACAACGATGGCCAGAAGACAGTGGGATTTGAACTACTAAACAGCTGTTATTATTTGCACTACACTCTTGGTCATAAAATCTAATTATATAAAATGTGAGTCCAAAGGATCCCACCAAAAGTCAGGAAGATCACCTGTCAGCTGACACCACTCTTCAGGATTTATACCTGAAAACTTTAATATGTGCCCAAAAAGTATGCAATGGCCTGTATTACACCAATTTTCCACTGGTGTAATACAGGTCATATTTGTGGCAATATGGCCACCAATCCTTGAGGAGTGATGACCTGAAGTCTATATCTGTATGCTGTGGATGCAATCATCTGATAATGGCTGGTAACAGAGAACAACAGTGAGAGAGTGCCTCTGCAAACTTTCTGTGCAAAGCGCTGCGGGAAGATGCGTTGCCGACTCCACTTTTCCTGCAGCACTTTTTTGCTGCTGGATGCCACGTTGGGCCTTAGCCTATATAGTTTAAGTGAGAATTGGTGAAACATGTCCCAATGGAAGAGAGGACACTTAAAGGGGAGGACTACTTATTTACTACTTATTTTCATTAGAAAATATGCATAAATGAATTAAAATCTGGTATTAATTGGATTCTCCCTACTCTAAATGAGGCAATTGAAAAAACTATCACTCTCTCCATACTATTAAACAGGATATAGCTTCCCATGGCAAGGTTTAGGATGTTAGAGCAAAAAAGTGCCTCCATGGACAATGAAATTGAGTTCCATAATATAACACCAGATAGTCTGAAAAAAAGTACCATCAATATTTGGTTGAGAGAGAAAGTGAATGGTTTAGAAAATAGGGCCAGAATAAAAAACATTTGAATTATTGGGCTACTGATAAAAGTTCCCAATAATAAACTCAGAGAAATAATCATGGTGGACATTCCTAGGTTGCTGGGTCTGTCCAAAGAAATTAAAGTGCTCATAGTATTTGACCAGTGAGTGAGACAAGAAATCAAGAAAAACAGGCCAGTAATTGTAAAGGTACTGTATTTTCCAGACAAAGTTGAATTGATGGAAGCCTTTACAACATCTCAGATTTTGTCCTTTCAATGGACAATTATTGTATTGATTGTATTGATGCCTCAATTATACATAATTTATTAATGTGTATTAATGTGTATGCAGGAAGAAAAGTGAACAGAGATAAAATATGAATCTATCCATTGCAGTTAAGAAGATAATTTATGCAACAGAACAACAGTTTTTGCATGGTTTCGGCCTACTGGGAGACCTTTGTCGAGCACGATCTTTGTCAAGCAGATATGACAGGATATACAATATCCAGACATATTAGTAATATGTTATACAGATATGGGACAAAATGTGAGATGCAGGAAAGTCACAGTACTAGGAGATGCATGCAGTTTATAATGGCTAGGTGGTAAAATATGTGAATATAGGAAGGAATAGGATGTATGTAATGGGATGAGCATAAAGGAAAATTTGTACATAGGTAGCAAAATTACATATTTTTTCAGATTTTTCAGCAAAGGGTTTAGTCCAATTTGTTCAGAATTGGCAAAGAAAAAGTTTTTTTTATTTTTTTTTAAACTGTAATTTTTATTGAAATTTTTATAAACATAACAATATGGAAAGTGAAATCAAGGTAATCAGAGAATAAAGAAATATACAGGACAAATCGTCAAATGATAACCCAGAGAACAAAGACAGGGGGTGAGGGTAACGACAAGGGAAAGAGGGGAAGGGAAGAAGAAGAAAGAGGGAAGGAGGGGGAGGAGTTAAAGACCATGCAGAGTACAATACACATCCCAGGATGACCACACAGCAGTAAAGGCTTACAATGATTGAGAGGAGCCGTCAAATACTCCATACTACGGATGTCTTTCACTCGAGCAATAAGCTCTGGACCAGTGGGAGGAGAAGTCTTCCTCCAATGGAGAGCAATAAGGGTTTTAGCGGCAGTACATAAGTACAAAAACAATTTAGAGGACTATTTACCCAGGTGCCTGGGGAAGATTAAGCAAATAGGTAAAGGGATCCAGGGGAACACCTTGAATAAATATGGCATCAGTGAGGGATCTAACCTCTGTCCAGAAGGGGCGTATCCCTGGACATTCCCAAAAAATGCGGCATAGCGTACCCATCCCTGCCTGGCAGCGCCAACAAATGGAAGGAATGCTAGGATTAAGAGAATGGAGCAAGGCGGTGGTGTGATACCAATGCATAAGTAACTTATATTGGGTCTCGCGGAAAGTAATACAGGTAGAGGACTTATCTGCACGAGACCAAATAATCTGCCATTGCCCGGGCGAGATATGCCTATTCAGAGCCCCAGACCACTTAATCATATACTTATGGGAGACAGGGTCCTGTCCCTTCAGAGAGGAAAGGAACCTGTAGATGCCCGATATCAGACCTGCCGTGGAGACACCCACTCGGCAAACCCTTTCAAAGGCAAGTTTTTTTATTTTGATATTGTTTTGATATTGGGGAATGCTTATTAGCTTTCATATTAAAAGGATGTAAACACACACACACACACACACACACACACATAATATATATATTATATATATATATATATATATATATATATGATTAGTACATATATATATATGTGTAATTTTATATATACAGTATATATATATATATATATATATATATATATATATAATATATATTACATAATTTATGGAATTTATAAGGATGTACTTTGATAATTAGATAGTGGTTTTAGTAATTTATGGTGATTATCAAATATGGGATGATGTACTGTATAATGAGGTAGAAAGAGTATAATATTGCATTTAAGTCTTGTTATAGCGGAATGTTTACTAATGTCAAGCTAGTGGTTTATTTAAATTAGGAGAAATTTTACGCATATATTGGTATACACTGGGAAGGAGGTATTGGCTTAAGCAATTTATTATGAATAAGTATGGGATGATGTACACTGGGGTTTTGATAGTATTTTTTTATCCTTTTTACCCTATTTTTTGGAACTGTTTTTAGGTTAAGGAGAATAGAGTATAGACTCCAGAAAGAGAATAGAAGTAGAATATATGTGAGTCATTTAGGGGTAGAGGAAGATTGTTAGAAGTATTTAGTTGGGCAACTTGGTATGGATGCATTAAAAGTGATATATTGGAATGTTAAAAGGTTGAATTGTAAGGTAAATATTAATAGGTTAATATTTCTTCTTTGACAGAAGCTGATCTGGATATAATTAGTCCAAGGGACAGTGTTTCAGAAGTCATGTGGTTTGTTTATATGCAAATTTGCAAACTTTACCCATCTAGATATTCTCAGCAAATTTTCCCATTAGACACCCTTCCTTTGATCCTACAGGATTTTGTCTGAAGTTGCAATCTGAAAGGAGAAGAACATGGATAATTATTGTGTATATGTCCCAGGATCATCAATTCCCCCTTTTCCTTCTCGTACTTTTATGTCTGTCAGTAAGGCAACTGGCTGCAGCAAGAGCTCCCCCCAGTTTCTGCAATAGAATAGAAATTATTAAGCTCAACCCTTTCGCCATCTGCCAGCTAAAAATGGAAAAGTTTAGATAGAAAAGAACAAGCAGACAACCCTGCAGATTGACACACAATGTGGGTAAATTTGTTTCTATTTTATTGTTTTCTTAGGATCAAGAACTAGGAACTTTTAGTTAAAATTTTGACATTCATTGATAAAACCACATGAAATGTTGGTTGATTATGCACTCTTTTTGGTGAAATTCCCAGTTTGCTAAAAGTATATGACCAGCAAAACCCAGCAAGTCAGAAGCTCAGGTTCCTGTCACAGTAAGAAATACCATCAACAAATGAGTCACTGATGTTAGAAAATTTCTGAACAACCCTTAATGGACGATTGTTCATTGGTTACTCAAGAAAAGGGTCATAGAAGAAAAAAAAAATCAATTTGTTCACTACTTTCTGTTCTCTTAAAAATCACCTTTTTACTCTTTGGAATTAGCTTCCTAAAATTTGGCTTCCCATAAATAGAGCGCAGTCTCCAAAACCTTTGCCTTTTTTGAGTGATTTACAGAACCAATTAACAATGATCATATACAGTATGTCAAAGTAAAACCCTCAAAATCCAGAAATGATAAGAAATATTGACCAACAAGTATACCACATTTTCATTAGGTGTAATTGGAATAAATGACCCGTGCATATACTGTACATATAATGATTCTCAGAGATCTACTCTGTCCATGCACTGACAGACAAGATTCAGTTTAATGTCTCCTATCAAGCTGCTTAAGTTTAAGCTGACTGGGTATTTTGACTGAATAATGTGAAAAAAATCTGTCTAATTTAGACCATTAGTCTGTCCTGTGGTAAAATGACATTATGTTACTAATGGATCCACTGTGCAATGTGACACTAGTGGTGATCTCCACTGGGAATAAGAGGCATATAATACACGTGTACTTTTCAATACTAAAAGGATATACTAATGGCTTCAGCACTTTTGTGTTAAGCAATCAACATTTTTTATGTGCGCTAGGAATGCGTATTTGTAATGCAATCTTTGTTTTCCTGAGGTAAATGGGCTTCTTCAGACAGCTGGAAAGCTTTTGATAGGGATTGTGAAATTCCAGATAAGATTCATGTGCTGACGAAGAAGGTTATGTACACACGCTGACTCCAAACCTTCCTGGTTAACACATATGAAAGGCACATCTCACTGCTTCAATATGATACTGCTGGATAAGTAATATTTGTAATTGGGCTCAAACTAAGCATCTTAAGTTACTTGAGAAAAGAGGTTTTAGTTTTGTCAGGGCTTCTAGCTAATGAATGAGCAATAAGGAGATACAAGCACTGAGTCTGCATTGTATGTGTTTCTTTAATTAAAAATATCAGTACACTGCACAGCATGGCTTATAGCGCAATGTGAGGAAATAACCACCAGCACTACAAAGGAAGTCTGTGGGATTTATCAATCTTCTGATAAAATCATTTCTATCATCATTAAACAGGATCCATGGATTGTGCAGTATGTCAGCATTTTCTCCTGTAATGAACTATATATACAGTACAGACCAAAAGTTTGGACACACCTTCTCATTCCAAGAGTTTTCTGTATTTTCATGACTATAAAAATTGCAGATTCACACTGAAGGCATCAAAACTATGAATTAACACATGTGGAATTATATACTTAACCAAAAAGTGTGAAACAACTGAAAATATGTCTTCTATTCTAGGTTCTTCAAAGTAGCCATCTTTTGCTTTGATTACTGCTTTACACACTCTTGGCATTCTCTTGATGAGCTTCAAGATTTAGTCACCTGAAATGGTCTTCCAACAGTCTTGAAGGAGTTCCCAGAGATGCTTAGCACTTGTTGGCCCTTTTGCCTTCACTCTGCGGTCCAGCTCACCCCAAACCATCTCGATTTGGTTCAGGTCTGGTGACGGTGGAGGCCAGGTCATCTGGCGTAGCACCCCATCACTCACCTTCTTGGTCAAATAGCCCTTACACAGTCTGGAGGTGTGTTTGGGGCCATTGTCCTGTTGAAAAATAAATGATGGTCCAACTAAACGCAAACCGGATGGAATAGCATGCCGCTGCAAGATGCTGTGGTAACCATGCTGGTTCAGTATTCCTTCAATTTTGAATAAATCCCCAACAGTGTCACTAGCAAAGAACCCCCACACCATCACACCTCCTCCTCCATGCTTCATGGTGGGAACCAGGCATGTAAAGTCCATTCGTTCACCTTTCTGCGTCGCACAAAGACGCGGTGGTTGAAACCAAAGATCTCAAATTTGGACTCATCAGACCAAAGCACAGATTTCCACAGGTCTAATGTCCATTTCTTGTGTTCTTTAGCCCAAACAAGTCTCTTCTGCTTGTTGCCTGTCCTTAGCAGTGGTTTCCTAGCAGCTATTTTACCATGAAGGCCTGCTGCACACAATCTCCTCTTAACAGTTGTTGTAGAGATGTGTCTGCTGCTAGAACTCTGTGTGGCATTGACCTGGTCTCTAATGTGAGCTGCTGTTAACCTGCGATTTCTGAGGCTGGTGACTTGGATGAACTTATCCTCCGCAGCAGAGGTGACTCTTGGTCTTCCTTTCCTGGGGCGGTCCTCATGTGAGCCAGTTTCTTTGTAGCGCTTGATGGTTTTGGCCACTGCACTTGGGGACACTTTCAAAGTTTTCCCAATTTTTCGGACTGACTGACCTTCATTTCTTAAAGTAATGATGGCCACTCGTTTTTCTTTACTTAGCTGCTTTTTTCTTGCCATAATACAAATTCTAACACTCCATTCAGTAGGACTATCAGCTGTGTATCCACCTGGCTTCTGAACAACACAACTGATGTTTCGAACCCCATTTATAAGGAAAGAAATCCCACTTATTAAACCTGACAGGGCACACCTGTGAAGTGAAAACCATTTCAGGTGACTACCTCTTGAAGCTCATCAAGAGAATGCCAAGAGTGTGCAAAGCAGTAATCAAAGCAAAAGGTGGCTACTTTTTTGTTAAGTATATAATTCCACATGTGTTAATTCATAGTTTTGATGTCTTCAGTGTGAATCTACAATTTTTATAGTTATGAAAATACAAAACACTCTTGGAATGAGAAGGTGTGTCCAAACTTTTGGTCTGTATATATATTATATATACAGTATATATATGGGTCATCTCATTCTTTACTGACGTTTTGTTTCTAGGTGTATGGTAAGGGCTGTATTTTTCTGACAGAGAGCTCTAAATTTCAAGCATAGACATAGTCTTGAATGATTACATTTTTAACTGCTTGCATCCACCACATTGGAATTGGAACATCACATTATACATTGGAATTATAGTCATAAAATAGTATTCAGTGAGCTTTCCTCATTGGATTCCAAATAATCATAAAATAAAATTACAATACAGACCACAAGAAGCTTCTTAGCTCCCACTAGTGGTCCCTGGCAACTGCTAGTATTTCATCATTTAGCCTTTAAGCGGCTATATAAAGAAAAACAGAGCTCTGACTGCTGCAAAGATATATGGAGAAGTAATTTGTGCAGAATGTTGAGCCTTTTTAGATGTAAAAAAAATATATTTATGTGTTAACATTAAAGGGGTTGTCCGGGATAAAATTAAAATTAAACCCTAAACTAAACCCCTCCCCCACTTAACTTCTAATTTAGTTAGTTTAAAAAAATGTATAATTTGCTAGATCGCCAGGGCGGTCATGTGACCACCCCAGACACACTTTTTGATAATCCAGTGACGTTCCGTTTCCCCATTTCCAGAAACGGAACGTCACCAATACTCTCCCCCCACCCCATCATACTTACATGTCTTCCTCTCTAGAATTCCCTTCTGGGACGGCTCCGCCTCTTCTGTGACTCTTCTGGCACATGCGCAGGTCATCTCTACTGCACAGGCGTCAGAGGCACCTCCGGCCTGTGCACGCATCAGCAAAGATGCCATCTCTACTGGGGCAGGCGTCGGAGACACCCCCGGCATGCGCACGAGTCGGCAGAGTCAAAGAAAAGGAGGAGCAGTCCCAGAAGAGAAGTCTAGAGAGGAAGACACGTAAGTATGATGGGTTTGAGGGGTGAACTGAGTTACTTAGTTGGGAAGGGCTAGTAGTGGGTGGGATAGCTAGGGAGACAGGGAGGGGGTGTGAGGGGGTGAGAGAGGAAGAGGGGGGTTAGAGGGAGGTAGTGTGAGTCAGCCTACAACTTACCATGATGCATTACATTATCTAAGACAGCAGGAAGCTACACCATGTAAACAAAAGCAGAAGATGCCAGGAGCTCCCAGAGAAACCCAGAAATCACTCAAAACACTGCTAAAGGTATTTGGGTGCACTTATTAACCCATTAATAGCACTAACAGACCTTTTTTTAAAAATATTTTTTTCCCCTGGAAAACTCCTGTAACTTGAAAGATTTACATACAGTTTTAGAGTAGTGTTTGTCTTGGAATTACAGTTGTTTTTATTGAAATTCTAAAAATTTGCCAGTCAAGGTTTTTTTAGTCACTTTCTCAAGTGAATGACATGGAAAGTCAGAAGTCAAATATTAAATTAATCATCTATAGGCTAAAAGTGGTTGTGCCGTTAAGGACACCTATCACTTGTCCTGTGGATAGAGGATTAATGTCTGATCACTGAAGACCCAACCACCAGTGATCAGAAGAACAAGGGACTGAAAGTCCCTCTAAAGCCTCCTTGTGAATGGAGCATCAGTGCACTTGCATGACCAGCACTCCATTCACTTCTATGGGGCTTTCGGGAATGTAATCTCTGTCAGCGCCCACAGCCCTATAGAAGTGAATGGAGCGCCGTCACGCAAGTGTACTTGAACTCCATTCACAAGGATACTTTAGGGGGACTTTCAGTTCCACATTCTCCTAATCATTGGGGGACCCGGTGGTTGGGTCTCCAGCAATCAGATACTTATCTACTGTCCTGTGCGTAGGGGATAATTGTCCTTCATGGTACAACCACTTTAAAGAGGAGCTATCAGTTCTTATAAAAATACAAGAACTGACAGTAGATTAAAATTAAAGAATTATTTCAAATACATATCATCACAACAGCGATAGGGTTTTTGCATTCACTTTGTTCGATTTTAACTGCACTGTGATTTTCTTCTTCTTGAGAGCAACTGTGAGGTGGAGGAAATGATGCAGGTGGATTGAGACAAATGCAAGTGTATAAACAGCAGAAAACTTCAGATACTGCTATATAGTATATGAACAGGCTCTCAGACCAAACTCTTGAATAATGCAAATGTCTCTAGTAACAACATTCAGTGGTCCGGGCAATCAATACAATTCAGCACAGTATCTGAATTCTAATAAGGCTTGTTAACCGATTATTACTCTAGGTGCCCTTTTACTTGATTGATGGAGCATCACTCTGGCTTTATATCCTCATACTATTCCCTGTTGTGGCAGTAACCTATGTTATCAGGATCTGTAGTATGACCTCCGCTTGTGGTGTCTCTCTGCTCTATGCTGTCGTTGCTCTCTAGACTACACAGGGCCACACTTAGTAGTATCTCTCCATCTTACCTCACAAACACTCCTGCATATAGAGTACTCTCTTGGGGACATACTGCTTGGTGTCTTCCTGTTGTGCCTGAAAAGACTATGCAAATAAGTTCTCCATGATGGAAAAAGGAAAACATGTCCTAGTGCCACCTTTTAGAAGGTAGCTCCCTATAGATTATACCTAATTTTCAAAAGAATCCTAGTGACATTGTCTGGGATTAAAGCCAAACCAAAACTTCTCTTTGGAAAGTATAAAACAGGGTACTGGTTTGGCCAGTTAACTTAAAGAGCCAGGACTTTTTATCCACTAAATTAGAGAGCTAGATTTCCATTCTGGCACTTGGGAATGCTCCTGAACTATTAAGAATCCGGAGCCTCATGATAACTGAAGAGCAGTTAGCACCAGTTAGGGATTTCATTAAGAATAGCATACAGAATGGTAGTCTTAATAAATTACACCAATTTGAATGTTTACTAACAATATACAGTATATTTGAGAAAAGTTTTATATTTTGTTTTCCTAAAAGTGATAGGTCCTCTTAAATAGCCTTGTCTGATTTCAGTAAAGAATTATATAATTACTGTATACTTTAAATATTTAAAATTGATGAAATTACTATGCTAATTAAACTTGAGAAGAGTTTTATAAAACTTTTTTCTAAAAATAACTGTGGTGTAGGTAATTACCACCCCTTAGTGTTACAATCTCAGCTTTGCAGTGATTTTACAAAGTCCCAAGCTGTCCACTAAAAAATTTTAACCTTGTTGGACATTCACCCTCTTCTTTTCGCAAAATTTTTTCAGTTTCATTATATCTGCTGCTTTTTTTTCCATTGCAGAAAAGCCACAGAGGCCAGATGTTGGGAGTATGCTGTAAAAAGTAATAATTATGAAGAGTGAGTTAAACATTTGTGGTTTGCATTTCATTTTGGTAATTATCTACATCTGGTACCCATCCCGTATTCTCGCGCCGAAATGTGTGAACATCTGATGGATCAGGTCACTTGCATTAGAAGAAGGAATAAACTCTCTACATTGTTTATACGTTAAATCTGTAAAAATCAGAAAAATTATGTTGATTTATATGTAGATTATATATCTATAGAATATACAGACTTTGAACAAAGACAACAGGAAGGTGAAGTCCAATATGATCACTTATATCTTTAAAAACATATAAAGTGGGTGAGTAAGTATTGAACATGTCACCAATTTTCTAACCTTAGGTTCACACTAGCATTCAGGCGAATCCACCCGAGATTCAGCTTAAATCAGCAGTACTTTTCTCTCTGCCGATTTTAGTCTAAAATCGTCGGAAACCGGGCGGACCCCATTATAGTTTATGGGATCAGAGGGTTTCCGTGAGTAACCGCTTTTTTAGGCTAAGGCCCCACATTGCGAAAAAGTAGATTTTTTTGTTGCAGATTTTACAGCATTTTCTTTTGAGCCAAAGCCATATTTAGATTTAGTAGATTAGATAGATTAGTAGATTTACCAGAAGGGAAAAGTACTAGTAATTCCTTTATGTTTCCCATTCCTTTTGTAGTTGCTCTTGACTTTGGCTCAAAAAAACCACAGTAAAATCTGCAACCAAAAAAGCAGCTTTCCTGCAACATGGGGCTTTAGCCGTAAACCATTTTTACTCTTCTTGTGCGCATTGTATGTGAGACATTCATAGCTAGTTCCACCAGCCTGCTCTGAGAGAACTGAGAAATAGAGACAGAGCTTGCTAAACCTACTAATAAAATCCAAATATATGTCATATAATGTTCCAAAATGTACTATTAATTTATGCAAAGTTTAAAAAGGTTTAAATTTGATGAAAGGGGGTATGTAAAAATTGTTTGTCTCCAGAGAAAGAACATAATTTCTCTATTGCCACATATAGCAATAAAAACTTTTAAAGATCATTAAAACATGACCCAAACAATAGACATCAATATTGAAACAGCGTTATTTTGGAGATATTGTATCTCATCAGTACAGGATACAGAGATTCTGTATGTCCTGCCTAGCAAAAGATGCTAATTCTCCATTCAGAGTACCAACTAGTAGTGAGTGTAAGCTCCTTGGGTGATGGACTGAGATTGTAATTCCTACTTAATTTTTACTGTGTTAGGCTAAGGATCCACGTAACAAATAATTGGTGTAAGTACCAATAAGAGGTATAATTGACATTCTACAATTTTCAAAACTTTTTTCTGCAATGTGTGGATGGGATTAGCCAGAATCTCATCCACTTTGCAAGTACTGTAAAACGTTGCGTTTTCGCAATGCGGGGCCCCAGGCTAGGGCTATGTTCACATTTGCACTGGTTTGGAGACTCCGTTGCAATGTCCACCTAAAATTTGTGGATGAAAGAGTCCTGCACGCACAGCTTGTTCGTCTGCTGGTTTCAGTTTTAAGATGATGGACACCCAACGGACCCCATTATAGTAAATGGAGTCCATTGGGCTCTGTATGTAACCACTATTTTAGTGGTCCGCCTATCCATTGGCCTGGACCTCCAACAGATCAGAACAATGGAGGGCTGATACTAATGTGAACTTAGCGTTATACTGTTTTGTTATGCCATAGTAATAATACATAACATAGAACAACATGAATTTAATGATAAACAATACGTCTTTAGACATAGACTAATTGTTGACCTCTTCTTGAGTTACAGCTTCGTGTTCATGTGAGGAGGTCACTAGGTTGCCACAACATGTAATTATATTTTGAAACCATGCCAAATGCCTGTTACAACTAGAGACCAATGAAAGCCTTGTCACAATTGAATTTCGGTCCTCTAAAGTGTGGACTCTAATGTTTATGTTATCCAGGAAAATGAACTTGAACTAATTGGTTACAGTGAAAAATAAAAGGGCTGCAGAAATCCCTTTTGCTGATGAAAACAAGGAATCTTACAAAACACAGATTTTGTCCTATGGTTATTTGAATCATTAATCCATCTCTCCTTGATACTGGACAACAGATATGTTACTACAATCTAAAATATGACACTATCGTTATAGCTGGTACTGCAATATGTAAAGATAAAGGGTATATTCTAACTGCCAAATATGTCTTTACAGGTTACATTAAATATGAGGCTAGTAGATTCACTGATATGTGCTGAAACTACTGTACTTTAGGGACTTTAACCTCTATAAAAAGGAAAGGTATTTTAAACACTGACCAAGAATCCTTGACGAAGAAGAAAGATGGATGTGCTAAGTCTTTCACCATTTTAACCCATTAAAAGGATTGTCTACTGAAATGCATTTTTCTTTAAAAATAGGGAATTGGTTAAAAAATAAAATAACATCTTGACACACAGGAAATTCCAGGAAATTAACACATAGCCAGTCACTGGACACAGTAAATTGTTTTTCTTTATCCAAAAGTGAAGATCCAGCACTGGTATCAGATCCAATTAAAACATAACTTTTATTATTTCATTAAAAACAGCGTACAGCATCATCCATTCCACTTACACGTTTCGAGCTGCAACAGCTCTTACTCATAGTGGGGTTTGAGGAGTAATGCAGCAAATATTTAAAGGACATGCTGACCAATTACAAATGTTCTCATCATGTGAAACTGCACAACATGGGGCAAATCACCCAACAACCAATGAATTCAAAACAAAAAGAACTTAAGAAGTTCTTAATGTAAAAGGGCAAGTCAGTGAAACAATGTGTGTATAAGGTAGATACAGTGGGGGAAAAAAGTATTTAGTCAGCCACCAATTGTGCAAGTTCTCCCACTTAAAAAGATGAGAGACCTGTAATTGACATTATAGGTAGACTTATTTTTCACCATAATTTGCAAATACATTCTTAAAAAATCAGACAATGTGATTTTCTAGATATGTTTTCTTATTTTGTCTCTCATAGTTGAGGTCTACCTATGATGTCAATTACAGGCCTCTGTCATCTTTTTAAGTGGGAGAACTTGCACAATTGGTGGCTGACTAAATACTTTTTTTCCCCACTGTATATATATCTGGGAAAACAGTAAATATGTATATGTATCTGAACAGCACTCATCGATGCACATGATCACACTGATGTTCTAAAATAAGATCGTCTAAGTGGCAGACCACTTCCCTAAAATACCTTGGGATCCATATCCCCCTCTGACCCTTCCCACTTGTATCATCTTAATTATCTCCCGTTGCTTGAGACACTCACGACGGACCTACGGAGATATAGCAACTGTGCCCTTACATGGTTCGGCCGTATCCATGCCCTCAAGATGGATGTAGTCCCTCGGCTCTTGTATCTGTTCCAGGCACTTCCCATTCGCCTCTTTCACCAGAGTTCAGTCCCTTTTTGGGAGGTTCGTATGGGGTTCATTGCGGAGTAGGATAAAATATCAGACGTTGACCTGCCGCAAGGATAGGGGGGGGTGCGGGCCTGCCGGATCCTAGACTTTATTATCGCTCCGTGGTTCTGCTTCGTCTTTTCGACTGGCGCTACCGTAGCATAGACAAGCAATTGGTTTCTATCGAGGCTGACCTGCTCTCTGTTCCCCTCCCCTCACTGCCTTGGATTCTGGCTCATTTCCGCACAGGATCTATCAGGCACTCATTCCTCTCGTCACATTTCCTTAAGACCTGGGATTCGGTATGCTCTTGTGGGAGAGTGGCTAGAGTTCCTGGCACCCTTAGTCCTCTCTTCGCAATCCTATGTTTCCCCCAGGTTGCTCCGCTGATAGATTCCTTTGTTGGCGACGCGATGATGATGTTAGACTTAGGCAAGTCACTCGGGACCCTCCCCTTACTTCGTTGGCCCAGCTGCGCACTTCCTATCCGGACCTTCATTTATCCTAGCTAGAGTACAGCCAACTTACGGCCTTTCTGCGGAAATTCTCCTTGCCCTCTCTTCTTTCATCTACTATGACTGACCTGGAGTCCGTCCTTTCCCACGCTGACTCCACCCCACATGTGCTCTCGGTTCTTTATAGTATTCTTCTCTGAGACGCCACTCCTGGGTTCCCCTCTTATATGGGCCCCTAGGTGTCAGACCTTCCCGCGAGTCTTTCCCCTGCCGACTGGGATAGGTCTTTCCTGTTCACACATAAGCTCCCGTTGCCTTGCAGTGCACAAGAAAAGAACTTCAAGATCCTGTCTCAGTGGTACCGATGTCCTGACTTCCTACACAGAACCTATCCTGCAGTTATTGATCAGTGTTGGCGCTGTGGCTCTGAGAAAGGTACCCTATATCATATCTGGTGGGACTGTGACATTCTTCAGACCTTCTGGGATGCTGTGTTCGCTCTTTATGCTAAGGTGTGGTCGCACCATTGCTGCCACTCCCCAACTGGCCCTTCTTTTGATTATTCCTGGCAGGATTTCCGCGGTAAAGAGGGATTTCCTGTGACACTTTCTCAAGGCAGCTAGAACGGTCATTCCCAGGCATTGGCAGAGCACTGTTGCGCCCTCCTTGGTTGAATTTCTCCAGGAGCTTCTCCTTATAAGGAGAATGGAGTCCCTGGTGGTGGAAGATTCCCCCAATCCTTCTAAATTTGACGCTCTCTGGCGGCCTTGGGTGGTGTTCCAGGAATCGACTGAGTTCTCCTCTTACTTCTCCTGATATAGAATTACCTTGCTATTCCTTGAATTTTTTCCTTTTAGGAGTTTATTGGTTGTTCTTTTCTCCCCATGTTGTCCCCTCCCCTCTCCCATATGTGTTTTCCTGATTGTAGCTTCCAGTGTGTGTTCCCCTTTTCTGTTTGTTCGTTCCCCATTTCCTTGAAGATGTTGTCTTTCTGGTCCTCAATGAGTGGGCCCTCTGCTTCTTTTTGTTAATATACTGTGTTCTGAAGTATAGGACGAGGCTGGGCTCCCAAAACCTCCTGTTTACAGGCGAGGCCTGCGTGCCTTCGCTCCATATGTTGTTTTTGTCCCCTCTTTGTTATATTTGGAAAACCTTTAATAAACTTTGATTAAACATAAAATAAGATCGTCATATATATGTGGAAATAATAAATATGCATATGTGACTGAACAGCACACAATACACAATGTCCATGGAATATAACATTGGCACACATTGATCTGAAATAAGATCATCCCCCTATAAGTAACTTATACAATATCTATGTTTCAGCATACACCTGATCAAGAAGTGTATATATGTTTCTATAGAAATATAAGAATAACACATGATACAACATAAAATGTGTCTATGTGACCAACATAAATTGTTAAACACAGTTTACATAAACTGGACTTATCACATGGCGATGTCCTGGTAGCTTATATACAATATGTCTTGAACAATACTGCGAAAACCAGGTGATCATGTGTCAGAGCTTTCAAACAATAATATGAATACAAATAAACATGTGATTTGAGTGAACTGCTGATAATGTACCAGATATAAAATGCACCCGATATAAAGATGTATCTAAAAAGACTATACTAGTCAATACATTGAATATTAAAACTGGTGATACCAGAAACAACAACAACACAATAAAACAAAATTAGACCATTGTTATCTATGTTAAAATATAATCTCAGGGATTATATCTAAACTGCTAGTTTATGTAAATTCAAGAGTTTTCCTAAATACATTGCTTTAGAAATGCTTTTCCTACTAGGTGAAATTATTCCTCCCATTGTTTACACAGCATTATCAAGGAACCCAGCTTGTTATCTGATATCAGGTGAGGATGATCTCCGGTGACTCACTGCTCTCTGGAGGGGAGGGGGGGCTGAGTTCTCTGGACTATGCTTTCTTTCAGAGCTGTTATATCTTGCTCTTAAGCCCTGAGAAATCAGGTCAGCAAATTGCAGTTTGCTGGTAAAGGCTCAGACAGTGTGTACTATCTCTCTATGTAAACATAAAGATAACTCTGAGCTTACTGCAAGTCCTTTATCAGTCCTATATCTACTGAGATACTTCATAGTGTCCTGTCCATCAAACAGTCAAAGCCAGTCCACCAGCTTGTTGAAGAATACAGGAAGTGAAAAGAAGAGATAGCAGACAAAGTGAGAGAGAGAGAGAGATTGGAAAATCCCTTTAAACCTTTCAAGATGCAGCCACCTTTGACCTTTAAGATGCAGCACAATTTTTCTAACCAGACATGTGTCATTTTATGTGGAAGGACTTTACTTATCTGTGTGATTCTAAGATTTTTTTTGTGGCACTTTGTACTTTAACTTAGTGGTAAGTTTTGTCTAATATGTTTAGAATTTATTTATACAAAGTTTACTAAAAAAAAAATGAAAAAATTAGCAAATTTCAAAATTTACATTTTTTTTTCATGAGAGGGATAGTCATACCACACATTATATATAACGATTAACATTTAACACATGTCTATTTTATGTTCGCATCATTTTTTGCAAACTTTTAAATTTTTAGGCAGCAATTTTTCACATTTTCAAGATAATTTCCAAAACCTGCTTTTTAACAGCCAAATCAGTTCTGAAGTGGATTTGGGAGCCTAAACATTAGATTAGCCTTTTTAACCCCTTAAGGACACAGCCCAAAAGTGCGTTAAGGACCAGGCCTTGTTTTTCAAAACTGACATGTGTCACTTTATGTGGCAAGAACTTTGAGACGCTTTAACTTACACAAGTGATTTTAAGATTGTTTTCTCGTGACACATTGTACTTCATGTTAGTTGTGAACAATGATCAATATTTTTGTATTTATTTATAAAAAAATAGGATATTTGATGGAAATTTGGAAAAAAAATCGCAATTTTCAAAATGTGAAATCTCTGCTTTTCAGACAGATAGTCATACCACCCAAATACATTAGTAAATATTATCTACCATATCTCTGCTTTATATTGACATCATCTTTTAATCGTCCTTTAATTTATTTTGGATGTTAGAAGGCTTACAAGTGTAACAGCGATTTTCCAGATTTACAAGCAAATTTCCCAAACTAATTTTTTTAGGGACCACTTCAGTTCTGAAGGGAATTATAAAGGCCTATATATTAGAAACCCCATAAATCACCCCATTTTCAAAACTGCACCCCTTAAATAATTCAAAACAGCATTTGGGAAGTTTGTTAACCCTTTAAGCATTTCACAAGAATTAAAACGATATCAAGGTGAAATTTAGACATTTCATTTTTTTCCACTAATTCCTTCATTTAGCCCTAAATGTAACACATTCACAAAGTGTTAAAGGAGAAAATGCATCTCCCTGTTTATTATACAATTTCTCCAGAGCACAGAAATACCCCACATGTGGGTGTAAACTGCTGTTTGGGCATTCGGCAGTGTACAGAAGGGAAGGAATGACACTGGACGTTTGAAAAGCAGATTTTGCTGGAATAGTTTTCAGGTGCCATGTTGCATTTGCAGAGCCCCCAAAGTACCAAAACAATGGAAACCCCCTAAAAGTGACCCCATTTTGGAAACTACACCCCTCACAGAACTCATCAATGGGTATAGTGAGCATTTTGACCCCACAGCTGTTTCACAGATTTTACTAACATTGGGATGTATAAATGAAAAATTACTAAAACGTCACTTTATCCCCAAAGTTTTCATTTTCACAAGGGTTTAAAGGAGAAAAAGGACCCAATAGTTTGTTAAACAATTTCTCCTGAAAACAGCAATGCCCCATATGTGGTCGTAAACTGCTGAATGGGTACATGGTGGGGCTCGGAATGGAAAGAGCGCTATTTGGTTTTTGTAGGGCAGATTTTGCTGGAGTAGTTTTCAGGTGCCATGTTGCATTTGCAGAGCCCTCAAAGTACCAAAACAGTGGAAACCCCCTAAAAGTGACCCCATTTTGGAAACCACACCCCTCACAGAACATGTCAAGGGGTATAGTGAGCATTTTGAACCCACAGCTGTTTCACAGATTTTTATTAACATTGGGACATGAAAATGAAAAATTACTTTTTTTGCAAAAAACTGTCAATTTAGCCCCAAATTTTTCATTTTCACAAGAGGACAAAGGAGAAAAAGCTCCCCAAAGTTTGTTACACAATTTCTTCTGAACACAGAAATGCCCCATATGTGGTTGTAATCTGCTGTTTGGGTACATGGTGGAGCTCAGAATGGAAAGAGCGCTATTTAGCTTTTGGAGGGCAGATTTTGCTGGAATAGTTTTCGGGTGCCATGTCGCATTTACCAATACAATGGAAACTCCCAAAAGTTACCCCATTTTGGAAATTACACCCCTCATAGAATTTATCTAGGGGTATAGTGAGCATTTTGACCTCACAGCTGTTTCACAGATTTTATCATCATTGGGACGTAAAAATGAAAAATTACTTTTTTTCCAATAAACCGTCCATTTAGCGACATATTTTGAATTTTTGCAAGTGGTTAAAGAAGAAAAAGCTCCACACAGTTTATTACACAATTTCTTCTGAACACAGAAATGCCCCATATGTGGTCGTAATCTGCTGTACGGGTACATGGTGGGGCTCAGAATGGAAAGAGCGCTATTTAGCTTTAGGAGGGCAGATGTGGCTGGAATAGTTTTCAGGTGCCATGTCGCATTTGCAGAGCCCCTAAAGTACCAATACAATGGAACCATTTTAGAAACTACACCCCTCAAGGAATGTATCAAGGGGTATTATCATTTTGAGCCTAAAAATGCTTCCCAAAAATTAATGTAGAAAGTGAAAATTTAAGTTTTTGAAGAAATATCCAATTTCAGAATATGTTGCGGCCACTTTGTGGCATTAGAGACATCAACTCCTAAAACTATTAAGTGGGCTATCCCGTGGGAAAAAAAATTATATATGTGGGTGTAAACTGCTGCTTGGGAACACAGCAGGACTCAGAAAGGAAGGAGCACTGTGTTTTTTTAGCTTTTGGAGTACAGATTTAGAGGGACTTTCTGGTCGCCATGTTATTTTTGCAGAGCCCTGGAGGTGCCATTAAACTGGAATTCCCCAAGAAGTGACCCCCATTTTGTAGGGGCAATTTTAGGGTCTCTGGAAAATGTGACATGGCGTCCAAAAACCAACAATCTAAATCTGCACTCCAAAAGCACATAGCGCTCCTTCACATCTGCACCCTGATGTGTGCCCAAATGGCAGTTTATGCCCACATGTATGACACTGGTTTACCCAGAATAACGTACTTAATGCCATATGTGGGTATAAACTGCTGTTTGGGAACAGCCGGGCACAGAAGGGAAGGAGCGCTATTTTGGTTTTTAGAGCACAGTTTGGTTTATGGAAACCATGTCACTTTTACAGAGCCCAAGAATTGCCAGTAAAGTGGAATCCGCAGACATGTCACCTCATTTTGGAAACTACACCCTTCAAGGGATTTATCAAGTGGTGTAGCGAGCATTATTAACCCTTAAGTGTTGCATTCTTTTAATTTCCAGAAATGAATGCGCAGATGATAATGAAAAGTTAAAAATAACCTTTTTCCAGAGATACATCATTACAGTGCCCGATATGTTGTGCCCAGCTTATGTCTGCAGAGACACACAATCCAAAAACTGTTAAGCGGGGATCCTGGGCACAACAGCTTTTGGAGCGTTCATCTCTGATACAAGCCGGGTACAACATATTGCGCACTGAAATTATGTATTCCTGGAAAAATTGTCATTTTCACCTTTCACAATCAGCTGCTTATTCATTTATGGATGATAAGTTATAGCAACACTTGGGGGTTAAAAATGCTCACTGTACCCCTGGATAAATTCCTTCAGGGATGTAGTTTCCAAAATGGGGTCACATGTCAGGAGATTCCACTTTACTGGCATTTCAGCTCTGCAAAAGTGCAAAGGAGTCCAAAAACCAAACCGTCCAAGCCTGTGCTCCAAAAACC
Organism: Leptodactylus fallax; assembly: GCA_947044405.1. NCBI lineage: Eukaryota > Metazoa > Chordata > Amphibia > Anura > Leptodactylidae > Leptodactylus > Leptodactylus fallax. The sequence continues at coordinate 1,059,680 of CAMRHE010000347.1, forward strand.
AAATAGCGCTCCTTCCATTCTGTGCCCAGCTGTGTCCATACAGCAGTTTAAACCCACATATGACATTAAGTACGTTACCCTGGGTACACCAGTGTCATACATGTGGGCATAAACTGCAGTTTGGACACACAGCAGGGCGCAGAAGAGAAGGAGCGCTATGTGGGTTTTGGAGTGCAGATTCAGATGTTTGGTATCTGGATGCCATGTCATGTTTGCAGAGCCTGTAAGGTACCATAACAGTGTATTCCCCAAAGGAGTGACCCCATTTTGAAAACTGCACCCCTCAAAGAATTTATCAAGGGGTGTAGTGAGCATTAGTATCCCAGACGTGAATACACAGCGGATGGGAAAAAGTGAATAGGTAAGCTGTGCGGAGTACATTGGGAACACCAATTTCCCTACTATTTCCCAGTAGTTCCTATTATTGGGGAGGTCACTCTGAGGGTCAATTCTGGTTTATTTCCCTCATAAGCTCTAAATCTGGGGTGCCCCCTGATATACGCTCGCACAGCTTATACATTCCCTTCCTGACACAGCCAGTTATGTTCTAATGATTTGGCGATTTTTGGGGTTTTTGTCTTCACATTGTACAAGCTATATTTTCTTTATTTCTCTGGTGATGTAGCCATATGAGGGCTTGTTGTTTGCAGGGTGAGATGTATTTTGTAATGACATCATCTTTGGGCGCCTATAACTTATTGAATAAATTTTATTAACTCTTTCTTGGTGGATTAAAAAAAAAAAACATCAATTCTGGCACTGCGTTTTACCTTTGAAATTTTTCACCATGCAGCATAAAGCATAAGTAACATGTTACCTTTATTCTACGGGTCGGTACAATTACGGAGATATCTCATTTATACTGTTTTTTTATGCGATACTAATTTTGCAGAACAAAAACCCATTTGGGGACATAAATTGTAAATATGTTTTTGCATCGCCATCTTCTGAGATGCGTAACATTTTTATTTTACGGTTTACAGAGTTGGTTTAGGGCTTATTTTTTGCGGGACAACCTGTGCTTTTTATTGGTACTATTTTGGGGTACATATGACTTTTTGATCACTTTTTATGGCATATTTTGTAAGGTGAGATGGCAAAAAATCATTACTTTTGGCGAGTTTTTTCCGTTTTTTTTTTCCCCGACGTTTACCGTGTACATTAAATATTGTTTCAGTTTTATTGTACAGGTTGTTACGGACGCGGTGATACCAAATATGCATTGTTTTTATTAACTTTTAGGGTTTTTTTTATATAATTCATTTTATATAGGAAAAGGGAATTTTTGGGGCTTTATTCTTTTATTAATTTTTTTCAAACACTTTATTTAATTTTTTTTTTCACTTTTTTTTTATTTTTTCATGTGACCCATTAGGACACCTGAGCCAACAATGCTTTGATTGCTGGCTCAGCACTTTAGACTGCAAGACACGAGCATACAAGTGTCTTGCAGTCTATACAGGAAGTGAGGCTATGCATACGCATAGCACTCACTTCCGCAGGTCTCGGCAGGATCAACCAGGTAGTCGGGGCTCCACGCAGCCTGGGGTCACTGGGCAGACCCCGGGCTGCAGATTATAGATATCGGCACCCCCCGATCTCGCCGCGGGGGTGCCGATCAGAGCGGCAACATGGCGGAACCCCTTGGATGCCGAGGTCATGTTTGACCGCGGCATCCAAGGGGTTAAAACCTCCGATCAGAACTCAGTTCCGACCGGGGGATATGGAGCAGGGTGTTAGCTGTCAGTTACAGCTAACACCCGGTTTCGATGCTGCCCGCTCAGATAGTGCGATAATACGCCTCAGATAATACGCCCCAGGGCGTATTATTACGCCCTGTTGTGCGAAGTACCAAGCGCACAGGACGTAATAGTACGTCCAATGTCGTTAAGGGGTTAAAGGCGTTTATTATAAGGGGCTTATTCACTCTTCTTCCAAAGCATAACATTGCAGGCCATTTGTCAGTACTACTGTGCTAAAGAAAACTGAATCAAACTAATATCTGCACTTATCTGTAATAAACACCTTTAACGTGGAGAAAGACATAACAACCATTTTCGCCATTTTGTTCCCAGTATAAAGTTACTGGCTATTTATAAATACAGTATTGTCAATAATAATTCAATAATTCTTAGCGGTTATCACTTATTGAAAGGTGTTTATTAGTGTATAAACCCATAAGGAGGACCATATTTGCCATTTTGTTTCCATTATAAAGTTGCTGGCCATTTATAAATACAGTATTGTCAATAATAATTCAATAATTCAATAATTTTTAGTGGTTATCACTTATTGAAAGGTGTTTATTAGTGTGTAAACCGATAAAGAGGCCCATAGTCGCCATATTGTTCCCAGTATAAAGTTGCTGGCCATTTATAAATATAGTATTGTCAATAATAATTCAATAATTCTTAGCAGTTATCACTTATTGAAAGGTGTTTATTAGTGTGGAAACCCATAAAGAGGACCATATTCGCCATTTTGTTCCCAGTATAAAGTTGCTGGCCATTTATTAATACTGTATTGTCAATAATTCAATAATTCTTAGCCACAAATCTCTGCCTTTATCACACTTTTTTTTTTATAGGTGTTCATTAGTGGGCAAAGAAATAAGGGGCATATTTGCCGTTCTCTTCAAAGTAGAAAATTACAGGCCTTTTTGCCCTTTGCAATTAAGTTTTTTCATCGAACAGTATGTCAGACAGAGAAGCGACAGGCCCTGCACAGGTTTCTGGTGCAGGCATAGGTCGCAGCAGAGTAAGGGGGCATGGCAGCAAGGTTTACTTACAGAGACCTGCACTCCCAGTGTCAAGTAGCGGTTGTGTCTTGACCAGCAACCCAACGGTTGCAGACTGGTTGACTCGGTCATCCACTTCATCCCAAGTCACATCAGACACCCCCAGTCAAGAGTTGGTGGGTTCGTCAGACACAACCCTGAGTTGGCATGGCCCGGCAGCAGGCCCTGTGCCTTCACCTGTCCTCAACCTGCCTCTGTCCTTTTCTGTTCCCTCAGCTAGAGAAGTACTCTATGCTGTGGGCTCAGATCCACTATGCAATGAGGAGGAGGAACTAGAGGACAGTCATCAGCTACTGTTCAGCCGAGATCTGGAGGAGACATCCGCTGCTTCCTCTGGTAGGTGGGTAAGTAGTGATGAGGAGAGTGGCGTGGGAGCTGATGTTGACCTGCAGTGACCTGCAGACAGTAGTGGATGACGATGTAGCCGATCGTAATTGGGAGCCGGGTGACGAAGGGATGTCATTGTCATCAAGAGAAGAGGTTTGCAGCTTGTGCATGAGGCAGCGGGGGAGTCAGCAGGGTGGCAGCAGTGGGAGGTTGGAAGCTAAACATGCTTGGGGTAGACCACCGCTTCGCAGCAGCCTACCTGTCCGGAAAGCAGTGGTGCAGGGGGTTCACTGAGGCAGTGGCAGTAGCAGTCAGTTACTGCGGAGTGTTGGGGGTAAGATCACCTACTCGGCGGTGTGGCAGTTTTTTGTTAAGCCGCCGAGGGGAGGTGAAAATGGCCATATGTTCAATCTGTGGGCAGAAGGTGAGGCATGGCCAGGGTGCCAATGTTGGCACTGCAGCCCTGCATCACTTTATGGCCTTCTCACGCTGCTGCCACCTCCTCACTCTGCCACTGGGTCACTGTATGGCCTCCTAAGGCTGTTGCTACCTCCACATTATATCACCTTGCCACTCTGTGGCCTACTGACGCTGCTGCCACCTCCACCTCTGCTACTGGGTCACTGTATGTCCTCCTCACGCTGCTGCCACCTCCACACTCTGCCACTGGGTGACTGTATGGCCTCCTCACACTGCAGCCACCTCCTCACTCTGCCACTGGGTGAGTGTATGGCCTCCTAAGGCTGTTGCTACCTCCACATTATATCACCTTGACACTCTATGGCCTACTGACGCTGCTGCCACCTCCGCACTCTGCCACTGGGTGACTGTATGGCCTCCTCACACTGCTGCCACCTCCTCACTCTGCCACTGGGTCACTGTATGGCCTCCTAAGGCTGCTTCCACTGGTTCACTACTGTGTCACTGTATGGCCTCCTAAAACTGCTGACACCTCCACAATGTCACTGGGTCACTGTATGGCCTCTTAAGGCTGCTGACACCTCCACACTCTGTCACCGGGTCTCTGTATGGCCTCCTAAAGCTACTTCCACTGGGTCACTCTGATACTGGGTCTCTGTATGTCCTCCTAAGGTTGCTTCTACTGGGTCACTCTGATACTGCGTCACTGTATGGCCACTCTGTGGCCTACTCACGCTGCTGACACCTCCACCTCTGCCACTGGGTCACTGTATGGCCTCCTCCTCCTGCTGCTGCCAACTTCACATCATGTCGCTTTGCCATTCTGTATCCTCCTCATGCTGCTGCCAACTCCACATTGTCACCTTGTCACCAGCAACTTGGCCAGGTGACGCCACTTCTGCCTCCACATTTTCACGGCCGTTGGTCCTGCAACAATGTCCACCTCATCCTTCACTGTTTCCTCAGCCTCTACTGCAGGGACAATTCACAGTGCACCTCCAGCAAACCACATGTGCAGGGCACAGCGGTGTCATGCTGTTCTACACCTCATTTGCCTGGCCGAACAAAGTCACACAGGGGAGGAACTGGGTCACTGTATGGCCTTCTCATGCCGCTTCCACTGGGTCACTGTATTCCCTCCTCATGTCGCAGCCACTGGGTCTCTGTATGCCCTCCTCATGCCGCAGCCACTGGGTCACTGTATGTCCTCATGCCATTCCCACTGGGTCACTCTACGTCCTCCTCATGCCGCTGCCACTGGGTCACTGTATGGCCTCCTCATGCCAATGCCACTGGGTCACTGTATGCCCTCCTCATGCCACAGCCACTGGGTCACTGTGTGCCCTCCTCATGCCGTTTCCACTGGGTCACTCTGCATCCTCCTCATGCTGCTGCCACCGGGTCACTGTATGGCCTCCTCATGCCGCTTCAACAGGGTCACTCTGCATCCTCCTTATGCCACTGCCACTGCTGGGTAACTATGGCCTCCTCATGCCGCTTCCACTGAGTCACTGTATGGCCTCCTCATGCTGCAGCCACTGGGTCACTGTATGGCCTCCTCATGCTGCAGCCACTGGGTCACTGTATGGCCTCCTTATGCCACTGCCACTGCTGGGTAACTCTATGGCCTCCTCATGCCGCAGCCACTTGGTCACTGTATGCCCTCCTAAGGCTGCTACTGCATCCACCTCTGCCACCGGGTCACTGTATGACCTCCTCATGCCGTAGCCACTGGGTCACTATGCCCTCCTCATGCCGCAGCCACTGGATCACTGTATGCCCTCCTCAGGCTGCTGCCACTGGGTCACTGTATGTCCTCCTCATGCCGATGCCACTGGGTCACTGTTATGGCCTCCTCATGCCGCTTCCACAGGGTCACTCTGTGTACTCCTCATGCCGCTGCCACTGGGTCACTGTATGCCCTCCTCATACTGCAGCAACTGGGTCACTGTATACCCTCCTAAGGCTGCTACTACCTCCACCTCTGCCACATGGTCACTGTATGCCCTCCTCATGCCGCAGCCACTGGGTCACTATATGCTCTCCTCATGCCTCTGCCACTGGGTCACTGTATGCCTTCCTCATGCCACAGCCACCGGGTCACTGTATGGCCTCCTCATGTCGCAGCCACTGGGTCTCTGTATGCCCTCCTCATGCCGCAGCCACTGGGTCACTGTATGTCCTCATGCCATTCCCACTGGGTCACTCTATGTCCTCCTCATGCCGCTGCCACTGGGTCACTGTATGGCCTCCTCATGCCAATGCCACTGGGTCACTGTATGCCCTCCTCATGCCACAGCCACTGGGTCACTGTATGCCCTCCTCATGCCGTTTCCACTGGGTCACTCTGCATCCTCCTCATGCTGCTGCCACCGGGTCACTGTATGGCCTCCTCATGCCGCTTCAACAGGGTCACTCTGCATCCTCCTTATGCCACTGCCACTGCTGGGTAACTCTATGGCCTCCTCATGCCGCAGCCACTTGGTCACTGTATGCCCTCCTAAGGCTGCTACTGCATCCACCTCTGCCACCGGGTCACTGTATGACATCCTCATGCCGTAGCCACTGGGTCACTATGCCCTCCTCATGCCGCAGCCACTGGATCACTGTATGCCCTCCTCAGGCTGCTGCCACTGGGTCACTGTATGTCCTCCTCATGCCGATGCCACTGGGTCACTGTTATGGCCTCCTCATGCCGCTTCCACAGGGTCACTCTGTGTACTCCTCATGCCGCTGCCACTGGGTCACTGTATGCCCTCCTCATACTGCAGCAACTGGGTCACTGTATACCCTCCTAAGGCTGCTACTACCTCCACCTCTGCCACATGGTCACTGTATGCCCTCCTCATGCCGCAGCCACTGGGTCACTATATGCTCTCCTCATGCCTCTGCCACTGGGTCACTGTATGCCTTCCTCATGCCACAGCCACCGGGTCACTGTATGTCCTCCTAATGCCGCTGCCACTGGGTCACTGTATGGCCTCCTCATACTGCTGCCACCTCCACATTATGTCGCCTTGCCACTCTGTGGCCTCCTCATGCTGCTGCCACCTCCATATTATGTCGCCTTGCCACTCTGTAGACATCTATGTGGAATCGGCAGACGAGGGTGTAAAAGGAGTGCGCTCTTTCACGCTACAGTAGGATCTTGGGCCTCTGTACGGTTCTTTCTACCTGGCACTAACATGGACCACCTGTAAAGCTGAGTTCACACTAGAGTTAGTTGGTCAGTTTTGGCCCCATAACTGGCCAAATAAGTGAAGTGAGCAGCAGTTCTAAGAGCGACGCCTGTCATGTGCGTGTCATACTGACTCAGTATTGTTTCACTACCACAGTAGGCTCCCTATGCATGTTACAAGGCACAGTGTTCTACACCACTATACAGGCTCTCTGAAGCTAGGAAATAGGTGTTTTTTAGCAATATTCGCTGCAAATTAATTTGGATCGAAGCAAGTTTTTTTGGAACTTCGAATCGAACTGCAGAATCAAACTTTTGAGAAATTCGCTCATCTCTAATTATAACTAAAGCAATATAAAATATTTATATTTATGTTTTATAGCATGTTTTCTAATTAAAAAACAAAGAATTTCTTGAAGAAAAAAAGTTTACTTTACTTGTAATTTTTTTTTTCTAAACATTTTTTTTCACTTTTCAAGGGAAAAAGTGCCGCATAGAACTAAGGGTTCCTCTTCTCATGATATCATTGCAGGAGTATATTCCCTTTATTATTATTACAGTAATACCTCGAATATTCGCGAGGTTAGGTTCCAGAACCAGTCGTGGATCGCGAGGAATCGCGAATATTTGGTGCGAGCACTTAAATGCTAATTTAGGTGTGGCTTCGCTCATACCCTAGTACAGTACGTACACAAAGCATCCGAGCTAAAAACAATCAGGAACAAGGAAAGCTTGTAGCGTGCTGCGTGATCGGTTACAGTACTTTCAACCGTTCCAGCCAATAGTGTGTCATCATGGAGCCTATGTCATTGCTCATACCCAAACCGCAAATTTCGCAGATCTGTGGAAAAATCGCAAATGCATATGTCTTAGGTTCCAAAGAAAATATCGCGAGTAGGTGAATCCGCGAATTCAGAAACGCGAATGCAAGAGGTATTACTGTATTCCAGATAGCTGTATTACGGTTTATAACACCAGTTCCAGTATCTTAGAAAATAAAACAGGCACCAAACTCAATTAAATGTTCTAAACCCTTTTCCCCTACATTATAGGATAGCTCAGAGGCAGTGTACATAGATTCAGTGTACATAGATTTTAATTGTCTTGGGTTCAGCTGTTAGTCTGCCTATTGGCACTTATAGACTGCTTGCCAGCTTTTAAAGATCTCAGGAGGAAAAGTAATGCATTGTACCATGTATATCTTTTTACAATAAAATACCATTATCTTACTATAATGCAAGTTTTGTCAATTTTTATTTGATGCCAAAAAGTTAATTAGGAGCATAGATTTTCTTTAGTCTATGTTTCATACTAAGGGAAGAAATTGTTTTATATTTGTTTTGTGCGATTTGTTCCTAATAAATTTGCAATCTTAGTTGAATGGTGTGTATTTTTTGTAAACAACACATTTTAATATAATATACGAATCATATATTCTGTGCATTATTTAAAACACAATGAGATCTCTGTGGCTCTGGGGTAAGCAAAGCAAATCCACTGGCATACTGATTAATGAAGCAAATCATAATTGTGCTCATCATCATTAGAAACATACTTTTATAGAGGGAATATCTAGAAACATGCCAGAATGTTACAATGATTTATGCTCATATTTAATAATATATCATCAAGTTGTAACTTTCCGAGCAATGTGTATGATTTTCTGCAGCTGAAAATAAAGTTCTGTTGTATATTTATTTGCAGCCATATACAGTCATATGAAAAAGTTTGGGCACCCCTATTAATTCTTAATCATTTTTAGTTCTAAATATTTGGGTGTTTGCAACAGCCATTTCAATTTGATATATCTAATAACTGATGGACACAGTAATATTTCATAATTGAAATGAGGTTTATTGTACTAACAGAAAATGTGCAATATGCATTAAACCAAAATTTGACCGGTGCAAAAATTTGGGTACCCTTATCATTTTATTGATTTGAATACGCCTAACTACTTTTTACTGACTTACTGAAGCACAAAATTGGTTTTGTAACCTCACTGAGCTTTGAACTTCATAGCCAGGTGTATCCAATCATGAGAAAAGGTATTTAAGGTGGCCAATTGCAAGTTGTTCTCCTATTTGAATCTCCTCTGAAGAGTGGCATCATGGGCTCCTCAAAACAACTTTCAAATAATCTGAAAACAAAGATTGTTCAACATAGTTGTTCAGGGGAAGGATACAAAAAGTTGTCTCAGAGATTTAACCTGTAAGTTTCCACTGTGAGGAACATAGTAAGGAAATGGAAGACCACAGGGACAGTTCTTGTTAAGCCCAGAAGTGGCAGGCCAAGAAAAATATCAGAAAGGTAGAGAAGAAGAATGGTGAGAACAGTCAAGGACAATCCACAGACCACCTCCAAAGAGCTGCCGCATCATCTTGCTGCAGATGGTGTCACTGTGCATCGGTCAACAATACAACACACTTTGCACAAGGAAAAACTGTAGGGGAGAGTGATGCGAAAGAAGCCGTTTCTGAAAGCACACCACAAACAGAGTCGCCTGAGGTATGCAAAAGCACATTTGGACAAGCCAGCTTCATTTTGGAAGAAGGTCCTGTGGACTGATGAAACAAAGATTGAGTTGTTTGGTCATACAAAAAGGCGTTATGCATGGCGTCAAAAAAACACAGCATTCCAAGAAAAACACTTGCTACCCACTGTAAAATTTGGTGGAGCTTCCATCATGCTTTGGGGCTGTGTGGCCAATGCCGGCACCGGGAATCTTGTTAAAGTTGAGGGTCGCATGGATTCAACTCAGTATCAGTAGATTCTTGAGAATAATGTACAAGAATCAGTGACGAATTTGAAGTTACGCCGGGGATGGATATTTCAGCAAGACAATGATCCAAAACACAGCTCCAAATCTACTCAGGCATTCATGCAGAGGAACAATTACAATGTTCTGGAATGGCCATCCCAGTCCCCAGACCTGAATATCATTGAACATCTGTGGGATAATTTGAAGCGGGCTGTCCATGCTCGGCGACCATCAAACTTAACTGAACTGGAATTGTTTTGTAAAGAGGAATGGTCAAAAATACCTTCATCCAGGATCCAGGAACTGATTAAAAGCTACAGGAAGCGACTAGAGGCTGTTATTTTTGCAAAAGGAGGATCTACTAAATATTAATGTCACTTTTCTGTTGAGGTGCCCATACTTTTGCACCGGTCAAATTTTGGTTTAATGCATATTGCGCATTTTCTGTTAGTACAATAAACCTCATTTCAATCCTGAAATATTACTGTGTCCATCAGTTATTAGATATATCAAATTGAAATGGCTGTTGCAAACACCCAAATATTTAGAACTAGAAATGATTAAGATTAATAGGGGTGCCCAAACTTTTTCATATGACTGTATAACTGGGTATGGTCTGTGTAGACATTGATTATACATATTGATCACATACTGTAATAGTAATTTGCCTTAATTGATCAATCTGAAAGTGTAACTATAGTAGATCGCCCTACGAGGAACAAGTGATTGAGAGCAGTAGAAGGAGAGCCTCAGTGATTCAGATTCTACTGTGGCATATACAGTACAGCGCAAAAGTTTTAGGCAGGTGTGGACAACATGTTTAAAAGTAAAAATGCTTTCAAATATAGAAGTGTTAATAGTTTATATTTGTCAATGATCAAAATGAAGTGAATGGACCAAAGAGAAATCTAAATGATATCAATATTTGGTGTGACCTCCTTTGCCTTCAAAACAGCATCAATTCTTCTAGGTACACTTGTACACAGTTTTTGAAGGAACTCAGTAGGTAAATAGCTCCAAACATCTTAGGGTAAGTTCACAAATAGGAATATGCAGGGGATTTTGACGCGGAAACAGCCTCAAATTCATTTCAATGGGAGGCACTAGCTGATTTTTTCAGCTAGCATAAAAATAATCATCCTGCTCATTCTTCAGGTGGATTCTGCCCCAAAAAGCGAAGAAGCAGCAAAAAACACTGCGGAAATGCAGTGTGGTTTTTTTCTGTAGCATTTTTTATTGCATTTTCGCAATTTTCCTCTGTAGACTTTCTGCCCCTATTATATGTGTTTTTGAAAACACAGCTTTTCCGCTGCGTATTTTTTTTTCTGCAATGCATGGATGGGATTAGACAGCATCCACTTTGCAGGTACTGTAATATGCAGCATTTTTTGCTACGGCCGCAACATGGAGCTTCAGCCTTAAAGTCGGTGTGGCAATTGAGGTGGAATTTGTCAAAATCAGTTTGCGAAAATTGGAACTTGGCCCTGCCCAACAGGCAAAATACAGTGGCACTCTTCTACAAATTCCACTTCATATTCAGTGTCAAAATCCTCATCTGTTTTTGACAAGCAGAAAAAAATCACGTGAATAGCTCAGTAATGTAATTTCAGTATGTTGAAGTTACAAGTATCTTTTCTTTGTTAACCAAGAATATTTAAGTTTTAAATATTGTAAGGCCTTTTGCACACAACAGTGACGTTTTTAAAAATGAATGTCTGTTTTTGACGCCCGTTTTGCTTCAGGTTTGCATCCATTCTGTTGCATTTCTGATGGCCGAGTGTCATCTGTCTTACATCTGTTTTTAACTGCCTTAGGACTCTTGCTCACGACAGTGAAAAACAGATATGTGACGGACATTTTAGCAACGTCCGTCACACGTCTGCTTTGAGAACACATTGAATTTAATATATGTATTCACATGTCTTTTGACTGTTTGTTTTTTCACACCCATGAAAAAAACTGACACACATTATCTTTCGAAATTGTGAAGCCAAACGAATTCAATACAGACTATAGGACTCCTTTTAAGGGACATCAAATAGATTGTAATCAGTTTCACGTCCATTAAAAATGGATCAGTGGGTTGGATAAAAAAAAAAAAAAAAAAAATAGACCAATCAAATTCATCCATTTTTTTTAGTGACAGTTGAAAACTGATGTAAAACTGATGGCACTTGCCCAGCAAAAATGGAAAAACAGAACAGAACAGATGCAAAATCGAGGCAAACTGATGCAAAAAAGCTGTCAAAAACGAACAATAATGTCCGTTTTTAATGGTCATTAGATCTACCAGAAAAGTCACTGTCGTGTGCAAGATGCTTAAATGTGGTGATGCATTAAACAAATTTGTTGTTATAGCTGTGATTGTTTTAGTCGAAATGCGCTTTGGGGGCATTGTTCTCTATATGTGCAAGTCTGATGTATTGTAGCAAGCAAAAGCAATCTAAAGTTAAGCAGCAGATCTCTGTGTCATGTACCATTCCTCACACCCTGTGTATCAGTTTTACTTGAGTATCATGGGCTACTAGTGACTACAACTGGCCTTACACAGATGATTGTTGACTGAACTCGCTAATTTAGACAGGACTAGCAGACCATTTTATTCTTACGTATGTGAGGCTTTCAACTCTCCCTTTATGGTAGGTTTCTGGAGGCAAATTTCTGCCTATTTGGCCCTTTTTTTATATTAGCAGTATGAGGACTTGTTTTTTGTGGGACAATTTTTTTCAAAGGCATTGGTTGTTGGTAAATATAACTTATTGATTAACATATTAATCCTTTTATTTGTCCTTGTTCTACTGGTTAATTTAATTTTCACAATACCAAATTCCTAAGCTTATTTTCACTACTTTTGCACACTTTAAAAAACACTTTTTAAAATATAAAATTCCTTAAACTTGGGACACATGAAATGTAAAAAAAGCAAGAATGCAATGATTTGGAAATCTCAGAACTATATTTTATTCACAATAGAACAGAAGTGGAAAGTTAGACATTTTCCATTTCATTTAAAAAATGTTACTCATTTAGAAATTGATGGCAGTAACACCTCAAAAAAGTTGGGAAAGGCTTAACAATAGGCTGGAAAAGTAAGTGGTATGATTGTATTCTTTATATTTTACAGCATCCCAACTTTTTTGGAATTGGGATTATATGTTTTGTGTCACCATATTCTGTGAGCCATATTTTTTAAATTTTTCCACTGAAATAGCTTTGTGAGGGTTTGATTTTTTTGCAAGACAAGACTGTAGTTTTCACAAGTACCATTATTTTATAAAAAATATAAATTTTTAACATATTTTTAATTATTTAGTAGTCACACAAAAGAACTTGTACATGTGATCCTTTGAGCACTTACACTGCACTAAGTAGCTGGGTAGGAAGATATATATCCAGCTTGCTTATCCGCATAAAATTTAGAATCATACATCATCTTGTAATGACTTTTAATATACTGCAAGGTATTCTGGGTATTACAGAAGATCACATTTAGTATTTAAAGAAAGGAATATTTTTGGATTGAACACATAATGTAAGTCTTATTTTTTCTATACTGTCAGAACATCCATGGTATTCCTTGGATAAAAGCATTGCTTACAGTCAGTAGACTACACATCGATTTCTTTGTATTACCTTAATTGATGCAACTCTTAGTTCACTGTATCAGATTGCAGCAAAAAACAATCTGCAGGGCATCTGAATCAAACGAACTGCTGGGGATTCAGGTTAGACATGATGTCTTCCAATTGTTTTGCCTTCATCAAAAAGTCCATGGTAGGACAGTGAAAACATTTCTTCCTGACAGCGCAATTGTGTGTGTATATATATATATATATATATATATATATATATATATATTTATTTATTTAATTTTTTTTTTTTAATTTTTTTTTTTTTCCACAGTGAACCAAAACCTGGTAAAGGGCATAGATGCTGAAGTGAGATAACAGGCTAAGACATCCACCCTATTCAGATAGTCCCAATTTTGGGCTGTACGGCACTCTAGGTTTTTGTCATACAAATAATAAGGAAGCTCAATGAATAAACAGGTTTGCTCCAGAATGGAGAAAGAATGAAGAAATCTAAACTTTTTTATTATTGTATGAGGGGTAAATTGTACTTTTCAATGATACCATTTCATTTTCCGTACAATGTACTGGGCAGCAGCAGAATTTTGTGAAATTAGAGCAAAACTTTCTTACAGGCTTAGTTTTGTGGTGTTCACTGCGCAGTCAAATTGACATGTTACCAGTATTCTGCGGGTTCTAAAGATTATGGAAATATCAAATCAAGGCTAAAGCCCTACGTAGCCGGCCGCAGCAAAAAAGCGCTGTGGGAAAAACTGCAGCAACGCATCACGGTTTTTCCTGTGGTGTAACCTCCGTGGACTTTCTGCTTTCATCATACCTATAGGGAAACTGCCGGCGTTTCCAAACGTATAATTGACATTTTTGTCCGTTTTTACAGATCCCTCAGATGCAAAATGGACGTGAAAAAAGATTTTTAAATACCTTTTTTAACTAGGGGACTTAAACAAGCAATCATCAGATTGCTTATTCCCAAGATATAAATAACTAGGAAAGACTTGGCCCCATAACAAACATTTGAATATGAACATGAACTTTGAACCAAAATGCACACTGTTGTGGCCTAAAGCTGGCCATATACATTAGATTTTAGACTGCTGAGGTGGCAGATTTCAAAACTCTCTGGTGTTGGCTGGTTGTACATAAATCTACCACAGTTCATACCATACAGCCATGAATAATTTTCATGTGTTAATTTTCCAAGTGTCTAGGATAGTTGAGCGCTTGTGATTGTTCATGTGTTTGGAACAGTTGGCTGTAAGACCAGTCAACCACAGTTCATTTCAGACAAGAGATGGCACTCTAAAATCTAATGTATATGGCCAGTTTAAAAGGGTTGACCAGGAATTACAGATCTATGGCAGGAGGCCGGGGAAGGTGAAAAATAAAAAAAAAACAAAAAAAATGTTTTATATATATATATATATATATATATATATATATATATATATATATATATACACTCATCTGTCCTCGGCGCTCTGGAAAAAAGCCCTTTCCGCACTGGACTGCTGCGGCCAATCATTGGCTTCAGTGTTCGCAGGATTGAACACAGAACTTCACTCGCATACTTTGTATGTTCACCTACCATGTGTTTTTCTGGTGGGAGTTGGCAGCTGACCCCATCAGGCTAAAAAGTGAGTTGTGACCGCAGAAAATGGTGGCGAAATGTGCATCAGGGCACACACATTGTGGCTGGTCGGTATCTTGCTGTATTTAGTGCAATTATTCTATGTGGTTTGGAGAGTCTGTCTGGACACCTTAGGTATTTACCTTATTGCATGCTTTTTTGGTAGCTTATATACATATACTTACAACTTTACCTATGAACATTTAGACTTTCCTTCCTACTTATATGCTTCGTGTCTACTTTGTTTACATGTGCTGACTTTACACAATGCTGTTCATGTGGGGTTATTTTCTCAAATTTTATTGCTTATTTAATAAACATGCGTTATTATTTGTCTAGTGAGTTTTCTATGTCAGTTTAGGGTCCATACTAGCGTCAGCCTATCCATTGTTCTGATCCATCGGAGGACATTCTCACATTTGGAGGACTCACATTTGGTACCCTTAATATACATTCAGATGATCAAAGTGCAAAACAGACGTGAAAAACATCCATTTTTCACAGTCATCTTTCCCCCAAGGGGCACCCATTTTCACAGATCCCCCATACATTTGAGCGCATGGATGGATCCGTGAAAACAGCCAAAATTAGGACATGACCTATTCACTGACATTGAATATAATGCTGCCATGTGACGTCTGTTAAAAAATCTGACGTCACATGGTCATTAATCATTGTCATGTGAATGTAGCCTTACACTGCCTTTCTGAAGGGAATACTGTTACAATAAGTGCAGGAAAGTAGTGTCAAATCCAATTTAATCTGTTGTTGCAATTAAAAAAAAAAGTCAGTAAGAGAGTAAGGCGCCACAAAGAAAAACTTATTTTTTTTCTGTAAAATTTTTCATTGGGCTTTTCCTGTGTTTTTCTCTGCATTTTTTCTTCCCCTATTAAAACTATAGGGAGTGTGTGTCATCTTTAGGCTAAGGTCCCACGTTGTGGAAAATCAGTTTTTTTGAGCAGTAATGAGAAGTATAAGTGACTCCTTTATGTTTGCCATTCCTACTGTAGCCACTCCTGGCTTTTACTAAAAAAAAAAAAAAAAAAAAAAAAAAACGCAGCAAAATCTGCAATTAAAAAAAACTGCTTTTCCGCAATGTGGGACCTTAACCTTAAAGTGGTGGCTGACATCTGAAGTGCATGAGCAGCAGATGTCGGTAAGGAGTTAAGAGTGTGGAGACTGTTCAGTTTTACATGGTATATTACTGAAAGAGATAGCGTTGGCCCTGATTGCTTGGGAGCTATTGGCTTATTCACATAACTAATCTACAAGTACATGTTCTGTTGTAGTATAGAATGGACAGCACACAGACTAAACATTGATACAGTATAGTCAGCAGGACAATTCACATGTCTGATTTTACAGGCCATTGATCCATGCAGAGAAAGTCTAGGAATGGAAACGCCAAGAGTCACATGATGAGCAGCAGCAGGCTTTCTTCCTTCTCCCTTTCACAGATTCCCATTGATAAAGGTCAACATCTATGACCGAAAAGTTTGGGATGGAATAATCTACATGATAATTGTGCACTGCCTGCAAGTTTTGCATTTACTGTGACACCTCAGTAAAGAAATTTTCACTTATCTCTTGGATTGAGTGCTGTCAAAACTTCTACAATACGCTTTAATGAAAAAAACGAGAAAAACAACAACACCGAGCGGCACATAGGGTGATACTGTTTTCTTTAAATAAAAATTATCATGTGATAGTATTAAATTACACAGTATGAATTGTGTTATAAAAGTAGTTTGTGCAGGGTGACCAGAGCGTGTCCACTAATAAAGGTTGAGAGTAGGTTGGTGGGCACAGAGAGTGTTTATACAGTATGTGAATGTACCACCGACAGGGTCTGGTGTAAACCAATACCCCCTCAATTGGTCATTTCACACGGTAACACTCTTGTGAACAGTGACACCAGTATCGATGTACTCTCACCTTATATGGTTTTTTCGTGGGATCACGAATAGTATAGTGGACTTGTCCGAATGATGTCACGGTATGTGCGAGCTGCGGAACCTCTGGGCGTCAGGATCTCCTGGATCCAGTTAGTACTTACCAGCCTTAGAGCTTATGGGCAGAACAAGCTGAAGTGTGTATGATGGCCACTTGGTTGGGGGAATATAAGGGTATGGCTGACAGGTCCTGCCTTAAAGGGGAGGGGTTAAGTTATTGTATTAGAAATGAGAGTGGTGATTTGCAAAATAGTCCAAAAATAAGTAGAAATATGGGAGTATATAATCATAATTATGTATATAGATAAATAGATTGAGAATGGACTAGATAAAAGGATGAAGTGAATGTTTGAACTGGATGGCGTCTAAAGAATTCAACTGCGCATGTGTGTCATTTGATCCCGCTCTGAATGTAATGTGTATAGTAGCATGGGTATTGGAGGGGTGCACATACGCATTGGGGAACAATCATAGCAGCGGTAATGAAGAGCGTCTATTTTGCACATAAAGAAAGAACTAAGTGGTACAAAAAAAAAAAAATATATATATATATATATCAAAATGAAAATTGTTTTTATGATCACAAATAAAGGACTTATGAATGAGAGTGATCTAAAAGTTCATCTCTCCCTCTCTTTCTCCCACTTCTACATATGATTCCAAATTTACATATATATATATATATATATATATATATATATATACACTTTTATACAAAAACGTTCATAAACACAAACATAAAACGACATTTGGATCCCCAACATTCCCTATAATAATTTTCAATCATATACAGATTCAAGGGCTTCATTAAGGCCAGCTGGTGTGAGAGAATTGAACTTAAATATCCAAAACATTTCTTTCCTTTTTAATTTCTCAAATCTATTGTTGGTATGTATGGGAATTTGATCCAGTGGTGTAATTCTGAATCCATCAAAGTTAGAATTATGTTTCATCAGAGCATGTTTGGAGACACTATGCTTAAGAAAGCCATTTAGTACATTGGATCTGTGTTTGTTTAGCCTTTCTCTCAGTGGTCTGATGGTCCTGCCAATGTACTGGAGTCCGCATGGGCAAAACTTCTACAATAGGAATGGAAACACCACTAGTGCTACTCTCAAGACTGTTTGAGAGGAAATGCAGCAGGCCATCTTATGTGCACCAGTTCTTATCCACTCAAGATACTCCAAGGATAAAGTCTTGATGTTAGCATTCTTGAAAACATAGTTCTGTTATCGTCCTATTGTACAACATTTCAGCCCCTTAAGAACCTTCTGCAAACCTGAACGTTTGAAAAGGACCCTTAAGGGGCCAAAATGTTGCATGGTATTTTGTACAATGAGACAATAAAAGAACTACATTTTCCGGAATTTTGTTTTCCCTTGCAGAGAAAAGCATGTGTTTTTTTAGTCTGAATCTCAGACGAGTCTAACCCAAGATACATACAACCAAGCTGGATTTACTGGCCTGAACTTCATTCCGGGAGCAGGACTCCTAGCATCATAGGTATCTATACTGATAGGAATCCCTGTCTCCCAGCAAGATACTGTCTCGTATCAATTACAGGATGGGACAGTATGTTTCTGCGATAACTATACTGCTATAAGTCACTCTGCCGGCATAAAGTTCAAGGTGGTAAATCCGGTAAACACATGGACTGAGTTTAAAGGGTGAAACTTTGTCATGTGAATCTTGCCTAAGGCTAAATGCACACAACCAACTGTGCACACCGAATGAGGACCATCTGAGTGTCATCTGTCCCCCATTGACTTCACTGGGGGGGTTCTGTACTGGTTCATTCCCATTCCACGGAGCAGGATAGGATCTGCTCTATAATCATCATAAGAAAGCATTGGACATTGGACTCCCCCATCAGGAGAGACTCGACCTGCACATTCAGAAGGGTCAGTGTCAGAACCTAGTAAACCTGTGCAAGTGCTGGGGCCTCCTGATAGGAGAAATTTACTCAATAAACTGGAGTGGAGTTGGAGATTACACTGGGCTCCTCCTCACTCCTTCATTATTAAGTGCTGCTCACTAACTGTTACCAGGCTCTGGAGATGGAGAGTGAGCGACATCTGGGTCAGATGCCAAGTGAGTGAACAGACTACCTAAGCTCCTCCTCTTATTGGCCCAGTTGTGCACTAAGAATGTTGCATAAATTTTATATGCACATGGTCTTCATATCACTTCTCCCTTCCTTCCTTCTTTCCACACATTCAGTCCAGTCAGTAACAGGAATGGGGGAGGGGAAGGGCTCATAGAGGCCTGCAGAGGTCAAACTGCACAATGAGAAACTGTCTGCAATGTCTGGGTATTAGCTGCTTTGTGCTTCAGTGTGCTTCAGTATAAGTGTGTGCAGAACATAGGGTTAAGGGTATGTATGAGTACGTGCAGCATATAGGGTAAGTGTATGTAGGTATGTGTGTGTGTATATATATATATATATATATATATATAGTGAATGCGTGTATGTGAAACTTTGAGTGTATATATTTTTGTGTATATATGATCCTGTAATTGTAATGTATAGGTGACATCTACTTAGTATTGATTACTTGGGTGTAGAGTATTGCGGTATTTTGTATACAGTAAATAGCAGATTGATTTTGCGAATGTTACATAGAAACATTATTTATGTCGGCACTTTATGACATTTATTTATGTGTTATATTTTGTAACTTTATTTGTATGTGTGATATATTATGACATTATTTGCATATGGATCTTATAAAGTGATGTTGTAACACTAGGATATGTCATCACTTTATGATTAATGGAGATCGGACTTCGAGAAAAATATGGGTTTCTGCACACATGATTGAGACGCTATATACTTTCCATACAGAATTTGTGTGTGGAAAATCCAAATCATTTGCAGTAGCAGTAATGTGGGTGAGATTTTAAGAAATTTACACATAGCAGAAAAAAATCTACGGAAATTGACCTGCAGTGAAAAGGGGAAAATCTGCATCTTCTCTGTAACAAAATCCCCAACAAAATCCCATCTTGCAACCAACTATACCACTTTAGTAATAATTAATACTGTTTTTACATGGGTGTGAATGCAGAAGGCCACCGGACAGAGGGGGCTCTGTGTGCATCGTTCGTTTAATGTCCGTTGTATACTTCCTGTGAAGGATGAGAGCAATGGACATTAAATAACGGTAGTGTGAACCCACCTTTATTCTTGCAGGTTTTACCTACCACCATTTGATGGCAATATGTGAGTTGCATAATAAAGGAGCCCACTGTGGCTCTGTCGCATAGACCTGGAGCTGGCCCTGACACTCAGTCATGTGCATGAGGCCTAGTAGTGTGTAGTCTGAGTTTATCTTGTGCAGCACATGGAGACTTGTGCTTTATGGATGAAACCGGAAAGAATAATTCCTTACACCACAAACCAAACATTTGGAGTCAAACCTATGGCAAGGAAGTTTCACAGAATACAGTTTTGTTTTCTATTGAATTCATTAGGCAATGTTATTTTAACAACTGTTTGATGTTTATGGAAACATCATAGCAATGTTATTTGTTCACTGTCTTAATGTATTATTTGGACACTATATCATATATTCTTAGTGATAGTTGGAGTACTGTCTATAGTACCACCCAAGAATCATCCTACTCAGGCCAACCCTGCACTTTGCCATAAGTCATTATGGTTACTTGTCATTCTTATATTATTTTCTTAAAGTGCATTGGCAAAGTCAAGAAAACAACAGGGTTGTGGAATTATTGATGCGTTTTCCCAGAGAACATGGTATTTCTGTGCATTACATGACAAATTGACGGGAACTGAAAGAAAATCAGTTAAATAGCCAACGTCACATTTTCTAAACAACTGCTAGTGGGGCTTATTGATATTTTCCTCACACTAAAGTTCTTTTGTGTGATATTTTATTCTATAAATACAATCCATTTTGGAGAAAACCCTTGTAATCTAATAGACAAAAAACGATTGTAAAATGACTAAGCAAAGATAAATGATGTAGCAGAAACTTGGAAAGTTTCAGAAGAAATGATGTGACAGCTTATATTATATGCCACAAAGTATTATTTTTTAAAATGAAATTTATACCACACAACTAGTCATTTAGCAGTGAATTTTATTTGGTTAATAACTTTTGGCTTATCCTTCCATAAGCACATCATCATAGGGCTATAACATGTATTGTGTTCTGCTTTAAAATTTTACTGCTCTAGAGTAACTGCAGTTAAAGGACAGCTCCAGGAAAATTAATGTAAGTAGTTCAGGGCTTAAATGCATTGTATGACTTCTATCTTCGATATCCATTGATTTTCTGAGCCAGGTATCAGCCCCTTGAATCCCATACTTCATGTTTTTTCCTGGAGTCTTTTATTAAAGACAACCTCTCCCTCTATGCCATACTCATAGGTTTCCAGAAAGCTGAGACTAATGCTATTGTTTGCAAGGTGGATTGGACAGTAGACACTGCATAAATTGTTTTGTTTTATTTTGTATTATGTGCCACTGTGTAAATAGTTTGTGTATTTCCTATTATTTTATATGTGTTTCCCCTGTAAAGTGTATGTTTTCCAACTTCCGATTGATCTTCCCTGGTTATATTCACAAAAAAGAAAATCTAATGGGAGACACTGATTGCCAATTGAATATAAAACTTCACTTTTATTATAATCCAATAAAATTTATATATTCAGGGCACAATCTAAAATCATACAAAACCGCCAAACACAGCAGTCTGCTAACCGCCTAAAAAGTAAATCCTAAGCCTAATTATGTTCTTAACAAGAAAAACTTGCGATAGTATATGGATAGACAGCGTATAAGTGGATAGAGCTATAATCTCACCCTATATCTTTCCACTAACTGAACTCCCTCATCCAAATATGCATGTCAGAACATAACCTGAAATGACTTCATAAAATAATTGAGCTAGTTACAACTTCCAGCAGGTGTATCCCCTTTTAACCCAGAGGCTACTGGCCTAATGCCACACCAACAGGGTTGTGAAGGGAAAACATCCTGTTCACTAAAACTCAGATAGAAGCCAATTTAGCAATGTTTTAAACATATAACTGATATTACTGCAACCTCAAAAGTAGCCCTACGTACACGTTTCCTCAAAAAAGATTCATCAGGGGCTGAGTTCCAAATTCATCAGAGCAGTTAAAACTGCTGTTAAATATAACAACAAAACGGTAATGTTAATCTGACCGCTCTAAAAGTGACCATTGTGTCTGTGATTTGCTACTACTATAGGTGCCTGTGCAGCACCAACTAGTGTAGTGAGCGACTGATTGACAATTGACATAATTTCAAGAAATATTTGGGGCACACTATCAATGTACCTACTGCCTAGCTTGCCAGCTGAAAAAGCTAGACTATCGTCCAAAAGTGATCTTTTTGTCTGTGGTTTGCTGCATGCAGTAATCATATACTACTGCTCAAACGGACTCTCCAGCATGTACAACACTGCCACTCAATGTGCACTTCACCTTCAAACATGAAACAAGGGAGGGGGAGTGGAAACAATGCCTTGCCCTGGTGAAGTTGGGGGGTGTAAAATGGATCAGTGTTTAGGAACTGGAGAAAGAAGATGGGTTCCGTCTGGTGTTGAAACTGTGCCTGCCCTGCACTCATGTCAGTACTAGAAAGCACTGGGCCTTGCTATGATTCTAGACTTTGTCCACTAACTCTCAAAACATTGACCCAGTGGGCCATGACAGTTAATGTATTGTCCCTTGCCCATAATTGATGCTCCACGTATTGAGGAAGGAGTGCACCTTTCCCCACATGGACATTTGCAAGGAGAAGTCCACATGACCATCAAGCAGGGACAATTTTCCTCAAAAAATAATGGTTGCTAGGTATTCTCCATGGAGACTGTGCCCTGCCATCATTTGGCGAAACCTAGTGGATTCCATTAAGTGGCACGGCAGCAACCGCCAGTAACTTGTCCAGGTGGGAGTTAAACTTGCAGACCAGCTGGATTACTGGGTGCAGAATGCATGGAGGAGGAGGAGAAGCAGATGGAGATGATGATAATGAATGATAATGTGATGATACCTATCATATACTAGGTATGGGGAGAAGGAATGGAAGTGTCTTGCTCACTTGGTTCCACTGCTAATTCAACTTTGCCAAATATGCTTGTAATGCCATTTCATGTGCGTATGGAAAGACCTAGTTCCTCCACATGTGCCTGCATGGCCATGGCTAATTATCTGTTTGCAGATCTTGGACCTTGCCATTCATTTGTCATTTAATAATGTACTAAAATATTCCCATACAGGAGATGACAGCATGTAGCTTCTGCCTCCAAAACCAGACACATGTCTGCCACCATCAACCAAGCTTGCTTTAGATCTACCAAAGGAAGATTTTTTGGATGTTGGGGCTGCACATCGGGTGGCACTATTGCACCTGCCACCATCTTCTTCCTTTGTCACCCTATAAATGTAACTATTATAGAATCATATTCAGATTCTGTGTCACCTTTCTCACTTCTTTGTGACTCATCATAGCAATGGGATTCCTGTATTCCCTCACAATTCGCAGATTTCCCCCTAGTGCGCCTACCAGCATTACAACCAGTAGCACACCCCCTGCCACTACTATCTCCACCAACACTCATGTCTTCCATCACTACCTCCTATAAAACAAAAAAACAAAAAAAACACTGGCATTTCCCATTCAGCTCATCACCCCAGCATGTAATTCAATCCTCTCTTCCACACTGACCTCACCTCCTGCTGTTAGTTCTCACCTCCAGATCAGTAAATCTAGCAGTCAGTCATCTGGCTACAGTTTGATCTTCACATGTGCCCAGGTGAGAAAGGAACTCAGAAAGATCAAGACTGGGAAGGCCACAGGGCCAGATGGCATCAATACCAGGTTACTTAAGACTCGCGGGGACCAGCTGTGTGGTATTATTACATATATGTTCAATATGAGCCTGAAGCTGGGAATGGTACCACAACTGTGGAAATCATCTTGTGTGGTACAAGTTCCAAATTCACTTCATCTAATGGACCTTAATGTCTACAGACCTGTAGCATTGACATCCCACTTGATGAAGGTCTTAGAGAGATTGATTCTCACACATCTCTGCCCTCTAGTGAGCTCGGCTATGGACCCTCTCCAGTTTGATTATCGGCCGGACATTGGGATGGATAATCATCCACCTTCTACACAGAGCTCTTTCTCACCTGGAGAAACCAGGGAACACTGAGAATAATGGTCCAGTGCTTTTAACACCATACAGCCGGGGCTACTGAGAGACAAGCTGGCCCTTGTTGGAGTGGACCACCACCTCTCCAACTGGATCCTAGACTATCACACAAACCGACCTCAGTATGTGAGAGCCCGGGACTGTGCGTCAGACACCGTGATTTGTAATACGGAGGCACCTCAAGGTACAGTTCTTGCCCCTTTCCTCTTCACACTGTACATTGCAGATTTTAGGTATAACTCATCTAGCTGCTACTTACAGAAGTATTCTGATGACTCTGCAATAGTAGGCCTCATCACAGATGAAGATGACAGGGAGTACAGAGAATTGAAACGGGATTTTGTGAATTGGTGCCAGCGGAACCAGCTTAGGATTAATGCTGGGAAGACCAAGGAGATGGTGGTGGACTTTCGCAAGTGCAGATATCATCCAATACCAGTGGACATCTAGGGGACGGGCGTTGAGATAGTCAATACCTATAAGTATCTAGGTGTGCTCCTCAATAATAAGCTGGACTGGGCAGATCACTTGGAACAACTGTACAGAAAGGGCCACAGCAGGCTCTACTTGCTTAGGAGGCTGAGAACCTTTGGAGTCCAGGAGGCACTTTTTAGGGCCTTTTTCAACTCTGTAGTTACATCAGCCATCTTCTTCGGAGTGGCCTGCTGGGGGAGTAGCATATCAACCAGGGATAGGAATAGACTCAACAAGCTGATTAGAAGGGCCAGCTCTGTCCTGGGGAGCACCCTAGACCCAGTGCAAGTGGTGGGTGACAGAAGGATACTGTCCGTGGTGAGCTCCATGCTGGAGAATAGCTCCCATCCTATGCATGAGACCATGATAGCACTGGGCAGTACTGTCAGTGACCGACTGCTTCACCCTAAGTGCGAGAAGGCGCGCTATCGGAAGTCTTTCCTCCTCGCTGTGGTTAGGCTGTACAACCAATACCGACCTAAGCGGAGATCATTCCATACAGAGAACTGAAAGATCTTAAGTTGTGTTATCCCTTCTACTACTTTTTCAATTTTACCTTTTATCTTATCTATACCTACTGTCATTGTAATGCCTCTACCTTGGAGCTTTTGTATTTGTATTTGTATTATCTATGCTGCTGTAACACACTGAATTTCCCCATGGTGGGACTATTAAAGAATTATCTTATCTTAAAAAGAAGAAGATGAAGTCTTGTGCTTCAAGGAATATCTCTCTCAGCTGATGCCGCATGACTACTAGAGAATAAGATTTGTGTCAGTGAAGATAAAGAAGACATGGTTGACAGTACAGAAAGACAGCATGGTAAATTACATGTTGAAGAGGAAAACACAGAACCCTCTCTCAATATTTGTGGTTCACAGTTTAAAAAAAAAAAGTCTTTATTCTCAGGAAGTATGACAACACTGTGGCTACTGGCAAGTCTGTGAAAACCAGAAGTAGTGTTGCTGTTGCCATCCATATTCTTATTGTTAATAGGTGTAATAAGTGTTTCCTATCTCCCCATTATACCAGTCCTCTGCCCTGTTATTTTCCAGTCATTTTACTGCACACTGCTCAATGATTTGGCAACAATTGTGACACTATTTTTTTTTTTATTTTTTTAACAAAAAATATTTCAAGGAAAATTGCAAATCACTAAAAGGGTTACCTCCTATTCAGCGAGTATTAGACTATATCACTAGGACTGTGTCAGTCAACTTATATTAAGTAATATTATTTTTTCAGTTTAGATCAGTCTAGACTGTATATTGGGTGAACAAGCAAAAAACAAAAATGCTAAAATAACAAAGATTTTTTTTTTAGACTAGCGCAGACTGCACTACTTTGTGTATGTATATATAGACAGTTGCACAGAGAAACGCATAAGCAATTAATGTTTTGTTCAGATTAACAACAACACTGCATCTTCTCTAAGTGATTTTTACCACTTATTCTCCTCCATGCTCCTATTTACATCTCATCTTATCTTTTCTTCTGCGGCAGTCCGATCTGATGAAGGTCTTGCATGACCGAAAATGTTTATCTGTTATATGGATTGCACTTTTCACAGAATAAATTAAGCATAACCAAACTGTTGAATGCCTGGATTACAATTTCTAACAACACTGCATCACACTGTGTATGGTCAGTCACCAGAGGGGAAAAGATTTGCGCAGGCAAAATCACCTTTTTGCTGTTAAAACAGCAGTATGTATTTAATGAAAAAATAATGACTCTTGCCCAAAAAGTCCCTAACAAAAAACATTTTTTCCCAACAGGATTGTCTTGTCAGTAAAAAAAAAAGTACGTTTAAATAATTTGTAGAGAGATGAAATTGCTCTATTGCTCAGACAAAACTAGATTGGAAATGAAAGGGTAAACTGTGTAAGCAAAAGAAGCACCACATATTCACCTAGTCACTCTGTCAATGAACCTATCCTATCTCAATTAAATTCCACCACTAAGCCAGTGTAATTATTGCTTGATTCTCTAAGTTCTCCTAGTCCTCTAACTATTGCTGGAATTCCTATTGTTTTTTTTCTGAACTATGCTAACTAAGCCTATAGCTTTTAATGCAGTGAGATGAATCACAGATCTATTTGAATGTCCACCATTTACAGTAACTAAGGGCAGAGAACAAATGCACAGATTTTTTTTTCACTACATATAACATCAGCACTGTAAGGTCCACCTGCCATTGTCTATTGGATCAGAGGTTGTAAGATTGTAAAATACTATATGCTTGAATGAAATTCTTACTCACGTGTTGACCCATAAGATAACATTATTGGAGGACTCAGCTTCTTATAAAAACATGGAAATTTATTAGAGTCTTCATGGAAAAATAGATACAGGAAAAACTTCCAGAATAACAGAAATATCAGTCAATGTCTTATTAGCTTACATCATGAGAGAAGTTCACAGTTAGGTTTCTTTAAGCTGGTTCTCTTGTAGACATCATCTTGGTTCATGCTTATTCATCCATGTGTTAGCCTCTGTAGGACAATTCTGCCATCTTCTCAAGGTGTCAGATGAAGTAAGACAGACAGAAAGAAAGACGTTTGTCTGTCAATCATTTACACAAGTGGACAAAATTGTTGGTACCCCTCATTTAATAAAAAGAAAAACCCACAAATGGTCACAGAAATAACTTGAATCTGACAAAAGTTATAATATATAAAAATTCTATGAAAATGAACAAATGAAAATCAGACATTGCTTTTCAACCATGCTTCAACAGAATTTTTTAAAAAAGAAAACTCATGAAACAGGCCTGGACAGAAATGATGGTTCCCTTAACTTAATATTTTGTTGCACAACCTTTTGAGGCAATCACTGCAATCAATCGATTCCTGTAACTGTCAATGAGACTTCTGCACCTCTCAACAGGTATTTTGGACAACTCCTCATGAGCAAACTGCTCCAGTTGTCTCGGGTTTGAAGGGTGCCTTTTCCAGACGGCATGTTTCAGCTCCTTCCAAAGATGCTCAATAGGATTTAGGTCAGGGCTCATAGAAGGCCACTTCGGAATAGTTCAATGTTTTCCTCTTAGCCATTCTTGGGTGTTTTGGGTCAGTATCCTGTTACAAGACCTTCGACTGAGACCAAGCTTTCTGACACTGGGCGGCACATTTCTCTCTAGAATCCCTTGATAGTCTTGAGATTTCATTGTACCCTGTGCCAGATGCAGCAAAGCAGCCCTAGAACATAACAGAGCCTCCTCCATGTTTCACAGTAGGGACAGTGTTCTTTTCAAGATATGCTTCACTTTTCCATCTGTGAACATAAAGCTGATGTGCCTTGCCAAAAATTTCAATTTTTGTCTCATCTGTCCATAAGACATTCTCCCAGAAGTTTTGTGGCTTGTCAACATGTAGTTTGGCAAATTCCAGTCTGGCTTTTTTAA
This sequence comes from Leptodactylus fallax, assembly GCA_947044405.1. Lineage (NCBI taxonomy): Eukaryota > Metazoa > Chordata > Amphibia > Anura > Leptodactylidae > Leptodactylus > Leptodactylus fallax. Next base: position 1,087,426 of record CAMRHE010000347.1, read on the forward strand.
GTTATTTTTGTGACCATTGTTAGTTTTTCTTTCATTAAACGAGGGGTACCAACAATTTTGTCCACATGTGTATATTCATGAGAGGGGGTGTTCACCAGCATCCTTATACATTTTACGACTGTATTTGGACATAAGATACAAGAGTGTTGTCAGCAGAATAGACTTAACCCTTACAGGTCATGAATATTGCAATCTAATATTTAACAAAGATGTTGCTACAATATCACAGACAGTGTCCGAGTCATTGCACACGTGTATGCTCTGTGCAATGACAAGGCTGTAATTACATTGCATGGCCACTATGAAATAGACGGCTTGTGATGTAAAAAGAAGAAAAGAAGTCACTGGACACAAAGCGCCACAGCTTCTTCAAACAACTGATCAAGCAGAGTTTCCTGGAGCCAGATCTGCACTTTGGGATTAAAAATGTTCACTGTACCCTTGGATAAATTCCTTCAAAGATGTAGTTTCCAAAATGGGGTCATGTGTCAGGGATCCCACTTTACTGGCATTTAAGAGCTATGCAAAAATGGTATGGTGTCCAAAAACCAAACCGTCTAAATCTGTGCTCCAAATACCAAATGGTGCTCCTTCACTTCTGTGTCCGAGTCCGGCTGTGTGCCCAAACAGCAGTTTATACGCACATATGAGAATATTAAGTACATTATTCTGCGTACAGCGGTGTTATACATGTGTGCAAAAACTGCAGTTTTGGTACACAGCAGGGCAAAGATGAGATATATCAAGTGGTGTAGTGAGCTTTAGTTTTCCCAGAAATTAATGCACAGCAGATGGTGAAAAGTGAATATGTAGGCTGCGTGGAGTTAATTGGGTACACCAAATTCCCTTTTACACTCTGGGGGTCACTTCTGGTTTATTTTCCCTCGTAAGCTCTAAATCTGGGGTGTCCCCTGATATACGCTCTCACAGTTTATATATTCCCTTCCTGCTGCAGCCAGTTTTGTTCTAATGATTTGGCGATTTTGGGGTTTTTTGCCTTAACAAGCTATATTTGTTTCAATTTTTTTCTGGTGATATAGCCATATGAGGGCTTGCTTTTTGCAGGATGAAATGCATTTTGTAATGACACCTTTTAGGGTGCTTAGAAACTTATTGAATAAATGTTCTTAACTCTTTCTTGGTGGATTAAAAAAAAAAAAACAATTCTGGCATTGCTTTTTACTTTTTACATTTTTTTGCCACACAGTGTACAGCATAAGTAATGCATTACCTTTATTCTATGGATAGGTACAATTACAGCGATACCTAATTTAGGCTAAGGCCCCACATAGCATCTCACAGCAAAAGAGCGCTGCGGGAAAAAATGCGACCGCAGACATCGCGGTTTTTCCCTCAGCGCTGTTCACAGAAAGTCTGCAGAGATTTCCTCTGTGGACTTTCTGCTTCATTACACTCATAGGCAAACCACCGGCGTTTCTGTAGGTATAATTGACATGCTGTAATTTCCAAAGCCACTGTGCATATTTTTCCGCAGAGTGGGGATGAGATTCGCTAGACTTTGTTGTGACTGTAAAACGTCGCTTTTTTTCGTGACGTTTACGCCACGTGGGGCCCTTGCCTCATGGTTTTTTTTTTTTTATGTATTACTAATTTTGTAGAAGAAAAACCCATTTGGGGAAAGAAATCAATTGTTTTTACATAGCCATCTTCTGAGAGGTATAACATTTTTATTTTGGGTTGAGTTGGTTTAGGGTTTATTTTTTTGCGGGCGAGCTGTGTGTTTTGGAGTACATATGACTTTTTGATCACTTTTTATACCATTTTGTAGGAGAGGTGAGATGGCAAAATGCATTACTTTAACTACATGTTAATCACTTTAGGATGCAGAGTAGTTTGTATGTTAATGCTCGGTGACTTTTTTCATATTTTACCCTGCCTGTCTTCCGTCTTTTTTATTTTTCTGCCGACATAGCTATGTGAGGGCTTATTCTTTGAGAGACAAGTTGTACTTTCATTTGCCTCCATTTTGGGGTATGCATAATGTTTTGATTAGCTTTTATTTCTGTTTTAATGGGCCCATGTGAAATAACACACAATTCTATCATAATTTTTTGCTTTTTGTTTTTACAGCGTTCACTCTGCATTAAAAACGACATGGCAGATTGGCCGGCAGGTCATTATGATTACGGCGATACCATATTTATATTGATTTTTATTACATTTTACTACTTTTACAAATAAAACTTCACGTTTTGAAAATGAATGAGAGCAGGATGTAATGCCACAAGTACAGCTTCTGTGCACGCAGCATTACAGCACCATACTATTACAGGGCTGAGCGTTAACTATAGACCGGGAACGGGTCAAATGTTTCAGTTTTATTGTACGGATTGTTACGGATGCGGTGATACCAAATATATTTTTATTAATAGTAAGTGTTGTTTTTAAATATAATTAATATAACAAAGGGACATTTTTAGGACTTTATTCATTTATTAATTACACTATGTAACACAAATTTTGTTCCCAGCTTTTAAATGTTATATTCCAATTGCTTATGTCTAAAACAAATTAAAAATTGCTTACATTCATCATAAACTTCGCTTTTGTGACCACGGCAACGAAAATTATGCATTTTTACTATAGAAACAGACGATTTTGCATCTTCTCATTTATACAGTCAGACTAAGAACACTATATGCATTGCAAATTTACACAGATTACCAAAAACTGTTCAGAAGTGTGCGGTTTTCCGAGATTTACGACTATACTGCAAATCAGTTTCACAAATCAATCCCCAAATATAGTCGGCCATCATGTTTTCGTTATATTGTCCTTGGTAACGGCGTTCCAAGTTCATAATGTCCTGGTGAAAGCGCTTGCCTTGCTCCTCTGAATAAGCTCCCATGTTCTCTTTGAACTTATCAAGATGAGCATCAAGGATATGGATTTTGAGTGACATCCTGCAGCCCATTGCAGCATAGTTCTTTATCAGAGTCTGAACCAGTTGTACATAGTTTTCATCTTTATGATTGCCTAGGAAGCCGCGAACCACTGCGACTAAACTGTTCCAAGCTGCTCTCTCCTTCCTATTCAGCTTCTTGGGAAATTCACTGCACTCTATGATCTTCTTGATTTGTGGTCCGACGAAGACACCAGCTTTGATCTTTGCTTCAGACAGCTTAGGTAAAAGATCTTGGAAGTAATTGAAAGCTCTTGACTCCTTATCTAGAGCCCTGACAAATTGTTTTATGAGCCCCAACTTGATGTGTAGTGGTGGCATCAGCACCTTGCGTGGGTCCACCAGTGGCTCCCACTTTACATTGTTCTTCCCCACAGTGAACTCTGTCCGTTGAGGTCAGTCCCGCCTGTGGTAGTGCGCTTCAGTATCCCGGCTGTCCCAAAGGCAAATAAAGCAAGGATACTTAGTAAAACCACCTTGGAGGCCCATCAGGAATGACACCATTTTGAAATCTCCGATAACTTCCCAGCCGTACTCATCATACTACAAGGCACCTAGCAACATCTTGACACTGGTGTATTCCTTTTTCAGGTGCACCGAGTGAGCTACAGGAAGAGACGGATACTTGTTCCCATTGTGAAGCAGCACGGCTTTGAGGCTCTTGCATGAGCTGTCTATGAAGAGGCGCCACTCATTCGGGTTACAGGTGATACCTATAGCCTCGAATAGACCGGCCACATTGTTGCAGAAGCACAGTCCATCTTGATGACTGAAGAAGATGGAAAAAACTTGGTGACGCTTGCTCTGATCTGTGACTTGGACGCTTTCATCTAATAAGTTCCATTGCTTGAGCCTTGATGTCAGAAGCTCAGCGTTGGACTTGGTGAGACCAAGGTCTCTGATCAGATCGTTGAGGTCTTTTTGGTTAGGGTAGTATGGCTTCCTCTCCTCATCTGCATATGAAGAGAAATCGTAATCTTCAACGTCTTCCTCGATGTCTGACCTTCTTTTGAAGGTGATGTAGCTCTGTCTGGAGGAGTTGGTACAGGAAGTTCAGGGCAGTGTGGTACTGGGGCAATAGATGACAGAATGTCAGGATACGTTACAGGTGGTGCATTTTTGCCAGTGCGACGTTTGGAAGGGTCCACCATGCAGAAGTAGCAATTTGTTGAGTGATCAGTCGGTTCACACCAAATTCTTGGGATAGCAAAATGCATGGCTCTCTTCTCTCCCTGTACCAACCTATAAGCAAACAAAATAATATTTGGATTGAGAATTTGATTTAGGCCTATTTCACACTAATGACTAGTGATATTTACAATATTAACACAGTTGATCTGCTATTTAAGAGAGTAGCATTTATCCGCTTACCTTCAAGAGTTTTCTTGCAGTGCTCACATGTGAAATGAGGAGCCCATGGTTTGTCTTGGTCACCAACAGGCATGCCGAAGTATGCTTTGTAGGCCTCACACATCTTAGCAGATGCTTCCACAGAGTACTTTTTCGCTCTTGTCTTTATAAACTGGCCACATACGTAGCAAAATGCGTCTGCTGGATTTATGCAACCTCTTGATGCCATCTAAATTGACTAAGTTGCTGTGAACTGTAAGGAAAAAGGATGTCTCTCCAAACTTGATAAAAATGGTCTTTATTCCATGCAGTATTAAAGTTCAAAAGTGTACTGAGGATTCAGCAGAGCAAGATTGATCACCCGGTACCAGAGTAACACACAATATATACTTTTACATTCCTATGCTCCTCCTGTAATGGGTGTGGGGTGAAGTTTGAATACTGTTGTTACCAGAATCTGAATAGATATTGAATTCACACCTGTCTGTCTAGGTCAATTCCCCTTTGTCTGTGATGGCCATGGCCATTAAAATAATTATTTAATAAGATTTTTTACTTAAAAAAAATTATGTCCCACTAGGAGATTTCTGATCGCTGGTTCAGTAGTATATACTGCAATACATGGGTATTGCTGTGTATACAGGAAGTCAGCCTATGCATGGGCTGACTTCCTCTCGTCTTGGCAGGATCAACCAGGTATGTGGCTCTGTCGGTCCTTGGGCCACTGATCTGACCCCGGGCTGCTGAAAATAGGCATCAGCACCCCCTGAACTCTAAGGGGTTTAAACCCGTGATCAGCTCCGACCACAGGGACTGGAGAAGGGTTTTAGTCAGTTACAGCTAACACTTACTCCAGAAGCCACCTGCTCACACACTGACATCGGACCTAATAGTATGCCCAGTTGCCTTAAAGGGGTTGGCCACTTTCAGACCAATATTGAGAGACAAATGTTATTGTTTGTATGATAAAAAGTTATACAATTTTCCAATATACTTTCTGTATCAATTCCTCAGTTTTCTAGATCTCTGCTTGCTGTCATTCATTCTGTTACATCTAGTGGATAAAATTCTGACCATGGTCATGTGATGAGCACACAGGTGCACAGGTCGTTACCAGTCTGATTGCTGTGCCTATAACGAGCTGTGCACCTGCGTGTTTATCACATGACCATGGACTGTATATCACATGACCACGGTCAGAATTTCATCCACTACAAGTAAGCAGAATGAATGACAGCAAGCAGAGATTTAGAAAATCGTGAGGAATTGATACAGAAAGTATATTGTAAAAATTGTACAACTTTTTATTATACAAACAACATTTCTGTCTCAATATTGGAATGAAAGTGACCAACCCCTTTAAGGCATTAGCGGATATAATGTACTATTATGTCCTGTATCGCTAAGGGGTTAATTCAATGATAGTGGCAAAAAAAAGTTTGTTGTGCTCTGTACTGTATAAAATCCTACTTCAAATAAAACTAAAATGAGGTATTTTTTCTTAGTGTTATAGCAATGTTTTATATTAGACAGTATTCATATATTTGCCATCAATATGCAAGGCAAAGTTAGAGGATTCATTTTTGAGTAAATATTATTGATTGAACTAAGTGCCTTACAGAATATTTTTCTCATGTTAAATTATATATATATATTTTTTTGTTAGCCTTAAGGAATGCCTTAGCAATTCACAAACTCAGGATCGCCGAGGAATATTTACTATGTACTATACATGTTGAATACAGAAGCATGACTGAAAAAGGCCACATTTACCTGATAGATGAATCAATGGTTGACTGCAGAACACAGACAGGCCCAAATGGTAAGAGGCTACACAGGTGCAAAATACTGATAAAACATCCACTCACATACCTATAATCCAGGGGCGTAAATGCCTAGTATTCGAAATGTACACAGATAAGGCTTCCATAACGTGCCAATCACATGAAACAATCAAGATATTAGTATATATTTTGGCCAAAATACGCAAACTCACAACTTGCGTGAAGGGTCCCCATGTCTCATGGTTATTGACTTTTTTTTTGTAGAATGCAGCCATTTCTAAACTTAATATCTCCAGGTTTGTTATTCTGTCTCTGTACTCCATCCCACGCATTCCCCTAATTATCTTGATTGCCCTTCTCTGCCCTCTCTCTAGTTCAGCTATGTCCTTCATGTACACAGAGGCCCAAAATTGCATACAATTCTTTATGTGGCCGTACTAGTGATTTGAATAGAGGCATAACTATATTCTTCCCTTGAGCATCTATGCCTCTTTTAATGCATCCTATAATATTTATTTCCCATTGCAGCAGCTGCCTGACAGTTGTCACTAAAAGTAAGCTTACTGTCCACCAATATCCTCGTCTTTTTCAGCGTCAGTCTTACCCAGTAATTTACTATTAAGTACATAATCATACTTTATTTTATCAAAATGCATAACCTTACTTTTGTCTACTTTAAACAACATTTTCCAAGTTCCCGTCCATGCTTCCAGCTTCCCTAAATCCCCCTGTAATATTCTACTATCCTCTTCAGTTTTGATTACCTTACAGAGTTTAGTATCATCTGCAAATGTGGACACCCTGCTCTGTAAACCCTCTACCAGGTCATTAATAAACATTAAAATAAAAAATTAAACATTAAAAAAGATAGGACCCAATTCTGACCCCCTGTCACCACTGGTGACTGTAACCCAGTCTGAGTACTTCCCATTAAACAAGCACCCTCTGTTTCCTATCACTAAGCCAATTGTGGATTCAAATGCATATATTTTACCCCCAAGTCCCAAAAATTCTAATTTGCTATACCAATCTTTTATGTGGTACATTCCTCCTGCAATTGGGGCTAGTTACAGGGGAAATCAGATTCCCAGAAAAAAAAAAAAAGTCCCCAAAGGTCTACTAAAAAAATAGTATAGAAAAGTAAAAAAAAAAATGTAAGTAAAATAATTAAAAAAATAAATAAAATATGTCAATAAAACGCCCTTATTACAGGTTATAGCCCCACCCCCAACGACACCATAAAAAATAAAAATTACCGTAACGGAGAGGAAAAACTATTTTATAAAGTTTTTTAGTAGCACTTTGTGTTATTATATAAAAAAAAAAAATGAAAAGTGAAAAACAGACCCGTTGTTAATACCTGTTCGGGTCTCTGCGCCACCCTCTGCTCGCACGCTGCGGCGTAGGAGGCGTCCTCAGTTTGATTCTTTGCTTAGGATTCTGGATGCTTAGTCTGAACACAGTCCTAGTTTCCTTGCTGTGTAATGGATTCCCAGCCACACCCGTGTTCCTCTCTGGACCGCATAGAGTTAATCTTTACCTTGCCTGTGTGATTGACAGTCTGTGTACCTATCAGGTCTGGGGCTGGGCCCAGACTTTCTATATACGGGATGTCACTTTCACAGCAAGTTGCCGGTTATTGCACTGACTTTGCCTGCTTTCTTTGTATCTTTGAGTTTGACCTTGCTATTATCTCTGACCTTTGGCTTGCCTTGTAACTACTCTCTTGGATTTCGATTTGGTACCACTTTTGCTTCTCTGGTTGTGACCCCTGGCTTGTTTACCATTCTTCTCTGTTTGTCTTGTTCAGTGTGTCACTTTACTCACTATAGTGCTCGTCTTCGTGTTGTCCTTTTACCGTTTAGGGTAAACTGAGGCGATAGGAAGGGACAGTGGCTGGGGTGAGATTAGGGCTCTCTTGTCTCTGTCCTTCCTCCCAGACCTCTGCAGTAGTGAGGGTATTGCTACGTCTGGCAAGACCCTAACACCCATTTTCCCTCCTCTTTTGTTTATATTTTCCCGGATATAAAAAAAATTAAAACACATGCAAAAATAAAAACATAAAACGGACCCTATGTGTCACCGAAAAAAGACGCAGAAATTTGTTAAATAACGCAAAAGATAAAAATGTTATAGCCCTCCAAATCCACACATACAAAAAACTTGAAAATGTGCCTGGTGTGGAAGTGGTTAAAGTACACAGCCTTAAAGTACCTTTAGAACCAGGCCTCATTTTTCAAATATGACATGTGTCACTATTTGGCAATAACTTTGAGATAACTTAATAACTTAACTTCAAAGTGAGATTGTTTTGTCGTGACATTGTCCTTCGTTTATACTTTGGTTGATATGTTTTGTATTTAATTATGAAAAAATAGGAAATTTTGAAAGAAAAATGCAGTTTTTAAACTTTGAAATTACATGCCTTTTATATAGATAGTGACACTACCAAAATTCATAAATATAATTTACTATATCTCTGTTTTATGTTGGCATCAAACTTTAATCATCCTTTAATTTTTTTCAGATATTATAACATTTTCAAACCCATTTTTCAAGGGACCACTTCAGTTCTGAAAGGACTTTGAAAGACCTCTGTAATAGAAACTCCCACAAAACACCCATTCTCAAAACTGCACTCCTGAAATAATTCAAAACAGCATATAGGAAGTTTTTTTTTAACCCTGTCAACATTTCACACAGGAATTTTAAAAAAATGTTGTCTTTCCTTATTCCTCTTCTAGAATAGACTCTGCACCTTTTTTGGGTCTTCCCTATCTTTCCAGATTGTGAAATTTCTCTTGGAAAGTGTTGCCCTGGTACAATATGGGCACCTTCAGTTCCAGAAGTACTGGGGCCTGGCCCTTCCTGGTCCCCAAATACCAGGGCCCTCATAACTCCTCCTAAAATTTCAAGGACTGTTCCTGTCCTGCCTGCACATTGTGATATCACATAAGCATTATACAGTACCATCTGCACGATGTGCACAGCCAGCTTTTTGTACTGTTCCACACTCTTAATTAACTCATGGCGCTATATGGCTTCAGGATTTGGTCAAATAAATCAACCCCTTCCGTGTACTTATGTACTATTATAGGCCAGGATGCAGTCTGGCTTGGAAGTAGTGGTAGGGGTACAAAGGACAAAGGTGTTGCTGTTACCATGAATTGTGGTCAGTACAAGAACATTTCTCTTGTCCTTATAATTGACCAAAAACATATTTTCATTGCAGAGTGCCCTGCTCTCACCCCTTCTGAGGGGCTGTGCAACCTGTGCCCTAGGGAGGCCTTTTTTGGCGCACTATCCCACAAGCTGCAGTTCCTTTGGAACTGAGGCATTTAAAGAGTGGGATGCAGAAGTTATTCACATAGAGTGATAACCCTGGTCCACCAGTGGGTGCAGAAAATCCCAAACTATTTTACCTCTAACTCCAAGGATTAGGGGGCATTCTATGGGCTCAATTCTGGTGCCCCTTTCCTTCAAAAAACCCTAAACCTGTGGGTTTACCCTGACCTGCTCTTGCACAATTTGTACATTTTAATGCAGTACCGTGCCCTCTTACTGGGCAGGCATTGGCGGAATTTAAGCCTCCCTTTAAAACTGATCAGGCACGCCTCAGCAAATTTGACACTGAAGTGGTCAATGAATGGCCTGATTTTGAATAGATGGTCAAAGTTGGGAGTATCTTGGGGCGGGCACTGTGCATTATCATTATAATGAAGAAATTTGAAGATAATTTCAAAATGTGTCCTGGAGAGTTATAAAAAAAAAGTCTGTCTAATTATTGTAAGTCTAATACTTGGTTTCTTTACTATGCCCATATACAGCATAATACCCCAAAATATTTTCATCTCTGCTGCATTTACAGTGTCCACCTCTGAGGCCTAGCTTATAAAGACGTGGCATTTTGTTCAATAAATTGCTGGGCATATACATTTGTTTAGGCCACCATTAAATTTATGAAATCATCAGAGATAAAGTCCTTTGAAAAAGTCAATTTCTGTAAATCCTTCAGACCCAAATTGGATTCCTGACCTGCCCACAAAATCAGGAAAACGAAGCTGATAATTTTCAGGGGCACCTCCTTTGGGGTCGCTCAGCACTGCATGATAAAGAGGATATGCATGAAGGACTTTTTCCTCCACCAATTTCAGTTTTAAAACAATGGACACCTGACGAATCCCATTATAGACAATGGGTCCATCGGGCTCTGTGTGTAACCTCTATTACAGCAATCTGCCCATCTGTCAGAACAATGGATAGGCCAATGAACCTAGTGTAAAGCACTTTGGCTAACACAGGGATCAAGAAGTGATGCATTTAGCCACAGATATGAGCGCCACAGTTTGAGAAGTTTGCTAAAGACAATTCACACTCACACACTTGCTTAACTAAGATTTAAATAGGCTAGTTCAAAGAAAGGCTGATCTTATACGGCAAGTTTGCGCTCAGGTAGCAAACCAACTAACAAGCTCACCACAGATGTATTCAAGGCGTCTTAATAAGAAAGCCACATCCCAAGCTGTTACCTAAACGATACCCTTAGTAGCCTGACCAAATTAGCATATGTTTATGCTTAAAACCTTTACAAATAAATCCCTTGATATACTGTAACCCAAAAAAACAGTTTATAGATTTAACACATCTATTTATCTGTCTTAGGTTGCTTTCAAGTGGGAAAAAAGCACAGAGAAAAATGAACAGAAATGCACACAGATATTTGTTGCTAATACCACAAATTCTCCCCACACTTAATATACTATATACTTTAGACAATGCACACTCTTGGGCTCTCACACTTGCTTAGTTGCCAGAAAGGCTGCTCTTGCAGTTCATGTTTGTGCTCTGGTCTGTGTGTGTGTTTGTGCGCTGTGTATTTCTGTATGCTCCCTCTTTCCATCTAAGAACCTGTCTTGGAAGGAGATGGTTTGTCCGTGAAATACTCAGTGAAGTCCATGATTGTCCATACATGTTGGAAAGATGAAACAATATATTGTATGATTCAGACATCAGTGTGAACATTGCTCAATATTCTTAAACAGTAGGTCTTCAGTTAGCACCACTATATTCAGAAGTTGAAGAGCTTTGAAAAATTCGGTCTGCCCTAGCTGTTTATCGCAGTCCATGATTTTGCCATGTTGCAAGCAGTGGGATACTGTTCTGATAAAACATCTCTGATCTGATACAACATTGCCAAACATTGCATTTAAAATGTTGCTATTGTTTTAATTAGTGAGGCTGTCAATGCTACCTCCGAAAGAACATAGGTCAAAAATGTATAGAAACTGTTCTTTTTCCTATGTAATTGGAATCTGTAAAAGAATGGCATTCACAGTATGATATACGTCTGAACAGAAAAGACTATCACAATACATATTGTGCAATCTGACAGAAAATGCAGAATGCATACCATTCCTACCAGATGTGTAATCTAATTAAATAAGAAGTGCAATCATATTGTCAGAAGCCATTAATCAGTCTGCCGGCATGTAGAACTCTAGGCCTGCTAGACAGCTGCAGCAGAATATCTGCCGAGCATACAGTCAAGTTTGGAAAGGTATTGAATAATCTGCATATAAATGTGATTAGCAAATTATCTCCACAATCCTCAGTAAACTGACGAAAGGATTTTCACCTTTTGTTCACCTGTTAATATCCAAATGAATTTGAAAATTGCCACTGACCTTTTGACAGTGTGTGTAAATTACAGGGGTCTCAGCCTAGCAGGCAATGGAAATATGACTGTATCTTCATTATCCTTGTCATTGTATCTCAACAAGATAAAGCAACACTAGGCAGTAAATGTCCTAGCTCTGGAGACAAAGATAAAGCTGAACTACAAAGTGTATGCTCTTGATGCTTTATAGAATGAAGCTTGGTTTACATTTATGTTTCTTCTATCTGCTATCTCATATCCATGTCATCTATCTTCTATCTATATCTTATCTACCATTTATTTATCTACATATTTACATACAGCTCATATAGTGAAACCTTTGCAAAAGACCACCTCTTTGAGAGACCACCCCCTTACCCAGACACATTTTCTGTGATGGATTTTTAGTTTTCCAAATTAACCATCTTCTTTGAGAAGACCAACCCCCTAAAAGACCAATTTTAGGTTTCTCTGTATTTATCATAATATGGGTAGGTAATTTCTATTCTTTTCTAGAGGGTTAAACAGCAGATCTTTTTAAAAATCTAATCCTCAACATTTGCTCAAGTCTTTACAGGCAACCAAGACAGCTGCTGTGGGGCCCAATTAACCTAATAGCAATAAGTGGCCACCCTCTGTGATGGTGCAGGTTCTGAGTCTGCAGCAAGTTTTCAGTTTACTCTTCTGCTTCTGCAATCTAGTGGAAGCAGGTCAAGTCTCTGGATTTCAGAGACAGCCATTATTACTGATTCTGTCTTTTCATAGTACATAGCACCAAATGAGCTCTATATAGTGAATAAAGAAAGTGGAAGAGCTGCTGCTGCTACTATTGAACTGGTGCTCATGTGACTGCCAGTTGTCTATGGCAATAGCAGAGCTGCTGGGTTTTAGCAGATCAGCTCAATAGTGACTATCATTCATAGGATATGCTTTCATCAACGGATGCCACAGTTACAGTAGTAAAATGCAATAATAAAAAAAAAAATAGCCAAGTGTGAAAGTTCCCCAGACATCTTTTATGGCCTCATGGAGGACATATGTAATGAAAGCACATACATACATCTAAAAAAAACGAAAATCCCCTGACGATGAAAACTATTGCAGAAACTGTCATCCGCTATACATATAATATATCAAGAAATCTGTAATACAATAGGGAAACCATTTACATACACAATTTTAGTGTAAACTTACAAATTTGAAAAAAAATACTATAAATTGAAAAAAATATATAACATTTTTCGTACTATAACGTTGGATGCCGGGGCTTTAAAGATAACAGTGTCCGCCATAGCTACCAGGTCTCCACTGTAATGTGCAGCAGAGACCCAGAGCTAATGCCCGCAATCACATTCCACTCTGATCGCAGACATTACTACCTGTAATCCCCCCCACAAAGTATTAAAACTGCCCGCTGTACCTTTTGTCCTGTAAACATTAAGCCCTCATATGGCTCTGTGAACAGAAAAAACAAAGGTTATGGGGTTTGGAAGACGGGAAGTCAAAAACTAAAATTGAAAAATGCCACCAGCAGGAAGGGGTTAACAGTAACATAGGCAAATTCCACTGCAGGGCCACCTAACTAAACTACAACTTTCATATGTTATTTATGTTAAATATTTTTCCACATTTTTTGCTTCAAAATTATTTTTCCTCCTCTAAAACCTATTTGCGACTTATGGTCCAGTGCGTCTTATAGTCTGAAAAATACTGTATGTATATTTTACTTTTGATACAAAATTACTATAAAAACAAAAATAGCACCAAAATAAAATAAAACTTTTATTGTTATTTTAAAACCTACATCGGTGTAGACTACAACATATAGGCGTATATACGCATTAAAATGTAGGTGATTGAATGTACAAACAAACTGTCATCCTATCATAAGTGAAATCAAATCCACTGATCCTTATATGTAACTAGGATTGCCGTGGAGTTATCAATAATACACTTCTAGTAGATGTAGACAGAACAGTGTATCTATGATTTAAGGAGTTCTTCCCATAGATTGTAATATTAGTAAAGGGCGCAGAATATATTTGCACCCCTAATGAATGGGTGTTGCTCTTATAACTCAAAGATCCGAGGTTTAGAAGAATCTCATATGTGTGAGTCCAATTGTCACTACAAAACAATGAAATATCGGCTCTTGTGATAAAGTTACCTGCTGTATGTAACAGGGACTTGAAGTTATAGGATGTTTATTACAGCAAAGGCAGATGTCAATAATACAACCACCTCACTTTAACATATGCATATCTGGATAGCAGAATAGTGAGTGCTAATAAATCATTGCCTGCTGCAGCTAGCTAGCACTCCCATAATTCACCTGCATTATAACCTGTTAATTACAAAGTTATCCCAGGGTTTGATAATTTAGTAAGCATTAGTAGCATTGGTGAGTGTTCACACTACACAATCAGTAGCATGGTTCTAACTATATTCCTCAGTGCTAATGAGTCATTGCCTGCTGCAGCTAGCTAGCACTCCCCTAGTTCACCTACAGTATAACCTGTTAATTATAAGGTTATCCCAGGGTTTGATAATCCAGTAGGCATTAGTAGCATTGGTGAATGTTCACACCATGCTATCAGTAGCAAAGTTCTAACTATATCCCTCTACGCGTTTCTCCCTACATTGGTGGGATCATCAGAAGGGGAGTCATAGATAGGGTGAGCCAGATAAAGTAGTTGCAGTGAAAACTACAATTCCTGGTGTCCTAAAGGTAGACACCAGTGAGATAATAGCCAACACCGATCGCTGTGAACAGCAGAGTTTAAATATCACTGTTTCAGCATTTAAGCCACACCCCGGCCGTGACATCATGGGACCCATCCAATCATAACAAAGGAACCACCCTCCTATTCAGGAGGCTCGTCTAAGCTGGGAGTAATGTTGTTATGCTGGAGCTTCCCTGTCTTCAAGATCGCTGTGTATACACCGCTCAATAAGCGCTGTATACAGTGCTATGGGCGCCGACATCTTGCGGCCGCCCTCTGACTTGATGGTCATGTGATCTGCTGGGTCCTAAAGTTCTATAGTATTGTGTAAGTAACGTGCAGGAGGCTGTATTCCTCCTGCAACTGGGGCTAAATGTACCAGCCACAGGTACAGGGGAAATCAGCCTCCCCAACAAAAAAAAAAAAAAACTGTGATCAGATGTCCCCAAAGGTCTATTATGACCTTATGGGGACACAATGTAAAAAAAAAAATTTAAAAAATGAATAGAAAAGTTAAAAAAAATGTAAATAAAATAATTAAAAATATAAATAAAATAATACTCCAATAAAAAGCTGTTATTAAAGGTTATAGCCCCACCCCCGAACGACACCATACAAAATAAAAATTATGGTAATGGAGAGTAAAAACTATTTTATAAAGTTTTTTTAGTAGCACTTTGTGTTATTAAATAAAAAAATAAATAAAAGTGAAAATAGACACGTTTTCTCTCCTCTTTTGTTTATATTTTCCCAGATATAAAAAAATTAAAACACATGCAAATTAAAAACAACACAAAAATAAAGCCCTATGTGTCACCAAAAAAAGACGCAGAAATTAGTTCAATAACGCAGATGATAAAAATGTTACAGCCCTCAAAATCGCACATACAAAAAAAAAACTAAAATGAGTCTGGTCCTGGACCAGAAATTGGCCCGGTACTGAAGTGGTTAAGTAAAAAAGCTATCCAAACCAACCTGGCCCTATGTGAAAAAGTAATTGCCTCCTAAACCTATTAGTTGGTTGTGCCACTCTTGGCAAGTGTTTGAAATAATTTGCAATGAGTCTTTCACATCTATGTGGAGGAATTTTGGGCCACTCTTCTTTGCAGAATTATTTAAATTCAGCCACATTGGAGAGTTTTCAAGCATGAACAGCCTGTTTAAGGTCATGTCACAGCATCTCAATCAGAGTTAAGTCCAGACTTAACTAGACCATAAAACATTAATATTGGTTCTTTTCACCCATTCAGAGATGGACTTGCTTCAGGTCATTGTTCTGCTGCAGGATCCAAGTACAATTGACCTTTAGGTCATGAAATAATGGCCGGACATTCTCCTACGGCATTTTCTGGTAGAGAACATAATTCATGGTTCCATCAATTACAGCAAGTCATCCAGGTCTTGAAGCAGCAAAACATCCCTAGACCACCACATTCTCACCACCATGTTTGACTATTGGTATGATGAAATGCTGTGTTTCATGCCAGATGTAACATGAAGCACACCTTCCAAAAAGCTCCACTTTTGTCTCACCAGTCCACAGAAAATTTTCCAAAAAGTTTTGCGGATTATCAAGATTTTTTTTGGCAAATTTGAGATGGGTCTTTGTGTTATTTTTGGTCAGCAGTGATTTTTTTCACCATGGATATCTCCCATGGATATAATTTTTGCTCAGTGTCTTTCTTATTGTTGAATCATAAACATTGACCTTAACTGAAGCAAGTCACACCTGAGGTGCTTTAGATGTTTTTCTGGGTTCTTTTGTGACCTCCTGGATGAGTCGTTGATGCGTTCTTGGAGTAATTTTGGTAGGTTGGCCACTCCTAGGAAGATTCACCACTATTCCATGTTTTATACATTTGTGGATAATAGCGCTCACTGTTGTTCACTGGAGTCCCAAAGCCTTAAAAATGGCTTTGTAACCTTTTCCAGACTGATAGATGTCAATGACTTGAACTTATCTTTCCAAAAAATGTGGTTAATTGCAGTTAATTCATGGGGGGCAATTATTTTTTCACATAGAGTAATGTTGTTTGGGATATTTTTTTTTCTCTTAATAAATTAAATCGTCTTTTAAAAACTGCTTTTTGTATTTACAGAGGTTAGCTTTGTCTGATATTCAAATTTGTTTTATAATCTGAAACATATAAGTGTAACAAACGTGCAAAAACAAAAGAAATCTGTGAGGTGGCAAATACATTTTCAGAGCACTGTACATATCTAATAGTAAATAGATCATTATTCGTGTTGAAAATGAAAATAACTATAAAATAATATTGTTAATATGTATTAATTAATAATGTAATAACTAGTAATGTTTATGACTCTTTTGGTATAATGGGAACCCTAGGTCATATTATAGAGGGCTCTTATTGAATATCAGTAAGATTATTATTTCAGGTAGATAAGTGTTTGTAACATCATATGAGTAATTACTATAAACAGTAATGACATTTCTAGATAATGAAGTGCTTGAACTGCAGCTATACAAACATTTTCCACTCTATGAGCGAGGTTTGGTGTGGAAGGGATAGTGTTTTATGAAGTAGGAGTGAAATATGTACCGTGCAAACCAGTTGATGAAGTGACATAACTGACAGCATTCATGGCAGCTGGAGGTGTCCGTGGCCTAATATAGTAATGTGCTTCAGGCATACAATTAACCTTAACAGCCAGCTAAGTGCATTCACTGTACAGATTCTCTCCGTGCACTGCCTTTATGTGTTGCTGAGGCCTGATGATTGCGATGATTTGTACCTTTTCAGTAAGAGTCTTCTTTTATTTATACTGTGAGAACAGAATTATTATAATCGAGACAGAATGTAAATAATGGGAATCCATTAATAAAATGTTACATATGTTTAACAGCTTTAATTCAAGACTCACCAAAGTTATGTGTATTGTTTTGTTTGAGAGTAAGTGAGATTTAGGAACAAGTTATAGAATATGTCATGTTGGAGTGAATGTCTCCTCTCTATATTTTGGTTAACCAGGCCTGACTCTATACATGAATACACAATCAGATGATTTAGAAGATGAGTAATATTATAGCTTAAAGTCTTTAAATTACCAACATATATCCTATATTTCCTGTTTTTAATTTTTAAATAGCCTCTTTTTACCTATGGTAAAGAGGCATAAACATAATATTTAGGATAAAATAAAGTGAAATGAATATAATGAGGTCTAGTGAATCTGTGCAATATCTATCTATCATTGCTAGCAGCATTGCTTTACTGTTATGATTGTGGCTTTGGCATTTATTTTTGTTACTTGCCAAAAATAATTTTATAATTTTAACCTTATTTTAATAATGAAGTTCCTGTTTAGGCTGGTTTCGGACTGCAGTTTTTAAATTTGTTGCTCTGATCCACCATAAGAGCACAACGACAGAATGCATGATGTTAGAAATCTACACATACAACTATTAGCAAAAAAGGCTCGGGTTATGCATACTGGGGTTAAAAGGGTTATCCAGGATTAGAAATCATGGCTGCTTTATTTCAGAAAGAGTAATATATACAGTATATACAGATGTAGCAGTCGCCAAATTGTCCAGGCGAACACACTTGTACCTTCTGAGGACGGGTCTAGCTTACAGAACCCTATGGACCACCGGGCAGAGTGCTCCCTAAGGAAAGTGTATACGGCTTACTCTGCACAGTGTTTGATTGGTATCGCTACTAGTGAGGTTGCTAAGAAGCTGTGCTCCGGCCTCTCTTCATTAAAAAGAGATATTGATTTGGTGGTCTCCAGGGACGAATTGTTGTCCTCTTTGAAGGGTATAGCCCTTGAGGCGGATTACCTCAATGAAACCTCTTCTTCAGGTGAAGTTAGCTGCCAAGTCCAGGGCCTTGACTTCTGCTGCCCATCGCCCCCTATGGTTAAAACCTTGGAGGGCGGATTATGCCTCGAAATTTAATATTTGCAGGCAGAACACGATACAAGGACTAGTGGGAAAGGAAGGAAAGTCCTTTCACAGTCCTTCTGTGGGCAGGGCAGACAATGTCGTAGAGGACAGTCTCCTCAAAGACCGCCACCTGCAAGAGGTCACGTGTGGACATTCTAGGTTCCTGAGAGGGAACTCCAACTGTCTTTTTTTCTGTGATGACAGGAAAATCAGAAGGCCAAATTTCTGACTATTACCTTCTCCCTCCAAGACATAAGTTCCTGTGGGGATAACAGATCATGGGTCTTGGAGATAATCAGGCCCGGTTTCGGCATAATTTTTTCTGTGCCTCCCCAGGACAGTATTATACAGACCTCTCGCCTCCCGGCTGTCCATCACAACGTCAAGGGTCTGGAATTTATTCCTCAGTGTTTCTGGTTCCAAAACCTTCACAAGACTGGTTGATGATAATAGACCCACGATAGATCAGCAGAGCTATCTCGGGAAAAATTTCCATATGGTAACATCTGTAATATCCATTCTCCAGCAAGGAGATTCATGGCCACTCTGAACCTAAAGGACGTGCACCTCCATGTCCCTATTCTTCCTGCTCACAGGAAATACCTAAGAATGGCAGTGGTTGTAGAGGGTCGGCTGAAGACACCTCCAATTCACCATACTTCCAGTCGAGATAACATCAGCACCCTACATATTCACCAAGGTGGTATCCATGGAAGCTGAGCCACTGAGAATCCAGAGGTTCACGTGTGTTCCTTATCTGGAAGACTGGCTGTTAAAAGTCTCTCAAGAGGAGGCCTACTACAGCATCTATTCATCACGATGAATTTCCTCCAACAATTGGGGTGGATTATAAATTGGGGAAAGTCCCAAATATTACCAGCAACCCAGAAAACATTTCTAGGGTTCATACTTGATTCAGGCCTAATGAAAATAAATCTTCCTCTCTCCAGAAGGGAAAGAATCATCAAGGCCTTAAAATTTCCTGCTGGCTTCTCGGCCAATCACCATCAGGACAGGCATAAAGTTTTGGGATTGCAGAAGCAGTCCCTTGGGAAGTCCTGGAATCGCAAAACCAGCCATCTAGACAGTTTTTTCCTGTCTCAGATAGGCCGCTCGTCCCTCAAGTGGTGGATTTGGCTAAAAAACGGAAAGTCTACGGTCCAGCCTTGCTGGACCCTGTTGACTACAGATGCATCACTCACAGGTTGGGGAGCCCACCTGAACGACTTTCCGGCCTAAGGGCATTGGAATTCCCTCGAGATGATGATGTCATCCAATTGGTACGACTGGCACTGCTTCACTTTGCCGACCAGTTGAAGGACAAGGCAGTCCGTGTAAGATCGGACAATATGACGACCGTCCTTTATTTAAACAAACAGGGAGGAACTCGGTCACAACCTCTTCTAAGAGAAGTGGGGAAGATCTTGAGTTGGGCAGAGAAGAACTAATCCCATCCTCTGCCGTACGTATCCGAGGGTCACTCAGTGTAGTGGCAGATCAATTGAGTCGGGGCATCACTGTTCTAGGGGAATGGTCTCTCCATCCAGAAGTCTTTCAAGCAATCACCCTGAAATGGGGTCATCCAGAGATAGACCTGATGGCATGCAGACTCAATGCCAAGGTATAGTTCTGCTCTATACAAGGAGGACAATCCTTTGGCTGTGGATGCCCTGTCCATCCCTTGGAGGTTCAGGCTGGCATACATATTCCCTCCAATCTCCATGATACCAAGGGGTATTGATGAGAATCAGACAGGACCAAGTCTCTGTAATCGCCATCATTCCAGTCTGGCCAAAGAAAGCTTGGTTTTCCCATCTCATTCAAATGAGTCGCAGAATATATTAGAGGTTTCCCCTGATTCAGAACCTGGTGTGTCAAGGGCCCAGGCTCTGCCAGGATCTGAAATACTTCAATCTGACAGCCTGAGGATTGACCTGTCCCTATTAAGGGACTCTCAGGAGCCGTCTTAAGCATTCTCTCGCTAGAGCAGAGTCCACAAATAAAAATTACGTCTGGATCCAAATCATCTTCATCTCCTGGGCATCAGGTAGAAGAATTGAGAGCTTGGATCCTTCCATTCCAAAGATGCTGGAATTCCTTCAGGACAACTTGGACAAGGGTCTTAGCCCTTTCACTTGAAAGCTTAGGTTACTGCCCTGTCAGCCTGCTTAGATAAGCAGCTATCTGCAGACCCGCTGGTTAAAAGATATTTTAAGGGTGTATTCAGGCTTAGTCCACCTGTTACCCACCCAATCCCTCAATGGGATTTATCTACTGTTTTTAAGGGGTTATGTGATTCCCCCCCTTGGAGCCTCTAGAAGAGGTTGAGATTAAATTTCTCACACTAAAGACAGTGTTCCTTTTGGCCATAACCTCAGCTCAGAGAGTTGGTGAGTAAAACTAAGATTTATGCCAGGGTTTCTCCCTAAGGTACCCTCATATTCCAAACTAAATCAGGTTATCTCATTAGCAGTTTTTCTATCCCAGTCCATCATCTCCGGAGGAAGTTAAACTTCACTCCCTGGATGTGGCCAGATGCCTCGGAATTTATATTCAGTGATCTCGGCCTTTTAGACAGTTAGAGAATTTTTTTCTATCATTTGCTGGGAAAAATAATGGGCTCAAGGCCTCTAAAGCCTCCTTGGCACAATGAAGCCATAAAATTGTCTTTCACTTCACAGGGGTTAGACCCCCCTGAGTTTGTTTGAGCTCATTCTACAAAAGCCATTTCTACCTTTTGGGTGGAAAGAATCTCTGTTCCTTGGGAACAAATTTGTTCAGCAGCTTCTTGGAGCTCTCTCCATACCTTTGTTAATCATTACAGATTTAACACTCAGAGTACGGAGGCCACTTCTTTTGGCCATTCCGTGTTAAATTCTATTCTTCAAGAGGGCCCTCCCTACTGTAGGGTTCTGCTTGCTAGATCCCCAATATTGTGCTGCTGGTGGGACATTAGGGAAGTATAGATTATGATGTTAATCTGTTTTCCCTTAGTCCCAACAGCAGCACAAGGTTCCCTCCCTATATGTTATGTATTTGTCTTTATAATTACACACTGGGGGGCTGGTACTTCCTTCCTTATATTGAGAAGGGGGAGGGGTTACGGTTAACTATTTGTTGTTCATTAAAAATTCTGTCCTACCAGCACACAGGGACAGATTAACATCATAATCTATACTTATTTTCCACCATAATTTGCAAATAAATTCTTTAAAAATCAGACAATGTGATTTTCTGGATTTGTGCTCTCATTTTGTCTCTCATAGTTGAAGTCTACCTGTGATGTCAATTACAGGCCTCTCTCATCTTTTTAAGTGGGAGAACTTGCTCAATTTGTGGCTGACTAAATACTTTTTTTTCCCCACTGTAAGTTTATATTCTGCTTCTTACCAAACATGTTATGGCATAAAACTCCAGGGGAAGACCATCGGGATATTTTCTATAAGGTAAGCTATAACAAATTTGAAAGATATTAGGCTGCATTCTCAGTAAAGAAAAATGTAGGGTCATAATTCGCACATCAATAGCATGATCTATGAAATGTATGTATATAACATGTACATCTCACGCAGGGCTCTGGGCAAATGAAAAGGGGGTTAATTAGCTTATGTGTAATAATAATAATAGTCCTTTAATAGTCCCACAATGGGGAAATTCAGTGTGTTACAGCAGCAAAGATAAGCAGATACAAATACAAATACAACATGTACAGGAATGTTCCAAGGTAAGAGGCATTACTTTGATAGCCGACAGACATATAGGAAGTAGCGGGGGGGGGGGGGGTACAAATGTTTAGTTCTAAAGTGAGCAGTTGGCTGCATGTCTGTCTCTTTTTCATTGTAGCAGTCAAAAGATCTGAGTGTCATATGAGCTTAAATTTGGCTCTTCACTACAGACCATCTGTTTTATGCAAAAGCTGAGTGATAGAAAACATTTTATGTTATCACATGTAAATTCAAAGAAGATAGTTGGTCTCACCCCTAGTTATAAATGAGAAAATAATATACATAACACATCATACTGTAAACTTTAAGATTGTTGTTTATAAGCATTTATTTTATGCTGAATGTGTATTGTTATGAATTGCTTGGTGAAGAAAAGTCAAGTGTTATGAAAATATAGTAAATAATAATTTTTATAGAAATTTTCTCTAAAAACCTTAAAAATGTTATTACTTTCCATCGGTAAGACAAAATATGTTAAGCTGGCCATACACTCTAGACAGCTTTAGATCATTTAACTATTCCTCCCAACAAAAAGTACTCAAAAGGCAGAGATGAGTAACCACTGCCAGACATGATGGTTGCTTATTTCCTTTAAAAACTAAAGAACTAAGCATGTAGAAATCCAATTGCCTCCTTCCTCATCTACAAAGACACATTAAATGGTCGAGTTTGGCCAACATTCATCTATTGTATATGGCCACCTTTCACATATCTATTGGTCCATATCTTCTGCATGAATGTGCAGCAGCACTAGTTCAGTGCGTTGACTGATTGTTGCTTCTAAACGATGACATGATAGATGGCGAATGTAGCATCTGGCTACACCTATTAGACTTTGCTAGATGCAAGGCCGAATAGAATGCCTAGCAACATTCTCATTACAGTAATAGCACACTGCAGTACATATGCATTGAAGTGTATTATACTGTGTTTGAGCCCCTGAGTCATTAATTACCATTGGGAGGCTTGAAAATAATGTTAAAAATAATAATAAAATGCTTAAAAATATCTTAAAAAATAACCCCTCCCCTAAAGACAGATTCTCCCTACTGAGAATTTTTAAATTTTTAATGAGAAGTTTTTTAAATTAGAAAAAATAAAAATGTATACATAATTGTCATCATCAACATATATTATCCATAACATCCCAAACTACTAAATTATTACATTATTTGACCCACTTGGTATACACTGCAAAATATAAAAAATGCCAAAATTGTTGTTTTAAATCCCCCACCCAAAAGTTGGAATAAAAAGCAATAAAAAAGAATGTACCCCAAAATTACAATGAAATTGTCAACTGCATAAATGGGGAAAAAAAAACTTATGGTAACACAAATTAAATTAAAAAAAAAAAGTTAACAATGATATTGTTGAAATTGTACTGAGCTGCAGAATAATATGTATTTTTATTTATACTGTTATTTTAATATATACTGCACAATGAGTAGAGCAGAAGACAAATTTTGAAATTGCATTTTTTTTCCCATTCCCCCTCAGAAAGACTTAATATAAGTTAAATGGGTTGTCCGGTCAATTACAAAGCTAGATGAATGCTTGTATAACCATTACACAATAATCTTAACCCAATATCCTATGTTTACAATTATGCTCAAGCTACCTATTTTCCCCCATGATCATGTGACAGGAATACTTCAGAGGATAAGTTAGTGGCAGGATTCTACATCTGCCGATCATGTGGCCCTCTCCTGCCCCCTCCCCCCCTCCTTAGAGACAGACCGTGCTGGTCATTTGGAGAAACTTCCTGTTCGTTTTACATCAAATGCACAGATATTAGGCATACTGCTCGTTTACAATAGTCTGACCAATGATTTAGCTATATATGAGCAGTCTGCCTGATGACTATTGACTATGCTTGTAATGTAAATGAGCAAGCAGTTTCTCCAAATGACAGCAAAAAGGGGGCTGGAGAATCCTTGAACTGAGAGACCTTGGTTTATTATGCCTGTTCCCAGTGTGAGATGTCAGCACTGGCTGGGAGAAAAACTACAAACTGGAATGACAGCAAGAGGTGTGTGAAGGCAAACCAAATAGTTTGTTTAGAAGAATCATATGTAGTGATCCATTCTGTTCTGCAAATTAAATTGAATGTCACATCCCAAGCCTAGGGGACAAGTTGTCGTCACAAACTGTTAGAAGGCATTAGTCAGACAGTGGCCTACCAACCAGACATCCAGTTATAGGACTTCCGTTGGCTTCACACCACATCTCTTAAAATCTATCATGGTGCACAGCAAGATGGCAATAGAGGCTGAACTGGTCCTACTCCAAATTATAGGTACACTAACAGTTTGGCGTTACATAGAACCAGTGGTACAGACTTTTTCCAAAGTTTTCCAAGAGCTGTTTTTTAACAGGACAATACTAGAACGCATGTTTCTCTTGCTACTGTGAGCAGCCTGCATGGTCTGAACATTTTACCATGGCCTGCAGTATCTCCGGACTTGTTTCCCATCCAGCAGAACTGGGACATCATTGGTTGGCAATTGTAGGGAGAGATGCCATCAAAAAATCTAGATGATTTGCCTGCCCAAGTGCATTCAGTGCGGTATAACATTCTTCAGACAACTATTAACCCTTTCCTGCCATAGGCATTTTTCGATTTTCGTTTTTGACTCCCTGCCTTCCAAAACCCATAACATTGTTATTTTTCCGTTCACAGAACCATATGAGGGTTTAATGTTTTCGAAACAAATTGTACTTTGTAATGGTACCATTTAATATTCTATACAATGTACTGGGAAGCTGGAAAAAAAAAACACCTGTAACTTTTTTATATTTCCATGTACAGGAATGCATAATGCATCTTTTTTTGCTTGGCCAGATGTAATTTTTAGTTACACCATTTTGGGAAATGTCTGATGTTTTGATAACTTTTTATATTCAAATTTTTATGGGATGAGAAAGTGTGACCGGCCCCCGGGGGTCTGACTTTGGGGGTCCACCCGCCATCAGAGTGAACATTAGCTCTGGATTTCTGCTGTAGAATACAGTGGAGACCCGGTAACTATGGCGGCCATTCTGCAGCAGAGCGGCCATCATCTTTAAAGACCCGACATCTGCTGTAATAGTATGGCGGATGTCGGAAATGGGTTGATAGCATACCAAGGCTCATACATAATGCTGAACAAATTGAAATGCTTTGAATATTTTGTTTCCATTTTGTTTTTTATCATTTGCATATTGTTAGCATGTATATCAATATTGTGATTTCCACAATTCCTAGACTTTTCGTTCTTGGTGTTATTTCAATTTTGAGAAGAGTAGAAGACACAACACATGACATAAGTAATTCTGCTATCTGATATCAGTTTTCTCCCACACCCCAAAGGCATACTAATAGGGAATTTAGATTGGGACAATGCAAATTTTTATAAAAGTGCTGTGGAATATGTTGGAACTATACAAATACAATAAATACATTTTTTTTAGGCTAGCAAAAAAGGATAGCATTGATTTTGACAGGCAATAATATAATTAACCCCTTCACGCAAAATCACATACATGTGCGTGACTAGGTGTGAAGAGGTGTATGGAGAGGGATCAGTAGCTGAGCCCTCTCCATACACGGCGGATGCTGGCTGTATAACACAGCCATCATCCACCGCTAACAGCTGTGATTGGTGCCGACACAGATCGCAGCTGTTAACACTTTAGATGCCACGGTCAAATGCGACCGCAGCATCTAAAGTGCGCAGGTGCCGCCATAGTTTCCCAATCTCCGCCTCTAGAACATCATCGGAGGGCAGTGATCGGTTGTAATGACAGCCTATTGAAGGCTCCCAGGCTTCTCATTACATCAGTTCTATTACAAGGTGCCAGAGATTTCACTATACATTAGTATTGCAGTGTATAGTGTGAGCGATCAGACCCTCTAGTGTTCAAGATCCCTAGAGGTCTGATCATAAAAGTAAAATAAAAAAAAAAAATAAAAAAAATGTAAAGTACAAAAAAAACACAAGTTTAAATCACCCCCCTTTCCCTAGATCGCATATAAAAATAAATAAACAATAATAAACATAAACACTTTAGGGATCCCGCGCTCCAAAATACCTGAACTATTAAAATATTAAAATATTTATCCCATGCGGCGAACGGCGTAGCGGGGAAAAAAAATCAAAATGGCAAATGGCTGTTTTTTCTACTTTTCTCCTCCTATAAAAAATGGAATAAAAAGTGATCAAACCATCAGACCTTCCCCAATATGGTATCAATAAAAATACCATCTTGTTCCGCATAAGAGGACGCCTTACCCAGCTCCATACACATAAATATAAAAAAGTTACAAATGTCACATTATGGCAGCACAATTTTTTTTAAGTTTTTAATTTTTTAAAAGGGATCAACACATTACAAATACTATATGAATTTGGTATCATCGTAATAGTTCTGACCTGCAGAATACAGGTAACATGCCATTTTACCATATAGTGAATGCTCTAAAAATGAAACCCATAACAAATTGTCGCAAAATCATTTTTTTTCCAATTCCATCTCATTCTGAATTTTTTTCCAGCTTCTCAGTACATTGTACAGGATATTGAATGGTGCCATTACAAAGCACAATTTGTTTCGCAAACAATAGGCCATCATGTGACTATGTGAACTGAAAAATGAAAATATGATGGCTCTTGGAATGGGGGAAGGGAAAAATGGAAATGCAAAAACGAAAATTGGCTGAGGCATGAAGGGGTTAAATGAATTTCCTTCACGTAAATCCAAATGTTTTGAGTTAATATCAGAACATAGGGTTGAACCTTCTTATTTATACTACTGTAGTACTGTAGAAATATTTTATGACCGTAATTCCATATGACTATACTGTAAGCTTCATTATAGCAAATGGCTGAATAGTTGGCCATCTAAAACTTTGAGAGCTATGAAATTACACCTAAACGGGTCAATGCCCTAGGAAAATTACAGTAAAATAGATGTACTTTATGAAATATTTTTACTCTCCAGATGGAAAACTGATATACTGTGTACTGTAAAACCATTACATCTAATGAATGACCTGTATTGCATAGGCTGTATGACTGAAAGTTAGATGTCGGATCTTATGTTTTATTTTATTTAAGTGCATCACTTTACATTTGTGAA
Organism: Leptodactylus fallax; assembly: GCA_947044405.1. NCBI lineage: Eukaryota > Metazoa > Chordata > Amphibia > Anura > Leptodactylidae > Leptodactylus > Leptodactylus fallax. Next base: position 1,114,618 of record CAMRHE010000347.1, read on the forward strand.
TATAAGGCCATAAAAATGCTGTACATACATATCAAGCTGACTGCTGGTGGCAAGTGGTGTCAGTGATTTACTATTTCATTTACCTTTGTCTGCCTTGAAAGAAATAAACTTGTCTGCTATTTTACATTTCGCACAAATCTTCCACAGGAAGAGATTTACAGATGAGCGTCATTGTGTCACCTAGCAGCTTGCACAACACATCAAAATAATAAAGGAGGGCAAAAAAAAATAAAAAATAATTGTCTACATGTTTTTATATATATGATTGAAAAACTAGAGGATAGGAAAAGCTTAACATTTTATAGATTATAGACTATGATTCAGGAATTGCAAATGTCCTTTAGTTGCCCAACAACATGCTAGAAGCTGTCATTAATGTCAGAGGGCATCAGACTGTTGTAAAACAGCTCATGTCTGTTTATAAGTCTACGGACAACCATGAGGAATTTGACATTTCCAACAGTCCTGCTATTCTCAGAGCAACAAAAGGAGTGTTTCCAATATGAACATTATTTTGGGGTTAATATTTAAAGGATCGCTGCAGGCAAAAATTTTAATTCATCCGCTGGCCAAAGTCATGGAACAATACATAACTATTTTAGTTGTATCTTCCTGAATAGTGCTATTATATAATTACCTCATTTGTAGTTAGGATGCATTGTTGTCTAACTCTCAGTTTTCAAATATTAACCACTGTTGACTGATGAGGCTCAGTGTAAAGGTTACATTGGCGAGTCCTCCCCCTCACCACCACTTAGACATACCTGACCTGCACAAATTATAATGCCCCTTAGTGGCCCCCACATAGTATAATGCCCCTTAGTGGCCCTCACACAGTATAATGCCTCCTTAGAGGCCCCAAACAATATTATGCCCCTCTGTGAACCATCACATAGTCAAATGTCCTGCATTGGCTCCATATAATATAATGTCCCCCCAGTTTCCCATCATACATTAACCTGTCCCCCCGTGGCCCTTCACACATTAACCTGTACACCAGCGTGGCCCCTCAGACATTAACCTGTCCCCCTATGGCACCTCACATATTAATCTGTACACCCCCGTGGCCCCTCAGACATTAATAAACCTGCCCCCCCCCAGTGCTCCCTCAGACATATTATAATGTCTTCCTCCAGTTGCCCCCACAGTATAAAGTCTCACCCTTGGTGTGCCCACAGTATCATGTCATCCTCCAATTGCCTCTGCAGTTTCCTGTCCCCTCCAGTTTCCCCCACTATATACAGTATATATAAATATAATATATTTCCCATTTTGCTTGTACAGTGCCCAACGTGAATTAAAGATATTTCAACTGAAATTCTTGTGTGACATTATTTTGTGTGATGAAGAACTTTTCATTCTGACCGGCAGCATGAAAAATAGTTTATATTACATTCCTAGAACTAAATTATCAGAACAAAATAATAAGCAGATTTTGTACTTTTATATACTGTACATCTGGGCCTAAATAATACAGCACACTATTAATTATTCAGTCAGGCATTACTACTAACTATTATTAAGTCAACAACTGCTCCTGTTGATTCTGCTTCTCTAAAGCACATTAGCAAATATTTTCTGGTTCACGTTACACTGTATGCATATAAGCAGGTGCTAAAAGGATGTTGGTATTACCAATAGAAATGCAACAAATATTGTTTCACAGAGACAAAACAAATGTGCATCCTCTAGAATTAGTCATTTCCTCAAGGGACATGCCCAGTGTAAACAAAGTATGTGCAGATGCATTAAAATCCTGTGTATTTACCGAGTAAAAGCACCACACTTCTTGCTATTTGTCTGGTTTAATGAATCGAGAAGATCCATATCTGCTGTTGTCTGGTTAAAACACATTGGTCCAGATTTACTAATAGTTAGACAATATGCCATATTTATCACAGTGGCTGATGCTGAATGTTATGGCACAATTTTGCCGCATCTTGGCACATCTAAGCCACACACTCATTTCTGAGAAGTCACACCCATACGCCTAGCAAGTCAGAAAATTTTATGCCAAACTAGATGCACTAAGATGCTATAAGATGGGCCAAAGATGAGCCACTTTTACACCAGTATCTATTTGTATCTACCTGAGGTTACAGTGCCTTGCGAAATTTAAATTTTTTGGTGAAGAATCAACAACAAGTGGGACACAATTGTGAAGTGGAACAAAATTTATTGGTTATTTTAAACGTTTGTAAAAAATAAAAAACTGAAAAGTGGGGCGTGCAATATTATTCGGCCCCTTTACTTTCAGTGCAGCAAACTCACTCCAGAAGTTCAGTGAGGATCTCTGAATGATTCAATGTTGTCCTAAATGATTGATGATGATAAATATAATCCACCTGTATGTAATCAAGTCTCCGTATAAATGCACCTGCTCTGTGATAGTCTCAGGGTTCTGTTTAAAGCGCAGAGAGCATCATGAAGACCAAGGAACACACCAGGCAGGTTTGTGATAATGTTGTGGAGAAGTTTAAAGCTGGATTTGGATACAAAAAGATTTCCCAAACTTTAAACATCCCAAGGAGCACTGTGCAAGCGATCATATTGAAATGGAAGGAGTATCAGACCACTGCAAATCTACCAAGACCCGGCTGTCCCTCTAAACTTTCATCTCAAACAAGAAGACTGATCAGAGATGCACCCAAGAGGCCCATGATCACTCTGGATGAACTGCAGAGATCTACAGCTGAGGTGGGAGAGTCTGTCCATAGGACAACAATCAATCGTACACTGCACAAATCTGGCCTTTATGGAAGAGTGGCAAGAAGAAAGCCATTTCTCAAAGATAGCCATAAAAAGTCTTGTTTAAAGTTTGCCACAAGCCACCTGGGAGACACACCAAACATGTGGAAGAAGGTGCTCTGGTCAGATGAAACCAAAATCGAACTTTTTGGCCACAATGCAAAACGATATGTTTGGCGTAAAAGTAACACAGCTCATCACCCTGAACACACCATCCCCACTGTCAAACATGGTGGTGGCAACATCATGGTTTGGGCCTTCTTTTCTTCAGCAGGGACAGGGAAGATGGCTAAAATTGATGGGAAGATGGATGGAGCCAAATACAGAACCATTCTGGAAAAAAACCTGTTGGAGTTTGCAAAAGACCTGAGACTGGGACGGAGATTTATCTTCCAACAAGACAATGATCCCAAACATAAAGCAAAATCTACAATGGAATGGTTCACAAATAAACGTATCCAGGTGTTAGAATGGCCAAGTCAAAGTCCAGACCTGAATCCAATTGAGAATCTGTGGAAAGAGCTGAAAACTGCTGTTCACAAATGCTCTCCATCCAACCTCACTGAGCTCGAGCTGTTTTCCAAGGAAGAATGTGCAAAACTGATAGAGACATACCCCAAGCGACTTGCAGCTGTAATCGCAGCAAAAGGTGGCGCTACAAAGTATTAACTTAAGGGGGCCGAATAATTTGGCACGCCTCACTTTTCAGTTTTTTATTTTTTACAAAAGTTTAAAATATCCAATAAATTTTGTTCCACTTCACGATTGTGTCCCACTTGTTGATTCTTCACCAAAAAATTTAAATTTTATATCCTTATGTTTGAAGCCTGAAATGTGGCAAAAGGTTGAAAAGTTCAAGGGGGCCGAATACTTTCGCAAGGCACTGTATATAGAATTAACAGGGGTATGCCCATGAGAACTGAGGCATAGCTATAATGAATGCAGAGGTTGTAGTTGCTACCAGGCCCTGGACCCTGGGGGGCCCAATAGTCCCTCTGCCACACAAAATATAACACTGTTCTATTTAGCACATGGTAAGCATGGTCCCTTTAACATATTTCACATTGGGTCCCAGGGGCTTCAAGTTACACCTCTGAACATTTTGGAGAGGAGAGGTGGCTTTTTCCATTCACTTACTGTACATGTCACTTCAGAGAATAGATCCCTTGAAATGAGCCTCCATCATAGACATTTGTGGCATATCCACAGGATATACTATAATTGCCTAATAGTTGTGGGCTGTTTCTATGATTCTTATAGAAATCAGTGAAGAGAGCAACATATATGCTTACCCGTCTTTCCATTCATTTTCACTTAAACGCAAGGACAAATCTTACCAGGCAAGATGCGCTCAGTAAACCCCCATTACGAAGATAGGTATCAGTTCCATAGGAGCGATACCCATTTAATGTCATAGATATGTGTGCTATATAGCCCTTTTTGCGCTGTAACTTAGTTTAACCCCTCCACATTGGACAGCAAGTATCCTACAAAATCTCTAGACTAAAATTATAGAATTATTCTTCCCATTAGAGATTTTGCTACCAAATTACTGAACACCCATTAATATTACTCAGAGCTTTAGTTTATATTCACATGCAGCAGATTTGCTACATACATTTCTGTAACCAGAAAATAGTTCCATTTATCTTGTTTTTGTTTTTTTGTCAGGGTAACAAAAGCAAAGAAAGGTTTAAAGGGTCAATTTACTATTCTACATAATAAAAAAGAAGACTGACAAAAAAAAATCAAAACCTTACTAATAGAGATGCCAGTCCCTTTCTGGTGGATCATAAGTCTTCTATATCAGTCTGCTCTCCTGTAAAAACTGTAAAAAACGCTGTGGAAAAAAATGCGATGTGTTATGCCACAGTCTTTTCCACACTGTTTTTCGGCTGCGGCTCGCTACGTGGGGCCTTAGGAGTAAGGAGAATGGTATGCCCAAATGGGCTCTCCTCCAGGAAATCCTGCAATACAGTATATAGCTGTTAAAGAACATACTCACTCATAACATAGCCATTTATTAGTAAATCAAAAACTACAGCAATAGTTTTTATATCTCTTCTTCCTTGCAAAGATATTGATGTTTTCTGCCATTTTGCTAAGGAAATGTAAAATCTCCTGCCATATTTGTTGTAACTTTTGAATTTGCCTCTTAGCAACTATGACCAACTGTCACTTTATTAACAGAACAGGGTAAAAAAGTGACAGATGGCTGTCATTTCCTGAGAAGAACATGACAATGTGGCTGTTGGTCATGATGTTACAAAAATGACAGCTGCAATAAAATAGCAAAAAGCACCAACATCTTTATAAAGATAAGAAAGTATAAATCATGACTTTTGGCTTTGATTTTTAACTTAAAAATATATGGCAATACTGTGATATCAGATGAGATTAAATCCACTAGTAAATATTTTTTATATGGCTACATTTTGTAGATTCTATGCACTGAAACTAAATGAATTTGTTTACATGTAAGGGAATTGCCAGTTGAGCAATTCCCCAGTGTTGCTGCAAAACCCTGGGGGGAGGGGCACACAAGACAGTGAGCCCTAAAGCTGAAACCTTCCCTCCCCCCCCCCCCCGCAACTGTCCCTGGCTAACTTGCCCGATCTGTCCCAGGCGACAGCCAGCAACAAGTCGACAGTCCCTGCTTATAATAAGTGAAAACACAGAACGCAGACAGGACGAACAACAACAAAGGGAAGTCAGCTAGCCAAGGGGTCGAGCAATGCAATACAAAATCACAGTCCAAGAGAATAGTCAAAATCAGAGCCAGAGGTCAGAAATAGGAATACAGGGAATAGCAGAAAAGGAGCTAGCAGGGACAAGTCACAAGACAGAATCAATAGCCAGTGACCATGTGAGGGCTGACAACCTGTTTATAGAAAGTCAGGACCTGCCCCAGACTGGATTGGTAGACAGGCTGTCAATCACACAGGCAAGGCTGAGATTAACTATTGAGAAGCCGAAAGAAACAAGGTGCTGGAGACGGGTGTGGCAGAAAATCAATTACATAGTCTAGGACAGTGTTCAGACTGAGCAGCAAGAATCTTATGCAAGGAATGAAAATGAATACGCCTCTTTCGTCGCAGCATGCGAGTGGAGGGTGGTGCAGAAACCCGAACAGGCAGAGACGTTACATTACGGAACAGGAAAGACATAATACTGATAGTTGGATAACCCAAATGGTAGTCAACCTGCCTGGTTGGGTTGTACTTGGGTGCAACATCCACTATCAGGGTCGGACTGGCCCACTGGGGGACTGGTGAATCCCCCGGTGGGCCCCGTGCCAGTCGGGGCTCTACTGGACCCCCACTGCTTTTTTATAATAGGCAGTGAAGGTGCAGTAAGGTCTCTAATCACTTACCTCTCCCCACTCCTAGCCAGGGGGCCCCCCGTACGCTGCGCATTACGTCATCACGACGAACAGGGCCCAGGCTGAAACAGGAAGAGGAGAGGCCGCAAGCAGAAGCGGGGAGAGGTAAGTGATGCAGTCAGGTTCTCCCCAGTTTTGCGATCCGGTTTTAAGAACCGGATTGCAAAACCGGGGAGATATGGTGCCGTCAACCTGCCGGTCCTGCTACTAGAAGAGCAGAAAGCCACAGGCTTCCTGCTCTATCACTCACAGACTTGTAGGCCACGGGCCCCATTGAGACTGTGGCCTACAAGCTAAGCACGGATACTTACCTGCTCTCTGGCGACTCCTGCTTCTTCCTTCTCTGGGCGCACATGACATCACATCAATGCGACCGGAGCAAGAAGGAGTGGAATCGGGAAGCAGGCAGGTAAGTAATCACCCATTCTACTATAGGGGGGACCAGTGAAGTGGCCACTGTATGGGTATACAGTGTCCACTTCACTATTCCCCCCCATAAAGTGGTCCCTTCACTATTCCCCCATACATTGGTCCCTTCACTGATCCCCCAAACAGTGGCACCTTCACTATTTCCCCCCATACAGTGGTCCCTTCACTGATCCCCCCATACAGTGGCCCCTTCACTATCCCCCCCATATAGTGGCCCCTTCACTGGTCCCCTATACTGTATGGGGACCATTGATGAGGCCATTATATTGTGGGGGGGCAATGATGGAGGCCAATAGCCTGGGGGACAGGATAACATTTTTTTTTCTTTTAATTACACTGGGGCAGGTGAAAAAAAAAAACAAAACAAAAAAAACCCCAAACTTTCTCTCCTGTCCCCAGTGTCTTCCAGCGTGGTTTGGTCCTGCAGCTCTGTTGTTTTCTTCCAGCGGAAGTTCCCTCTGCACGTGACTACCTGTGACATCACGTAACCCCTGAGGCCAATCAATGGCCTAAGGGAAGGGACCTGGGATGTCACAGCCAGTGAGAACTTCCGGTAAAAGAAGACAGCAGAGCTGCAGGACCAGACCGTGCTGGAAGGACACCAGAGCACCGGGGACAGGTGAGTATTTTTTTTTTTTTTTTCGGGGGGGGGTGGGTAGGAGGGGTTCACCTTCCCCGGACTAATTATCAAAAAGAAAAGAATTATACTGGACAACCTCTTTAAAGTGTGGCGCTTTAGGGGGTTATTAAAGGGGTTGTCCAGGCATAATTTGTTATGAGTTATCCTCAGGATAGATCATAATACCTGATCTATAGGGGGCCAACCCCCGGACCAATCAGCTGTACGGAGCCACTTCTGGTGACCGTCCTGTACACAATATGGGGCCAGAAGCAGAAAGCTCTGTCCACTTTGTATTAGCCGGGCACCTTCACTGCATCTAAGCACTTATTGAAGTCAGTGGGAGCTGAGCTGCAGTGAAGGCGCCGGGTGACTAAATAGCAGATGGAGCTCTCTGCTTCCGGTCCTGTGTTGTGTACAGAACAGGCACCAGAAGTGACTCCGTACAGCTGATGGGGCCATGGGTCAGCCCCCTACTGATCAGGTATTTATGGCCTATCCTTAGCATAGGCCATAAAAAAGATTAATCCTGGAAACCCCTTTAATATGCCCTACACAGTTTAATGTCACCCCCACAGGATGGTAGCCCAATATAATGGCCCCATCACTGTTCCGCATACAGAATGGGGGACCAGTGAAGAGGCCACTGTATGGGGGGACCAGTGAAGTGGCCATAAAAAAATTTGGTCCAGACAACCCCTTAAAAGAGGTTGTCCATAAACTGGAGCAACCACTGTGGCGGCCTCCAGGGAGGTGTAAATATAATTAAAAAAAAAAAAAAAAAAAAAAAGCATACTCCCAGCACCCTGTTGTCCCCTGCCTGGATCTGTTCAATCTCATGGCGGCGCCTCATTTTTAGAAATCCTGTACCTAATTGGTCTCAGCAGTCACATTAGGTGCAGGACTCCCAGCAAGGAGGCATTGGCTCAAGACTGAATGGACACTTTTAGTGGACAACGGAGCGTCAGGGACAGGCGAATATGCTTTTTTATCTGCAGATCAGCTGTAGCTGCAGATCAGTTTTTCCAGGACAGAGCAGCTACAGGTAATGGTAACAATTCTAGGAGCCACGCTGTTCACTTGCCATACAGGGTGTAGCAGTGGGTTTAGGTAGTGCAGTGGTGCACATCGTATGGCGGGTGAGCAGCATGGCTCCCGACATGTTATTACCTTTAGCCACCCTGTCTTGGTACCGCTGATCTGTAGGGGTCCTGGTGGTAGGCCGATAGGAACAATTCCACTGGTGGGCCCTAGATATCCCAGTCCGACACTGGAATCATAGCAGTGTAATAGGGTCCATTATTTGTCATAGACCCATCTAAAGAGGAATCTATATTGTGGTCTCTGTTATAACTGGAAGCACCAAACAACTGTGTGAATATAAGCTTTAGGCTGAAGTCCCACAACGTGAAAACTCTGCGTTTTTGCAGCAGTAGAAACACTGCGGCAAAAAACGCTGCATTTACAGTACCTGCAAAGTTGATGGAATTCTGGCTAATCCCATCCACAAATTGCAGAAAAAAAAATCAAAAACGCTTGTGTTTTTGTAAATATCACAAGGCATTATGGGAAAAGGAGCTGGGAAGCTCATGCGCCCTCTGTTGGATGTAATAGATCCTCAATTTGCTTTTGACTCACTGAGTCTTGAGACAGCAAATGGGATTTTAGCCAAGCCAATTTCACTTATCTGCATACAGCGCCGTTTCGGGATTTTTGTCCCTCATCAGTGCAGAGCAAAGTGAACTGGCTGGCTTTGTGGGAGGCAATGAGTGGCTTAGGGACAGGAACATCTCTCCTTGAGGAGAGGACCAGTGAAGGTGTGTAGAGGGCAAAAGGCAATTCAAAACTCTACACTCCTTCACTGGTGCTCTCCTCAAGGAGAGATGTTCCCGTCCCTGTGTTTTTGTAAATCGCAGCATGTCAATTATACCTGTGGAAACGCTGGCATTTTCCATATAGGTATAATAGAGGCAGGAAGTCCACAGAGGAAAACTCTGAGAAATGGCAATGAAAAATGCTGCGTAAAAAAAAATGATGCGTTTCTGCTGCGTTTTTTTTTTTTTGTTGCACTTCGCTACATGAGGCCTTAGCCTTAAACAACAGTGCATTTAAGGATTTTTGCTGAGGTAAATAAGCTAGGAAACAAGGGCTATGGAATAAGTTCACTCTAAGATATCCTACATGGAAATTTCAAAGTGTGCAGCAGATCTTTGTAGGCAACTTTAAGAATAGCTGTCCTCTGGGCATCACAGTTAGGCTGGGGTCCCACGTAGCACAAACGCCGTAATTTTTCCACGGCAAAAACCGCAATATTTTACAGTATCTGCAAAGTGGATGGGATTCTGGCTAATCCCATCCATACATTGTATAAAAATATCCGCAGCGAACATGCTGCAATTTCAAAAAACGCTTTTTGTAAATTGCGGCATATCAATAATACCTACGGAAATGCTGGCGTTTTCCGTATAGTTATAAGTGAAGCAGAAAGTCCGCAGAGGAAAACTAACGGAAATGTTTTTTGGCTGCAGTTCGCTATGTGTGGCTTTAGCCTTACACAGCTTTTCTAAACACAACATGGTGAAAAATTATTGAAAAAAGAAATCCTATCTATGCCATTTGTATTTATGTGTCACCACCATTGGGCTCCTTAACGGAATTGAAAATCAGGAAAGTGTGAATACATCAATAGTTAAAATATAAGAATGAGTTAAATTCCCCATTTTAATTCAATGTAACATGATGTCTTTCAGCTGGTCCCATCCATATGCATATCTAGCCTTTAACAAACCACAAATATAATCATGTCCTTGCCAGCTAGTAATATATAATACAGTGTGGGCTTTTTTATAATAATAATGGTACATTGCTAAATGGAATGACTGGTACATCTGCATAACATAACAATTCTTCACTCATAAAAATCAAAGACTAATTGAATTGCTTGAGTTTGATGTAAGCTATGGCACATTCATTTTGAACAAATATAATAATTTATTTCTTTTTATTAAACCACTTGGAAAGAATATGTCCATTCTCAGGTAAATTGATTATTTATTTTCAGATTTATTAATGTTTCTTTATCTAGAACTTAATTAAATGCTTGTTGTGAGACATCCAAACATTATTGAAGGTAGCAACGTGCAGTGTACAGAATGTAGAGCAAAGTAATCATGAAAATGAAATTAGTTAATTCCAGTAGTTAATGATTTTACCTAGAAAAATGTAAATGTATTATGACCTGATATGAATGTTCTTGTAAATACAAAGGCTATTTATCTGAGCACCCAAAGTTGCTCCAAATATGGTAGACATCAGAAGGTTTGTTCCTCAAATGAATAATGAAAGGGACTCTGGCAATATTGGGCAAGTTTTCTAAACTCTCATGTATCATGTATTTAGGTGCTATATATGTGGTTAATATTGATTTTGATAGGCTGGAAACAGGGTCTGCTTTTTTTGCATGTCCATGGGATTTTCTGGCTATTGCAAGGTGTCTCTGTTAAAATGAATTGGAATGTGCTGCGATACAAGACACTGTTTATGGACTAGGGTGTTGCTGCTGTACTTACCTTGCCTCACCTTTCCTTGGCATCCTCGTGGGGTCTGACAGTCCACTGGTGTCCTCTTCTGGCCTCTGGCTGTCATGCACACCGGGAGTCACTGATGAGGTCGGTGATTGGACCTCAGCAGTCACGTGGGGTATGCCAATGTCCTGACATCCGAGGAGACCTGAGAGTATATATATAGCACTTCCAATTCATGCCAAACAAGTTCAGCCAGAAACGAACCAAAAGGCTGAACCTCATGAATATTCATTGAAATGAATCTTGTGAGGTTTGCCCATCTCTAGCTAGTATATATTTCAACATAAATCAAAGCAGAATTATTGATAGTAGCTAATCATCTTTGGTGTTAAATCTTTTCAGAGCTGCCATGTCATCAAGATTTCCTGCTTCCTGTTCATTTGTGAAGGTGTTTGGTTTTTTAGATTTAATGGCCTCACACAACTCACATAACAGTGTCTGCCCATTCATGTCCACGGAAGGGACTCAATTCACATGACAGTGAACAACAGCCATGCGACAACCGTTTTTTAAGACATACGGTGTTTACAGAAAGTATTCAGACCCTTTAAATTTTTCATTCTTTGTTTCATTGCAGCCATTTGTTAAAAGCAGAAAAGTTCATTTTATTTCTCATTAATGTAAACTCAGCACTCCATCTTGACAGAAAGTTCCACAAAGTCAACTATCACTGCAGCCCTCTACCAGTCGGGGCTTTATGGCAGAGTGGCCTGAAGGAAGCCTCTCCTCTGTGCAAGACGTATGAAAGCCCGCATAGAGTTTGCCAAAAAACACATGAAGGACTCCCAGAATATGAGAAATAAGATTCTCTGGTCTGATGAGACTAAGATTGAACTTTTTAGAGTTAATTCTAAGCGGTATGTGTGGAGAAAACCAGGCACTGCTCATCACCTGCCCAATACAATCCCAACAGTGAAACATGGTGGTGGCAGCATCATGCTATGGGGGTGTTTTTCAGCTGCAGGGACAGGACGACTGGTTGCAATTGAAGGAAAGATGAATGCAGCCAAGTACAGAGATATCCTGGAAGAAAACCTCTTCCAGAGTGCTCTGTACCTCAGACTGGGCCGAAGGTTCACCTTCCAACAAGGCAATGATCCGAAGCACACAGCTAAAATAACAAAGGAGTGGCTTCAGAACAACTCTGTGACCATTCTTGACTGGCTCAGCCAGAGCCCTGACCTCAACCCAATTGAGCATCTCTGTAGAGACCTGAAAATGGCTGTCCACCAACGTTCACCATCCAACCTGATGGAACTGGAGAGGATCTGCAAGAAAGAATGGCAGAGGATCCCCAAATCCAGATGTGAAAAACTTGTTGCATCATTCCCAAGAAGACTCATGGCTGTACTAGCTCAAAAGGGTGCTTCTACTCAATACTGAGCAAAGGGTCTGAATACTTATGACCATGTGATATTTCAGTTTTTCTTTTTTAATAAATTTGCAAAAATATCTACATTTCTGTTTTATTTCTGTCAAGATGGGGTGCTGAGTGTACATTAATGAGAAATAAAATGAACTTTTTTGCTTTTAGCAAATGGCTGCATTGAAACAAAGAGTGAAAAATTTAAAGGGGTCTGAATACTTTCTGTACCCACTGTATGTTGCTATTGAATACATTTATTGACAATCCTGAATACCATATATGTCATTTCAGTCTTAATACATATTATATGTGACAAGTAGTAGTGAAGAACAGCAGCCACCACCATTTTCTATCTATAGCAAAATAGTAATCTTACAGTCAGTTTCAAAAGGTGTGAATTGAATATGTACAGTGAATATAAGTGTATTTCCTGCTGCAAATATAAAGTAAAAAGTAGTATCTGAGTGAGTACAAATAGCTGCTACTCAAACTTCTGATTATAATATACTGACTAATATATGACAATTTAACTATAAATTTTGAAGAAAAAATTAACAATATGCACATATTCTATATATCTCCAATGTCTGCATCCTTTAGCTGTCCTCAAAATCATGTATTGCAGACTATACAAGCAATGGTGATATTGCTTCTACAAGCTTGTATAACCCCAGTGTTTACAGTGTAAATCACAAAGAGAAAAACAAACAGCAAAATTGTAAAATAAAACACATGTTGGAGCAAAAGCTGAAGAAGAAATAGAACACAGCAAGTAAAACATCACTTGCAGTTTTGGAAAGGCTGCTAATTTCTATTTAGACTTATTGGCACCCAGACACTAGGATCCCAACCAACTTTTTTGCAATCATAACACTAAGGAAAACAGATGGAAATACAATGAAGGAGCCAAGGCATCATGACAGTGTGTCATATATGTGGGTGATTTTGTATATTCTTTGCCAAAACTGCATCAAATTTGAGAATAAATCACATATTCGTTAAAAAACAAGCAATGCATGTTTTACAGCTAGGTTGTTTCTTAATGGATTAACTCTTGATGAATTTTCTCAGAATCTGGTATACAGTCCTATGAGTGGGAGACAATTGTATGAGACCAGGAAATAGGGCTTATTTTTTAATACCATTGAAAATAAACCAGGCCTTGTTGCCCATAGTAACCATTCACTTAATAACAAAACTCCATACCTCCCAACTTTCAAAGGTCTGAAAGAGGGATAGAATGTGTGGGGCACTATACGCGCCATGGCAAATTTAGCCCAATCCACTTCCACTTTGACTCCACCCATTTCTCTTTGTGCCCCCACACAGTATAATACCACGACAGTTACTCTGTCATGGTATGCCCCCACATCATTATGTCTCCTAGCAGTTTCCCTCACAGCATAATGTCCCCCTCCAACTGCCCTCCACAGTATAAAGTCCACTTCCAGTTGCCCCCACAGTATAAAGTCCCTCTCGTGGTGCACCCACAGTTTATTGTCTCCAACAAGCTGCCCCATAGTTTAATATCCTTCTCCAGTTGCCCCCACAGTATAAATTCCCTCTCCTGGCACACCCAAAGTTTAATGTCCCCCTCCAACTTCCCCCCACAGTATAAAGTCCCCTTCCAGTTGTCCTCACAGTATAAAGTGCCTCACCTGGTGCACCCACAGCTTATTGTCTTCAACCAGTTGCCCCAACATTTTAATGGCCCCCTCCAGTTGCCCCCCAGATTAATGTCCCCCTCTAGCTACTCCCATAGTATAAATTCCTCTCCAGTTTAATGTCCCCCTCCAGCTGCCCAACAGTATTGTGTCCTCCTTCAGTTTCCCTCACAGTTAATTGTCCCCCTCCAGTTGCCCCCACGGTATTATGTCCCTCTCCTGATGCCATTACAAACATACAAAAGCTAATACTCACCTCGACCCATTTCTTGTATGCTCCCAGATCCTTCAGGGAGCAGCAGGTGTGATGTAAGTGACGATATGCCATCATCCACCTTCTGCACAGGGCTCTGTCTCACCTGGAGAAACCAGGGAACACAGTGAGAATAATGTTCTTTGATTTCTCCAGTGCTTTTAACACCATACAGCCCGGGTTACTGAGAGACAAGCTGGGCCTTGCTGGAGTGGACCACCACCTCTCCAACTGGATCCTAGACTACCTCACAAATCGACTTCAATACGTGAGAGCCCGAGACTGTGTGTCAGATACTGTGATATGTAATACAGGGGGCACCTCAGGGTACAGTTCTTGCCCCTTTCCTCTTCACACTGTACACTGCTGATTTTAGGTGCAACTCATCTAGCTGCTACCTACAGAAGTATTCTGACGACTCTGCAATAGTAGGTCTCATCACAGACGATGATGACAGGGAGTACAGGGAACTGAACCGGGTTTTTGTGGACTGGTGCCAGTGGAACCACCTGAAGATTAACGCGGGGAAGACCAAGGAGATGGTGGTGGACTTCCGTAAAAGCAGATGCCCTCCTAAACCAGTGGACATCCTGAGGACGGGCATCGAGATTGTGAACACCTATAAGTACCTGGGTTTGCTCCTTAATAATAAGCTGGACTGGGCAGATCACATGGAGGTCCTGTACAGGAAGGGCCACAGCAGGCTCTACCTGCTTAGGAGGTTGAGAGCCTTTGGAATCCGGGGGGCACTTCTTAGGACTTTCTTCAACTCGGTAGTGGCATATCAACCAGAGACAGAAAGAAACTTGACAAGCTGATTAGAAGGGCCAGCTCTGTCCTGGGGAGCCCCCTGGACCCAGTGCAGGTGGTGAGTGACAGAAGGATACTGACCATGGTGAGCTCCATGCGGGAGAAGAAGTCCCATCCCATGTATAATATAATAATAATAATAATAATAATAATAATAATAATAATAATAGTCCTTTAATAGTCCCACAATGGGGAAATTCAGTGTGTTACAGCAGCAAAGATAAGCAGATACAAATACAAATACAACATGTACAGGAATGTTCCAAGGTAAGAGGCATTACATTGATAGCAGACAGACAGATAGGAAGTAGCAGAGGAGGGGGAGGGGGGTTTAACAGGCAGAGAGATATTTCAGTTCTCTGTGTGTAATGATCTCCGCTTAGGGCGGTGTTGGTTGTACAGCCTAACCGCGGTGGGGAGGAAAGACTTCCGATAGCGCTCCTTCTCACACCTAGGGTGGAGCAGTCGGTCACTGACAGTACTGCTCAGCGCGATCACAGTCTCATGCATGGGATGGGACTTCTTCTTCTGCATGGAGCTCACCACTGACAGTATCCTTTTGTCACCCACCACCTGCACTGGGTCCAGTGGGCTCCCCAGGACAGAGCTGGCCCTTCTAATCAGCTTGTCAAGTTTATTTCTGTCCCTGGTTGATATACTGCTCCCCCAGCAGGCCACTCCAAAGAAGATGGCTGATGCCACTACCGAGTTGAAGAAAGTCCTAAGAAGTGCCCCCCGGATTCTCAGCTTCTTAAGCAGGTAGAGCCTGCTGTGGCCCTTCCTGTACAGGGCCTCCATATGATCTGCCCAGTCCAGCTTATTATTAAGGAGCAAACCCAGGTACTTATAGGTGTTCACAATCTCGATGCCCGTTCCCAGAATGTCCACTGTTTTAGGAGGGCATCTGCCTTTACGGAAGTCCACCACCATCTCCTTGGTCTTCCCCGCGTTAATCTTCAGGTGGTTCCGCTGGCACCAGTCCACAAAATCCCGGTTCAGTTCTCTGTACTCCCTGTCATCATCGTCTGTGATGAGGCCTACTATTGCAGAATCGTCAGAATACTTCTGTAGGTAGCAGCTAGATGAGTTGCACCTAAAATCAGCAGTGTACAGTGTGAAGAAGAAAGGGGCGAGAACCGTAGAATGAGGTACCCCCGTATTACAGATCACGGTACCTGACACACAGTCTTGGGCTCTCACGTATTGAGGTCGATTTGTGAGGTAGTCTAGGATCCAGTTGGAGAGGTGGTGGTCCACTCCAGCAAGGCCCAGCTTGTCCCTCAATAACCTGGGCTGTATGGTGTTAAAAGCACTGGAGAAATCGAAGAACATTATTCTCACCGTGTTCCCTGGTTTCTCCAGGTGAGACAGAGCCCTGTGCAGAAGGTGGATGATGGCATCATCTACCCCAATGCCCGGCCAATAAGCGAACTGGAGGGGGTCCATAGCGGGGCTCACTAGAGGACGGAGATGTGTGAGAACCAATCTCTCTAAGATCTTCATCAGGTGGGATGTCAGTGCTACAGGTCTGTAGTCATTGAGGTCCATAGGGTGAGGTTTCTTTGGAACACAAGAAGATTTCCATAATTTAGGGACTATTAGGGCTCATATTATACATATATGTAATTATACCACACAGCTGGTCCCCACAAGTCTTAATTAGCCTTGCACTGATGTCATCTGGCCCTGCGGCTTTCCTCGCCTTGATCTTTTTCATCTCCTTCCTCACCTGGGCCCGTGTGAAGGTCAGACTGTGGTCAGATAAAGATGGATTTCTGGATTTACTGGTCTGTTGGGAAGTAGCCGCATGGGGTGAAGTCTTTGTGGTGGGGGGAGCTGAAGGACATACTGGGGTGGGAGGAGCTGGTGTGTGATCAAATCTGTTGAAGAATAGGTTTAGTTCATTAAGCCAATTAACATCTGCCTCAATCTGGCAGACAGACTGTTTATGACCCGAAATTGACTTAAGCCCCTCCCAGACCCCCCCTTATGTCTTTTCTTTCCATTTGCTTTTCCATTTTTTCCTTATAACTGGCTTTTCCCTGCCTGATTTGATGCCTCAGCTCCTTTTGTACTTCCCTCAAACCCTCCTTATCTCTTGTCCTAAATGCCATCTTTTTCTCCTTAAGTAGTGCTTTTATATCAGAGTTAATCCATGGTTTGTTATTGGAGAAGCACCTCACCACTTTTGTGGGTACTGTGTTGTCCACACAAAAATGAATGTAGTCCGTTATGCAGTGTGTGAGTCCTTCTATGTCTTCTCCATAAGAATCCTGCAGAACTTCCCATGCGGATGTGTCAAAACAATCCCTCAGAGCCTCATTACTCTCCTCGGACCATATCCTCACTGTGCGGGTGACAGCTGGTTCTCTACGTACAAGTGGCTTGTACTCAGGTTGGAGATGCACTAGGTTGTGATCCGATCTTCCCAGGGGTGGTAGGGCTGATGAGTTATATGCCTCCCTCGCGTTGGCAAAGAACAAGTCCAGTGTTTTGTTGTCTCTTGTGTGGCAGGTTACATACTGTGTGAAACTGGGCAGTGTGGATGATGGGGAGGCATGGTTGAAATCACCCGACACAAGAAAGAGAGCCTGGGGATGTTTCAACTGTAAATGGCTCAGCGTGGCTTGTAGGACCTCGCAGGCAGCGTCAGCTTTCGCAGAGGGGGGGACATATGCAGCTATCACGATGACATGCGATAGTTCCCTTGGTAGATAGAAAGGTCTCATGCTCACAGCTAATAGTTCAATGTCCTTACAGCAAGTTTTCTCCTTAATCACAATGTGCCTAGGATTACACCATCTATTATTCACAAACATTGCCAGCCCTCCACCTTTCCTCTTACCGCTCTCCCTTGTCCTGTCTGCCTGAAGGAGTTTAAAACCATCCAAGGAGACCAGAGGGTCAGAAGTAACTTCAGTGAGCCAAGTCTCTGTAAGTAGCATCATGCTACACACCCGAAACTCCTGATGATGCCTGGTGAGCGCTGTTAGTTCATCCATCTTGTTTGCAAGAGATCTCACATTGCCCATAATGATGGAGGAAAGAGCTGGTCGGTAAATCCTCTTTTTAATCTTCTGAAGAGTTCCAGCTCTGCAAGCCCTCCCCCGCTTTTTCTTTTTTCAGAGCTCTCGGGGGATGTGTGGACAGATGGTATGCAGCCCTGCTGTGTCTCTAAGCTGAAAAAGTTTCTCTCTTGAGTAGACAAAGGAATTGTCTTCAGTCACAAAAGTTCCCATTTCAAGCAGAACAAAAAGACAGATAAAAACAAAAAAAGTATCACAAAGGTCCAATTCCAAGTCTTTGTGTGTTTCTTCATAGTGCAAAGTCCCTTAAGTAGAGAGATAAAAAACAAGACAAAAAAAGAAAAATAAGAGAGAGAGTCTCAGAGCTGCTGTAACAGGCTGCCACTCCAGCGGCGCCATCTTGGAAAAAAACAAACAAAAAAAAAAAAAATGTGAGACCGTGATCGCGCTGGGCACTGCTGTCAGTGACCGACTGCTCCACCCTAAGTGTGAGAAGGAGCGCTATCGGAAGTCTTTCCTCCCCACCGCGGTTAGGCTGTACAACCAACACCGACCTAAGCGGAGATCAATACACACAGAGAACTGAAATATCTTTCTGCCTGTTAAATCCCCCCCTCCTCTGCTATGTCCTATCTGTCTGTCTACTATCAATGTAATGCCTCTTACCTTGGAACATTCCTGTTCATGTTTGTATTTGTATTTGTATCTGCTTATCTTTGCTGCTGTAACACACTGAATTTCCCCATTGTGGGACTATTAAAGGACTATTATTATTATTATTTTTATTATTATTATACCGCATAGTGCCTACTGCTACCAAGACACTGGGAGCAGAGACAGGGACGAAATGGTTCACTATTGTGTTCAACTCATCTGTGTCCTCCAAACGCGGATGAGTTGAAGCCGGGACATATCTCCCACCGACCAGAACAGCAGGACAGCTGAACCCGGGATGGATGAGAGGTCAGTGATCATGCTGCCTATAGATATATATATATATCAATGGTCACTCATAGCAAGATACACATGTAACATGAGAGACCGCCTATAATAAAGACAGGAAGTTACATAGCAAGATGGACTAGTCATTGCATATGCTGGTAAGATGAGGTTTTAAGATGCAAAGAAGGGTCTGTAGGTACCAGCTTTCACAATACTTTAGTGTGTTATTTTTAACAGCAAATTGTAAACTACTTTTGCACCCTGTATTCTCTTTTCTAAGTAGCTCAGGATAAGGAAACATTCATGAGTTTATGTTTTAAACAGCGATATCTAGAGACTGAAGTATACCAAATCACACAATTTATCATAGGATTCATTTCTCCATGATTGTTTTAGGTTTTAGTACAATACAGTCATTGTTAGGTGTTTCTCTATGCTTTTACCAACCAGAAAAATGTAGCTGGGGTTAAGGGAAAAGAATTCACTGAAGTAAGGGGTTACTGGTGGGATATTGTTATTATTATTATTGTTTATTTATATAGCACCATTAATTCCATGATGCTTTACATTTGAGGGTTAACATACGGTACACAAAATATACAAAACAGATAATACTAACAGTGACCAACTGGCACAGTGGGATACAGGGCCCTGCCCACAAGGGCTTGCAATCTATGAGGGAAGAGGGATAGAGACATAGAAGGTGAGGGGAGAAAATTAATAGAAAATTAACAAAAGGTGCAGTCCAATCCATAGGCACTAGGCTATAGAGCAGAAGGACTTGAGTAGACTGATATTTTGTATTTTATTCATTTTAAATATCAGATTACTCTGGGCTTAAAAGTCTGGTTGGTGTTCCTACTCAATTATTCACAGCTTTCCTCTGTATGAGGTGTGACACCTCCTGAGGAAGTAGACACAAAACGTGCGTAGAGGTGAGGCTCCCAGTTAATACTCTTTACAATTGGTGACTAAGCTGTTGATTTCACATCACCCAAATTGTTGTCTTTACCTGTTGTTATAATATGTTTTATGAATAGAGGGTAAACTATTGATTGGTAAGAGACCTAGTGTCCATTTGTATATTATTTTGTGTATTTTTCAGCTTCTCTATGTAAATGTAATTGTGACATTATATCATCCTGGCATGGGTGTAGGTTTTTGGTAATATGTGAGATATTGCTGTATGTGCATTACCGGGTCTGATCTATTATTCTGATCTGCATTTATTTATATGTTTAAATTTTTTTTTAATTAAAATAAAATATATTATAGTTTTAACAAATTCTGCCTTAAAATTGAAATCATTCTCATATTAATTTGTAGGATTTGTACCATATTTAATTTAAAAGGTTCCCTTTAAATATTCATAGAGTTGGAGAAAAAATCATGGTCAAAAATGATGGGTAAACAATGGAACAACTGGAAGACCAAATGCCGTACCAAGAGACAACACAGAAAAGCATAGTCATGCCACTCCAAATCAGAAACCAAAGTATACAGATATGGTAGTTGCAGAAGAAAAGCTACATACAGTGCTGTTAGGAATTGGCGTAGATATCTGTTGTAACTCGCACCAGAAAACTGGGGTGAGTTATAATAAATCTGTCGGTTTGAGGTGCAGACACCTTGTCCCTCCCCGCATCCCACTCAGCACTGCCCCCATTCTCAGAATGTGGTGGGAGAGGGGCGGATCAGGGCTTGAGATGCAGGTTTGTGTGCCTCAATATCGTGTGCCTCAATATCATCCCTTTATGTCAGTTTTCTGGTGTTTTCTGGCCCCAATATCTGACACCAAAGTCCTACAGTCAAGTCTTACTGCCTTCTATTTGACCCATTTCTTTAAAGGCACAAATGGAAGTAAGTAACTTGAAGGATCTTACTGCAAAGTCTTTTTGCAGTCTGGAACCATGGAGACAAATACAGATGTAACAAATGTTTAACATGATTTTTTTACAGCAGGATAACTTGTTGCAGTGTGATATTTATCAAAGAAGACAACAAGCACCCTTGAAAAACCATTGAAATAGTCAAGTTAGCACTCTGTATTAGTGTTGTTATTTGTAGATCTGTACCAGAGCTATACCCATAAAAGGTCAGTTATTTTTATAACTATTAACATAGTTCCCTCATTTATGACATTACATACATTAAAAATAATAAAATGGTGGCAAAAATGTACACAGTATACATTTCTAGAGCATATCCTAAATCCACATAGATTTTATCCACAGCATGTGAATAAGTTTTCCCTAAAACCCTATTCACTTGCATTGAAAAGTAAGAAATGTAAATGCAAACATCTGTGCTCAATAATTTCCATGTGTCACAATTTAACAAGCTTAATGCCACCATCCATAGAGCAAGTCATCATCTCTTCATTTTGAGAAGATGCCACTGGATATTGTCGGTCTCCTGGGAATCTTATAAATCTGTGCTCTCAAAAGAATAGCTTGTTGTGTTAAAAATAATCTCTGTAGTTAATCTGGTTGTGTGCCCTACTTACATTAACTACAGTTAAAATTGGATTATCTCAAGCTAATGATCTATAGCACTTGAGCAGGATTTAAACAGGATGCTTTTAATTCTTTGTAGCTTGTACAGAGTTCATGACTTATGGATGAATTATAGAACACAGGAAAATATATGCAGACATATATTGAAATAAGCCTTTGATGCAGTGTAAATATTCAAAAAGAATGTTAATAAGAAAGTTAAACTCTGCTCTGTAGAACTTTAGCTGTGGATTGCTGGGACACTTATTGACCACAGGCTTAGCAGTGATCATTATGGGGGAAAACTGTGCTTTAGAAGGAAAGCGAGACAGCCTTTTTTCTGGCAGAAACTGCAACTGTGTTTACTAGTGGTTATCTCCAGAGTCAGGACTCCTGGAGCACTAGGAAGAGTAATTATAGTGTATACAGATAAGCTCAAACTTATCTCATCTCCAGTCTGGTTTGTATTTGGTGTTTTGAAAAGTATTTCTCATAAAACTAATTCAACACAATAGCAGAACAAGCTAACAAAAGTCTTGAAAGGCTACACTTCACATGTTCTCCAACCATAGACATAAACATGATAGCTAACATAACCCTTTTTAACTTTTCACAAAATCATGTTGATTACTGAAAAACATGTATCTTTTTTGTCAATTCTTTATTTGTTGAACAATATATAAGAAGTACAGCCAATATAAGAAAATCACTAGTGGAGCGATTCCCCAGTAGCTGCTGGAGAACCCTGGGGGGAGGGGCACAACAAGACAGTGAGCCCTAAAGCTGAAAACCCTCCACTGGCCCTGCCTCTTGCCTGACTGTCCTAGGTGACAACCGACAACTCGGAGCCCGTCCCTATACTGAATAAGTGACAACACAGAACGCAGACAGAACAAAACGACAAAAAGGGAGGTCAGCAAGCCAAGGGGTCGGTAACAGACGAGCAATGCAGTACAGAATAAAATCCAAGAGAATAGTCACAGACAAAGCCAGAGATCAGAAATAGGAATACAGGTAACAAAAGAGAACAGAGTAAAGGCAGGTACGCAGAAGCAATAAGCAGCGACCATGTGAGGGCTAACAACCTGTTTATAGAAAGACAGGACCTGCCCCAGACTGGATTGGTAGATAGGCTGTCAATCACACAGGCAAGGCTGAGATTAACTATTAGAGGAGCAGAGAGAAACAAAGATACAAGAGACAGGTGTGGCTGAAATTCAATTACAGACAGGAGGTATTAGGACAGTGTTCAGACTGAACAACAAGAAACCTACGCAAGGAATCAAACTGAACACGCTTCCTTCGCCGCATGCGTGCGAGCAGAGGGTGGCGCAGAGACCTGAACAGGCGTTACAGCCAAACAGCAATAAACAATTGCTAAAGAGAACAGACATCACAGGATCTGCCACGTCCAGTGAAATTGAACTAAGTTCAAAGTAAATTTTTTTCAAAGTTTAAAGGAGGGGGAGGGGAAAGGAAGGTATTGGAGGGAGGGGAAAATAGGGAAAGGGGGGATTGTGAGAGAAGGGGCAAGTTGGGACGAGGGCAAGAGAGAAAAAGGGTGGGGTGGGTTAGGGTAAGGAGTGGGAGGGGGTGGGACATGTCTATCTAAATACAGCAGGGTCACTGAGAAAGCAAGGAGGAGCACACATAGATATCCTAGCTCAGTAAGTATGACATGTCAAGTCCCATGTTTCTTCATAGCTAGCACTGTAATTTTGAAACTAATTTCAAGGGTATATATGCTTTATTTGAAGTACTGGCAGACTACTTTGTCGATATTATCATCTCACTTGTATATATTTTTTCTGACATTTTATCTGTGATACATTGCATCATTAGAACGCAATTTGCAGAACTAATAAGTCTTTGGTCAATTGGCATGTTTCAAATATGGCTCTAGTATGTGTGTGTGTAAATGAATGGTTTGTTCAAGGGAAAAGTTAGGTCAAGGGCAAGACGGTACTCCATTACAATTCTGGTGTGTGTAAAGGAACTTACTCCATTCAAAATTATAAATAGAAAATTTTAGCAAAAAAATTGATGCAAAGTCAAAAAGTCAGATTGCCTAAGAAAAGAGGAGAAACCGGATGAGGAGAAATAGCAGCAATACACACATGATAGAGCCTCCATTCCTACAGAGAATAGAGTAGAGACGTTTTTTAATGTATGGGAGTCATTTATTTTAATATTATCAACCAGAATCCAACAATGACTGAAAGACATATTTGGTAATACTATGTGGTACTTGAACAGGGTAACGTTGGGGGGCTCACCAATCTAGACTACAAACTGAAGTGTCGCAATGGAGTGCCTGGGGACCACCAAGCAGATCTTGACATCCTTCCCAACCCCCCTGCTTTACCTCTTCCCTTTACATTGCCACCCCGTCTATCTTGTTCAAGTTCTCCCCCTTTTTTTTTCTTTATTTTTTTGGTTGAATGCTACATTAGACCAAGTAATGGTTTAATTTTGAGACTTGACCCAATATCTTCTGTAACAGTTTAGTGAGGTTGGCCATAATATTTTGCCCTATTGACAGTTGATATTATTTTTGTACACCTCAAATCACTCGATTGGTCGATTAGTCTGCTGTTAACTATAGATCATCTTAACTGATCTAACAGGTCCAAGATTACACTTACATATAGTTGTTCTAAGTTCTATGACCATTGTGCCATATGTTTATATGTTATATTGAAAAATTAATAAATATGAGTTTAAAAAAAAAACTATAATTGTAAATTAATGCAAGTTACATTAATAAAGCAATTTTTACTCTAAATAAATTTTGAGTGCTGGAATTTTCCATTTCCATTTTATGGTTTTAGGTGAAGGTGATTTTTAAGGTGAAGATTAAAATTTCATAACTTTTAATTTTTATGACACAATGTATTGTATGAAACCCTTGTATTAAAAAAATGAAAATGAATATTTAACAGTACTCCTACATCATTACATGCAGTTAGTATGCACAGTATTGTACAGTGACTACGGAAAGTATTCAGACCCCTTAAAATTTTTCATTCTTTGTTTCATTGCAGCCATTTGCTAAAAGCAAAAAAGTTCATTTTATTTCTCATTAATGTAACTCAGCACCCCATCTTGACAGAAATAAAACAGAATATTATTAAAAAAGAAAAACTGAAATATCTCATGGTCATAAGTATTCAGACCCTTTGCTCAGTATTGAGTAGAATTACCCTTTTGAGCTAGTACAGCCATGAGTCTTCTTGGGAATGATGCAACAAGTTTTTCACATCTGGATTTGGGGATCCTCTACCATTCTTCCTTGCAGATCCTCTCCAGTTCCGTCAGGTTGGATGGTGAACGTTGGTGGACAGCCATTTTTAGGTCTCTCCAGAGATGCTCAATTGGGTTGAGGTCAGGGCTCTGGCTGGGCCAGTCAAGAATGGTCACAGAGTTGTTCCGAAGCCACTCTTTTGTTATTTTAGCTGTGTGCTTAGGGTCATTGTCTTGTTGGAAGGTGAACCTTCGGCCCAGTCTGAGGTACAGAGCACTCTGGAAGAGGTTTTCATCCAGGATATCTCTGTACTTGTCTGCGTTCACCTTTCCTTCAATTGCAACCAGTCATCCTGTCCCTGCAGCTGAAAAACATCCCCATAGCATAATGCTGCCACCACCATGTTTCACTGTTGGGATTGTATTGGGCAGGTGATGAGATTAGAATTAACGCTAAAAAGTTTAATCTTAGTCTCATCAGACCAGAGAATCTTATTTCTCATATTCTGGGAGTCCTTCATGTGTTTTTTGGCAAACTCTATGCAGGCTTTCATATGTCTTGCACTGAGGAGAGGCTTCTTTCGGGCCACTCTGCCATAAAGCCCCGACTGGTGGAGGGCTGCAGTGATAGTTGACTTTGTGGAACTTTCTCCCATCTCCCTACTGCATCTCTGGAGCTCAGCCACAGTGATCTTTGGGTTCTTCTTTACCTCTCTCACCAAGGCTCTTCTCCCACGATTACTTAGTTTGGCTGGACGGCCAGGTCTATGAAGAGTTCTAGTCGTCTCAAACTTCTTCGATTTAAGGATTATGGAGGCCAATGTGCTCTTAGGAACCTTGAGTGCTGCAGACATACTTTTGTAACCTTGGCCAGATCTGTGCCTTGCCACAATTCTGTCTCTGAGCTCCTTGGGCAGTTCCTTTTACCTCATGATTCTCATTTGCTCTGACATGCACTGTGAGCTGTGAGTTCTTGTATAGACAGGTGTGTGCCTTTCTTAATCAAGTCCAATGAGTTTAATTAAACACAGCTGGACTCCAATGAAGGAGTAGAACTATCTCAAGGAGGATCAGAAGGAAATGGACAGCATGTGAGTTAAATATGAGTGTCATCGCAAAGGGTCTGAATACTTATGACCATATGATATTTCAGTTTTTCTTTTTTAATAAATTTGCAAAAATATCTACATTTCTGTTTTTTTCTGTCAAGATGGGGTGCTGAGTGTAGATTAATGGGAATTAAAATGAACTTTTTTGCTTTTAGCAAATGGCTACAATGAAATAAAGAGTGAAAAATTTAAAGGGGTCTGAATACTTTCTGCACCTACTGTATCTGTGTGTGCCTCAGGTTGCCCCTGTTCTCAGTATCTGAAACAGGAAGTAGCTGTCTGACAACTATCATTGTCCTTGTCCCACACCCCTGGCTTTCTTAGGTCTTCTAGGTAGTCAATTCCAGTAAGGATATGTTCAATCCCTATGTGTCACTGTGAATTTAATCTCTGCTAAAAGTAGTGAGAGCTATAGCAAAAACCTGTGGCATTACAAATCTACCGTTTACTTGTTTTTCTGCATTTAAAATGACAGCAGCAAATGGAGGAGATCTGTAAAATGTTATTTACTTTATTTACACTGTAATCTGTAATTTTACCTATGTGTATATAAATCCAAAGAAAGGTCCAAAGCACCTCCACCTCACTAGAATGGGTATCCTTCTTAAAATATATTGTAAATTCTAAGACCAGCTAGAAAGCAATGAACATAGATAGAGACCACAAATATTCTGATTGCTCAAGAACCAAATCTTCTGAAGAACATTATAGTACCTTATACATATTTCATTTACCTGAAGCACACTGACATTTCAAGGCTGAATCTAGTAGTCTTGCTGTGTCTGAATAAGTCTCATGAATGGCTTAAATTGTTAACGTTAAGTGCCGAAGAATGCTAAAATGTGAACTTTGGCACGCACTTGGCTTGTGAAAATGATCAAGAACGCAGAATTTGTAATTACAAATGCAATTACCATGAAAGATGATCTAAATGTGCTCTTTTTCCCTGAAGATAAGGGTGAGAGAACAGTCAGTGGTAACCTGAAAGCATGGCCATGGTTTAGACAAGCACTTCATAGTGGACTAGAGGACTTTTCACCACAGGAGCAGCAATACTGTCTCTCAGCAGGAAGCATGCTTCTGTTTAATAGCCACACGTTTCTGGTTCCCGTATTGCTCATTTTGTTATCTAGGCATATTTTTCTGAAATGTAGGGCAGCAAAACTATGCAAAGAATTGCAAGCTGCAGAGTTTCAACTACTAATAAAATAATCGTTCATTTATAGATATGAATTGACTTAAATTTGTACTGATTTTAGTTAGGAAAGAACATGTTAAAAGCAAAATCTACCACACTAAAATGCTTTAGTCCAGTATTACCAAGTCACCTGCTACAATGGGGAAAAAAAACATTTAGTCAGCCACCAATTGTGCAAGTTCTCCCACTTAAAAAGATGAGGCCGGCCTGTAATTGACATCATAGGTAGACCTCAACTATGAGAGACAAAATGAGAAAACATATCTAGAAAATCACATTGTCTGATTTTTTAAGAATTTATTTGCAAATTATGGTGGAAAATAAGTATTTGGTCACCTACAAACAAGCAAGATTTCTGGCTCTCACAGACCTGTAATTTCTTCTTTAAGAGGCTCCTCTGTCCTCATTCATTACCTGTAGTAATGGCACCTGTTCACAACCTCAAGCAGTCACACTCCAAACTCCACTATGGTGAAGACCAAAAAGCTGTGGAAGGACACCAGAAACAAAATTGTAGACCTGCACCAGGCTGGGAATACTGAATCTGCAATAGGCAAGCAGCTTGGTGTGAAGAAATCAACTATGGGAGCAATTAGAAAATAGAAGACATACAAGACCATTGATGATCTCCCTCATTCAAAGGGCTCCACGCAAGATCTCACCCCGTGGGGTCAAAATGATCACAAGAACGGTGAGCAAAAATCCCAGAACCGCACGGGGGGACCTAGTGAATGACCTGCAGAAAGCTGGGACTAACGTAACAAAGGCTACGGTTAGTAACACACTATGCTGCCAGGGACTCAGATCCTGCAGTGCCAGACGTGTCCCCCTGCTTAAGCCAGTACATATCCGGGCCCGTCTGAAGTTTGCTAGAGAGCATTTGGATGTTCCAGAAGAGTATTGGGAGAATGTCATATGGTCAGATGAAACCAAAGTTGAACTGTTTGGTAGAAACACAACTCGTCGTGTTTGGAGGAGAGTGAATGCTAAGTTGCATCCAAAGAACACCATACCTACTGTGAAGCATGGGGGTGGCAACATCATGCTTTGGGGATGTTTCTCTGCAAAGGGACCAGGATGACTGATCCGTGTACATGAAAGAATGAATGGGGCCATGTATCGTGAGATTTTGAGTGCAAACCTCCTTCCATCAGCAAGGGCATTGAAGATGAAATGTGGCTGGGTCTTTCAGCATTACGATGAACCCAAGCACACCACCAGGGCAATGAAGGAGTGGCTTCGTAAAAAGCATTTCAAGGTCCTGGGGTGGCCTGGACAGTCTCCGGATCTCAACCCCATAGAAAACCTTTGGAGGGAGTTGAAAGTCCGTGTTGCCCAGCGACAGCCCCAAAACATCACTGCTCTAGAGGAGATCTGCATGGAGGAATGGGCCAACATACCAGCAACAGTGTGTGCCAACCTTATGAAGACTTACAGAAAACATTTGACCTCTGTCATTGCCAACAAAGGATATATAACAAAGTATTGAGATGAACTTTTGTTATTGACCAAGTACTTATTTTCCACCATAATCTGCAAATAAATTCTTAAATAATCAGACAATGTGATTTTCTGGATTTGTTTTCTCATTTTGTCTCTCATAGTTGAGGTCTACTTATGATGTCAATTACAGACCTCTATCATCTTTTTAAGTGTGAGAACTTGCACAATTGGTGGCTGACTAAATTCTTTTTTTTCCCCACTGTATGTATTTTCAAACACCCTGGATTATAGCATAGATATACTGTGTAGTATACATTTTAATACCTTTCAAACTCGGGCTACACATAGGAGCAGATTTATTAAAATGGTTTAAAAGCAAAACAGTCTTAGTTGCCCATAGAAACCAATCACAGTGCAGCTTAAATTTTGTATTCTATGCCCGAAAGATGAAAGCTGCATTGTGATTGGTTGTTATGGGCAACTAAAACACTTTTGCTTTTAGACCATTTTAATATATTTGCCCCATAGACTTTTGTCATTCTAGTTTTATGGTCACCACCCTTTGACTTGTGCATGATGTACTCGTGAGCAACTTTTTTCACCCCGTGATTTTCTCATGTTTAGAAATAGCTGCAAGCCATAGAAATACAATACATACTACTTTCGTGACTGTGCCACTACAGGATTCTACATCAGAATGCTTGACAGTTGGAAGTGAAGACACTTTTTATAGTACAACAATTGTGACAGTCACAGTCTATAGTAATATAAAGAGCAGACGTGTAACTGGAAGCTTCTGGGCCCCAATGTGAACTATGTAAAGGAAAAGTCTACTTACCATGTTCCATTTAGAATAGTGGTGTTTTTATGGCGTGATGACACTCTGCATGCCCATGTGTCACTGTTGGCCCAATCACAGGTCCTAGTGGTGAGCCCAGGCCGATGATGTCACAGAAGAGCACCAGACATCACCAAGGGAGCGCAGAACTGAACCTGATAGCAATGAAAGAAGGTGGCCTGTTTTGATGAATCATATTTTATTTCGGATTGGCAGATGTGTATGTGCTGTGTATGCCAAAGGTGGCACTAGTGGCAATATAGCTTCTCCTCCTTCACTCCTCCATGGCCAATGTACTATCTTGCCCCGTCTTCTTCTCCCTAGCTGCCGCCCAGACACCATCCCATGCAGGCCACTTAAATCTGGGCATCAGCAGTAAACGACATGGACACTCGCTTTTCACTGAAGTTGTCTTTACTGAGGTAGATGGCAGTGATATAATATATCCAGTGGCAAAACAGATGACAAATGACAGGTAACAGTTGTGTGCAAGAGGCACACTTCTGCTATCATGGGGGATGCACTGCCCATCACTGGAGAACCTGTCCTCTTACCCACAAGTGTGTTCTTGTGTCAAGGGGGATGCTCCCCTCTCAAACTGTATAAACCTCTAACAAGTTGGTCACATTCCAAGCTATCCTCCACTCCAACAAGCTTCCAGGCTGTCCTCCAAGCTGGCCTACCTCTCAAAAGTGTGGAAATTGACCACTAGATAGCCAAGACAACTCCTGCAGTAGTGAATCAGTGCTGTATTGAACATTTGACCATTGCTTCCAATCACTTGTCTTGAAAGCTATGCAAATATGCACAGATATAGCAGGCACCTACAGCGACGACATAATTAACATAAAGAACCATTACATGTATTGGTACCTAGGTCCATGGATGTCATAGGGAGAAATAGAGGAATTTTTTTTTTTTTTTGGTTCAAGGATTGACTTTCAATAGATTGCAGCGAGGTAGCTGCTCTGTTATGCACAAAACCCTGACCCATAATTAGGTAATCTAAAAGATATTTTTTTAATACCCCCATTAATAAATATCCCAGTAATTTGAATTATTATCCTGGAAACCTATTTAAGGCAACTTGAGCTAATATATTTCTTTAGTGGCACGCTATAATGACTATTTCATCATCTGTTAATAATTATCTTACGAGTAATGGCTGTCTATTCATAACAACACATCTATAAAAAGCAACATGTTAATACGCTTCATCAGAGAGGCACTCATTTTGTCACGTGTATGATTTCACAGTTTACCTTGATGTGAAAATGAAATGTGAGTTGGCTTTGACAAAGGAGAGCTAATTTTCTTACCCTCGCTGTCACTCAATAGGCTGTGTCATCTGAATGTTTGGAAATGAAATGATGACTCTTTAGAGCATATGCAGTCTAAAGATATTCTCTCTCACACCCTCTCTTAAACACATGCACAAATATCACTTTGTTAATCACAATGAATCCAAGAGTCGCTAATTGGTTTTTCATCAAACTTTACCTTTATCTTAACAATGGAAAACTGCATAGAAAAAGAAAACTGTATGTGTTCATTAAACAAAATAATGCAACAAAAATATGGAGGCTTGTTCATTATTAAAATATTCTGCTAATTATTACATGTCAATGCCCACCATCTCAACATGCTTTTTTTCTAACAGGGAATTGAGCAAGTGGCTAAGTAGTCACAATATCACTGTATGAAACTTCATTATTATGATGTACATTTATGATATGCAGTATCATAAAGGCATGGCAAAACAGGTTAAAGACACTACTACAGTATTTCCCAAATTTCAGATTATGAACTGTCCGACTATTTGATGACACTATGATTTATCCAGGATAAATTGAAACATACATGCAGTTTTGGTGGCAGATTCTCGAGTTGAACACAGGAAAAAATATTGATGCTCTTTTATCCACTCATGTGTTTGGCTCAAAAAAGCTGCATTACAAAACTGGCAGAAAACCACAGTTGTTTGATTTCAGGCTAAGGCCCCACGTAGCAAGACGCAGCAAAAAAGACGCAGAGGAAAAAAACGCAGCAGAAACGCATCACGTTTTATTCTGCAGCGTTTTTCACAGAAAGTCTGCAGAGTTTTGATCTGTGGATTTTCTGTCCCTATTATACCTATACGGAAAACACCAGCATTTATGTAGGTATAATTGACATGCTGCGATTTCACCATGTAACAATTTTCAAAAAAATATTTGCTCCCAGTTGTTAAGTGTGTTTTCCTGATTGTTTGTACCTTAAATGAATAGAAAAAAGTTATTATTCCCTGTAAAGTTTACTTTTGTGGTCAGCACAATGATATTTTGAAATTGATCTATTTTTAAGGATATATATAATATATAATATATATAATATTTCAAGATACTTAAGAAGATTCTGGAATTGTGAGAACTATCAAGAAGTTTCTAGAACTGCCCAGAATTATCTAGAACTTTCTGGGACTGTACAGAATTGTAGGTAGCTGTATAACTACAGTTATATAGGGCCACTATAGCCCTTCCTGAGAGACGGAGAGACAGGAGCTAATTGATTGGGATTGCATAGTAAGTGGGCAATGGCTATCACAAACAAAGGGGAATTGACCTAGACAGACAGGTGTGAATTCAATATCTATTCAGATTCTGATAACGACAGTATTCACACTTCACCCCACACCCATTACAGGAGGAGCTTAGGAATGTAAATGTATATATTGTGTGTTACTCTGGTACCGGGTGATCAATCTTGTTCTGCTGAATCCTCAGTACACTCTTGAACTTTAATATTGCATGGAATAAAGACCATTTTTATCAAGTTTGGAGAGACATCCTTTTTCCTTACAGTTCACAGCAACTTAGTCAATTTAGATGGCATCAAGAGGTTGCATACATCCAGCAGGCGCATTTTGCTACGTATGTGGCCAGTTTATAAAGACAAGAGCGAAAAAGTACTCTGTGGAAGCATCTGCTAAGATGTGTGAGGCCTACAAAGCATACTTCGGCATGCCTGTTGGTGACCAAGACAAACCATGGGCTCCTCATTTCACATGTGAGCACTGCAAGAAAACTCTTGAAGGTAAGTGGATAAATGCTACTCTCTTAAATAGCAGATTAACTGTGTTAATATTGTAAATATCACTAGTCATTAGTGTGAAATAGGCCTAAATCAAATTCTCAATCCAAATATTATTTTGTTTGCTTATAGGTTGGTACAGGGGAGAGAAGAGAGCCATGCATTTTGCTATCCCAAGAATTTGGCGTGAACCGACTGATCACTCAACAAATTGCTACTTCTGCATGGTGGACCCTTTCAAACGTCGCACTGGCAAAAATGCACTGCCTGTAACGTATCCTGACATTCCGCCATCTATTGCCCCAGTACCACACTGCCCTGAACTTCCTGTACCAACACCTCCAGACAGAGCTACACCACCTTCAAAAGAAAGCAGCAGGTCAGACATCGAGGAAGACATTGAAGATCACGATTTCTCTTCATATGCAGATGAGGAGCGGAAGCCATACTACCCTAACCAAAAAGACCTCAACGATCTGATCAGAGACCAAGGTCTCACCAAGTCCAACGCTGAGCTTCTGACATCAAGGCTCAAGCAATGGAACTTATTAGATGAAAGCGTCCAAGTCACAGATCAGAGCAAGCGTCACCAAGTTTTTTCCATCTTCTTCAGTCATCAAGATGGACTGTGCTTCTGCAACAATGTGGCCGGTCTATTCGAGGCTATAGGTATCACCTGTAACCCGAATGAGTGGCGCCTCTTCATAGACAGCTCATGCAAGAGCCTCAAAGCCGTGCTGCTTCACAATGGGAACAAGTATCCGTCTCTTCCTGTAGCTCACTCGGTGCACCTGAAAAAGGAATACACCAGTGTCAAGATGTTGCTAGGTGCCTTGTAGTATGATGAGTACGGCTGGGAAGTTATCGGAGATTTCAAAATGGTGTCATTCCTGATGGGCCTCCAAGGTGGTTTTACTAAGTATCCTTGCTTTATTTGCCTTCGGGACAGCCGGGATACTGAAGCGCACTACCACAGGCGGGACTGGCCTCAGCGGACAGAGTTCACTGTGGGGAAGAACAATGTAAAGTGGGAGCCACTGGTGGACCCACGCAAGGTGCTGATGCCACCACTACACATCAAGTTGGGGCTCATAAAACAATTTGTCAGGGCTCTAGATAAGGAGTCGAGAGCTTTCAATTACCTCCAAGATCTTTTACCTAAGCTGTCTGAAGCAAAGATCAAAGCTGGTGTCTTCGTCGGACCACAAATCAAGAAGGTCATAGAGTGCAGGGAATTTCCCAAGAAGCTGAATAGGAAGGAGAGAGCAGCTTGGAACAGTTTAGTCGCAGTGGTTCGCGGCTTCCTAGGCAATCATAAAGATGAAAACTATGTACAACTGGTTCAGACTCTGATAAAGAACTATGCTGCAATGGGCTGCAGGATGTCACTCAAAATCCATATCCTTGATGCTCATCTTGATAAGTTCAAAGAGAACATGGGAGCTTATTCAGAGGAGCAAGGCGAGAGCTTTCACCAGGACATTATGAACTTTGAACTCCGTTACCAAGGACAATATAACGAAAACATGATGGGTGACTATATTTGGGGATTGATTCGTGAAACTGATTTGCAGTATAGTCGTAAATCTCGGAAAACCGCACACTTCTGAACAGTTTTTGGTAATCTGTGTAAATTTGCAATGCATATAGTGTTCTTAGTCTGACTGTATAAATGAGAAGATGCAAAATCGTCTGTTTCTATAGTGAAAATGCATAATTTTCGTTGCCGTGGTCACAAAAGCGAAGTTTATGATGAACGTAAGCAATTTTTAATTTGTTTTAGACATAAGCAATTGGAATATAACATTTAAAAGCTGGGAACAAAATTTGTGTTACATAGTGTTTCAGAAATGCAACTGTTTTTCAAAATGCAGCTTTCCCTCTGCAGATTTTTTTTTTTTTTTTTTTTCTTAATTTACTTTTTATTAGATTTTCAAATATCACCAATGAATATAGACAGTAACATATAATGTGCATGGCACAACAATAAATAATTAAGTAAACAATCGGATAAGCTGTCGTATTACATATCACGATTGACAAATAACACAATAATGAATGGAACGTTAGCATTGAAAAAATACAAAAAAATACTTAGGGTGGAAGGCCAAGGGTCTCAATAAATTATTTGGTTAAACAAGAGGTTCCCACAAATGTGTCTTAGTAGTATCTTTAGAGAACTCATACCAAGGCGCCCAAATATCACAAAACTTCTGGTAGGTACGAAGTTCTAAGTGGGAAAGTTCCTCCATCCGTGCAACTTGAGATACTTTCCGCAGAAAGTGGGATATTGGAGGAGGGGAATCGGATGCCCAGTATAAAGGGATCATAGATTTGGCGATAGTTACCAGTTGAAGCCAAAGACGCTTGTGGGACCTAGGCGGGGAAGTGGGCCATAAATTCAAGAAAATTCCTACAGGAGACAGGTGTTCAGTGAATCCACAAACCTGGTTCAGTATCTGCTGAACTAGTGACCAGTAAGGGGCTATTTTTTCGCATTCCCACCAAATATGCAGGTAGGAACCTGCGGACTTATGGCAACGCCAGCACAAAGAGGATACCTCCGGAGAGAATTTGTGGACTACAGTAGGCGTTCTATACCATCTGGTGACCAGTTTGTAGCTTGACTCCTGCAAGCGCACACATCTGGAAGGCCCTGTGGATCGCTTGAGCATAGATGATATTTCTCCAGGAGTAAAGGACATTTGAAGGTCCACCTCCCATTTTCGCACATATGAGGGGAGTTCTGTCCCTAGTTCGCTCAGGAGGTTGGAGTAGAAAGTAGATAAAGGTCTTGGTGTATTTTGCTTCCGGAGTAGAAGCTGTTCTAGCCATGTAGTTGTGCGATTGTCAGGTTTCTGCTTCAGGGCTCTCAGGTACAGTATTTTAATCGATTGGTACATTAGAAAATTGGTATGGGTAGGGAGGAAGTGTTGGGTGAACTCAAAATAAGAGGGGAAGGCCCCATCAATCAGTATGGAGTCGTAGGGTAATCTCCCGACATGTTTCGGCACTCTTGGGGCCGATTCTATAAACTTGGATTCCGATAGGATTAAATCTTGGATGGTCATAAGAGGAGAAGGACCTGTTGCCATAGGAAGCAGTCTCCGTACCCATTGCCATGAGTCATAGACCGCTGACGTTAATACATTAAAGGCGAGAATCTGCTTAGCCGTTTGGCGGGGAAGCCATAGTATCGCAGTAAGGGGGAAATCTATAGTGGCTTCCTCCACTGACACACGTAATCTTGCATTATTGCTCTGAAACCAATCAATGGTCCTTGCCAGTTGTGCTGCATGATAATATGTTTTTATATCTGGTAGACCCATACCACCCAACTTCCTAGGTCTAGTAAGAGTGCGGAACGCCACTCTAGGGCGAGAGTTATGCCAGACATATTTTGAAAACATTCTGCGGAGGGAGGAAAAGACTGTTAGTGGAAGAGGGATAGGGAGGGTTTGAAATAAGTATAAAATCTTAGGTAGAATCGTCATTTTCAATAGATTAGTTCTACCCATCCATGAGATATATGGGGTCTGCCAAGATTCTAATAGAGGTTTGATGTTGGAGAGCAAAGGGCCGTAGTTAGAATTGTACCAGCGTCTGGGTGAGGGTGTTAAAGTTAATCCTAAATACTTAATATAGTCATATTGCAGTGGGAATGGGGAGGTAGCCTGTAAGTCAGATTTAACCGAAGGGGGGCAATAGACACATAGGGCTTCAGATTTTGTGGTATTAATTTTAAAATTTGATAAGGTACCAAAGGCCGTAAAGATCGTATCTATATGGGGTAATGCAACAGTTGGGTTGGTAAGAATTATTAAAAGGTCGTCTGCAAATGCGGCTGTACTATGACATATGATTTTTTCTGTAATGTGTGGATGGGATTAGCTGGAAACCCATCCACTTTTCAGGTACTGTAAAACGCAGCGTCTTTTGCTGCAGTGTTTCCGCTGCGACCAAAATGCTGATTTTTCGCAACACTTCACTGACAAAGAGAGGGGGAGGATGCTCCCTGCCTGTATCAGAATGAAAGTGGAGGTTTTGGAAGCTGGATATGTATGTCACCTGTATGGTATTCAGAATTAAAGTACATTAAAAAGTTTGGTCATCTATATTTGGATTGTTCCCAAACAACCCATATAAATAGTTCTGTTGGGCAGAACTTCTCTTTAACATGTAGGCATTGTAGCCACCTTTAATACCATTACTTTATCAAGGCCAAAGGGCATTGGCAGAAGTGTAACTTGCAGATTTTGCAATGGGACCCCTACCTTGTACCATTTAGAAAGAAGTATATTTTATGCAGCAGAGAGGCCATTGGGGCCCTATCTGTCATGTGCCCAAAGAGCAACTGCTACCACTGCACCGCCTATATCTATACCCCTGAGCATTGGAACTTTTCAGGTGCTAGGATTGCACTTGGTGTTACTTGGTAGTGTGTAGAGCATGAGAGGAGAGTCCTGAATGAAAGTCAATGTAATGTGTGTTCAAAATGAACAGAAGAGTGGACTCACATATAGGAATCCATGAAGTAAGAAGATTTTGCAGACCTGGAACCTCCTTAATTATCAGGCAAACTTCTTATTTAGTTCCTAATCAAAGAGATATTGTAACTGTTAAGTCGCAGCTGAACAGTCATATACTAATATGATCACATAAATAGCATTTACTATGATTTGTGAAATTATGATAATTACAATCACAACAACACAATAACTAGCATCACAAAAAAGTCATGGATCCAGCAACTATGATTTTTGTGAAGCAGGCTATTGTATTGCGACTGTAATTATTATAATTTCACAAATCACAGTAAATGCTGTTTATGT
Source organism: Leptodactylus fallax (assembly GCA_947044405.1). Taxonomy (NCBI): domain Eukaryota; kingdom Metazoa; phylum Chordata; class Amphibia; order Anura; family Leptodactylidae; genus Leptodactylus; species Leptodactylus fallax. Next base: position 1,151,668 of record CAMRHE010000347.1, read on the forward strand.
GTTAATAATAATATCTGACTTGAGTTTTTCTTATTACAGTCATAAATGTAGCAAGGAGGTGCTGAGATAACAAATGCACCCATGCCCTGGTACCTCAAGAAACCCAAAGAAGGCTACATTATTTGTGTGTGTGGTGTGTGCGCACTGTGCGTAACCATGATGGAACATCCGTACTGTGCCTGTAATATAAATGTCATAGTACAGAAAACCTAGACCACTTGGATCTGCAAATACTCAACATGACAAATTAGCTTGGCATTGTGACCTAGGACAATTTTACCAACCATTACAAAACTTGTTAGAGGCTGAAGTAAAGTTTCAACATCCAGGGAACCATGAAAGCCACAAAAGTTACTTACACTTGAAGATGTTTTCACTGGCTGTGCTCTCGAAAGCTGAATATTTTACTGTACATTAAATCCACAATATACAAACACAAACAATGTTATCAGAAGACATGGATTTCCAAAAAAGCAGATTTGCAAGGGTGCAAAATGTCTTTTTCTTAAGGTCCAATTAAAGAAATTGCAGAGCTGGATCTGAAGAAAGGCCAGGACCCCTCACTAAAGCCTGTGTCAATTACCTACTGAAGATATATAGCTATGGACGCAAGTCAAAGTACTAAGGGAAATAAAGCAAAAAGCAATCTGCAAATTTTAATGAAACAAATAAGTGTAGGTGCAAAGAAAGTCCTGAGTGTATACTTGGAAATGATGGCAAAAGCCTGAAGCAAAACAAGAGACTTAATCAAAAGATGCATACTAAGTTTACTTCCAAAACAACTGAACAAGCTCACGACAAGTTTTGGACCAGGGAATATTTCAATGTTCTTTGAAATGTTAATACATGGTAAATTAATCAGGCTGGAATTGACTGTACAATTTTTTCCTGTAAAAGAACAATCCTTTCTGCAGAGATATGAGCCACTACTTGGGAAGCCTGTCTGCAAATTAGCAACTATAAGTAGCTAATAGTTACTCCTTCTGTAATTCATGATGGCATTTCATGTGTATACAGTTCTTCCAGTCTACTTACAGAAGATTTATTGGTAGACTCATTACAGAACACATTCTGTTTATCTACAATCAAAAAAGAGGATCATAAAAACAAGTCAAAATAGTGAAAGCAATAAGACTAGTCTATGGCACTAAAAAGTAGTAATATTTCAGTTCTCAAGTCAGAAAGCAAATGTGGAGCTTTAACTCGTACATGACACAGACATTTTTCATTTTTTTGTTTTCGATTTTTACTCCCTGTATTCCAAAAGCCGTTTATGAAGTCATATGAGGGCTTCATTTTTATGTGACAAATTGTACTTCAAAATTTTACCATTTATTATTCTGTACAATGTATTGGGAAGTGGAAAAAAATCAGAATGAGGTGGAATTGAAAAAAAAAATGCAGTACTGCCACTTTCTTATGGGTTTTGTTTTTAAGGCTTTGACTGTGCAGCAAAAATACTATGTTAGCTTTATTTTCTGGGTGAGTATGATCATGGTAATACCAAATTTATATAGTTTTTTTTCATGTTTCAATAACTTCAAAGTTCAAAATTCAAAGTTTTGAGGAAAAAATTCTTTGAATCACCATATTCTGCCACCTGTAACTTTTTTTTTTTTCATATTTCAGTGTACGGAGCTCTGTAAGGTGTATCTTTTTGGGGCCATTATGTAGTTTATATTGATACCATTTTGGTAAATATGTGATGTTATCACTTTTTATTCCATTTTTTTAGGAAGGCAAGTTGGTGAAAACATGCCAATTCAGCCATTTTGATGTTTTTTCCTGCTACGATGTTTACTGTATGGGATTTTTTATGGGTTTTTATATTTTAATAGTTTGGGCATTTTTGGAATTAGGGATGTCTAATGTGTTTATGTTTCATTTTATTTATTTATATTTATATGCGATCTAGGGAAAGGAATCTTTTATTTTTTTTTTTATATTTTTAAAAACTTAGTTTATTTTTTTAGGCTCCCTAGGGGGCTTGAACATGCTATCTTCAGATCTCTTGTGCAATAGACTGCAATACTACTGCATTGCAGTACTGTATCTATGGCAGATTTGCTATGCAACTATTGAAGCCTACTGCAGAAGGCTCCCAGCTGCCATTGCATCACGACGGCTCCCACAACTGTGCCATGGGGGACCGTCCTGTTTCCGATTCTCATAGGGAAAGTGAAAGTTACCGCTCAGATACCATGGTTGCAATTGAGTGGTTAAATGTCCAAGATCAGAGTCATCTTTGATCACAAGCAATGCTACCGGGTCCCTGGTGCATGAAAGGGTTAAAGTGGCCTTAGATTCAGTGATATTCATCTGTTAACAATAAGTATCCATTGCACAAAAGCCATCAGCTCACAGAGTGTTATTTTTGTTTTCAGTGTCAGTTTATGTCCACAGAATCATGCAAATTTTAGTGTGTAATCTGCTTGAAATTCATGCCACATCTACCTCCAATTGTTTTCAATGGAAAATTTATGTCACTCCTCAAATGGTACAGATTTTTTTCGTGGGTACTGCCCAATGTACTTACAAGTTCATAGTGGGAACATAGTTCTGTCTCCTATCCCAGCACTTTTTGTTATAACAACATACTGCATATATTCTAATATCAAATGAATATACATGTACTAAACATGAAGTGCACACTCCAAATATGCCAAAAACCACAGAATGTAGTTAAATTTACAATTCAACTTACAGCAGAACAGAAAAAATTCCGGTGTACTCAGATAGAATAATATGAAACGGTCTTACCATATTCATACAGGGGTCAGCTATGACGGGTTAGAGTGCCAGGTGTCCGATGGTACACTCACCCTAAAAAGACCCTACTTATGTCCGCTGTCCCCAAACAGAAGTCCTGCCCTAACAAGGGCAGTCCACAGCTAGCCCTCAAACAAACGCCCTATCAGTCCCTAGGTACATTTCTTCTTGCGGGCCAAAAGAATCATCAGGGGACTACCTGGCTACCTAAATAGCTGTAGTCAATGCTAATGCCCTGTAAGGGTCAATATATAAAAGATTCCCATAGATAGACTGTGATGAACCGACCCTCAGTTGTACATCTTTCTTAGAAATGTATTTTTACTTGCTCATGTCAGTCCTCCCCCTACTTGTTGGAATGTTGTGTTTAAGTTGGGTTTACATTGCTGGACGATACGCTTCACTGGTTTTATGTGTGTTCATGGGAGATGGCTTGCTATAGCGAGGCACTTTTATTATCCCTGGCCAGATGGCGATGGGGGATAGCAAGCCAGTGACCTTAACTTCACCCATCTCTCCGAGGGTTCTGCAAAGGAGGGAGAAGGGGGGCTGCCCGGGTGGAAGGGGTGGGTGGGGCACTAGCCATATACTGTGGGGAGACCTTTATTCTGGGGTCATTCAGCAAAGAGGCAGGAAGGAGCTCTGATCTGGGAGAAGATGAGAGAGCTTGCCCTACTGAGGAATGCATTGAGGGCCTAGCATTGAGGCCTGAAGCCTTTCCCTTTGTTCTGGACAACATGTAGAAGGATTGTTTTATGCAACTTGCTTAAGATTGTGCCCTAGGCCCAAAACCCTGCTGTGGCCTAGAGAAACGGACTACGAGCCTATGCCGGTATTTTCTCTATCGTTTATTTCCCTTTTTATTTTGTGTGCTGTATCATCGCACTTTTGCTTGTATGTTTTTGCTTGATCATATTAATATTGTATATTTCTGTATATGCTATTAATTAGTACCGACCCACTTGGGTTATTAAATATATAAAATTTATACAGCTCGTTTCATTCTATCCTACGGGTGGTGAGTGGAAGGTTAGAAGGGTGATCGGGTACGCCAAGAGGCTAGGCAAGGCGATATTCTTCACATAGACTAACAGAAAAAACAAACTGGATGGCTGTTTGCCTAGTAAGTTGACATATGTCCACAAAATCATGAAAATTTCATAGTGTCATTTTCTCAATAGCCATATTCCTATGACAGGCCTGGGAGTGTTTAGTAGGCTCTCGGCTGCCATAGGAACAGGACAGCTCCCTCAACTGTAAAGGTATGAAGCCGGTGTAAAAATTTTATTTTGGTTGGGACTCACAAGAAGAAAAGCCTGCAATCAGCGTGAACTCTGAGGGCATTAGCTCTGGGTCTTCCCTGTGCAATACAGCGGAGACCCAGTGGCTATGGCGGCTGCTCTTTTTCAGAGCAACTCCCATCTTTAAAGAGGACCATTCACGTCCTCATGTATATGCGGTTTTACATACCTCTAGAAAGCCGACAGCGCGCTGAATTCAGCGCACTGCCGGCTTTCCCGGTATGTGCCGCGTGGCTGGAGTTATTGGGGGTCTAAATTTCACCGTTCACTGTCAGAAGGGCGTTCCTGACAGTCTAGATGCTCTGTGAGGAACACCCTCCCTGACAGCACACGGCTATGAGACGAGTACAGAGAGAGGGGGCGTTCCTTACCGCCTATTGATGACGCTGAGCTGTGAGGAACGCCCCCCAGTACAGGGCTATGGACGATCACTGTCAGGGAGGGCGTTTCTCACAGCCCAGCTAGACTGTGAGGAACGCCCTTCTGACAGTGAACGGTGAAATTAAAAACCCCGATATCTCCAGCCCCAGGGCACATACTGGGAAAGCCGGCAGTGCGCTGAATTCAGCTCGCTGTCGGCTTTCTAGCGGTATGTAAAACCACATATACATGAGGACGTGAAAGGTCCTCTTTAAAGACCTGGCATAATAGTAATAGTATGGAGGACGTCGGCAAGTAGTTAAGAACTATTTCCAAATCTCGTGGGGAAAAAAAAATCTATCTTCTTTAGTGATAATCAATAGGCTATAACAAAAAATCTTTTATTCCATCAATAAGAGGCCAGATCCTGCCAAAATATGACCTCAGAGCAGCCACCTGGACCTTCAAGGTACTTGGCTTGAGTCCCTTTTCAAGCCCTGCTTGTAAAAAAAAAAAAGCTAGAATTTTAGCAGCATTGGGATGGTAAATATTAGATTTTTCCTCTTTACACCAGGTAAAAATTTCCTCCATACCTTGTGATAAATAGACATTTTAACATCTTTTCTACTTTTTTGTAGACTGGAGATAACTGCATCAGAGAGACCTCTGGAATTGAAAATGAGGGCATCAGAAGTCACACTGTCAGGTATTTCTGCAGACCTGCATGATTGATTGGACCCTGACAGAGAAGGTCCTGGGACAGAGTTCTGCAATCTTCACGCTGCGTAGCATCCCAAACTATACTCTCTTGGTCCAGAATGGGACAATAAGTATAACCTTCTATTTCTCTGTTTGCAGCTTCTGAAAAGTTCTGAGTAGAAGAGAAATGGGGGGAAAGGCAAAAGGAAGACGAAAATTCCAACTGTGGGCTAGGGCGTCTACACCCAGAGATTAGTCTCTGGGATACATAGCAACAAATATTGGAACTTTTGCATTTTGCTGGGAAGCAAATAAATCCAGTTCTGGAAGTCTGCTTGGGTGTTTGTTGTGCCTTTCAAATGAAGAGCCATTTGCTACTTTAAATAAGGCTCCTCCCTCAAGTATATTTGTTTTGTAATGATTTGCAGGCTTATTTGCCTGGTACCCCCTTGGTATCTTAAAAATGCTACTGTAATTGTATTGTTTGAGTATACATTCATTTGAATGCCCCTAAGAAGGTGTTCTTCTGATCTTAGGGTTTTAAAGACTGCTTTTAGTTCCATGAAATTTGGTGACTTTCTTACAGAGACCATCTCCCCTGGAGGGTGTTCTGAGCCACTAATGCTCCCCAGTACCATTTGCTTGCATCTGTTGTGATGGAAACTACATCTGACAGATGCAAATGGACTCCCCGTTCCAAATTTTTGGGATGAAGTCACCACTGACATGTTTATCTGAGTGAATTTGAGAGAAAAATCCAGGTTCAGTACTGACTGGTCCCACTGGGACAGAATAGATGTCTGTAAGTCCCTGGAATGAGCTTGAACCCAAGCCACACTCTGAATACATGATGTCAGAAAACCCAGGATGAGCATTGCTAGAGGTGAGCAAACTGATTTGTAACAAAATCGTTTTTTGACCTGAATTTTCCAAAAGTTTTGATTTTTAACAAAACGAAACCTTGGCAATTCATCTTGGGTGAACTAAAATGGCCACCATGACATGTAGTGCATAGTTAAAATACAGAGAAAAAGGAGGATCATATGGGCTCAGTGATGTAGAATTGCTTCTGGCATCACCTGACATAACCTGACAGCCTCTCAGACTATCATGAGTGGTAGCTGGAGAAGTTACAGTGCAGATACTCTTTGCAGCAAGAAGAAAACCCATCACAATCAGGGGTGTGAGGAGTGTAGTTTCCTAAATGGGGTCACTTTTGGGGGATTTCCATTGTATTGGTACTATAGGGGCTCTGCAAATGAGACATGGCAGCTGAAGACTATTTCAGAGCTGTGGGGTGCTTTTTCTCCTTTAACCTCAGTCATTTTTTTATTAGCGATTTTTGCTTTTGACTCCTTGCCTTCCAAACCCCATAACCTTTATTTTTCCGTTCACAGAGCTTAACATTTGTGGGACAAATTGTTCTTCATAATGGTGCCATTTAATATTCTGTACTATATAATGAGAAGTTGGAATTGCCAAAAAAAAGTGCATTTGTGTGACTTTCTTATGGCCTTTGTTTTTACAGAGTTCAATTTGCAGCCAAAATGACATGTCACCTGTATTCTATATTGTGATACGCTTCTGGGGATACCAAATTTATGTAATTTTATTTACGTTTTAACACCTTAAAAAAATCCAAAACTGACACCCATAACTTTTTTATATTTTTGTGTACAGGAATGGATAGGGCAGTGATGGCAAACCTTTTAGAGAGTGCCCAAACTGCAACCCAAAACCCACTAATTTATCGCAAAGTGCAAACACGGCAATTTAACCTTAAATTAACCAGGATCTGTTTTATAGTGACCCTGCAATGTTATTACAGCCTGTAATAATATCACATGTCTGCTATAAAACAGATACTGTGTGATATAAATAGTGAAGGCCCCCCACACAGTACAATGCGCTCCACAGTGGCCCCCAGACAGTACAATTCGCTCCGAAGTGGCCCCCAGACAGTATTATATGTTCCAGAGTGGCCCCCACTCAGTATTATACACTCCACAGTGGCCCCCGCACAGTATTATACTCTCCACAGTGGCCATCGCACAATATTATACTCTCCACAGTGGCCCCCGCACAGTATTATACGCTTCACAGTGGGCCCCCACACAGTAGTATATGCTTCATAGTGGCCCCCGCACAATATTATACTCTCCACAGTGGCCCCCGCACAGTATTATACGCTTCACAGTGGGTCCCCCACACAGTAGTATACGCTTCACAGTGAATAATCCACTCAAGTCCACTCAAGTCCAGATTCTTTGCAAAGAGCTGAGACCAAGTGAAATGATACAATGTTATCAGCCATATCTGATCTATCAGTGCAGACTGGACAATGCAGGTTTGTTTGATCACACAGGGCTGTGTATGAATACAATGGAGCCATTCTGGGATGGATACAAAGCCCTATTGTTACAAGGTTACCCTACTGATAACATACAAGTAGGCTTATAGCTGCGCACATTATGAATAAATGCAGGTAGGAAGGGGGATACTATACCCAGAGATCAAAATACATCTCTGAGTTTTAGCCATATTTAAGCAGAATCATCACAGAGAGGCTGCTATGTAACATTATACTGTGTGCAGGGGCCGCTATATGATATTATACTGTGTGCAGGGGCCGCTATGGGACATTATATTGTGTGCAGGGGCCGCTATGGGACATTATACTGTGTGCAGGGGCCGCTATAGGACATTATACTGTGTGGAGGTGCCGCTATGGGGCATGATATTGTGTGGAGGGGCAGCTATGGGACATTATGCTGTGAGGAGGGGCTGCCAGGAAAGCCAAAGATGTCTGAGACAAGTCAAAGCTGGAAGAAGTGGTCATGGAGGTCCAGATGTAAGTGATAGGAAAGGTGAACGATTATAGTCAGAGACATCACCTGTAAGTAACAGCATTGTTCCTGTACTGTATTTACTTAAATGGTCTTCACACACCTGTGTAGAGCTGGTATATACCAATATACGGTCACTGTATATTGATAGTATTGATATGCTTGAGCTGGGGGTCCAATTGGATGTGTTTGTTCCTCTGTGCTGAACCCCTAGCTACGCCTCTGCTTAGCCACACAATATACTGGATATTTTCTTTGGTAATTTGTGCTTCTTTTTCTGGATCTCACTTTCACTCAGTACAAACTGTGGGTAAAATACCACATTGAATAGATTGATTTGCTTTAAGATTCCTGTATACATACGCATGTGGACAAAATTGTTGGTACCCCTCGTTTAATGAAAGAAAAACCCACAATGGTCACAGAAATAACTTAAAAAAGCCAGACTTGAATTTGCCAAACTACATGTTGACAAGCCACAAAGTTTCTGGGAGAATGTCCTATGGACAGATGAGACAAAAATCAAAATTTTTGGCAAGGCACATCAGCTCTATGTTCACAGATGGAAAAATGAAGCATATCTTGAAAAGAACACTTTTCCTACTGTGAAACAAGGAGGAGGCTCTGTTATGTTCTGGGGATGCTTTGCTGCATCTGGCACTGGGTGTCTTGAATCTGTGCAGGGTACAATGAAATCTCAAGACTATCAAGAGATTGTAGAGAGAAATGTGCTGCCTAGTGTCAGAAAGCTTGGTCTCGGTCGCAGGTCATGGGTCTTGCAACAGGATTTTGACCCAAAACACACACCTAAAAACCCAAGAATGGCTAAGAGGAAAACATTGGACTATATTGAAGTGGCCTTCTATGAGCCCTGACCTAAATCCTATTGAGAATCTTTGGAAGGAGCTGAAACATGCCGTCTGCAAAAGGCACCCTTCAAACCCGAGACAACTGGAGCAGTTTGCTCATGAGGAGTGGGCCAAAATACCTGTTGAGAGGTGCAGAAGTCTCATTGACAGTTACAGGAATCGTTTGATTGCAGTGATTGCCTCAAAAGGTTGTGCTACAAAATATTAAGTTAAGGGTACCATCATTTCTGTCCACGCCTGTTTCATGAGTTTTCTTTTTTAAAAATTCTGTTGAAGCATGGTTGTAAACCAATGTCTGACTTTCATTTGTTCATTTTCATAGAATTTTTATATATTATTACTTTTGTCAGATTCAAGTTATTTCTGTGGCCATTGTGAGTTTTTCTTTCATTAAACGAGGGGTACCAACAATTTTGTCCACGTGTGTAAATAGACTAATGACATTCAATGAAGTTAAAATTTTAATAAGGTAGTTATATTATATAGTCATTATGCTCATTACAGTGGGGAAAAAAGTATTTAGTCAACCACCACTTGTGAAAGTTGTCCCACTTAAAAAGATGAGAGAGGCCTATAATTGACATCATAGGTAGACCTCAACTATGAGAGACAAAATGAGAAAACATATCTAGAAAATCACAGTCTGATTTTTTTAAGAATTTATTTGCAAATTATGGTGGAAAATAAGTATTTGCTCACCTACAAACAAGCAAGATTTCTGGCTCTCACAGACCTGTAACTTCTTCTTTAAGAGGCTCCTCTGTCCTCCACTCATTACCTGTAGTAATGGCACCTGTTTGAAATTGTTATCAGTATAAAAGACACCTGTCCACAACCTCAAACAGTCACACTCCAAACTCCACTATGGTGAAGACCAAAGAGCTGTGGAAGGACACCAGAAACAAAATTGTAGACCTGCACCAGGCTGGGAAGACTGAATCTGCAATAGGCAAGCAGCTTGGTGTGAAGAAATCAACTGTGGGAGCAATAAATAGAAAATGGAAGACATACAAGACCACTGATAATCTCCCTCGATCAGGGGCTCCACGCAAGATCTCACCCCGTGGGGTCAAAATGATCACAAGAACGGTGAGCAAAAACCACACGGGGGACCTAGTGAATGACCTGCAGAAAGCTGGGACTAATGTAACAAAGGCTACTGTCAGTCACATACTACGTCACCACGGTCTCAGATCCTGCAGTGCCAGACGTATCCCCCTGCTTAAGCCAGTACATATCCGGGCCCATCTGAAGTTTGCTAGAGAGCATTTGGATGTTCCAGAAGAGTATTGGGAGAATGTCATATGGTCAGATGAAACCAAAGTAGAACTGTTTGGTAGAAACACAACTTGTCGTGTTTGGAGGAGAGTGAATGCTGAGTTGCATCCAAAGAACATCATACCTACTGTGAAGCATGGGGTGGCAACATCATGCTTTGGGGCTGTTTCTCTGCAAAGGGACCAGGACGACTGATCCATGTACATGAAAGAATGAACGGGGCCATGTATCATGAGATTTTCAGCGCAAACCTCCTTCCATCAGCAAGGGCATTGAAGATGAAATGTGGTTGGGTCTTTCAGCATGACAATGATCCCAAGCACACTGCCAGGGCAACGAAGGAGTGGCTTCGTAAGAAGCATTTCAAGGTCTTGGAGTGGCCTAGCCAGTCTCCAGATCTCAACCCCATAGAAAACCTTTGGAGGGAGTTGAAAGTCCGTGTTGCCCAGCGACAGCCCCAAAACATCACTGCTGTAGAGGAGATCTGCATGGAGGAATGGGCCAACATACCAGCAACAGTGTGTGCCAACCTTGTGAAGATTAACACAAAACGTTTGACCTCTGTCATTGCCAACAAAGGATATATAACAAAGTATTGAGACAAACTTTTGTTATTGACCAAATAGTTATTTTCCGCTATAATTTGCAAATAAATTCTTTAAAAATCAGACAATGTGTTTTTCTGGAGTTGTTTTCTCATTTTGTCTCTCATAGTTGAGGTCTACCTATGATGTCAATTACAGGCGTCTCTCATCTTTTTAAGTGGGAGAACTTGCACAATTGGTGGCTGACTAAATACTTTTTTTCCCCCACTGTTTATTGCACTGACTAAGGTAATGAGTCTCAACTAGCAGTATTCTGCTCATAAAATTAGTACAAAATACATTTTAGATGTACCCTCACTCACATGTCTCTAAACTTACTGCACAAAGGATATGGGCACAAATGAAATTTTAACCCCTTCCCGACATCTGCCGCAATAGTACTAAAATTTTAAAGTATTTAAATTTGGCGGGAGCTGAGCCGTAGGTTTGAATTGTACACCATTTCCATTATAGCTCATGGCAGAAAACTGTAGTTAGTGAATATTTTGGGTCAAGGCATCCCCGGGCATAGAGGGATTGATGAATTATCCCCATTATATTTGGACAATATTGTATCCTGAGGTCATTGTTACTTGAGGGACCTTTGTCAAAGAACATATACAGTTGCATATGACTGTATGTGAAATCAAAAGTATTTTTGTTTGTATACACCTGTGCTGTGATATCACAAAGTATATCAGCCAAACTTTTATGTCCTTTTGGCATATGAATGACTGTTAAATTCTTTGGGAATTGTGAATAACAGACATGGTATGGAATAAAATTTTGGTTATGTTGTTTGTGCACCATTAGTGCTGTAGAACCTAAACCTTATTCTCTCATTAGAAAACAGGATATCGTGCAGGTCTATAACTTGACTGTTCCAGGCCAGACAATAATGAAATGCTATTAACAAACAAGCAAGCCAATTATAAATAAATCAAAGCAGATTCCTAAATCTCCGCTATCCCATTGAACTAACTAAAGAGAACCATCATTACCTAGAAGTGTTTTCCCCAGTTCCATTAGTTGTCATCAAGGCAAATGCTTTCATCCAGGTTTCAATTAATACACCATTCCAGTTAATAAATTGATGGTTTCACTGGAGGTTGCCTTCTGTCTACATTGCAGCCACAATGGTGACCTTTGAACTTATTATAAAGTTGAGACAACAATCTAAATTTTGAGCTCATTGAAACCTTGTTATATATAAATGGATTGTTTTACCCCTTTCAAACTAACCACTTTCTCTAACCCCCAGCAAACATCTGTAATTGATGTCAGAAGGCATTTCTGTCTACTGATTTCACCTCAGCATTACATGGCTGCTATTCAACTGTTTGGGATGGATCATAAATAGGCATTACATGGTGCTTGTTTAAATGGACATGTCAAATAATGGACATACACAGGCTTGTTCTGCTAGAGTGGGGTCATCTCTTACAGACATTTATCCATTGTGACTTGAGTTTCTGTTCCCTCAGTTCTTATCTTTGGTTCCACTTCTATGACATACATTTACTCTAAGGCTGCAATGTGTGAATCCCATCCTCACATTGCGGGAAAATATGTGCAGCAGATGCTGCGATTTGCAAAACCGTTGCTGTTTTGGAAATCGCAGCATGTCAATTATACTTACAGAAACGCCGATGGTTTCCCTATAATTGAAGCAGAAAGTCTGCAGAGGAAACCTCTGTGGACTTTCTGTCAAAAGCACTGTGGGAAAAACCGTAATACGTTGCAATGCGATACAATGCTGTCAAGCAGCTTTTAACGATGGTCCATCGACACCTATCTCAGGCAACCCAGACTTTCCCGCAGCTCTCCACACTCCCTGAAGTTAGGTTCACATCTGTGTCGGAGTCTCCAGAGACTCTGCCGCAGAAACCACAGAAAATCGTCAAAGAGAAAAGTCTTGCAAAGAAGATTTTTCTCTACACCGGCTTCAGTATAAAAATGGCAGACACCCATTATAATATATGGGATCCACACGTAACCACTGTTTAGAAGTCTGACCCTCTGTCATTCAGGTCCCCGGTGGAACTGAACGACGGAGACCCATGCGCAGATGTGCACCTAGCCTGACTAAGCTATCCAAAACTCCTAAAATGTTAACATGTATAATATTGCAGGGATATAGGAAAGAGAGGTATTATCAAAGCATACAACACATATTTGCCATTTACCAGTTTGGGAAAGTTGGGTCACTTTTCCTGTGGAGATGTAATGGATTGCATTCTTGTCACTGTGCGTTTATGAGGTACAGCTGGCTGTTATCACTGTGTGTACACTACTGCTGGCACAGTTTCTGTTGGTACCAGTGGTACTACTGTTTTTATTTATTTCATACTGTCAATTATTTGGGGATTCCTCACTCACTGTATCGCCTGATTTCTTCACTCTTCCACTACTTGCTATGGTTAACACGGTACAACATTATACTACTAGACAAACAATGTGCAGCCTAAACCCAGCCCTCTCCTCCTAAAACTCCAGGCTCATGTACACTAGCATTAGAAGGAGAAAGGGATGGGGAAAAAACATGACTGCTGCCATAGAGAAGAATATATTGCTTTTCTAATTCATTTTTCATGCTCTATAATTATGATATAAGAGAAAAGAAAAGCAAAAAAATAAATAATCAAGGAATGATGTAAGGATTCATATAGGGAATAATTTGTTCCTTTTTGTATGGATTCAAGCCCCCCAGATGGGCTAATAAAATAGTTAAAAAAAAATTTTAAAAAGTTTTTTAAAATATAAAAAATAAAGAAACCAAAAATTAAAATCACCCCCTTTCCCTAGATTTGACATAAAGATAAATAAACAAAGACAAACATAAACAAATTATACATCCACATGTCCGAAAAAAAAATCAAAAGAGCCAAAAGCAAACAAAACATTCCTCCAAGACATTCCCCAAAATGGTATAGCTAAAAAGTACATCTGGCTCCGCAAAAAAAGACGCCTTGTGCATCCTTGTGTCAAAATTTGGTGACTCCAAGAATTTTTTTTTGCAAAGTTTTGGATTTCTTTTTAAGGGGTCAAAACATAAAAAAGCTATGTAAGGCTAAGGCCCCACATAGCAGGCCGCAGCAAAAAAGCTCTGTAGGCAAAAACGCAGCAGCAATGCATCGCTGTTTTTCCTGCAGCGCTTTTCACAGAAATTTTTCAGAGGTTTCCTCTGCAGACTTTCTGCTTCAATTATACCTATAGAGAAACCGCCAGGTTTTCCATAGGTATAACTGACGTGCTGCGATTTCCAAAACAGCAGAGTGAATGCCGTAGAAACAAAGCTTGTAAGAAAGTCGCACAAACGCAGTTTTCCTTCAATTCCAACCCACTCTGAATTTTTTACAGCTTCTCAGTACATCATACAGAATAATAAATGGCATCATTACAAAGTATAATTTGTCCCGCAAACATTAAGCCCTCATATGGCTCTGTGAAAGGAAAAATAACAAAGGGGTTTGTAAGGCGGGGAGTCAAAAACGAAAATCAAAAATCAAAAAATGCCTGCGGCAGGAAGGGGTTAAATAATTCAGTTCACCCACTCACTCCTGATTGTCATCCTACTGATTGAAATTTCACTTTCAAATTATCTACTAATCCTAAAGGTTTATATACTTTTGCCATTCAGATGCGTGGTATTGGATCACTTTCTGCCATTAAATAAAATGACAAAGTCTAAAATAATTGACTTATTTTTTATTTGGCTCTCTGTCTACTTTTAGGATGTGTGAAAATCTGATGTAGTTTTAGGTCAAATTTACAAAGCAATACAGAGAGTTCTAAAAGGTTCATAAACTTGTATTTTTCTGCAATGTGTGGATGGGATTCGCTAGAAACTCATCCACCTTGCAGGGACTGTATAAAAAGCCTGTAAACCTCACCATTTTCACCATGTGGAGCCCCTGGCCTCATACTGTTTTAATTATTACCAGAAAAAAAATTATAATGAAAATATCATTATTACTGTACAGTGGATTCTTAACAATTAGCATGGATATAATTTTTACAGTAAAAAAAGTTAAACAACCATTAATTTAATAGCAAATACTATTACATCTATTTCATGCTGTATTATTCTATGTGCTTGTAAAAATGGATTCAAAATGACAGCCTGAAAACAAGCCCTTAAGGTTGAAATGGAGGTAAGGGGTAAAGGCGCCTTTAATGATAGCTTGCTCCCTTGCCCTGAGGCATTTAGCGAAACCACATCATGAACATTAGTTTAGGTCAATTATCACATCTTCATTTTGCATTCACACTGTGAAGGTAAAAATAATAAAAAAAAACATGAACATTCAAACATTGCTCTTGGTATTTCTGAAAGTGCCTATAAATCTGCACATACCTTCCACCCTATGTCTTAATATTTATGCCCATGGATATGATAAGCATGTTCATGCAGATCCTGAAATGAATATAAATGTTGAGAAATAGTGTGGAGATCACGGCTATCTGGAAAGATGTATAGATCTGTGAGCCTCTGTGGAAGATGCCCTTTAAAATTACAGACTCCTGATAATGTATACTTTCAGGAACTGTACACTTTACAGCATCTTGTTTAGGTGTTTGATATCTTTATTACCGGTGGTGCCAGACCAGCTGCGTTTTTTTTATTTTGTAAATCCTAAATGTCATATGCTTTTTATACATCTGTTATCAAAACGCTACATGAACACCATCTTATTTTAATATGTATTAGCATGTTTACATTGACAGGTATGAGAACAAATTTTGCAGAACATAAAGTGTGTCTTTGATAATTTTGCTATAAATAGTTATAAGTTCTTTGAATGATTTGAATGTGTCCCCTGAGGTGACCTGTACATCAAAGAAAAACATCATAAATGAAATATAGCAATTCTTTCATGAGAAGAGAAGCTTGCATTAAAGTCGATGTAATTGCACACAGATTATTAAACAAATATTCCACGTTTCTAGCAACAAAAATCACAGTCAATCTGTCATACATTAAAAACTGGGTGAAATAAGTACTTACTCACTTTCTATTTTTAATGAGTTGGGATAATATTCTGCTATGAGACAGTATGACCAATATCTACTAATAAAGGGGTGTCCACAATTGGACAACCCTATTTTAGAATGAAGCTGCCATGGTGATCAGCTGATAAGCATGGGTCCAGAATCTCTAAGCATTCTATTTATCTGGGCAACCCATTTAATTGTGCCTAAGGTAATATGGAAGAATAACTACCTAATCCTGGCAGATGTCAAAAATATGAATTTATCTACTTAATCCATAATATTTGGATTATTGCATGTTAGATTACAAAATCCCCATATATGTTATGAAACGTGCAACACACCAAATAAAATAAGCAAACATGTTAGATTAAGAGTAATAAGTAATAAAATAATTAATATACACAGTACTGAAAATAATAACTCTTCCAATTGCTATAGATGCTTAATGGAATCTTTCCAATTTAATTTTACCTGGATATACAGCTAACAAATATAAATCTCAAATCTTTAATTAGAAAAACCTGAAAGGATTCTTATGTTATTTATTACACTATGCAATCTTAATTTTGGCAGTATATCCTTGTCGATGAATAATAACAAACAAAATAATTAATATTCAGCTAAACAGATTGAAATTGGAAATATGCAGTTGTAAATCATGGATGAACACTGAAGACATACTATGATACATGCTCAGGAACAAATAGCGAACCAAGAAAATTACATTACAATTTAATGCAGCAAAGAAAAATATGATACATATTACATGATAGCAGCTAAATTCCAATTTTCAGTTGGTGCGTTACATTGAGGAAGTGAACCAAATGAAAACAGACTGCCACTAAAACAAAACATATCAACCCAGTCTATTATATAAGAGTTAAATGTGTGCTTTCTTATGTATTAAGTTTATATTTGATGTTTTTAAGTTAGGCTAAGTTCACATCTGCGCCAGAGTCTCTGTAGGAGCCTCCAGCATAGAAACCGCCAGAAATCATCAGAGAGAAAAGTCCTTTACTGAGGACTTTTTTCCCCGCTGGTTTCAGTATAAAAACGGTGGGTTAATGCCGCAACCCTGATGGAGGAGACTGGAGGATGGAAGTAGTAGTGGCGGATGCTGTGCCACCTAGCAGGCCGAGCACGCTCCCAAACCACTCCAGTCCCACTCCTAGGCCGGACAAAGTCGAGGGGGGTCCTGCAGCACTATCTGGGGCACTTCCAGTTGAAGAGGGGACCTCTTCTCTCTGAGCCGGTGTGGTGTAGGTTGGAATAGCCCTAATGGTGATGCAGGCACGACTCAGGAGTCAATGGTGCTGGTAGACCAAACAGCCTTTTATTTGGCAACAGGGATATTAGAATGGCAGCTTCTAAATGGGGGTAGTAATACAGTGTCCAATCCCAATCTTGGATCTAGGAGGCCTGACAGGGTTCTGGTTACCTGAAAACTAGGCCCGATGCAATCCACCTGTCAGGGTTCCCTCTGTTCCTCCTGGAACGGCACCGGAAAGCTCCACAATAATGGACAGCCGATTATAATCGTCCTGGAGGCTGTGACGGCTGACCGTTGGCCTTAGTTCAGCTTGTGGGGGCAGGAATATTCTGCCCACCCTCACTGTCCCACTGCTCACGCTAAACTGACTGAACTGAACTCAGACCAAGGGTTACCGTGTAGACAGAGTCTCCCACAACCCCGCCCAGCGGCCAGGGCTAAACCAAGGCTAGGTTTGAACACTGCAGAGGAGAACATACAAGGAAAAGCTGCAACAATACATTTAACATAGAACACAGAATGTACCAACACAACCCAGAGGCACAGAGACGAACAATTTAAAGAAGCAGCCTCTGGGAGGCTACATAAACACACTTTTGGCAGTCGGTCCCTGGTGGACATGAACGATGGAGAGCCCAGCGCAGGTGTGAACCTAGCCTCATTGTATGTTTTCTCATTCATATGACTTGTCATCCGTGAAAATTATGTTCAAATAATATAAAATGAGCCAATACTTTAATATTGTTTTACACAGGCACTAGTGCAGCATCCCAGAGTGCTTCTGCATTTATGTGTTTGTCCTGTGTGCCTCTGGGTTTTATGTCTGTAAGTTTGTTCTATGTTAAGTGTAATTGTATGCAGCTTTCCCTTTGTATTTTTCCCCCTGCAGTGTTCAAACCCAGACTGGGTTCAGCCCTGGCCTATCACAGGCCACTGGGCGGGGTTGTGAGGAGATATAATCTCCCCCGGCGACGGTTGGAAGGGAGTTCAGTGCATGCTGTAGACCAGACAAGGTGTGCAGAGATGACCTGCTACCAGACTGGACTGAAGGCCAACTGCCGCCACCACAGCCTCAGGAGGGATAACATCAGCCCCAGGCTCATCTCAAGACAGCTCAGAGCTAGAGAGTGGAGATTTCCAAGTGGCTGAACTTGATTTGTGTCGTGCCCGGAGGAGCAGGAGAGGACCCTGACAGGAGAGTCGCATTCGGGCCTAGTATCCACGTATCCAGTTCCCTGTCAGGACTCCCTGTAACTCTATCCCCAGTATAGCAAGCTGGGAGAGGTACAGAGGTAGAGTAGAGGAAGCCATCTTGTGGAGCCGATACTGTCTTTGGGCACCCTCCTAGAACCAAGGCTGGGGTTAGGACACTGCAGGACTATTACCCCCATCTGGAAGCTGCCGTGTTCTTTTGTTCCAGTTGCCTAAATAAAAGGCTGTTTGGTTTACCTGCAACGCTGACTCCTGAGTTGTGCCTGCATTACCATCAGGGCTCTACCAACCAACACCACACCGCCTCAGGTAGGAGAGATTCCTCTGCAACTGGAAGTGCCCCGGGGGAAAGAACTACTACCACCACCATCCAGTAGTGCTGCAGGACCCCCCTTGACCTTGTCCGGCCTAGGAGTGGGACTGGAGCCGTTTGGGAGCGTGCTCGGCCTGCTAGGTGGCACAGCATCCGCCACTACTACTCCCATCCTCCGGTCTCATCCGACTGGGTTGCGGCACTAGCCCATGTGAATACTTTACTGACAACCTCTACTCCTGAACTGTGTGCCTAATGCCATGTGTGACTGGTAGATATTGAATGTTTCTGTTGATATTTGTTGGCTTATTAGTTAATGGTGAATATTCTTACATTGGCTAGTGGGTTAAAGAAGATCTCCAGTGGAAAAGCATTTTCCATCGCTACACCCTCACCTGACTGTATATCACAATTGGCACTTCTTTATCACATGTTGTGCATATTTCTTGCAGTTTGCACTCCTCTCTACTTAGAGTTAGGCTCAGTCTTAATATTTTCTGTCTCTGTGCTTCAATATTAATCTCATGATGCTTCAGCACAGGATCAAATGTGCAGCTAGAGACAGTGCCATATTCTCCAAATTAATCTAAGACCCCATGATTATACAGTCAGAGAGACTGAGCTGATGTGTATGACGTGTTACAAATAACTATGTGACAGCAGTAACTGTGAGTTTCTGTCCCCTGTGAAAAACTTGTGTGGTACAGTGTATGTAATTTCATCATTAAGGAACTACTGAATTCTGTTATGGGTGACACATAGATCTCAAAAGACTCAAATAGTGATAAAGAAAAAAATAATCATTATAATCTTTGCCAATAATCAATTGCTAATATATTGTATTCTCATGGTATACTGTATATGTATAGTGCTTGCAATATTACTGACATTTCCATATACAGTCTTGCTGCTGTTCCCCATAGGAATGTGTTGTTTGTTCTCTTCTTCCTGTACCAAACTTGTGTAGCCCTATTTGGGGGGGGGGTATGAGTATTATCCCTCCCGCAACAGACTCTGGCGCTGACCTGTGTGTATAATGGGACCTGAAGCCTTCGCTGAAGGGAAGAGTGGGAACATATATGAAATATATCAGTGCCTCCACCCAGGATAGAGCCTCTGTATTACAGGGAGGATCTCTTCCTGGGACTTACCCATGAAGTACAGTTAGTAGCCTTAACAAGGATCACTGTACTAATCTCACAGTCTGAAGAATACATACAGATACCACATAAGGTTATAACAGTAGCTTTATAAGAATCAACAGGGTAATAATACATACATAAAATATACTCAGAACACAGCAATACTACAACAACCAGCAAGTCCTCAACCGTCTTAGGTTATATACCCGGGTATATATATATAGATATATAGCAAGAGTCCAGTGCACAATACCTCCAGGCAACAGAAGAGATGCAGGGGCCCCTGTGGATGACTGTGGATCCTCGGATTCTTCCAGGAGATGACAGACAGCCGATCAGGAGATGATGATGATGATGGTGAGATTCTTCACAGGCCGCAAACAGGGCGACGGTGACGGCAGTAGATGCAGGCCTGACTACCCTAACACTGAGTCCTTAACCTGCCAGCTAAACTACTAGTGCCACCGGGCCTCTTACTAGCTAGTTGGCCTTCGGAAGCCTAACCTATCACTGCCCTGAACTATATATATATGGATCCCTAACTACAGTTACTAGCTAGGTCCTGTGAGTATATAGGGGGTAACACATACCTAACTATATGCTGTGAAGTAAAGAGGAACCAGTGGCTCTTAGACTCCCCCAGACATAACATGTCTGGCTCAGCAGCTCTGCTCACATCTCTCCCCCCAGCAGCTCTGCCTCACATGTGTCTGACTCACTGTATTTACAAAACAAAACTTGCACTAAATGCCTGGGGTCTCTGAAGCCAAACTGCAGGGGCAAAGAAGCCAGATACATTATATACTAGTAGAAATGGCAGTTCCCTACACTCTCCCTCTGGTGAAATCTTTACGTCACGTCAAAGACATACAAAGTCATAGTATACAGTCAACATTACCAATGACAATATCAATATGGTTGCTTTTGCATTTACAGAGTCACAACAGGTTAATAGGTATACATGCCAGCAGGAGCGAAAATTGGTAACATATTGACCAAAGTGGACACTGCACCCACCCAAGCATGGTATAAATGAGGCTGAGTAGTAAATCTGGGGTCCCCCAAACTATCATATGTCAGCATAGGTGGAGGGTGTCTAATTCTCTCTCCTCTCCGTACCTCTCTCTGAGGTAAACTAGCATGTCCAGGCCCTAAACTAGGGTTGTCTGCCATGGGAGGGGATGGTGCTGGTGGCGTAGGAGAGCTAGATCCCTGCTCATCTGTAGACACAGATCTAGGTACGAATTCTGGAGTTTGAGGGTTCATAGGTCTCCCTGAAGGAGAAGATACTGGTGATCTAGGAACTTCAGGAGCCACAGTCCAATCACTCTCAGGAGTTTCAGGAAGGTCAGGTGGAATATCGGCTAAGGACTGTGGAGAATCGCAGGCCGAGCCATCATTGGAGATATCCATACCATCAATCTGAGGTACAGGCAACAAATGATTTCTATGCCAAGTCCTGATCCTCCCGTCCCGTCCTTTTATCTTGTAGACTAGTATTCCAGGCAACCGATCTACCACTGTAAAGAGTTCACTCCGCCATCGATCAGCCAGCTTATGTTTTGCAGATGCTCCCAAATTCCGTAGCAGAACATGGTCCCCAGGGTTCAATTCTCGGTATCTTACTCGAAGATCAAATCTCCTTTTATTTCCTTCATTCACTTTGGCCGCATTTTCCTCAGCCAGCTGATAAGCACTCTTAAGCGTTTCTTTCAAACGTGCCACGTATCGGTAATGATCTCGATGACTGATACCATCGGTAGAGACTCCCAACAAGATGTCAATAGGTAGCCTAGGCTCTCTTCCAAACATCCGAAAGTATGGTGAATATCCTGTGCTCTCGTGCCTTGTACTATTATAGGCATGCACCATAGCCTCCACTTTTCGACTCCAGGATCGCTTATCCTCAATTCGTAAGGTACCAAGCATATCAAGTAAAGTCCTGTTAAATCTTTCAGGAAGGGCATCTCCCTCTGGATGGTAAGGCGTCGTCCGACTTTTGCGGATGTTCAACAACTGAAGTAACTCTTTGATCAGGTTACTCTCAAAATCCCGGCCTTGATCAGAATGCAACCGGTGTGGTAAGCCATAATGGATAAAATACTTTTCCCAAAGCACTCTTGCAACAGTGACTGCTTTTTGATCCTTAGTCGGAAAGGCTTGAGCATATCGTGTGAAGTGATCAGTCACCACCAATACATTTCCAAATCCTCTGGAGTCGTTGTCAATACAAAGGAAGTCTATGCAGACAAGATCCATGGGGCCCGAACTCTTCAAGTGTCCCATGAAGGCCGCTCGAACCGGGACAGTCTTCCTCTGCAAACATCTGCGACAGCACCTACACAGACGAGTCACGGTATCTCTCATTTTGGGCCAGTAGAATCGGTCTTGTATTAGGCCATAAGTCTTCTCAGGTCCCAAATGACCATGATAATCATGCAGACTTCGGAAAATCATCTTCTGAAAGCAGCTTGGAATAACTAGTTGGCGCCTTCCAGGGTGATCATGATACAGCACCACACGATAAAGTAGGCCATTGTCTATTTCAAACTTCTCCCAATCTCGTAGAAGTTGACTGCATTCAGAGGGTAGGGATGTCTTTAACATTTCTCTGTCTTGAGAACTCACTGCTTGATAAAGAGGTCCAATTAAAGGATCAGTCTTTTGACTCCAGATCATTCGCTTTGAAGATATAGAACAACTCTCAAAGGATCCTAAAGCGGCAGGGTAGGCAAACATGTCTGGTACAGCTTCGGGACCTCCCCCAATAGAGTCAATAAGCCGAGTTTCAGAAAAGGCTACTCGGTCTTCAACTACAGCAGCCATGGCACACAAAGCTCCTACTCCAGGACTTGGCACTTCTTCCCATTCATCCACTACTTCCGGACTAGGTAATCCAGGCCGTCTTGATAGAGCATCTGCCCCAATGTTCTTAGGCCCTGATTTATACTTGAGTGTGAATTGGTAGTTGGATAAAGCTGCCAACCAGCGATGTCCTGTAGCATCGAGTTTAGCGGTTGACAAAACGTATGTCAGTGGATTGTTGTCTGTTCTTACTTCAAACGTGGCTCCGTATAAATAGTCATGTAATTTATCAACAATGGCCCACTTGAGCGCCAAAAACTCCAATTTATGTACTGGATAATTTTTCTCGCTGGGAGAAAGACTTCGACTTATGAAAGCTATGGGCCGTAACCCGGCCGGGTATTCTTGGTGCAGCACGCCACCTAATCCTTCAAAGCTGGCATCTACATGTAGCACATATGGCTTCTGTGCATCAGCATAAGCCAGAACGGGAGCTTCTGTCAATTTCTTCTTCAACAACTTAAATGCTTCTTCACAATCCGCAGTCCACCTATCGCCAAAAAGGCTTTTGGAAGACCCTTTCTTCTTTCCCGGATCTCCTGCATCACTCTTCAACAGGTCGAGGAGGGCTCGAGCAATTTTTGAATATCCTTCCACAAATCGTCGATAGAATCCACAAAACCCCAAGAAAGATTGCAACTCCGTAATATTTTGCGGTCGGGGCCAATTCACCACAGCTTCAATCTTACCAGGATCGGTAGCAACTCCTTCAGCAGAAACAATATGACCTACATAAGTGACCGAAGATCTACAAAATTTGCATTTGTCAGCCGACAACTTCAGCCCCTCTTCTTTTAAGCGATGGAGTACTCTCATGAGTTGTTCTTCATGTTCTTCCAGCGTCTTTCCAAACACAATAATGTCATCAAGATATACAAGGCATTCCCGGGGCACTAAATCACCTAACACTCTTTCCATCAACCTTTGGAACGTTGCTGGTGCACCTTTTGTACCTTGCGGCATACGAGTGAACTGAAAGAAACCCAAGGGGCATATGAAAGCTGTCTTTTCCTGATCCTCAGGTGCCATTGGGACTTGATAGTATCCCGATCTTAGGTCCAGCACTGTGAACCAACAGTTTCCATTCAGAGCTTCCAGAGCTTCTTCAATTCTCGGCAGTGTATACTGATCAGGTAAGGTTCTCCGGTTCAGAGTTCTGTAATCCACACATAGGCGAATTGCTCCAGATTTTTTTCTTACCACCACAATAGGTGAGGCATAGGGGCTCTTACTGTCCACAATGATCCCCTGACCTTTCATTTGCTGTAGAGTCTGTCTTAACTCATCAACATCCTTTGGAGCAACTCTCCGTGGTCGCTCCCGGAAGGGAGTAGAATCGGTCAATCGGAAAGTGTGTTGAGCACTTTTAGCACAACCTACATCCATATCATCCATGGAGAACACTTCCGATAATTCAGACAACTTCTGTGTCAGTCGCTGATTCCAGGCCTCTGGTAAATGTGGATCACTCAAGTCAAGATTGAGATTAGGGATTGCATCTCGGATTTGAATCCTGCACACTTCAGCGTATGGATTTACTCCAAGCACAGGGTAGCAGTGGGCCACATTCTGGAATGGTCCAATTACGATCGGATGCGGTGAACAGTTCCTCACTGTCACACAGGTAGATAACTCCACTTTATTTCTCCAGTCCTTTCTCTCTGGGATCACCATCCAGCCATTCTGGTTAATCATTTCTTCAGGGGTTTCCATAAGGACATAACTCCCCCCTTCAAGCAAATCGGGAGCAATGCTGGAGGCTACTCTCAGAATTCTCTCCCCGCCGGCAGGAACTTCCACGGTTCTCTCACCGATATGATATACCATTCCATGTCGATAGCCAGTAGACAGGGCATCACAGAGTTCTCTAAGATCAGAAGATATATTCACCGGCTGAGCTGCAGGGTTCCAATCTCTTCCAAGAAACTTCTGAAAAGCATAATGCACTGCGGGACAATTAGTGCCAAGTATCACAGGAGCTGCACAAGAATCCCCTGTATCAGGACAGACAAGAGCCGTAATCTTCATGGGAGCGACACTCTGATCTTCTAATTCAGGGACAGCTATAACTACTTGTAGGCTGCCATCTACAGGATATGATCCTGAATTAAGCCCCCACAATTTCATTTGTCCTGTAGACTGAAGAGGTATATCCCTCAGATACTTTTGGTAGAACGAGTGATAAATCAGGGTCACTTGAGATCCTGTATCAAACAGGGCAGGAGCGGCATGACCATTGACAGTGACTTTGACAACGGACCTGGAGCCCGCGATAGCGCCTCTGGTCTTTACTCGGCCCGCCTTCCTTTGGTGTCTTTGATTCTGAATAGAGAAGACAGCACTGTGTCCCAATCCCTCACTGTCCTCCGTACACTGTCTGGCAGTATGACCCGTCTGACCACATTTATAACAGGTTCTAGCATCCTTCCTCCGTTGAGTGGCAGTGGGTGGAGTGGCGGACTGTCTAAGTTCTGACCGCTCCGCTGGTTTGTCCTTGTTTGAATTAGGAACAACATCTTCTTTAGAGATGCTTTTCGCTTTCTTAGGGGTACTAAAACTAATGTCAGCTTCTTGTTTCTTCACTAACTTCATTAAGTCAGGAAATGGAAGGACTCTATCAGATAGTAAGACCTTGAGTACTTGAGCAAGAGGATGATGAGGTTGTAACCCTCTCACCAACTGACTGGTTCTCATAGCGTCTACCTCTGAAGTAGATATAGCTGCGTGGTACACCAGACGTGAAAGAAGTAGCTGTAAACGGTTAATAAAAGTAGAGACATTTTCCCCTTCTTTTTGACGAACCATTCGGTAATCAGCAACCATCTGGGCAAGGTCATAGTATGGCTCAAAGTGATCAGACAGTACTTGTATATAGTCCAATGCACTCACTCCTTCATGAGAGTCTCTGTACAAGCGGATCAATTCTGCAGCAGGAGACCGCAAACTTTCACTGATACGCTGCCGCTTGCCTTCTTCAGAGCAAGACCATTCCTTCAGGCATTGGAGAGTATGTTCTTTCCATATCTCAAAGTTTTCCTCCCCTTGTGGTACTGGGACATTACCAGAGAATACTTTTAGTTTCTTGTAGTGAGTGGCCTGCAGGCCCTGAGCTAACATTTCAGTCAGCCTGGCTAAAGTGCTAATAGCACTGTCACTAGAGGAACTGCTAGCGACGGCCATACTGGGGGGGGTAACTGGCTGAGCGGGGTTCTTCCTTTACCTGAACCAGGGGAGGAACAGGCGGTCGGTAATCCCATGTAGTAGCTAGTGGGAGGTTCCCCTCTGAGCTATATCGCTTCTCCATATCAATGATTATTCCCACTTCTAAATCTCAGCAGTGCCTCCAAATGTAGCCCTATTTGGGGGGGGGGTATGAGTATTATCCCTCCCGCAACAGACTCTGGCGCTGACCTGTGTGTATAATGGGACCTGAAGCCTTCGCTGAAGGGAAGAGTGGGAACATATATGAAATATATCAGTGCCTCCACCCAGGATAGAGCCTCTGTATTACAGGGAGGATCTCTTCCTGGGACTTACCCATGAAGTACAGTTAGTAGCCTTAACAAGGATCACTGTACTAATCTCACAGTCTGAAGAATACATACAGATACCACATAAGGTTATAACAGTAGCTTTATAAGAATCAACAGGGTAATAATACATACATAAAATATACTCAGAACACAGCAATACTACAACAACCAGCAAGTCCTCAACCGTCTTAGGTTATATACCCGGGTATATATATATAGATATATAGCAAGAGTCCAGTGCACAATACCTCCAGGCAACAGAAGAGATGCAGGGGCCCCTGTGGATGACTGTGGATCCTCGGATTCTTCCAGGAGATGACAGACAGCCGATCAGGAGATGATGATGATGATGGTGAGATTCTTCACAGGCCGCAAACAGGGCGACGGTGACGGCAGTAGATGCAGGCCTGACTACCCTAACACTGAGTCCTTAACCTGCCAGCTAAACTACTAGTGCCACCGGGCCTCTTACTAGCTAGTTGGCCTTCGGAAGCCTAACCTATCACTGCCCTGAACTATATATATATGGATCCCTAACTACAGTTACTAGCTAGGTCCTGTGAGTATATAGGGGGTAACACATACCTAACTATATACTGTGAAGTAAAGAGGAACCAGTGGCTCTTAGACTCCCCCAGACATAACATGTCTGGCTCAGCAGCTCTGCTCACATCTCTCCCCCCCCCCGCCCGGCCCCCCCGGGGGCGGCCCCCCCGGAATAAAAAAAAAAAAATTCCCCCAAAAGCCGGGGGGGCCCCGGGGCAAAAGGGGGGGGGGAGAAGGGGGGAAAAATATAAAATAAAAGAAAGGGGGGGCCCCCCCTCCTTGGTGAGGCCCCTCTTGAGAAAGAGGGGGGGGAGAGAGAAAAAAAGAGAGAGAAAAAAAGAAGAAAAAAAAAAAAAAAACTTCTTTTATTGAGAAAGAAAAAAAAATAAAAAAAAAAATAAAAAAAAAAAAAAAAAAAAAAAAAAAAAAGAAAGAATTTTAAAAAAAAAAAAACACCCCCCCCCCAAAAAAAAAAAAAACCCCCCGCCGTGGGTGAGAGAGGAGAAAAAAAAAAAAAGCAACATGCTTTCGTTATGTATGTAACTTTTGTAGATTTGGAGAAAAACAGCTTTGAAGTCTTCTGCAAATGAGGCAGTTGGTACACTGAAAGCGGGTCTTCAACCATGGAAGTGCTGCTCTTGCTGCTCAAGTAGGATTGGTGATGTCATAGCAATAGGAGGATCAACATTCACTGCACAGGGTGAAGAAAGCAGGAGATAGTAGGGGGCTGAGCAGTAACAGCAGTGCTCCAGGGAGTTGAAGGCCTGCCTCCAGTGCCCCAACTGCCTCATCTGAATAAGACTTTATAGTTGTTTTTCTCCAAATCTACGAAAGTGACAAATGTAAGAGACAGCCAATGTTGTCCTAAGCTTTATTTGTCTGTATAAACTGTTAATGTTGAATGTATTTCTGTGATTCTGTTCCTTTAAGACAGCAGCCATTGTAATTGTGACATGATGCTGGAGTGACTCCCCCCCTTTTATGTCAGCTTGCCTGTTCTGCAGACAGAATGTGAGCAGAGAAGCAGGAAGTGACGAGACAGAGAGCAGCAGCCATCTTAGCAAGTGTTGTATTGAACTGGTGTGGAGATTTTTCTGTACAGCTAAGCTGTATCTTGGTCCAGAGACAAACAGAGTGTAAAGAGACAACAGGACTAGTGAGTCCACGTGAAAGGAACTGTGCTCAGTGGCTGATCAGTGAGACTGACATTGTGACTGTGTATATGGATACCACAGATAGAGACTCGCAGTGCTGTTGACGTACTGGACAGTAACTGCTAAACCCCGGCTTACATCCCAGCTCAGTGTATGGATTCGGCAGGACTGTCAGTGTGCTGAGTGGAATCTGCTGTTGGATTACATTGCATTCATTGGGTTTCCCTGTTAAAGAGGACTTCATTTCTCCCAAGATCCTGATAACCGTGAGGAGAGGACGTTTCGCTATAAAAGAAAGGAACGACTTTGGGCCCCACCGCGCGCTTCTACAGACTGTAAGCGGTCCACCTGGACCACTGGGGAAAAGGGGGTGCACCCAAATGTGATGTCAGGGTCAGTTAGGGATAGTTTTGAGTATATTGTTCATTCAGTGTCCATACTGCAGAATTGGACAGAGTAAAAGTAGAAACCATTGCAGAATTTGCCTTGAAATTGTTCATGCTATATTGTATATTTTGCTTGTCTTTATCCCTGTCATTTTACCTTCAAATAGCCTTTATTAACTTATAGTAAATATATATTCTTTTCTTGAACTACCGCGTGTGCGTTCATTTCTGGTTGCGGAGACCAAACCACCTGCCTTGCTCTCGGTTCACACAAACATAACAAAGGTATATTGTTTATTACTATAATGTGCTCTGTAACATGGTGGAGGCTGTTGAATATGTTTGGCGGAGGTGGTAGACTTCCTTTAGGCCGGGGGGGCCCAAGTTGCGTAAATGCTGCGATTTGGCCGTCACAGACAGGCGACGACAAAAACTTTGATGTTTTACAGTGCCTGCAAAGTGGAAGGGATTCTGACAAATCTCATCCACACATTGCAGAAAACTACCCGCAGCAGAAATGCTACAATTTCCAAAACCGTTGCGTTTTTGGAAATGTCGCAGCATGTCAATTATACCTATAGAAATGGCGGTGGTTTCCCTATAGATATAATTGAAACAGAAAGTCTGCAGAGGAAGGCTCTGCAATCTTTTTGTGAAAAGCGCTGCAGGAAAAAACGTGATGCGTTTTCGGTGCGGTTCTTCCCACATCCCTTTTTCACTGCAGCCCGCTATGTGGGGCCTTAGCCTTAAGGGGATTTTCTGATGACTGGTTGCAAGAAATTTGGCTTAAGAATCCCTAATTTGGGATCAGAACTAGGCTTCTCTATTCCTTTTAAGAAGCTCCATGGCCTGTTTCTTCCATTTTATGTTTTAATTCTTAAAACCTCTTAATAAACGTCACTTTTAAATAAACATTCTTCTACATTATCCCTGTGAGAGAGTGTTTTTGAATCCAATAACAGTAGAAACACTCTGGGGCAGATTAACTAATAGTGTCTAATAAGTTTAAGCACATTTAGACTCATCAGTCCTATACTGCGCCAGATTTATCATAGTGTCTGGTGCTCTTTGATAAATCTGTGAATTGTTAGACTGTCTAATCTAACTTTAAAACCACTTATAAGATGGCTCCAGTCTCTTTCTCACACCTCACTCACACTGACTGCCTTTAGTGTCCTCTTCCTAATCATTAAGCTAATTTTTTACTTAGCGAAACATTAAAAACACTGCTTTTAGCCTATGCCAGATACATCAACAAAGCATGTATCCTGTGGATAAATGGAGATATTGGTAAAGTGTTAATAAATCACCCCCATTGTATTTTTCCTATTATGAAGTAGAGAAAGTGTCCCATAGTTCACCTGGTGTGCAGAATAACATGAAAAAGTATATAAAAAACAGAGTTTGAAACTTTTTCATTTCATAAAAAATAAAACACAAATGTGATTCTGTAATTCCATACTTTGTAACATCTGCGCAAATGTTGAGAGGTATCATAGTATAGAAAGTTGAAGATTTTTTTTTTATCCATTCCAGTAAGAAAACTTTGCCAAATTATCTGGTAGTAGACTGCAAAAAAGATTAAAAATAACCTTATACATTTGGTTCACGTCATTATACCACATATTAACTTATATTAGGAAGTTGATGATGTATAGACATTATTACTTATATTTACAGTCCTCAACAATGAAATAGCAACACAAAGAATGAAAAGTCTTAGAATTATGGAAATCACAGGATCGATAGACATGTTAATAATAAAAAATGAAAACAAAATATTCAAAACATGTCTATTCAGTATTCAGTATGAACACCATATGTAGAAACACACACACTTATATGCCTTGGCATGCTATCAATGAGGTTATTAATGTATTTCTGAGGAATGTTAACTATGCACCATCTGAATGCACTTGGGCACACAAATTATCAAGATTGGCTGCTGGCAGCTTCCTTTGCAATTGACATTCAATGATGTCCCAGATGTGATTGATGGGAGATAAGACCAGGGATACTGAAGTCCATGATAGCAGATTTAGGCTGCGCAGGCTGCTCACAATAGCACGAGCAACATGCAGCCTGGTGTTATGCTGTTGAAAAATGGTTCCTTGACCAAATCAATGTAACGCTGAGCTGATAGAGTACTTGAAATAAAGGCTAGGGAGTATTATCCCACTCACACCATAATTCCAGGAGTAGGACCAGTGTGATCTTTCCTTATGACAGCCTCTTTCTGGCGTTGTTCACATGGTCTCCAGACCAATCTCCAGTTATCATTGTATCATTGCGCCATTCTTCTAATCAGATAATCTATTAGTGCAGAGATTCTCCTCTCCTCACATCTCTTGCTGTCATTCCAGTTTGTCATTGTTCTCTAAAGCACTGAGACATGTAACATAGAACATTGACATCTCGCCTAGGCATATTGTGATCTGCTGGGGAAGGGGGGGAGGGGTTAAAGAAAGGTCTCTCAGTTCAAGGATTCTGTCCCCCTCAGCTTGTGATAACTGCTAGTCGATGAACAGGAGGTATCACACAATCATCCCACACCATTTTATCAGATTTTTGGGATTCATATGGCTAAAAGCTTTGCTTTCAAACAGACTTCTGTGTCCTTCCCACATACCACAGTTTGGTGATAGGTGCTTTAAAAAGTGCAGATCTTAGAGATATCTGCTACTTCTTCGATTTGCCAATCCTTACAGCTTCTCCTTCTTAGTGTTTCAATTTCAATGTTGAGAAGTGTAATTTAAATCTATTATGTCAACACCACATATGGTGTAATGTTTTTATTAAATTTTTATGGCTTGTAGTATGTAAAGGACATAAAATTATTACTTTTGTCATTTGTTTTTAAAGTTCCTCACAGCTCAATATATCTTGAACTTACATCCATATAGCCTCTCTACAGTACACTTCAGTTTCAAAAGTCAGCCTCCAAATAGCTATATCTGTTATGTTTTTCAGGTAACGCCTTGCATATTTCAGCAAGACAATGCTAAACCACATACTGCATGCATCATAGCAGCATGGCTTCACTGAAGAGTCCAGGTACAGAACTGGCGTGCCTGCAGTACTGACCTTTCACCAATAGAAAAAAGTTAGTGCATTGAAAAAATGAAAAATCAGGCAAAAAAAGACCCAGGACTGTTGGGGAGCTAGAATCCTACATCATGGTACAACATTCCTCTCCCAAACTGCAACCTCACTTTACAGACATTGTGAATAGAAGAGGGAATGCTACACAATGGTAGACATGGACTTGGCCCACTTTTTTTTAGATGTGTTGCTGCCATCAATTTTCATATTATTTAATGATTGCAAATGGAATGGAAAATGTCTAATTTTCAACTTCTGATTTGGGTTCTATGTTCTATTTTCAGTGAAATCTGGTTATATGAGATATCCACATTATTGCATTCTTGTTTTTTTTTTCATCCAACTTTTTTGGAATGTTGGTTGTACTCAATGAATATTTTTTTAGCTGCTAATAACTACTGAATTGAAAAATTCTATTTTTATAAACCGAGGCAATGTGCCTTTCTCCCAAATTTTCCTATTATGTTCTCTTTTCCAGATAACCATCAATGCTTTTTAGTTCTGAATACGGAAATTTAATTACTGCCATTAAAAGATAAGCATACATTTCAAAGTGTAATTCATGTCAACTTAATAACCTAGATTTATATTCACCTTCACTGGAAGCCTTCACTGTTATTGGGGTTAGTGTCACAAGCCACTAGAAACACATGAACATCTAGAATCGGATACATGTTAAATAATATGATATGCAACTATGTAGACACTGCATGTAAAGATGTTGACCCATTTGACACTTGTATTGTCGTACATGAACATGACATTTCTGAGTCCCTAAAGGGTTTCTGTATCTTGTCCATGCTATTAGGCCAATTATACGGTATTGCAGAATAGTAATTAGCACACCCACTAAATAGCACTTTATTTGTATGGAATCTAATCAGAAATGTTGAGAAATGTCCTTCATGTATAGAAGTTATTGTCTACATTGATGATTACTTAAAGCATACCTCCAATTCTACAGCACCTTTTCATAAATTACTAGTGCAGGCAAATATAAGAAAAATTGTAATTTATTAAATAATATGTTACTTTCACTACTAATCAGGCTGAAGGAAGCAGAGATGATGCCTGCATCTGCCTAAATAGTAACGGCAGCTCAACTCTGCTACACTGTGAGAGAGCGCTGCACAGAGTGAGGCAATAAATTAATTAGCCACAGCAGCCTCCCCTCCCCTCTCCATAGATTTTTGTTTAAGAGGTGAGTATGGACACAGATTCTATACAGATAAACAGTGTGAGTGAAGAAGATAAAGACCAGGAGAACAGCCTAATAAGTGAAGAAGGAAATATATTTCTTCAAAATGATATATTACAAAGCTTTTTATATTCACATGTATTATTCATTTATGAATAGTTGTTTTATAATTGTAGGTATACTTTAATAAACCATTCAAAAGTGGCCTACAACCTTTTTCATTAACCTTTGCTCTGTAATATATCACCATCAGGGCCACAATAAGGGGTAGACAAAAGGGGGGCACAGATCAAGGGGGTACAATTTTATGTGAAAAAAAAAGCTTAAGTGACTAATACATCAGTAATTGAAATGCTTATTGGTACAGAAGTTCTAAATAGTGGCAATGGCATTACTCACCATTCCACTGCACTGTAGGATTGTCAGATGCTGGTGGGGAGCCAGGAAGTGTCAGAATGGGAATAGCAGTGACTTCTTTCATTAATTTATAACATTCTAGGCAGTTAAAAAAATACAAAGATGGGTAACAGCTTTAATTTTGGGTTCTAGTTTGGGGTGTTACGGTCTAATCTAGGGTCTAGTTGTGGCTTGTGAATACTCCCTGCCTCATCGTGTTCTTTATAAAAGTTAAATTTACTTTTTCTAGTGACAGTGGGGAAAAAAGTATTTAGTCAGCCACCAATTGTGCAAGTTCTCCCACTTAAAAAGATGAGAGAGGCCTGTAATTGACATCATAGGTAGACCTCAACTATGAGAGACAAAATGAGAAAACAAATGCAGAAAATCACATTGTCTGATTTTTAAAGAATTTATTTGCAAATTATGGTGGAAAATAAGTATTTGGTCAATAACAAAAGTTCATTTCAATACTTTGTTATATATCTTTGTTGACAATGACAGAGGTCAAACGTGTTCTGTAAGTCTTCACAAGGTTGGTACACACTGTTGCTGGTATGTTGGCCCATTCCTCCATGCAGATCTCCTCTAGAGCAGTGATGTTTTGGGGCTGTCGCTGGGCAACACGGACTTTCAACTCCCTCCAAAGGTTTTCTATGGGGTTGAGATCTGGAGACTGGATATGCTACAGTGCTGGCCAAAAGTATTGGCACCCCTGCAATTCTGTCAGATAATACTCAATTTCTTCCAGAAAATGATTGCAATCACAAATGCTTTGGTAATAATATCTTCATTTAATTTGTCGTCAATGGAAAACCACAAAAAGAATTGTCAAAAAGCCAAATTGGATATAATTCCACACCAAACATAAAAAAGGGGGTGGACAAAAGTATTGGCACCCTTTGAAGAATCATGTGATGCTTCTCTAATTTGTGTAATTAACAGCACCTGTTACTTACCTGTGGCACATAACAGGTGGTGGCAATAACTAAATCACACTTGCAGCCAGTTGAAATGGATTAAAGTTGACTCAACCTCTGTGCTGTGTCCTTGTGTGTACCACATTGAGCATGGAGAAAAGAAAGAAGACCAAAGAACTGTCTGAGGACTTGAGAAGCAAAATTGTGAGGAAGCATGAGCAATCTCAAGGCTACAAGTCCA
This sequence comes from Leptodactylus fallax, assembly GCA_947044405.1. NCBI lineage: Eukaryota > Metazoa > Chordata > Amphibia > Anura > Leptodactylidae > Leptodactylus > Leptodactylus fallax. Next base: position 1,185,647 of record CAMRHE010000347.1, read on the forward strand.
TCTCCAAAGACCTGAATGTTCCTGTGTCTACCGTGCGCAGTGTCATCAAGAAGTTTAAAGCCCATGGCACTGTGGCTAACCTCCCTAGATGTGGACGGAAAAGAAAAATTGACGAGAGATTTCAACGAAAGATTGTGCGGATGGTGGCTAAAGAACCTCGACTAACATCCAAACAAGTTCTAGCTGCCCTGCAGTCCGAGGGTACAACAGTGTCAACCCGTACTATCCGTCGGCATCTGAATGAAAAGGGACTCTATGGTAGGATACCCAGGAAGACCCCATTTCTGACCCAGAGACATAAAAAAGCCAGGCTGGAGTTTGCCAAAACTTACCTGAGAAAGCCAAAAACTTTTTGGAAGAATGTTCTCTGGTCAGATGAGACAAAAGTAGAGCTTTTTGGGAAAAGGCATCAACATAGAGTTTACAGGAAAAAAAAAGAGGCCTTCAAAGAAAAGAACACGGTCCCTACAGTCAAACATGGCGGAGGTTCCCTGATGTTTTGGGGTTGCTTTGCTGCCTCTGGCACTGGACTGCTTGACCGTGTGCATGGCATTATGAAGTCTGAAGACTACCAACAAATTTTGCAGCATAATATAGGGCCCAGTGTGAGAAAGCTGGGTCTCCCTCAGAGGTCATGGGTCTTGCAGCAGGACAATGACCCAAAACACACTTCAAAAAGCACTAGAAAATGGTTTGAGAGAAAGCACTGGAGACTTCTAAAGTGGCCAGCAATGAGTCCAGACCTGAATCCCATAGAACACCTGTGGAGAGATCTCAAAATGGCAGTTTGGAGAAGGCACCCTTCAAATCTCAGGGACCTGGAGAAATTTGCCAAAGAAGAATGGTCTAAAATTCCAGCAGAGCATTGTAAGAAACTCATTGATGGTTACCGGAAGTGGTTGTTCGCAGTTATTTTGTCTAAAGGTTGTTCTACCAACAGTGTCGGACTGGGATGTCTAGGGCCCACCAGTGGAATTGTTTCTAGGGGCCCACCATCAGGACCCCTGCAGATCAGCGGTACCGAGACAGGGCGGCTAAAGGTAATAACATGCTGGGAGCCATGCTGCTCAACCACTATACCATGTGTACCACTGCACTACCTAAACCTACTGCTACACCTTGTATGGCAAGTGAACAGCGTGGCTCCAAGAATTGTTACCTTTACCTGTAGCCGCACTGTCCTGGAAAAGCTGATCTGCAGAGGTCCTGGCTGTTGTATCATCGCAGATGTAATATTGCTGGCCTATCCTAAGGACAGGCCATCAATATTAGAAAGATGGATAAATTCTTTAAAGAGGTTGTCCAGGCATTGGAGCAACCAATGTAGCTGGCGGGAGGTGTAAAGTAAAAAATAAGTAAATTAAAAAGCATACTCACCTGTCCCTGGCGCTCCGTTGTCTGCTGCCAGTGTCCATTCAGACTCATGCCGGCGACTCCTTGCTGGGAGTCCTGCACCTCATGTGATCACTAAGACCAATTAGGTACAGGATTTCCAGAAATGAGGCGCCGCCATGAGACCGAACAGACACAGGCAGGGGACATCGGGGTGCTGGGGACAGGTGAGTATGCTTTATTTTTAAAATTTTCTTATTTTTACACCTCCCTGGCGACCGACACAGTGGTCGCTCCAGTTTATGGACAACCTATTTTAAGGGGTTGTCTGGGCCAAATATTTCTATGGTCACTTCACTGGTCCCCCCACATAGTGGCCTCTTCACTGGTCCCCCATATTGTATGGGGAACAGTGATGTGGTCATTATATTGTGTGGGAGCAGTGATGGGGGCTAACATGCTGTGGGGGGGACATTAAACTGTGTGGGGCATATTAATGGGGTTGTGCAGGGTTAATCTTTTTTATGGCCTATGCTCAGGATAGGCCATAAATACCTGATCGGTAGGGGGCTGACACACGGCCCCATCAGCTGTTCGGAGACACTTCTGGTGCCCGTTCTGTACACAACACAGGGCTGGAAGCAGAAAGCTCCATTCACTGTATAACACCCCGGCGCCTTCACTGCAGCTCAGCTCCTACTGACTTCAATAAGTGCTGAGATGCAGTGAAGGTGCCCGGCTAATATACAGTGGACAGAGCTTTCTGCTTCTGGCCCTTTATTGTGTACAGGATGGGCGCCAGAAGTGGCTCCGTACAGCTGATCGGTCCGTGGTCAGCCCCGTACAGATCAGGTATCTATGGCCTATCCTGAGGATAAACCATAACAAATTATGCCAGGACAACCCCTTTAATATACCCCCCTAATGCACCACACTTTAAAGAGGTTGTCCAGTATAATTTTTTTTCTTTTTTAATAATTAGTCCGGGGGAGGTGAATCCCCCCTACTCCCCCCCCCCAAAAAAAACAAAAAAAAAACATACTAAACATACTCACCTGTCTCCGGTGCTCTGGTGTCCTCCCAGCATGGTCCGGTCCTGCAGCTCCGCTGTCTTCTTTTTGCCTGAAGTCCTCACTCTCTGTGACGTCCCAGGTCCCTTCCCTTAGGCCGCTGATTGGCCTCAGGGGTGACATCACAGGTAGTCATGTGCAGGGGTAACTTCAGCTGCAAGAAAACAACAGAACTGCAGGACCGAACCGCGCTGGGAGACACTGGGGACAGGAGAGAAAGTTTGGGGTTTTTTTTGTTTTGTTTTTTTTCACCTGCCCCAGCGTAATTTTAAAAAAAATGAAGGAGCCACTGTATGGAGTATAAGCTCCACGGTGGCCCCCACCCAGTATTATAAGCTCCACAGTGGCCCCCACACAGTAGTATAAGCTCCACAGTGGCCCCCACCCAGTATTATAAGCTCCACAGTGGCCCCCACCCAGTATTATAAGCTCCACAGTGGCCCCCACTCAGTATTATAAGCTCCACAGTGGCCCCCACCCAGTATTATAAGCTCTACAGTGGCCCCCACCCAGTATTATATGCTCACTACAGGGGCCCCTATCCAGTATTATAAGCTCCACAGTGGCCCCCATCCAGTATTATAAGCTCCACAGTGGCCCCCACCCACTATTATATGAGCCCAACAGCCCCCTCTGCTTCGGTGCTATTATTATACTTTGGGGTCTCCTCAGACACCAGAGTATAATAATCGGAGGCCCAGGGGAAGTGATTAAAAATAACAAACATTCATACTCACCTTGCCTTACCTTTCCTTGGCATCCTCGCTCCATCCTGTCGTCTTCAGCGTCTTCAGGCCCTTTTCCGACGTCGCTGCTGAGGCCTGTGATTGCGCCTCAGCGGTCACGTGGGGGCGCACTGACGTCATTATGCGGCCGCGCCCCATGTGACCGCTGGGGCCTAATCACAGGCCTCAGTCATGACGGAAGAGCGCCGGAGAGGACGCTGCGCCCAGGAGAGGTAAGAATATGTGTTTATTATTTTCAGCTCTCCCCTGGGCTGCCATCTATTGGAAAGGGGCCTGCAATATGCCAGGGCCCCTTTCCAATAATAGTATGTATAGCGGTCGGGGAACCAGGCTTTCCCCGACCGCTATCATAATGGTCCGGGGCCCGACCATTACGCCTCTGGTCAGGGGCCCGATCGGGATGGTCAGGATCCCGATCGGGCCCCCATGACATGAGGACTAATAGTCAGGGCTCGGGGCCCACCGGTGGATTCACCGGTTCCCCGGTGGGTCAGTCCGACCCTGGCTACCAAGTATTAGGCTGAGGGTGCCAATACTTTTGTCTGGCCCATTTTTGGAGTTTTGTGTAAAATGAAGATATTATTACCAAAGCATTTGTGATTGCAATCATTTTCTGGAAGAAATTGAGTATTATCTGACAGAATTGCAGGGGTGCCAATACTTTTGGCCAGCACTGTACTGCAGGATCTTGAAATGCTTCTTACGAAGCCACTCCTTCGTTGCCCTGGCGGTGTGCTTGGGATCATTGTCATGCTGAAAGACCCAGCCACGTTTCATATTCAATGCCCTTGCTGATGGAAGGAGGTTTGCACTCAAAATCTCACCATACATAGTCCCATTCATTCTTTCATGTACACAGATCAGTCGTCCTGGTCCCTTTGCAGAGAAACAGCCCCAAAGCATGATGTTGCCACCACCATGCTTCACAGTAGGTATGGTGTTCTTTAGATGCAACTCAGCATTCACTCTCCTCCAAACACGACGAGTTGTGTTTCTACCAAACGGTTCTACTTTGGTTTCATCTGACCATATGACATTCTCCCAGTACTCTTCTGGAACATCCAAATGCTCACTAGCAAACTTCAGACGGCCCCAGATATGTACTGGCTTAAGCAGGGGGACACGTCTGGCACTGCAGGATCTGAGTCCCTGGTGGTGTAGTGTGTTACTGACGGTAGCCTTTGTTACGTTAGTCCCAGCTTTCTGCAGGTCATTCATTAGGTCCCCCCGTGTGGTTCTGGGATTTTTGCTCACCGTTCTTGTGATCATTTTGACCCCACGGGGTGAGATCTTGCGTGTAGCCCCTGATCGAGGGAGATTATCAGTGGTCTTGTATGTCTTCCATTTTCTAATTATTGCTCCCACAGTTGATTTCTTCACACCAAGCTGCTTGCCTATTGCAGATTCAGTCTTCCCAGTCTGGTGCAGGTCTACAATTTTGTTTCTGGTATCCTTCCACAGCACTTTGGTCTTCACCATAGTGGAGTTTGGAGTGTGACAATTTGAGGTTGTGGACAGGTGTCTTTTATACTGATAACAATGTCAAACAGGTGCCATTACTACAGGTAATGAGTGGAGGACAGAGGAGCCTCTTAAAGAAGAAGTTACAGGTCTGTGAGAGCCAGAAATCTTGCTTGTTTGTAGGTGACCAAATCCTCTTTTTCCACCATAATTTGCAAATAAATTCTTAAAAAATCAGACAATGTGATTTTCTGGATTTGTTTTCTCATTTTGTCTCTCATAGTTGAGGTCTACCTATGATGTCAATTACAGGCAGGCCTCATCTTTTTAAGTTGGAGAACTTGCACAATTAGTGGCTGACTAAATACTTTTTTTTTCCCCACTGTTTGCTTCTGTATCTGTGTTGGCACTTTCATTTATTTTGGGCATTGGTCAGCTCTGCAGGTACAGTTATGGAGTCATATGGGCCAAAGTCAGTGGTGCAACCTGAATCTCTTGGGCTCCAAAGCAAAAGCTGTAACAGGACCCCCTTATGCCATGTGCTATTTATACTAATGCCTGGGCAGAAAATTTTGCAGTCTCGTGGAAAAATTATCATGATGGTCTGGGCTAAACAGAGAAGAAAAAGTAAGCAACTTTAATCAGAATGGATGTCACCAGATTAAACCGTTATGTATTCTGCCTGTGTCAATATGTTTAACTCTTATTTTCTACTAGCAAGTAAAGTAGTTTTCAATTCATTGTGGGGGGGAGGGGTAATTTTTTGAATGCTTTGTACACCAAAATACATTTTCTGGGTCCTGGTCATCTTGTCTTGACTCAAAGATCTTTTTAAGGTTTGGAGAAAGAAGATTATAGATGTCTGTAAGGCGGAAAAGGAAAATGTTTCTGAACAACTATACATACATCATATCACTGTCCAGAAGATCACAAATAAGTTAAGACAATTTCAAACAGCTTCAAACATTTTGAAGAAAATCTGTTTCAGCAAAGTCAGAACACAAGATGAGGACGGAGTAGGCAAAGACGTACAATAGTAATGGCATGATGAGGACTTTGACCCTGGTCAGATCACAATCATTGTAACTATTAGGAATACTTTTTTTTCACTACAGACCATTATCTATATATATTATCTATCTGGGAATGTAGCCAGACTGCATTTAGGCATGGTCATTCTGGATGGGACACATCCCCTGTCCCTTTGAGCTGACAGACACATGCCTACATTCAGCCCAACTGCAATAAAAGTGCATTTCCAACATGGGTAAAAATGCCCCTTCCCCCATTCTTAAAGTAGGTGGGAGTCTAAGCAGTCAAACCCCCACTGATCAGCTATTCATCCTTGATTCTATAGATAGAGAGTAAGCATGCTTTGTGTCCTAACCCCTTTAAAGTTCAGTTACAAAATTGGACATTGCAGGTGACAATGACTGTCTATGTCTGTGACAATGACTGTCTATGAATGAAAGTCTACAGTCATGCTAGAAAGTCTACCAAAAAATGTCAGGAAAAAAAGAAAAGAAATGGAGGTTACCTGAATAGCCAAGGTAATGTCTGGAACTAAACCCCATTGAGAATTGGGAAATATTTTTTTCAAACGTCAATGACCATTACAGGGGGGGAAATAAGCACTTGCTAGAGGTTGTTTCTGCCAAAAGGAGCAACAAGGAGTACAAAGGAGTACAGTATTAGAGGTAATGAAAGACATGGTAGATCTATGATTTTTTTTTTTTTTTATATATAAAAGGGGTTATGCCATCAAGAATATTTATGTTGCATTCTTAGAATAGAGGATAAATAGCTGATCAATGAGGAACTGCTGAATTCCCAACTGATTCTAACAATTATATACGTTATGAATTCAGTATTACTCTAGCCAGGCTGAGTTTAGGTGTGTCACTGCTGGTTGGGATGCATCTGTGCTCCTATTCACTTCAATGAGAGTATTGAAAAAAGCCAAGTGCTATAGGTGTCCAACAAGGGGCGCCCATACAGTCAGCCTGACTGCTGTAAGGCTAAATTTACAACGGGGGAGGGGGGGTGGAACACCCCCTTATCTTATCAGTCAGACCCCACCAATCAGCTAATTAGGATAGAGGATAAATATTCCTATATAAAAATATTGTGGCATGAAACCTTTATCTTTGTGTATTGTTTAAAAGAATATACAGTAACATATTGATATGTCTATATACTACAGACTTTACTTTTTCACATTACTGTTGTAATGCTAAACGAATAGCTCATTTTTCTTTTAAATACTGTACTTCAGTAGTTCAATCACAGGCCATAATGAGTTATTTCCAAGTCATTGATGTTACTTGGCAAGAAAAGTATTGTTTTAAGAAATTGAAGAAGTAAATTCAACTGTAAGCAGTTTAAAATATATATATTCATCCAACCATGGGCAATAGCCTCACCAAACCACTGAAGCATCAAACAAGATCAATACTTACACTTACTCTGTAATATGTTATTTTCTGTGTAGAGGATTTGTAATTCCAGGCCTTGGTTTGTTTACACTTCTATCAAGTTGGTCTTGTCGCATGATGTTAAGTAATACCTGGACATTATGTGCAGCTGATATAAACAGTCCAGTACAATAGAAAAGTCATTTTCAGCTTCTGTAACATGACAGGGACAATGTTTTATGGTCATTCCAAGTCTGATCATTCCAAATAAACACAACATAACACAAAACATGTGTTACATTAATTGGTGCAAAACAAAAAACTTTCTTATTAAACATAGAAATTGAAGTAATAATAGTTAAAAACAATAAGCAAAAAAGCATACATACTGTCACCAGGTCTAAATAATCCCAATGACATACCTCACCTGATATATTCTGTCATTTTTGTGTTTTGTTTATGCATATCCTTTCAGCCATTCCAAAGATATAAACCTGGTTAGTGTTTAAGCAAATTAGTACGTGTTAGCCAAGTGGATGGAAACTGCCACAGAGAAACTGCCCCGAGAGAAACCACAATGTTACCACTAACTTGGTTGATAGACCCTAATTTGCATCAACAGTAATGGGGCTTATGTATATGCTCAGGGTGACAGCGCCTATCAAATGAAGTATATCATTGAACTTTTGAGATCTAGTAACAAGTCTTATTAAATCTGATTCTTTGTGCTCTTAGGAAAGATTTGATTTTACAAAGTGGCTTTTTTTGAATGGTACCCACTAAAGTAAATTGGGGTTACCCAAAATAAGTGTTCATGTTTAATCAGTGGGGTCTACCAATTGGGACATACTGGTTCCTAGAAAAATAGGTGGCATCACTGGTTTAAGCAAAGTGACACTACATTCTAAACCACAGAGGTACAACTTTTATGGCCAGAAGGCTATGGCACATTGTCAAACTGTACAGATGTGAATGGTCTTATTAAAACTTTTGTGAGGTTTCTTCTCCCTCTGCATATTGACAGTACAAGACCCACTTTTGGGACTCCCACCTATCAAGACACAGAAACAGCTTTCACAACTCCAATAAAATACAATAGAAAGTGTTGCATACATGTATGTCATGCTCTATTGTTCTCTGCTAGCAAGAATATGCATAAAAGCTAAAATGGGAATACATCATAATAAAATCAGTCGGGGGGGGGGGGGCATGGCTAGCCGGCAAAGCAAGTGGATGTGTGGCTTGGAGCTCTACTACTAACCATACTCCCTATAATCAGTGGCATCAGCGATACTATCTTGTTCTGTGTGCCTCAGGGGTCTCCCCCAGATACCAGTTAGTCTTTTGGAGCACTTTCCTATTACTTAATGTGACTCTAAGCTGACTGTCAACTGCAGCCTACTAAGCTCCCTTCTGGAGTCCGCATCCAGGCCTTACCCTCATCACCAGTGTCATACCTGAACATGCGGCAAGGAACTGAGCCTCATCGCCTACTTCACCTGGCCACTACATTTCTCTCGGGATCTCCCATTCCCTGTCAGGGACCAAAGGACCAGCCACAGCACCTTACCTCCTCAGTCTGGAAAGGGGACCCGCTATCTTGGAGAACCTGTCTTATCACTCCACTCATAAACATCAGCTGTATCTGCACTGTCTCCGGAGTTGAGTCCTATACCCGAGTCCTACCACTCAATCTTCTCTAACTCTGATGTGCTCTCCTTGGTGCACACCTCAAACTTCTTACTTATAATCCTCTGCATACAGACTCTTTGACACACACATAGCTCCACAACCCCCCTGGCTGCTCTTCCTGGTGCGATTGTTCAGGGAGATCCATACAGGGTGAAGGGAGTGTAGAGTCCCTACGCTAACATCAGGGGGACTCCTCACCTTCCACTTTCACACTTGAGGCTATCCTCAGCTATCAAAGAACCTGTTGACCTGGTGTGGAACCTTGTACCATTAGCCCTAAGACAGAGAAAACAAATTGGAGCACTCCAGTGATGAATTATATTAATGATTTAATTGTGAACTTAAATCAATAGAAAATCCATACAGAGTAATTAATGTTTTCGGTTATAAAGCCTTCATCAGACTGTTGATTCAAAGTGATATGCAACATGTTGTGAGTACAATTGTGACATGATCAAGATAAGACTTTCATAACATATTTGGATTTACATGATATAAAATTCTGTGGTATTCAAGACATTTCTGGTATATATATGGTATAATCTCATAGGCTATACATAAGAAACAGATTTGTGAGAGACTGTGGTTACATTTGACGAAATGAGCATGAATGTGTAGTAGCGTATTCTGGCACCATATGTTTGACTTATGTTGCTTTTGTGTTCTCGCACAGGCACATAATAAGATATACAACAAAGTTGCTATTGCAAGAAAAAAAATTCCTTTAACTGAAATATCTGGCCTGTATGGGGGTGATAGATGATATCCCCTTTCTGTACGTTAGAACACTGACAACTTAGACAGTTGTATATCCCTTTCCATGGGGTACTTAGGAATTGTTGTTTCGGTATTCTTGTAGCTGAACCAATGTCTGTACGTACTAATTTATCTTTGAGATTTTTTGGTCTCCTATAACTGGAGATAAAATTATTCTGGAAAGCAGGGATAGTGGGGTATGTCTGTTTAAGAATCCCCCAATGTCTCCTGATCTTTTGAACTTTGTCAGATTATGGGTGATAAGTATGTACAAAAAGCATACATTTTGTAGTGTTGGTTGTCTGTTATTGTGTAGTTGCTTCTTGGAGTGTTTTTTTTTTTTGAGAAGTCTAGTCGGATATCCACTTTCCTGAAATTTCGTGGAAGAGTGAAGAAATCAGGCGATACCTTTTAGAGGCTAACTGAGTATATCTGATAAGCAAGCTTTCGGAAGTATTAGCTCCCTCCATCAGACATGGTGTAATACTAGAAACTGAAACTTTACACTATTTATTCATAGACAAGACATGGATCTTCAAAAGGATCTTGGAATAACAAAATGCAATATACGTAGAGAAGTTATTTGCAAAAGGTCAGGAAATAAACAGTCTAAAATTTGTGATGCGTGACAGAGGGATCTGTTATCTATCTGTAATCAGGTGGTGATTTGTGACCCTAACAGGTCATACATAGTGTGACATGAAGCTGGCATGAATATTAAGTCCAAATTGCAGAGTTTGAAATTTCAAACTCTGCAATTTGGACTTAATATCCATGCCATCTTCATGTCACACTATGTATGACCTGTGATTTGGACTTAATATTCATGCCAGCTTCATGTCACACTATGTATGACCTGTGAGGGTCACAAATCACCACCTAATTACAGATAGATAAAAAGATCCCTCTGTCATGCACCATAAATTTTAGACTGTTTATTTCCTGACCTGTTGTAAATAACTTCTCTACGTATATTGCATTTTGTTATTCCAAGATCCTTTTGAAGATCCATGTCTTGTGTATGTATAAATAGTGTAAAGTTTCAGTTTCTAGTATTACACCATGTCTGATGAAGGGAGCTAGTAATAAAAGCTTACTTATCAAATATACTCAGTTAGCCTCTAAAAGGTATCGCCTGATTTCTTTACTCTTCCACTACTTTCTATGGCTAACACGGTACAACATTATACTACTGAAATTTCGTGGTCATATCCTTCAGCCTTTCCTGCCTTGTATCTGTGTCTTCAACAATTCTGTGTATTCTGTGGAATTTTGATTTAGGTAAAGATCTTATAGTAGCTGGTGGGTGGCAGCTGTCGTATTGTAGTAAGCTGTTGTGATCCGTGTTTTTTACACACAAGTCAGTTGACAGAACACCTTTGTCATCTTTAAGGATATAGGTGGAAGATCACTTTGCTGACATCATAGGGTAATGTGAATTGGAGTTCTGTCCACACACTATTGAGATTATCGGTAAATGTTAACAAGGAATCCAACGGGTCCCTCCAAATTCAAAAGACATCATCTATATATCTCTTCCACATAATACAGTAGGTCAAGAATAGAGGATTATTATAGATATAGGTCTCCTCGAATGATGCTATATATGAATTTGCATATGGAAGTGCCACGTTGGACCCCATCACGGTACCTTGCCGCTGCAATAAAATGAGTCCTGAAAAAGGAAATAGTTTTCCTCCAGGACAATTTTCATTTAATCCAAGCAAAATATTGTTACAGGTATATCTGTATTAGACTGTGTCAGTATATTAGATACTGCTGACATCCCTTTTGTATGTTGTATCGAGGTGTATAAACTAACAACGTCCAAAGTGGCTAGTATGGTTCCACCTGTTTAGTTGTACATATCAAGTTGAGGAACATAGTCATGTCTAAAATAAAAGAGCAAGCTTGCTTAATCAATGGGGTTAAGATTTGTTCTAAGAAAATTGATAAAGGGGATAAGATTGAATCAGTAAAGGCTACAATGGGTCTACCTGGTGGTTTTCTGAGTCTTTTATGAACCTTGGGTAATATACAAATAACAGGTGTTATAGGATCAGCTTTAGTAAGGAAGTTAACCATTTCTAGGTCTTTGGTTTCACTTTATTGGTTTGCAATTAAGGTGTTTTTGATTTTTTTTGTCTGGTTGTGTTAACTGGATCCACTGACACTTTTTCATATGCTATACAATTGTCGCCGATTTCCTCTACATAATCTTTTTGATCCATAACCACCAGTACCCCACCTGTGTCAGCTGGTTTGATAATCAATGATTTATCTTTGTGTAATGATGCAAGTACCTGACGATCTATGTTGCTTATGTTGGAATGACAGTAGAAGGAGCCTTGTTCAACGTGCTTCCCAAACTTTGTGCACTTCTCCAACCAACCATCAGAGCCTTTAAAGGTCAGCATGGAATCATTACCAGTTGTTATTTCTGCCAGATCCTTGAGACTTAAAGAGAAAAGTAAATTCATCCCTCTATGTAATTCGCAACCTTTACAGACAGTTATAAGCTTGATCAGGAGGGGCATTACAAAGTTTTGGAACCTTTGTCAGACTCTACAAAATAATAATAACAATACAGTGATAAGTAATGTGTACACAATAAATATATAGAATAACAAGGATACATACAGTACATATAAATATACAAATATACAAATTGCTACCTTGTCGCCAAGGTAAGTATATCATAGGAATCTCGGTGATGAGTAGGACACAGGAAAGTTCTCCACTTTGTACTGTACAGAAGTGAAGGAAAAATTCACAGCAAGAATATCTACATAATACAATCTTGTAGAATTTATTAACTTCATACTGGGGAAATAATAAACGTAGGTAGAGTTACCAAAAGACAGACAGTATAGTTGTAGTCTAACGTGTCTGTAGTGAAAAAGATATACCAAATAGCCTATATCTGGCAGTAGTGGGGTATCAATGAATATATCCAATATTTATAGGAGAAGTGCTAAAAAGAATCAAAGTACATAATACATCTTATAACATATAATGAATATTAAAGTGTACATAGAAATAATCACATGTCCCATAGAAGTGAGATTTTATACCCCAGTATCAGAATCCAATATTCCAAAATCCTATCAGACATATAAATAAAGAAATGCTGTTATGATCCAAATCCAAGTACAATGAGATAATGGTGGTGGAATAAATTACTCATAAAACAATAGGCTGTATCAGTAGGTCATCTATCTATATGGAGCCAGAGGATGCCACATTACCTTTAGAAAGTTGAAGAATGGATGGCTGAAGAAAGGCAGAAGTCTGCCAGAAGAAGTATGCAGGCTGCCTCAATAAGCATCAGTGGAATAGCGTTGTGTCCACTAGGTAAGAGCACAGTCACATTGTGACTCGCGTCTGAAGTTGTATAGTGCATGTGCGAGAAACGCCAAACATGTAGGAGCTCCCTGCACATGCTCTCTCTGGCCGCCCGGCCAGAAGTGGGGAAAAGAAGTAAGGCATAATGGAGTACTATGGAAGGCCACAAGGGACAAAAAGAGAAAGGAGATTATAATAGGATAGAACAGAATAGATAGGAAAGAATAACAGGGAGTAAAGTATAAAAAGGAAGAAGCAGCAAACACTATAGGGAAAACACTATAGGGAAAAGAAGAGATAAAAGAGAAAATAAAATAAAATAAATAAATAATAAAGATATGAAATAGAACATAGAAAAAATAAATTAATATAAAGAAATATATAGGGATGTATATAGAAAATATTTAATGAGGGAAGAAGGAAGGGTGGGTCAAGAGAAAAGAGGGAAAAACTGGGTAGAAGAGATAAGGAAGAAAGGGGAGAAGATGAATACGGATATATAAAAAGAAAGCTAATAATTTGTGAAAAAGCTAAAAAAAAAGGGGGAAGAGAATGTAAGGATACAATTTCGAACAATTCCAATAAGCAGTGCATGTACGGTATGTAGGAGAATCCTCTGGATTTCTATCTGATCTGTAAAACCGAAGAATATGTATTAATATCACCATAAAAGAGGGTAAAGAAGTCATCACAGTATAGTATGCATTTTCAAATAAACGTAGAAATTTCAGAATCCCTATTTTAACTATTTGGTTCAAGTGTTTGAAGTTTGTGGATCCAGTAGGCCTCTTTCCTATATAGATATAGGTTATATGGTATATCTTTTTCACTATAGACGTTTGTTTACAACTATACTGTTTGTCTTTTGGTAACTCTACCTATGTTTATTTTGGGGTATGTTTCTACCAGCTTTGCGCAACTAGAGACTGAGATATTTGCCCATTCTTCTTTGCAAAATAGCTCAAGCTCAGCCAGATTGGATGGAGAGCGTCTGTGAACAGCAAATTTCATGTCTTGCCACAGATGCTCAATGGGATTTAGGTCTGGACTTTGACTGGGCCATTCTAACACATGAATATTCTTTGCTCTAAACCATTCCACTGTAGCTCTGGCTGTATGTTTATGGTCATTGTCTTGCTGGAAGGTGAATCTCCATCCCAGTCTCAAATCTTTTGCAGCCTCTAACAGGTTTTCTTCCACAATTGCCCTGTATTTAGCTCCATCCATCTTCCCATCAACTGACCAGCATCCCTGTCCCATCTTAAGAAAAGTATCCCCATAGTATGATGCTGCCACCACCATGTTTCACAGTGGGGATGGTGTGTTCAGGGTGATGAGCAGTGTTACTTTTTCACCACACATAACACTTTGCATTTACGCCAAAAAGTTCAACTTTGGTCTCATCTGACCAGAGCACCTTCTTCCACATGTTTACTGTGTCCCCTATATGGCTTGTGGCCAACTGCAAACACCACTTCTTATGTCTTTCTTTCAACAATGGTTTTCTTCTTGCCACTCTTCCATAAAGGCCAGATTTG